>OX638237.1:10000000-11200000 GCA_951805285.1 Thymelicus acteon
TGTATTTAGTGACTGTTATTATTTTTATTATTTATCTATGTAAAATAGTTGTCTATGCAAGAACCTAAGACTTACATTATGGCAGAAAAACATATCTACTTACCTTCAAAAAATTTAACGGCACTGAGAAATATTTTGAAACAAAGCACTCGTGCAGTGGAATAATTTTATATTACGTCGTGCTGAAGCATGTTTTGACACTTCCGTTTGTTCGAAGAGGGAGCCACGATTGGTGGTCGAATGTTTATACCTAAAGGAGCGCTGTACAGTACAAAATAAGCAACAAAATTGAAGTGACCATCCTAATGAATGGTAATTATATAACAATGCTGGGACAAAATTCAAAATGATTTTATATAACGAAAATATGTTCTTCGCATCATGATTTTAATGTAAGGCATGCATATACTAGTCTATTATCGAAATCTTTGAAGAAAACTTCGTTCTTCGGTTGTATATTTTTTTTATACAGCATCATTTGTTGAAATCGGGGAAAAGGGACACTACTGGTAATTAGATTTTGGATTGTTTCATCACAATTTGCGCTATTTGGACTAATTATTTTTGTATAACATCTACTGCGCCAAGTAAAAGACGGTTCGGTGGTTGTAAAAAGCACCTTGTCATAATCTATAACAATAAAGAAGTATGATATTTTCTAATTGCCGCTCAATTTCTTTATTTTCAAAGAATCGCCCGGTTACATTATTGGAGTTTTATTAAGGATCCCTATTTTTTTTTGAAAATATAATATAGCCTATGTTACTCGGGGATAGTGTAGCTTCCCAACAATGAAAGAATTTTTGAAATCGGTTCAGTAGTTTCGGAGCCTATTCAATGCAAACAAAAAATCAAATCTTTTCTCTTTATATATTAGTATAGATTATTATTATAGTAAAATTAGTAATTGAAGTTCGGTCTTTAGCTAGCTAAGCGGGTGTACCCAAGTACTGTTAGGATTAAACCTTCAAACAAAAAAGACCATACTTTGTGCGTTCTTCAGCACCAACTAGACCACGAGCAGGGAAGGAATGGAGCGCCCGAACACTCCCTTAAACCTCGAAGGGAGAGAGAGATCTAGTCCAATGGTTAGAAGTTGTTACGCAACCTAGCTTTACATTTACAAGCCAGCAATACTTGAATATTTCTACCTTTCACTTTTTGCAAATTCATTAGACATAATTCCTTCTTTAAGTTAAGGGAGATCGGTTACTTAAATCAGTCTTATGTCTTCTAAAGCCACTAGATATTCGCTATCTTTAGGTCATCAATTCCCTTCTTCGGATGTCCTATGTTCCTGTCAAGACGTAGTTATTTTTTCTGTCACTTACCAAGATAATAATCAGCAATCATAGAGTGGAAGTACATCGCCATGTTCATGTTCTTGAAGTATCTCTCGCGGGCTGTGTCGCGGAACTGGCGATGGTACCAGTTCATCACGGAGACGCCATCAGCTTCGCGCTCCGAGAGGTAGTTGGGCAAGTCGTTGCGGATTCTGCATTTATTAAACCAAAAAGAAGCTTGAGAAGCAGTTCTCCTTTCTTCCTTTATTCTCTCTTCTTCGAGTGTTCATTGGTGGTGAGTTAGGTGTTGTTGAATTTTATGAGGGGAGGGCACCACAAACCATCAGAAGCCTCGTCAGCTTGTCGACTGTTTACATTAAAAGAAACAACTGTAACCCGTATGACTATGCCCATAAAGAAATCAAATAAAATAATTATTCTTTTTTGTGTACGTTTATGATAAAACTTACATTATCATTATTACCACTTACTTCTAACAGTCCCACTGCTGAGTTTGAGTTACAATGTGAGGGGAACAAGCTCAACGTCAATTGAGTATTGTTATGGAGAACTCACAAAAGCACTTTTACTTCACTAAAAAAACATAAAACTAACGGTACTTACCTCGTCCACAACAAAGGTGGTATTCGCCGCACTGGTGGCAAATGGTATTGATACACGTCGTCCAATACTCGATCATCCAACGAGATGAGATCTTCAAGCTCAGTTTCTGAGAGGCCACTCCTAGCCGCAGTGATGTAAGCTAAAGCGTGAAATACCAGGAGACGACCATGCTGAAATAGAAAGGAAACTAATAAATCTATTTATTTTTAATGCAGATTCAAATTACAATGTACCTATAAACAATTTGGAAAGATTGAGAATTTTTGGCACCACTGACGATGCAGGTAATACAGGTGATCATTTGCGAACATAACCAATAATATTTTCGTGTTTAATGGCTCCATCGTTGAATACCAGCTAACCTGCTCGTAGACCCTATCTGATTATGATGACTGATCAGCGCATTTATATAGAAACATTCAACGTTAGCCGAACTTGGGGTTTAACGCCCCAACTCAGAGTCACTAACGGTTACTTAAATCGCTCCTTAGTTAAAAATCACTATATAATTCTTTACTAAGGAGCGATTTAAGTAACTGTTAGTGACTCAGAGTTAGAGCGTTAGTCTCATCTTTACCTGTTTTTCAATTCTCTCAAACAACATCATGATAGAATCCATTACTGTTGACGCAAGGTGAGTGTCCTGAGGTTTTGTGTAACTCCTCCAACGGCAAACCTGTAACCAGTAACCCAAGGAAGTTACTAAAAAAGTCTGAAGAATTTCAACCATTGGTGAAAGAAAGAATTTACCTCAGCAAATACTAATTTGACGAAGATTGGCAAGGAACATTGTCCGATTGCATTCGATACTAATCTCCACTGGTAGTTACTCAAATCTCTAGCTGCCGATGCCATCCATAATCTGGAAGTGCATATTAACTTTTAAAGATGACCAGTCGAAGTAGTCTTACCACCAAAACTTCTGGATTTATCATAAAGGCCATTAGGAGCATTCTCAGTTGACTTACCAGTAATACAAACTCAATATCAACGAAATCACTTTTACTTTTATACATTCAATCTACAGAAGTGTTTAGAGAGATCAATCATGGTGCTTTGAAACGAAAACGATACTTTGGATCTTTGTAGTTCTTTCACAGTGATATTATTTTAAAATGGATTTATTCATATAAATTGTACTTATAACACAAGTAATTATAATATAGTTGCTATTGTGGAAAAAGTAGCAATTATAACTAATCTCATAAATATTTTGAATTTCTTAATTACTTTGTTCGTATACATACTTTAAAACTTGCATAGCTAAATCTTCTCCCAAAGCCGTGACTTCTAGAAAACTGTCTTCTGAGTCTATCATTCTGCGCAACACGTCATATTCTTTGGACACTTCTGGGTTCGCTTCCTCACAAGCACAGGTCACTATAATCTGAAATGGGTTTTTAACCAATAAATGAATATTATAGGCATAAGCAGGTTAACATATTTCTTAGAAAATTTCGTAACTGTCAGTACCTAAAACACTTTTAGTCAAAAAGAAAAGAATGAAAAAGATTATAAACTGAAAAGCAAGTAAATATAACGTAAAAAAACAACGAACTTACTAGCAATAAAGTGTGAAATGAGTCAAAAATAAACACAAAAGAAATAATAAATTAGTATATATCACAAATAAAGTTTCTTACCAAACATAATAATTAAGTACATGAAATATATCAAACAAAAAGCACCCAACCCAAAAAGTGTGAATTAGCTTTATAAATAACTTAACACGTTAACATTGTTTAGAGAAGTAACTTAAGAGAGTTCTTTTAGTTAATGGAATACGTAAACGTTAAACTACTCCAAAAAGTGAACCCATTAAACTACATTACCTTACAGTGTGGAGGTAACCTGGTCGGTAGCCAGGAAACTTTATTATTCTCAGTACCAATCCCAGTCAACTGATCCACAGAGTCCAAGAATAGTAGAAGTGGTTGTTGTTCACTGGCCAATGTCAGAAGTTGCTTGAAATGAGCCGTCAAGGGCACCAAATCGTCTGGAATGCTCTCGAAGGGTAGAGCAAAGTTGTATGATATCTAAAATACAGATAGTTCTTTAAAATGATTGTAATTTTCACAGGAGACGAAACTTTACGACGGTTTTTCAGTCCTAAAAATAATTTCTAAAAGAACCTATTCTTCCAAACTTCCAAAACCATGATATCCATACGTACATGAATAATGTTCTTACCCCCTTATTTATAAAAATCGATGAAGATAAAACATTAGTGCAATAGCTAAAACAGGTTTATATGAAGTGTTTATGAATAAGGCCATTACTCTTTTCATTACAGATGAAAAAGTTGATGCTTCCGTCATTTAGTTGAAGAAATTGAGAGAAGTTGTACAAATATTGAATTTAGTATGTAGTCAGAAAAAACTACACTAACCTGCTGACAAATTGAAATAAGCGTAGGAGTAAGAGCACTAGAATCTGGAGTGGTTCCTAGAAACCTAATGATGTTAGTCGGTCGGACCTCAGCAAACCAAGTTTCTAAGGAAGTAGCTGAACTCTTAGCGAGCAGACTAGTTTTTCCACAACCACCTGTATTGGGTAAAAAGAGGAACCAACGTTATTTCGCCAAATTATTTTGACTTTGACTTCTTGACTAGTAACTGATGGACAAATTTATTAATCGTGAAGTAAAGATTTTTATAGTACCTTTGAGTCTGTAATATCACTTTGATTACAATGAAATTTCCCTTTACTGATACGACCATAAATTAACCCAAAAAGTTATATATTAGCATCTTAGTTATTACAAGTAGAATCTGTTATCGTTTATTTCTGGACATGAGAATCATTAGGTCGGATGTGCACATAATTGTGATGCTTGTACTTAAAATTTAAAGGTACTACTGCCTACGAAATATTAAAAAAAGAATACTGACATAAATACTTACATATAGTTATAGTTCAATAATAATGAAGAAAACATGTTTGTCAATTTTATTTTTGCTCTCCTGAAAAGTTAGCATTTTACACATCCGACCTAAAGCTTCTCATGTCCAGATTTATAGATCTAGATTAGAATTAACATTTTGATTAAGACCACAGAATACTTAATAGTACCTACTGATACAGAAGAGTCACTCCGCAAAATCATTTAAATGAATAGCGACTCTTGCTCCGATACGATAGAGTGTAATTCAGATCGCATAGCGCTAATCGTCAAAATCCTTATAATTTATAAGGTCGCATAGCGCTAATCGTCACGATCTTTATAATTTATTACTTCACTCCTATCATCTCGTAGAGCTTCCTTACCTTCGCCATATAAGACAAGTGGCTTATCTGAGCTATTCTTCATATAATTCTCAATGAAATTTAAGTCATCCTCTCTGCCATAGAATACTTTAACGGAATTATTGCAGGCATGGAGATGTTGAAGTATCTCCGTTACTATTTGACCTTGAGCACTGCTATCTTCTTTGCGCATAGCCCTGAAATATTTAAAAAGAGAATATAAAAAAATCACAAAAATCATGTTTGTAGTTTTCTGGATGAGGAATGTGTCGTTCATATAGATTATAAGGTTATGATATAAATGATTATGTTTCTAAAGAGTTCTAAATTAACGTTATGACGGTTTTCTTTCAAATAAGTTTTAAAGAAAAAATATTCCATAGAAAAGTTAATACGTTTGGATCTCTCTTTAATCAAATACACAAATATTACTTATAACGTAATTAAATTAACTATTATAATTCCATTTATTTCAAACCATTTACCAAGCAAAGTGTCCCAGATAAAGCAGTTATTTTCTATTAGGTCTGTTAGGTACGTTTATTTCGTTAGACAAGAATCACAGAGCGGAGAATTCGTGAGCATTTTTAAACCCACCTGTCAACCAGCTTTATGATGTTCTTGTAGAAATGAGCTATGAAGTGGTTGAGATATTCGCCGTGAGTCTCATTGTCGAGACCATCTCGCCCAATCCACTCCACAGTGTACCTTGAAGAAAAATTATAAAGTTATAGATTTTTTACTAAAAGAAGTTAATTTTTAATTTTTACTTATAATTTAAAAAGATACCCCTTTACATTGTTATACTAAACTTCCTAACCATAAAATAGTATGGTAAATAACCATAAAGTGGTACCTGAATTGCTTTTTGATATACTAAAACATTTGCTTTGTTGTTGATAGATTTAAAAGCTAAGATTAAGATAATCAACTATTTATAATTACAATCGTTATCTTATTCAACAAAAAGACGTGGAATACGATCTATTCAAATTCGTTTGGTTGTTGTTAAATTGTGTGTTGTTTCATGTCTATCCGTGAATATTTCAAATACTTTATTAATATAATTAATTAAACTTATATTTATTTCTTACTTTTGAATATTCGTTGTTTCGATTTTTTCCGGTAGTCTGACATCTCTTAAATCAGCCAGCAATTTAGAAGCCTCTGCATCTAAACTTCGGTTGAGGATGTCAACAAAATTGCTCGCTTTCTTTAGATTTTGTAGATTAATGTTGTTGATGTATCTGACGTAGGCCAAGCAATGGTTTTTGGTATTCTTCACGTTGAGAACCCCGTTGATTACCTCTCTCTCAGTTACTAGAATCCAACATTTAATTAGGGTATTGCTATTGTTGCAATTTTAAAGACAATGTGACAATTATAATTTTAAAGTGCAGCTACAAATGTGTAATAATTTACATTTATTATTATTAAAATGATCGAGTTAAGGTACACATACAAAAATTTCACCAAAATTTTTTTGGTCTATATATATCAATAATAACCTGTGTTAAAAATATATCCAGCACAGATTAATATGTCTGCAGTCTTACCAGACATAAAGTAGTTATGCATAGTGTCCTTGTCAATTTTCCCAGCATTGTACAGCTGGGAAGATGCTTTGCGGAACAGTTTCTGCATCTTGCCCAGAGTGTCCCACCAGATGGCTTGGTCTTCTGCTTGTAGTTTCGGAACCCTCTGAAAGTAAGTCAATTTAAAAATACTAAAGACACATGTTTCTTTTAAACAAAACTTTTAGTTTTCCCGTCAACAATTTTGTACTTGTTACAAATGCGAATAAACTCTCAAAAGCAACCACTATGGGATTGTAGTTCTTAATAGAATAAATGATCCTGGATAATCATTCGCTGTTTTACGAGTGGTATACCCAGTTAAAAAAATATACATTAAACTCACGAATGAAAAACAAATATTAATCTCTCACATTAATATCTAAACTAGAAATCAAGCGCAGGCTGGGCTATCTGAAGGTATGGATATGATTGTAACTCATTGTCTATGGTCTCGCTATCAAATTTCACGACGCTAACTCTCTAACTCTTATGACCCATTAATTTTCAAATATAATCACTATACTAGTAATCCGTTTATTAGAAGCATCTGACGCTCTGCACTGAAAACTATCAGTTTACTTAGTGAATGTTAAAAACAGCTAAACTTTCAGAACTTCTTGAATAAGCATCATTTTCATAATTAAACTTGAGAACACTTGTAACGAAGATAAATGTCAGCTGAAAGAAGAGTTTGCTGAGATGTAAGAGCTAAGTTGGATAATATTTAGACAAAAATAGCAGTTGTTTAAGATTGTAAAGAAAATTGCGTCTCAGAAAGTAATGGAAGTAAGTAAATCTTGAATGAAATTGTGAAATAGGTGTAAGAGCTTAATTTACAGTTGTTCTTACTGATATATTTGTAAATAGCATATTATTTGCTATCGTTGTTGATTCCCAATGTTTATACTATTTATCTACTACTTACAGAACTGCATTACAATAAATATGGGACCAACCCGGAAGTAAAAAAAAATTAGGATCGGTTGATAAATGATGAAGTTCTGAGTTAATAAACATAAAAAAAATACAGCCGAATTAAGAACCTCCTCATATATTGGTTAAAAATTATTGTAGAATATAAAAGTACAAACAAAAAAATCTAAAAAAATAAAAAAAGATCCGACGCACGACTGGATTTTAACGCCATCTACTTTGCAATCGTCAAATCAGTGAAAACGGATGATTATGATGATGATGTTTCACATAATCAGAATAGGATGTACAAAGAGTATTTTTATCATTAGATGGCGTTGCTATCCATCTAACGCTATCTAGATTCTAAGTTATGAATTAAAAACATAACGCATATCGTAATGGAGGAAGTTTGATTTTACTCCCCATAAAATTTCATACCGCGGGCTTAAACATGAAAATCTATAGATAAGGAGTTAAACTCCAATAAATGTATAAGCCCAATCTAATAATAAAAAAATCTCGTGTCACGGTGTTTGTGGTCGCACTACTCCAAAACGGCTCGGCCGATTTTTATGATTTTTTGCGTATATTTGGTAGATATGAGAATAGGTCGTCAAGGATATTTCATACAGCTAGGTGATTAGGGTGTTCCTATCCAGAAATTTTTTGACAGTACAAACTTGCCGAGTCAGCTAGTAAATATCAGTATATTGGATATATTGGATAATACAGTTATTATCCACGATGCTGATATTTTCTCGTTTTATAGTGATTCGACCCACACGGAGACTCGATATTATTTTCTTCTAATTTAATTTTTAAGTAAGTTTTCATATTCACTGCAGTAAAGTTTTACAACAGCAGTATAATCTAAGAAGAAAGTCTGATTCCGAGCTTTTTGAATCCAGCAAACACCTGTCTTCTGCAGAAGAAGATGATGAGCTATCTATTACCACAGATCCTATAAATAAACAATAAAACTGAATGACTTGACATTAAAAGCAAACCTGTAAACTATGGAGGTAACACTGTAGATGATGCCGATGAACTAAGATAAAGGAACTGAAGAGGAAGTTACTGCAATCAGACAAAACCACCCTAAGTAACTACCGTGTAATCAAACAAACGAAACAAGATTAGGATTGAATATTTCGAGCTTATTTATCGAACCGGAACAATTCCCAAGTTTAATCGTGCTGATAAATTCAACAAAAGACGACCTCAAAAACTTTGTAAGGACTTCTCACTGAAACGCTGAAATTATTCAATTTTAAACCTTGTGTCGTATAACATAAAGAGCTAACTATCTGCTTTGGTGAGATGTACGAAAGTTGTGGCCCTAACTTAGGAATCTTCGATGCTTTTGGGTTATTCAGGTTTCGATTGAAAGTTAGTTTTGATGGTAACAATTTATTGGCCGTGTACCCTTGCGTTTACGAAGTTTTGTTTATAAGTTTATAAATAAGTAGTGATATGTATATCTCATTCGTTTGATCTATTTATAGCTGTTAGTTTAAAGCTTATCTTCCAAAAAATTAAGAAGCATTTCCTCATTTTGTAGCTCCTCCATTTCTTCTTGTAATTCTGTTTTTTCCCAGTCTGTCTATTAATATTATGTTATAATTTATATCACTTACTTCCTTATTGTCATGTTTAACCATACAACATCCATTTCTTTCAAAGATAATTTTTCTTAAATTCAATAGGTGGTCAATGAATACAAGCATAAATGAAAGAAATTACTTAGTTACTTATAATTTATTCGTACGTCATCTGGGAAGTACAACGACAATTTATGACAAATACGGGAGCAAAAACGAAATTTCCAATAAGGAAATTCAAACAGAAAATCCTATGAACAAGTAAATCTTAAATCTAAACTATTCCAGTTAAACCTAGCGTCGGACCGTAAAGCACCAATTAAAACTTCGTAACTGTCGATTCTAGTACAGTTCGGCCGCTGTATCTTGGCGCGTCTGAACATAGGCTTTGCGAACTTTAGCGCATGTAAGACAGAGATGGCAACACGAACATGCTAACGTATGACTGAGACACAATACACCGCGTATCGAGTATTGGGCATTGGCGAATTATGTTACTGCGCAGCCTTCTGCACGAAGTTCAGACGCGCCAAGATACAGCGGCCGTACTGTACCTACAGCTTCAGTTAGCTACGGTGTCAGCTGTTTGCACTTTAGTACTCACAGCGATGTCTTGTTTCAACATCTTCTGTGTTTCAACATAAATTAGGTATTTATTTTTAATAGGACACTTACAGCCTAATAAAATAAATATTTTTCTAAAATTAAATGATGTTTTTTTGTTTGTTTGTCTATACTAATATATAAAGAGGAAAGATTTGATTTTTTGTTTGCATTGAATAGGCTCCGAAACTACTGAACCGATTTCAAAAATTCTTTCACTGTTGGGAAGCTACACTATCTCCGAGTAACATAGGCTATATTATATTTTCAAAAAATTAGGGATCCTTAAGAAAACTCCAATTTTAATCCAATTTTAAAGAATTGGACGACGGAACCACCGAGGACACTTGCTGGCCAACTTTTTGGAGAAGGAAGATCTCTTCATGATGAACTCCTTCTTCAGAAAGAAGCCACAACGCAAGTGGACTTGGATAAGCCCTGATGGTTCCACGAAAAGCGAGATAGACTTCATTCTGGCAGACAAACGGCATATATTTAATGATGTCTCTGTGATCAGCAGGTTCAAAACCGGAAGCGATCACCGACTTGTGAGAGGCACATTAAATATCGATCTGAAGCTGGAACGGTCACGCCTGATGAAGTCTACGCTCCGCCCAACATCCGTCCAAATCCAGGGATCCGAAAACTTTCAACTGGAGCTGCAAAACCGTTTTGCGTGCCTAGAATCGTGCACGTCAGTGGACGAGTTTAACACCAGGATGGTAACAACTGTCCACGAGGTAGGGTCGAAGTACTTCAAGACCCACCCTAGTGGTAGATCTCAGGTTCTCTCAGAACAAACTCTCGGTCTTATGAGGGATCGACGAGAACTATGTGTGCAGTCTCCAACCTCTATGAGGGAATACCGACGGCTCAATGAGCAGATCTCCAAGTGCAGGCGACGCGATTTGCGAAAACACAACGCAAATCGTGTAAAAAACACAATTGAGCGAAACCAAGGCTCCAAAGTGTTCGCCAGGGATCTGTCTATTGGGCAAAGTCAGCTTACGAGGTTGAAGACCGAGTCCGGCACCATGGTTTCTTCGAAACCGGAAGTTCTGAGAGAGACTGAGAGATACTACGGACGGTTGTATGCCTCCTCTCAAGCTCCACCTCCTAGCGAGGAGAGCGATAAGAGAGCTAAACTGACCCGACACTACACAGAGGATATCCCGGACGTCAGCCTGTATGAGATTAGAGAGGCTCTCAAACAGCTTAAAAACAACAAGGCACCGGGAGATGACGGAATCACAACCGAGCTTCTAAGAGCTGGAGGGAAACCCCTTCTAGTGGCGCTCCAAAAACTGTTCGATTCCGTCATTTACACTGGAATTACCCCGGAAGCGTGGGGCAGAAGTGTGGTGACGCTGTTCTTCAAGAAGGGCGATAAAGCCCTTTTGAAGAACTACAGGCCCATTGCACTTCTGAGCCACGTTTATAAGCTGTTTTCGAGGGTACTCACAAATCGCATTGCACGCAGGCTTGACGACTTCCAGCCTCCCGAACAAGCAGGATTCCGAAAAGGCTACAGCACCATAGACCATATACACACACTGCGGCAGATTATACAAAAGACCGAGGAGTATAATCTGCCGTTGTGTGTTGCCTATGTGGACTATGAGAAAGCCTTCGATTCTATCGAGACCTGGGCGGTACTAAATTCTCTCCAGCGGTGCCGGATCGACTACCGGTATATCGAGGTGTTGAAGTGTTTGTACTCATCTGCCACCATGTCCGTCAGAGTACACGACACAGCAACGAACCCCATCCAACTGCAGAGAGGTGTCAGGCAAGGGGATGTCATATCCCCAAAGCTGTTCACCGCTGCGTTGGAAGACGTGTTCAAGCTGATGGAGTGGAAACGACGTGGCATTAACATCAATGGCAAATACATCACACACCTGCGATATGCCGATGATATAGTCATCCTGGCGAGTTCCCTGGAAGAACTTGGTACAATGCTCGGGGACTTGAACAGCGCCTCACAACGGGTGGGTCTTAAGATGAACATGGACAAGACGAAAATCATGTCGAATGTCCATGTCACACCCGTACCGGTTGTTGTTGACGGCGCTGCTCTTGAAGTTGTAGACGAATACAATTACCTGGGACAAGTGATCCAGATGGGTAAGTCCAACTTCGAGAAAGAAGTCACTCGTAGAATCCAACTCGGATGGGCTGCGTTCGGGAAACTGCGTCATATCTTGTCGTCCAAAACACTACCTCAGTGCCTGAAGTCGAAGGTGTTCGAGCAGTGTGTGTTGCCAGTGATGACATACGGATCCGAGACGTGGTGCTTTACTGTTGGCCTGATCCACAAGCTCAGAGTTGCGCAGCGAGCTATGGAGAGGGCTATGCTCGGTATTTCTCTACGTGATCGCATCAGAAATGAGGAGATCCGTAGACGAACAAGGGTAACCGACATAGCTCAAAGAATTAGCCGGCTGAAGTGGCAATGGGCTGGCCACATAGTGCGAAGGACCGATAACCGTTGGGGAAGAAAGGTCCTCGAATGGCGCCCACGTCTCGGAAAAAGGAGCATAGGACGCCCCCCGACCAGGTGGACTGACGACCTGAAGAAGACAGCGGGCATCCGCTGGATTCAGAAGGCTCAGGACCGGTCAGAGTGGCGCAAGTTAGGGGAGGCCTATGTCCAGCAGTGGACCTCTAAGGGCTGATGGATGGATGGATGGATGGAAGAAAACTCCAATAAGTTGTAAAAAAATAAGAAAACCGAAGCAAAGCGAGGGCGGTTACTCGTTATTGATAAAATCAAAAACTTCTGGACCGATTTAAAACATTTTAGCACCAATAGGATGCTGTATTGTGTCAGAATAACATGAGCTACATTTTATTTAAAAAAATTAGGGGTATATACAAAAACCAAAGCAAAGCGAGGGCGGTTACTAGTAAAAAAAATAAAAACAATACATACCTTATTATTAAAATTGATGAGTATAGACGATATAGGCTGTAAAACAGACACGGGGGGTACCGCGTTTGAGTCCTTTTTGTACCAAGTGTCGAGAAGAATCACATCCACTCCTCCTGCAGCCAGCTCATCTCTCAGCATCTGCAGTTCTGAAGACAGCACGTAAGTGGGAATTGGCCTGGAAAATGAAATAAAACTTGGCTGGATGGCAGTCGATGTTTCTGACGAAGTAGTCCTTCATAGTTACAACCATGATAAAATTATGAATAGATATCATAATTATTCGTGTTGTTACAATCATGGTTTTAGTCGTATTGGGGCAGCTTAGAAAGCAGGCATACTAGGCTTTCGTTAGCGACAGAAGCTAGCCCGTCGTCGCGGCGTGCATAAAGGAACGTCAGCTCGTTTGGCGGCTATATTCATAAAAAATCCTTGCTTGCGAAACGAATGGTTCGATTCCCGGCCAAGGCAGACATTATCTGAGTCATTTTATTCTAGGGCCTTATTAGTTATTACTTATATTATTAGATATTTGTGATGCATTTTTTTGTACATGAAATAAGGTAGTGTTTGGCAACAGCCCACCTAATACGACACAGTAAATCCTAGCGTCAATGCGTGAGTGTATTAAGCATTTTATCTTTGTTTTTCTTCGTATTATTCAAGTTTGGTTGAAATCGTGTTCATGTAGGAAACAGAGATTGTGACATGCATAGGTGACATGCCGCAAAACACGTGAATAAAATAAAGACGTTGATGTGCTATTTCCCCAATACGCGACAGCCAAAACAGGAAGAACCGAAATACGTAGTCGAACGTAGATTGCCAAGAGCGAATAATAACACGCTTGAACGGTTCAACTACGATACTTTTTCTTGTTGGAGTTGGATATGTTTTATTTTAAGACGGATACATCAGGTATAGGGTCAGATAAAATAATAAAAAATCTTTTTTTATAAAAAAGGAGAGATTAGGCTAGTAGGCAATTACTACAAAAAACTGTTGTAACTATGGTCATTCATTGACGACTCCACTAGCGTAATGATTACAATGTCGAACCGCCGTGCTAAGGGTCCTGGGTTCGATTCCTAGCGAGGCAGAAATCTGAATGTTGAATTTGAATTTCTGTTTTCGATCTGAGTGTGTGTTCTCTTGTATTTGAGTGGTGTTCATGGCATCCACGACACAGGGAATTCTAGTGTGGGGCTATGAGTTTGTGGCGTTATTTTCGTTTTTAATTATTAACTTACCTATATCCATACTTCTGTCCCAAGAACACGACAAAGTTAGGGCCCATGGACAATCTCTGACAATTCTTGATCTCTCGCATGCAAAGTTCCGTCGTCATGTGGTCGTCAGTAGCTTCGTCTCGTACTCCCCAGCGCATGTCTACCACCTAGAAACAATTGTAGTAGCACATTTAGAAGGTTAATAGAACAAGGCATCACTTGTAAATCCACAAGTAGTGTATATGCGTGACCGCTAGTGGCAAAAATTTCTTGACTGCTTCCGTGCTTCGGAGGGCACGTAAAGCCTTCGGTCCCGGATGTTATCGTAAGATAACAGTTGTTAAGCCATGTCGGAGGAACTCGGGTGGCATGAAAACTTCTAACACTCGGGTTGGCCACTAACCCCTCCACCAATCCGCACTGGAGCAAAGTGGTGGAGTATGCTCTAGGCCTCCTCAAAAGGAGAGACCTAAGAAATGGATAAGATTTAAAAAATATTCCGAAAACAATTTTCATCTAATAAACAGATGGGTGAAGGTCGCGCCTAGTTCGGATCTTAGACCATTAACACATTGATTGTAGTCTGAAATCTAAATTGTAACAATTATTCAGGTTCTATTCAGATCTATTTGCATGATCACGTTTCATGTTACTAAGTCCAATTATACGTAAAATACACATCGTGAGTATTTTATCCACAACGGGTTAAGTTTAAAATTTTAAACATAACCTTTATTCCAATTTAGCTGTAACCTAGTTGATAGATTCGATTCCTGGCCGGGGTACATATTTATGTGACAGATAAATATTTGTACTCGGGTCATGGGTGTGATTGTGATGTGTTATATGTGTCGTCCATGCCACCCGCGACACAGGTGATAACCTACTGCGGGGGTGTGAGTGTGCTAGTGCTAGCGTTAATTTTATTTTAAATTATTTGTAGTGTTTATTTAGAGTTTAAACCAATGTAATCACTTATTTTTTCATCAACTTACCTGCCATTTAAAAAAACAGCTTCGTTTCATAGTAATTAAACTTATATTAGTGTTACCTATTATTCCATGACCTTTACCATAAATATTGCAGTATGTACTCGTAAGTACATAAACACTTTAACGACGTTTATAAAACCTTAACATTCTGCATACTTCCAGTAATTAAACTGCCAAGCAGCAAGCTAGGCGGTGTCAAGGGCAATACGATGGCGAAAATCGATAGCAAACGTATTATTTCACTGCTCCACTATCACTTACAGGAATGAGGTGATTTAGGTTAGGTTAAACTTATTTATCAAGTAAAAAAAAGAAGAAAAAATCTTAATTAACGCAATCATCGACAAAAAGATGAATTTTAAGAGTAACTATTATATAAATAAGTTAATAGTTTGAAAACTAATGGCTTTTTTGTAACCGTTCAGGAGTTCCTAATGGAGGCCATACATAATCAAGTGTACTTGATCAAGCGTCAAGCGGACTTGACGCGGCATCCAGTATACTTGATCGTGTATGGCCACGGTATAGCTATATATCTATCTCATGCACACTGGATGGCGCATGAAGTCAAACTGCAAATTTGACAAGTCAAACTGCAGACTTGATCAAGTACACTTGATCGTGTATGGCCTCCATTAGTTTAGCAAATCTGAGTCATGCTTGTCAGAAGATGCACTGTCATCAGAATTAAAGCATTTTGTAAAATTACAACTTCTAAGGATAAGAGGAAGTAGGTGCAATTAAGCTTGAAAGATATGACTCATACAAAATGTACAAATAAAAGCGTTAAAAAAATTTAAAATAAAATAAAATTCTAACACATTCATCAGAAATTCCCTAGGATTTCCTGTGTTGTTTTGGCATGGACAACTAAGACATCAACACTCACGATCTGAGCGCAAACTCTTATCTATCAGATAAACGTGCGCCACGATCGGAAGAAGAACCTAAGAACCCCTCGCTTTGTAGGCAGATTCCACTGGGACCACCAATTACGGGGTCCTCGTAAATGTGAAAAGTGATAGTGCAATTGAAGACCACACTATCTTTCTTTTTCTTCTCTCTTTCTTGGACGGCAATGCCTTTGTTGGTGATGCCTTTGTGTTTCCTGATGTCAATGGGTAACAATAACAAATTGCCATCCGGCGGATCATCAGCTCGTTTGCCAGCTATTTCCTTAAAAAAGAGCCTTGCGTCACACAAATCATGACAAACAAACTTCTTTGATCAAGTAACTTTCCATAAACTCTAAACTAACCGAACTATTTTAGATCTATCATCAACAACGTTCAATGTTATTGATTCAACATATTTCTCCTGCAGCTTCCTGTGCTATTTGCAGGACGTAATCTGTGAATGCGTTCCGATAACCGTAGATGTTATTTCTGTAACGGAAGCGCACGTGTGCACCGCTATTTCTAACTGTTTTACAACATTGCACTCATAGTTACGCCTGGCACCTTCGTACATTATACTGGTCTCAAAAAAGAAGACTCAATCCTTTTTCTCTGATTTTCAATTCAGTTGCAATTTATTGTTTGTTACCTCAGAAACACGTAACTCGATATTTTTAAAATTCCAACCTTGTTGCAGTGGATGAAGCCTTTGAGTGCAAGGGTAACGGCCCATTTTGTCAACCGATTTGGAAAAATCCTTTGCTATTTGAAGATTTCAGATTGCCATATTTAACAAACTTCAGCGGAATTGAGGAAACTTCTCTCTCCTTCTCCACCAATCTGCATTGGAGCAGCTTGATGAAGAATCTAGGCCTCCTCAAGGGCCATGCTCAGTAATGGTCCATTAATTTGTTGAAGCCAGAGGGAACTCCTCATTACAAGTACACTATATACGTGATTTGATATATTTGGCGATCATTTTAACGGTCCTTTTGTCGAAAACTGATTTCTTCAGCTATAAAAATAGCATAGGTATTATTTTGTTATAAGTTAATACACTATATTATTGTATGAATAAATAAACTACCACAATGTGAATCTTATTACCCGTGGATTTTAAGTGCCTCTACCATAAAGATGCTTTAATGTGGGACCGATAGTACGCCTTGAAGGACCCAAGGGAAATCAAGCAAAAATGTTAAAGTTGATAAATTATTTGATCTATCCCTTACCAACTACTTGTCCCAAAGGATGCACTCTGAATTAACCTAGAGTAATAATCGATAGAACTTTCAGACCCAAAAATTACCTTTTTCGTTCTGAAAGTAGGTTAAAAGTCTTTAACAAGATACATTTTGGCTGCAGTTTTTATGTGACTTAAAATTTGGTCATTTTTACCTTTCGTTTGTGTCACGGCTGTAACAGATAGGCTTAACATTAAAATGTAAATGTTTTAACTTCTCCTATTTCCTTATCCGTTTATTCGAATATGTCTGTCTGTCCCCGAACGCAAGACAAATTAAATTGAGATAAACCGTTCCCGAAATCGAAACGTCGAATCGTCGTCATTTTAAGCCCGATTTAAAAAGCTTTTCAGGGAAAAATGAAATGGAATTATGTAAGTCTATAGTCGCTATTGAGGATTATTATAAAGAAACGAATCACGTGGTAGTCGTTAAGGGGAATCATTTTTTACTTTTTAAATTACGGAATTTGAGATAATATCATCTTATTATTACGAAAATTTAATTTCCGACTTTTTTTATGGAAATAGCGAGCTAACGAGCTGACGATCCACCTGATGGTAGGTGGTTATCGTCGCCCATGGACATCAGCAACACCAAAGGTATCACTGATGCGTTACCGGCCAAGAAAGAGAGAAGAAAAAGAAAAAAAGAAAGAACTGTATCTCAAGCCTCCCGCCAGAACACGAAGAGTCGTTTGGCGGCTAACTCGTGCTCAAGGATGGTAGCTATCCAGGCGAATCCCATGGAGAAATAATAATAGTAATAATTGTATTAATTAACAATTAAAATCAATAATACCAATATAATCCCTCCAAGGGGCCATACCACCAGCGGGTTGGATTTAGTTGCTTACGACAGTCATCTAGTCTGGCGTGGGACTGGGGATTTTAAGCCGTCTCAATACGGGTAATAGATATTGTTTCTATGCTCGGTGTGCCTATTGCTTGAGGTTGGTGTTAATATTAGACAACATGTAAAATCCGTAAGCAGTTAACATGCAAAATTTTGAAAGGGACAAATGAGTTTTGACTATTTACAAGTTTCAAAGATATTAAGATATCTTGCCGTAGTTAACATGGACAAACGGACAAAGTGCCGTTCGACGAAAGGTCTAGGAAAAATTTTTTGCGAGGAAGAACAAATACCATTTAGACTTTACTGGGGCTGACTTTTAGCTGATGATTATGCGTAGGGCCTGTGTATTATATAATAATAATAATAATATTTTTATTTCAAGTAACCAAGACTCATATTTGTTAGTATTACAAAACCTATAACCTATGTTAGTACTTAACCTAGATATTAAAAATACAATAAAAATAAAATTAATTTTTGTGAGTATTAAAAACCATGAGAATATTATTGGAAAACTGATGATCGCCTTAACTGTGATTTGGTAACTAGACGGAAGGTATAAATCCGAACGATATCTTGAGAAAATAAGCATTAAATGGTTTTTCTTAGGAAAAAATAATAAGAAAATCTTTAGCACAAACATTTCTTTGGATTGGCTTTTGACAATCTTAGTTTTGCGATTAATTCTTGGAACACTTTTGTGGGTTGAGATCAAAGTATTAGTATGCGAGCCAGTAATTGAATAAATTGAATAATATGATGTTACTGAAGCGATCATAGCCCGTAGATTTGTGTCAACTTCAAGTATACAATCTAGTCATGCAACTGTGGGTGCAGTCAAAGATTGTATGGGTGACCGTTAGTGGTAACAATTCTTTGAACCCTTCCCTGCTTCGGAGGACACCGTCGGTCTCGTGGTACCAATATAAATAATCCCTTAAGCCATCTGGATGGCTTCCGAGAACCTTCGAGGTTTGAGGCTACTAACCTTTAGAGTTTAGCCTCAAAGTGATCTATAGAGATCACTTTATAGATCACAGTAATGAATACAACTGAAGCATTAGATACCTGAAATTCTAATCCATGTTTCTCCCGGCAGTAATCCTTGATCCTTGGATAGCATTTTGCCATGAGGGTGTTTCTCTCCATTGTTGTATCTGAAAAGTTTGAAAGCGTTATGAATTTTGGTAAGTACTATTAAACAATCTGGATTAAAACCAACGTAACATACTTCTATAAGTTTCAAAGAATACGATTTTTCTTTTTAATGGAAGAGGCCTAACATACATATATTGTAACAGTAACAGAGATGGAATAAAATGTTTAGATACTAGTCGATCTCTACCTAGTGCAACCTCATACAAGTAGGTTGTATGACGTCATACCATCTACCCCTACCGGTACCCTATCTACCCCTTGTTTCGAAATAGGATCCGTTTTTTGTTTTTTGGTAATATAAGAAGAAGGAGACAGTATACATTTATTCTACAAAAAAAGGTTAGCGGAAAAAATCGCACTATTGAAACAACACACACAAAATAGAAACAGACTGAAAAAAGAACAGTGAAAACGTAAAATATCCATTAATATACACATACAAGATATTTAAGGAAAACTATTATTTTAGATATTTATCAAAGCAAGGATCTGTTGCTTAATAAAATGATAATGGTTTTCAGAATTTTTCTCTATTTGCCTGTTTCGCGGTTTGCCTGTTTTTCTTTTTGTTTGTGCGTTTATTTCCACTTTATATTTTATCTCAGAAACGGCTGATTGATCCAGTAAGCGTGTAGTGAGCTTTGGCACATAATAGATATTATATGTAGCTTTGGGTGATTCAACTTTTTTGGAGCTGGGCATTCATTATTCAGGTATTCGTTTTCCGAAGCGATATTATTTAATTTTTCTATGAAATACATTACAAAATGTTATTGCTAAGTGGTAAAACATGCCCACTCTTAAAAGCAAAATTAATTCCCAACACATTGCACACCCATATCATTGCTAAATAACGTCATAGAATAGTAAACGTATAAAGATAAAACATAATCATTGTATGACTCCACACTATTTATAGTAGCTGTAAAGATTGATGGTGAACTAATCTAGGTAATGTCTGATACGCTAGAACCATCCCTTTACTCCACGGTATTATAGTTTGTCACGCGATACTTTTTACAAGGTAATTTTATTAAATCAGTAGGTATAAAAGAAAATTAAGACGCTTTTACCAATGACGTTTTAGCCGTATTGAGGCGGCTTACAATACTAACCCCAATCCCTCGTCGGATGGGTGTCGTAAGAGGCGACTAAATCCGGCCCGCTGGTGGTAGGGCCCTCGAAATGATTATATTGGTAGTATTAATTCTAATTGTTAATCATTATTACTATTATTATTTTCTCCATGGGGTTCGCCTGGATAGCTACCACCCTTGAGTATCAGTCAGCCGTCAAACGATTCGTCGCGTCGTGTTCCGGCTGAGGGCTTGAGAGCCAGTTCTTTCTTTCTTTTTCTTCTCTCTTTCTTAGCCAGCAACGAATCAGTGATGCCTTTGGTGTCGCTGATGTTCATGGGTGATAATAGCCACTTACCATCAAGTAGATCGTCAGCTCGTTTGCCGGCTATTCCCATAAAAAATGACGTTAGCGCTGTATAGTTTTTATAATGAAATTGCATGATTTTTTAGTGAATAACTAACAGATAAAAAAGCAAATGAGCCTCCTGATAGTAAATGGTCACCGTCACCCATGGATATCAGCAATACCAAAGGCATCACCGATGTATTCAAAGCCACAAAGAGAGCGGAGGACCCGATTATTTCTGGCCACGACGGAATCGCATAAAACCATTCCACGGTTTTCGAAGAATAGTGATAGTTGGCCAGGCGTAAAAATCCTATCGATGTGGCAAGAAGACCCATGGATAAGAGCAGTGGCGTAGCTAGCCCTTCCGGGGCCCCGTATCAAAATTTTGCCGGGGGCCCCCTCTCGACTCGAGGGTAAAGATCTTTCTCAAAAGAAATAAAAAAGCTATCGTGAATTAAAACAAATATAATATACTAACATCGATTAATAAACGACATACAATCAATCACGGACGTTAAAAAAGAACGGACATAACCTTGTCTAATCGAGAGTGAAGCATAGTAATGGCCGATCGCTTACTACGTGTGCGTAATTTTGGGGTTACCACAATATGAACATTTCCCCATTTTTTCTTTATGTAGTAGTAAAATCTAAACACTAAATGTATTACTTACTGAATAACATTCCGTAATGTTCGGTTTACACGTATTAAGTAGTTAAGTAGATAACTAAATTTTAAGTAAATTAATACGGTAAACGAACAATTTAGTAGTTAAAATTTAGTACGCAAGTAAACAAAAAAAAAATGATTTTTTTTTTATTTTTCTGTTAAGTAGGTGGGCGGGGCTTATCACTTAACATGGTTGGACAGACACTTTTTAGTTAAAATTTAGTAAAAATGCATAAGTAATTAAGTAGGCTGTGAAGAATTGTATGAACTAAAGAGGTTTACTAAATTATTACGTTTAGACGTGCACTAAAAATTATTCACTTAAAATTTAGTTATCTACTTAAATACTTAATGCATGTAAATCGAAAATAACACATTCCACATTCAATAAAAGCAAATTATTATATTTGATGAGATTAATGAATTTTATTAATTGACAATAGATTAAGGCGCTCCACCCACTGAAGACGCGTCCCGCCGCGGTGCGCGGAGCGACGGATAACGCAACTGCGCGCGGGGCGATTTCCTGCGCGTTGCCGCGTCAGCAGTGTGTTGTGCTAGGCGTGATTTCTATATAAATTGAGATACTTGCATACAATGATAAAATCTGCCATCCCGAGCACCCCGTCGGGGCGCGGTGCAGTGGGTGGAGCGCCTAAATACACTGGTTTACCCACTTCACTTATAGGAGAGGTAGTTTAATTTTTTTTTTCAAATTTTGTTCTACCATTATCATAACGTAATTAATATAATATACCTTAATCTATACCAAATTTCAGCTTTCTAATATTGTTAGTTTGTACGCAATGCCGCGGACAGATAGACATGGCAAACATATAGGTAAGGGTTCCTTGTTATTTACCACGGAACCCCAAAAATATATATTATTAAACTAAAGTAAGAAACTCGAGGATTTTACATATACTATAATTTTCCCACACATTCTGGGTATTTGCATATGCAATATTGTTGGCAACACTGGCTGATTTTGTGGTTACAATTTTTCTAGTTTATTTTGTTAATAACTTTAGGAAAAATAAAAGAAATCAGTGATTAAATTACAAGTTTACTTGTGAAAGGTGATCCCTTTATGTTTTTTAACTGAATTACTATTGTTCTTGCAACTTTTAACAGCAGACAAAGGCATTTTTATTATTATTTATCAACTCCCGTTGTCCGTATGACTCGAGTGCGGTCCGGCGCCGGAATGGCGGCCGATGGTGTCAATGTGTGCGTGTTTACTTGTACGAATAGAAAGTTTGTATTCCGATGGGTGCTTCACTGAATTTGTTCTTGAGATTACGTCCGTATTTTTTTAAGGTCCGTGACAATCAATACTCTAAAATTTTAATCTGGGGGCAGCTCTGTTTCGTTTCGGGAAATCCGAACGCGAGCGCAAACTCAGTAGCCGATGTGATATGACAGAGCATCGTGGTCATTGTCAACGACAGATCTATCCACCTCAGGGCTTAATACAAAGTTTAACGCTGCCTCCTGGTCAGCAAAGAAGCAAATGACTAAAAGGAAGGCAATTTAAAGTTCATCGGCAGAACTGGCTAGCGAATGGACGATTACCCTTCTGGTAGTCGAGAATTCTGGTCACTAGCTCAAGCTGCTGAGGGTAACTTGTGTCGGTCGTCTCTTCCACAACTGCGTAAATCGGACGACTCCGTGGTCATTACGGCAAAGGGGAATGCCGAACTTCTTGGCATCCTTTTTACCGCCAACTCAACTCTTGATGATAGAGAGATCGCCTCAGCCTAAAAACCTCTGAGAGCTTGATACCAAGAAGTTGAGAGGACCAGACGGTATTCACGCAGTGGTGTTAAAGATGTGTGCTCCCGAGTTGATTTCAGCCCCGGATCTAGGGGGGAGGGGCAAACCGGGGCATCCGCCCCGGGCGGCAATTCAGGGGGCGCAAAAATCATAATATAGTATGATTAAAAATAAAAACTTGCTGCACAAAGCGCCTAGCATACGGAAGCCTGGTTGGGAGAATAAATAAATTTATTAAAAAAGAGTTCTTATTGTCCCATTCACGGAAAATGCCAACTATTATTTATTTGTGAGTTTTTTTTTATCTTATCTCTATCACTATCACTATCAAGTTTCTGCTCCGGTTCAAAAAAATTGTAGATCCGGGACTGGTTGATTCCCCATCTTAACGTGCTTATTCTTATTCTATCTTATGCCACATGATACGTCTTCGTGGAAGGTTACCCTTTTTCATTTCATCCACATAATGGGCGATCTCAGTGACCTGGCTAACTACAGGCCTATAGCGATAAACCTCCCTGCTTGCAACGGTAATGGAGCGCGAGATTAACATGCAGCTCCTGGGATATCTGGAAGATCATCAGCTGATCTGTGATCGACAATACGGTTTTTCTGACGATCGTTCAGCTGGTGATTATCAAATTTATCTTACGCACCTGTAGGCATCGTCAGGCTATTGATCGCAACGGGGAAGCCCTGGTAGTCAGCCTAGATTTCGCTAAAGCCTGTGACCAGGACTGGCACAGGGAGGTCTCACGAAGTTAACATCATACGGTTGCTGTGAGAGGTTATGCAGTTGGGTAGACAGCTTTTTATCTGAGTGATATATCAAGGACGTAGTAGATGGTTGTTGCTCAAATATGAAACCTATAAAATGCTGGTGTTCCCCAAGGATCTGTGGTATCTCCTACGCTGTTCATTCTCCATAACAATGACATGACGTGGCAACTGTTGCTATGCAGATGACAGCACAGGGGATGCCTACTACACAGCCCCCCTTAATTCCTCTCAGTTGCAAAACTTGCAAGTGGCGGATAGCAGGCTTAAAATTGTATCTGAAGTCGAGAACTCTCTGGAGCAATTCTCGGAATAGGGTTGACTTAATTTAGTCGAGTTCAACCGCACGAAGACACAAGTTGGCGCGTTTACCACTAAGAAAGCCCCATTTTTCATAGTGCCTCATTCCCAGGGTACCGCGCTCATCACTAAAAGTGTTGTAAGAGTATGATTCTGGGAGTTGACATCTCGAGTGATGTGTAGTATCAGCGTCATTTGGAAGCCAAGGCTAAGTTGGCTTCCAAAAAGGTTGATGTTCTAAACCGGGCTATGGAGTACTTCACTGCGAGCCAGGCACCTGCTCATGTTTTACAAAGCTCATGGCCGAATTAAAGTTTTATCCACACCGATGAGACTCGTGGAGAACTTCTACGGTCCGATTCTCCCGATCATTTTTACCACGCACGTGCTAACTGTAGAATGAGCTGTGCTACGTGTAGAATGAGCTTCCTCCTGAGGTATTCCCGGAGCGCTGTGTCATGGGGTTGCCGCCGGCATGTCCGCGCAGCACTCAGTTCCGGAGAGCATCATGAGTCGTGTACAACGTAATTTTTTTATACATTAAATATTTTGTTTAAATTTTGATTAGGGCATTTAAATAACTGATGAGTTTTTCTTATTATTGTCTGTACTGCCTGTTTGTCTTCAATTCGTCGAGATTCCAGATTTAGAATCATGGCCTCTTTAAGATAAATTGCATGATGCTAAAGTAATTAATGCATTAATACGATGAAAGATGGTCCAGAAAGTAATGTTATTGTTGATTTCACTTTTCAATGAAGTATCGATGCCTTCTGGAACATTTTTCGAATCATAATAAATAATTTCCGGATTATTTCACGTTTTTTTTCTAAGGCGCATTGGGGGCCCCCTCAGCCCCGGGGCCCCGTATAATTGATACGGCTGATACGGCGGTAGCTACGCCCCTGGATAAGAGACAAATTGGCCTTTGATAGACGCGTGGTGCCGCTTACGCTACAACTGGTAGAATTCGCTTGTGGTAAAATGCTAAAAGATGTCGTTCGGCTTTCGAAATTGATTCTTATCAACAATACTATCTGATGAAAAGTGGAGATGAGGTTCAAGATTTTTTACTTGAAGACTCCCACATCAATTTATTTTATGATATTTTGTTTTGTTAGCTTTTGTCCTGTGCTTGAAAGCATCAACTGAACCGTATATTATGTTTCAAAGCAACGCCTGATACAGTTAAATGTCTTTTACATTTGCGTATTTGCTTATAAAGATGTAAAGCTTCATATCAATCCATCAGCCTTTATAGGTCCATTGCTGAACATAAGTCTCCCCTAACTTGCGCCACTCTGACCGGTCCTGAACCTTCTGAATCCAGCAGATGCCCGCTGTCTTCTTCAGATCGTCAGTCCACCTGGTCAGGGGGCATCCTATGCTCCTTTTTACGAGACACGGGCGCCATTCGAGGACCTTTCTTCCCCAACGGTTATCGGTCCTTCGAACTATGTGGCCAGCCCATTGCCGCTTCAGCCGGCTAATTCTTTGTACTATGTCGGTTACCTTTGTTCGCCTACAGATCTCTTCATTTCTAATGCAATCACGTAGAGAAATACCGAGCATAGCCCTCTCCATAGCCCGCTGCGTTACGTTGAGCTTGTGGATTAGGCCAATTTTGAAGCACCACGTCTCGGATCCGTATGTCATCACTGGCAACACACACTGCTCGAACACCTTTGACTACAGGCACTGAGGTAGCGTTTTGGACGACAAGATATGACGCAGTTTCCCGCAGGCTTCATATATGTACATATAATGTTAATGTCATCCTGCCCATGTTATTGTCTGACTAACAGACGAAGAAGAGGCGTCAGTTTCTTCTTTGAGAGATCACTGGTTTCTATTCAAACCAATTCATCAATTCTTAAATTATCCATGTTATAATTTGGACGCAGTTTCACAAAAGGCTTTAAATTGTCGCGAATGGCATCTGCACATCAATACGCACACTTGAAATGAAGAACGACGTGAGCACAAACGTGACTGACATTTAAAGGTGTGGTAATAGGGAATAGAACCTGGGACCCTTCAACCAGCTTTATCGCTTTCTGTATGTCGAACAGATATATTTTTATTTGTAAAAATTCACTTTGTTAAGCGGTATAACGGACCAAAAAGTTATTAAAAAACAATAAATAAATTGTCAGGAAAATGAGAAAATTGTACAGCAGTAAACATTTATCCAGATTAAATCTGACAAACGGAACTATCCATTCAGTTGAGTAATTTCACGGTGTAAAATTATCATAGAGTGTCACGCGATAAAGCTTTGAAAGCATTATAGATTTTCAAAGTTATAGGTGTATGTAATTAAACTTCGTAACCTATTATCCTTTTGTAAAGTAGCAATGGTATAGTCAGCAAAAAGTTAGATTTGCAGGGCATGATCTATAGAATATTTTAATATTACACAATGTTTGTGTAATTTTATCATACCTTACGTACATACATAGGTAGTATTTAAGTTGTAGCCTCAAGAACAAAAGAAATGAGGATTTCGTTAGTTTTCTGTAGTATGTGAAAAGTTTTGGGATTGAGAGCAAGTTCTTCCTTTTTAGGGTTCCGAAGTAAAATCGGAACCCTTTAGTTTCGTCATGTGCGTCCATTTGTCCAAAGCAAAGCGCAGAGACCCTTACTGCTAGAAAGCTGTAATTTGGTATGGATATACATATTTATTTAAACTCCAGAATCATAGAACAAAACATTGAAAAATATTTTTTTTCAGGGGAGGTACCCCTACAGGTAATGTGAGGATGTATTTTTTATTCATTTCGTATCCTATAGTACAGGGTATTGATGAAAAGGTCTTCCAAAATATTATGAGTCTACTAAAACCATTTTTTGAAATTAGGGGTCCGTATGCGAAATATTTGGCTTTAAAGTGCTAATTTTGGTTAGAGTCAAGTGACCTCCCCCCGCTAGCTAAATGGTTGAAGTGAAAAAATTCTCAAAAATAGGTTATATAAATAATTAATGTTAGCGTAAGTTAATGAGTAACAGTCGATAAACTTACTACTTCGGAACCCTACATTGCGCGTGGCCTGACACGCACTTGCCCAGTTTTTTCTCTTTCATTTCATGAACCGGTGATTCTTGCTGCTGCTGACATAATGGTATCCTGAGTGTAATGTTCTTATTATATAAACAAAATTGTCGTAAATCATAGACTTATAGTATTATATTAATTTTATTCTTCTGTGACATATATTTTGCATGCATGAAAGGTGGATTTTGGCGGACTTATTTATAATTTTATTATTAATAATTTGTTATTGTACATACCCACATTCAAGCAAATGAAAAAATAATTTGATTTGATTTGATTTGCTGTCATGGGTGACGATATAAGCACTATCAGGTGCCGATCTGCTTACAAAAAGAAACTGATGGACAAAATGGTTATTTTTCGACCAGCAGCTAAAATTGCAAAGGATTAATTGGAATATATATATTATCTACTATTTCATGTTATCCTGTGGATGGTTGTAATATCAATCATAGCTGTTCTTGAATTCACTAATTTGGTCACCTTGTATTAGCTATGATTGTGGTGTATTTGTCAGGTAGGTACATATTTTGATTTCAAAATAAAATATAAGCTAAGATCGGTAACAATAATGTCGCTACAACTCAGTAACATACGTTACGTATTACGTAACACGGTAACACTAATACCACTAAGTACTAGGGTTGCCAGATGGCAAGAAATATCTGGACAAAACTTCAAATAATCGGGATTTGTTGGGACAATTTTTTTTTTGGAAATAGCCGGCAAGGGGCCATCCATAAGTTACGTCACTCACACAAATTTTATGACTTTTTGACCCCTACCCCCTCCTTTTCAAAGCTGGTAACATTTAATGAGACGTCCCCCCCCTAGTGTGACGTCACATATTATGAAATTTTATACCTAGAAATTATTCAAATAAAACAGCAGTTCCGAAATAAGTTTTCCATTGATTGTTTCTTATATTTATCTATAAATACCAATTATTCGATTTTGAAATGTGACGTCACGAAAGTTAGGACCCCCTTCCACCCCTTGTCACACAATATCACACTGTATCGACCCTCCCCCCTCCCCCCTAACGTAATTTATGGATGGCTCCCAAAGGAGCTGACGATGAAAAAAACGACTAGAACGCGTGCAGCAAACGCGTTCTGTTGAATCGAGTGAATTGTCGGGACATTTTGTACTTTGTCGGGACTCGAGACATCATGTGAAATATCGGGACAATCCAGACGAAACCCGACCATCTGGCAACCCTACTAAGTACTGAAATAATCAAACTTTATGTCAAATTAAAGTCGCGGCGGAACCGAGTGTTTCTTGTCACGCAAACATTCACCTGTTTAGGGGTTGTCGGCAGTTCGACACACTTACATTGTATTTTGTAGGTTATATTCCGTTTCTATGAATTCTATAGTATACGGAAATGTTAATTTTGATATTTTCACTGAAGGCTTGACTTCTACATATTAATAGTCTACTATTGAGCATGGGTCTCTCCTCTTGAGGAGGCCTAGAGCATGCTCCATCTCACATTGTATCTTGTAGGTTATATTCCGACGAACGAAACTTTGCGTACCAAATGATTGTAATAGGCGTGTGGTAAATAGCAGAAGAGTCGTCACGACACGTCAGGTATTTGCAAGCGCCCGAAAGGCAGCCGAAACGTCCCTAGTGGCTGAAGCGTCGGGTATCTATATACATATACAAATATGCTTCCGGGATGGCTTAAATCTTCTAGTTTTGGTAGATCTATATCATACATAAATGTTTTTTTATGGAAATAGCTAGCAAACGAGGTGACAATCTACCATGGACATGCGACACCAAAGCTATCACTGATGCGTCGGCAAAGAAAAAGAGCAGAAAAAAAATCCCATGACGTGTCGTAGTGTGAAAAATCTTCGATATTAAAAATAAATAATTTGGTGAGAATTTATACCAATCATAGCATATTTCGTATTCTCAGCCTTACGGCAAATGCAGTCGCGAATGCGGCTAGAATTTCAAGTCATGCAAGCAAAACTAATTTTTATTAGTCACTTAAGGGTTAACTTTGAACAAAATCTAGGTCGCGAACTATGAGCGCAGTTAAATAAATATTTAAACATTAAAGCTAGTAAACTGGAACGTGTTTAAAGTAAACAAACCAATATAGTTTATTGGATTCTTAGACGTTAAAGTTCATTTCCGAGGAAACCAACTCGTGGGGTGTTTTTCGAGCTTAATTAATAATAGATTTTTACCCGACTGCAGCTAAGGCAAATGAAGGTTATGATTTTAGCCTATCTTAGTAGGGTAGAAGTACGTATTCTCGGTAATGTCCGAGTATCCGGTAACTAGTCAGTTTTTCTATCAGTGCACCATTATACCAATATTACATTAAAGTTTGTTAATGGCAACATATTCTTGGTAATATTTTGTACAAATGCTATGGTAAAACTGTCTAAAAAGTACAATGGTGTCGAAACTGTTTGACATGAAAGTTGTGTTAAAGGAATTTTTTGCAAAAATCCAAAGTTCAGTTACTGAATTAGGACGTCACCGCGTCATATTGTTGAGCTTTCCATACTGCTGCGGATAATGATACGGTAAGAGGATTACATTACTGTAATATTTAAATGAATTATCTAGCGATATAACCTACAAGTTAAGTTGAATCTAATTGAAATGTTAATATTTTTGCGTTTTACATCTATTGGTACTCATAAATCCCTACTTGACCTAGTACCCGGCAAAATCGTACATTTTCTACCGGATATTGGTACGCGCATCAAACTTGAACCAAAACCCGTTAAAGTACCTTTATTGAGTCTTATTGCCCTCACATAGGTCTCATTTTAGCTTGAAACTGTATATTTTTCTGCTGGATACTGGTTCCTGCATTAATAGTTGCCCCTAAACCTGTCATAGTCCTTATTGTCTTGAGTTAAAGTCTCACATTCCTTGGAATTAATAATAATTACCTACCTTGTTTATTTTGGTTGTTTTTTCGTTTTCCTGTAGCATTTCTATAATGTATCATTGGTAGCTAAGATGGATATTAAGGCATGTGGCATGACTTGCAAGAAATATTTCATTTTTTAATTTCAGCTAAGACTGAGAAGCAGTCAAAAAAGGGGCCTCAATTTCAGCTGCTGCCACGCGCAGTACGGTATCCTACGGTCAACGTTGGATGTAATAACCCGTGGTCTCTATCCCGGCAACTGCTCCAAGGGACCGAGTACAATTTTGTCGAAGGAAGAAGAAAATCATTTTAAAGTTTTAATTAAAAGTCTCCATCCATCCATCCATCAGCTTTTGGAAGTCCACTGCTGCACATAGACCTCTCCTAACAAGCGCCATTCTGACCGGTCCTGAGCCTTCTGAATCCAGCGGATACCCGCTGTCTTCTTCAGGTCGTCAGTCCACCTGGTCGGAGGGCGTCCTGTGCTCCTTTTTTGAGAGCCGTGGTCTCCATTCGGGGACCTTTCTTCCCCAACGGTTATCGGTTTTATATGGCCAGACCATTGCCACTTCAACTGTTAGCTTCAGTCAGTTAGCTTCGTTTGTGTACGGATTTCCTCATTTCTTATTCTATCGCGTAGAGAGATACCGAGCATAGCTCGTTCCATAGCCCGCTGGGTGACTTTGAACTTATGCATTAGGCCACTAGTGAAGCTCCACGTCTTGGATCCGTATGTCATCACTGGCAACACACACTGCTCGAACACCTTTGACTTCAGACATTGAGCCCTGAGGTAACTTTTTGGACGACAAGATATGACTTAGTTTTTCGTTTCAGCAGCTCTGTTGTGATCCCGTCATTACCCGGTGCCTTATTGTTTTTAAGCTGTTTCAGAGCCCCTCTAATCTCATACAGGCTGACGTCCGGGATGCCATCGGTATAGTGCCGGCTTAATTGAGCTCGCTTGTCCCTCTCCTCCAGGGGAACTGGAGCTTGCAAGTTAAAGTAAAATTTATGTGCCACATATATACGGTACCACATATTTGTTGTTAAGGTATTTCTATCATCCATCCATCCATCCATCCATCAGCCTTTTGAGGTCCACTGCTGCACATAGGCCCCCCTAATCTGCGCCACTCAGACCGGTCCTGAGCCTTCTGAATCCAGCGGATACCCACTGTCTTCTTCAGGTCGTCGGTCTATCTGGTCGGGGGGCGTCCTGTGCTCCTTTTACCGGGGCGTGGACTCCATTCGAGGACCTTTCTTCCCCAATGGTTATCGGTCCTTCGAACTATGTGGCCAGCCCATTGCCACTTCAGCCTACTAATTCTCTGAGCTATGTCGGTCACCCTCGTTCGTCTACGGATTTCATCATTTCTGATTCGATCGCGTAGAGAAATTCCGAGCATAGCTCGTTCCATAAGCGACTCTAAGCTTATGCATTAGGCCAATAGTGAAGCACCATATCTCGGATCCGTATAGCATCACTGGCAACACACACTGCTCGAACACCTTTGACTTCAGGCACTGAGGTAACTTTTTGGACGACAAGATATGACTTAGTTTTCCGAACGCAGCCCATCCGAGTTGGATTCTACGAGTGACTTCTTTCTCGAAGTTGGACTTACCCATTTGGATCACTTGGCCCAGGTAAATGTGCTCGTCTACAACTTTGAGAGCAGCGCCGTCAACAACAACCGATACAGATGGACATTTGACATGATTTTCGTTTTATCCATGTTCATCTTAAGACCCACCCGTTGTGAGGCGCTGTTCAAGTCCCCGTGCATTGTACCAAGTTCCTCCAGGGATCCCACCAGGATGACTATATCATCGGCATATCGCAGGTATGTGATGTATTCGCCATTAATGTTAATGCCACGTCGTTTCCACCCCATCAGCTTGAACACATCTTCCAACGCAGCGGTAAACAGTTTTGGGGATAAGACGTCCCCTTGCCTGACACCTCTCTGCAGTTGGATGGGGTTCGTTGCTGTGTTGTGTACTCTGACGGTAATGGTGGCTGATGTGTATAAACACTTCAACACCTCGATATACCGGTAGTCGATCCGGCAGCGCTGAAGAAAATTTAGTACTGCCCAGGTCTCGATAGAATCAAAGGCTTTCTCATAGTCCACATGGGCAACGCATAGCGGCAGATTATACTCTTCGGTCTTCTGTATAATCTGCCGCAGTGTGTGTATGTGGTCCATGGTACTGTAGCCATTTCGGAATGTTCGGGAGGCTGGAAGTTGTCAAGTCTGCGTGCAATGCGATTGGTAAGCACTCTCAAAAACAGCTTATAAACGTGGCTCAGAAGTGCTATGGGCCTGTAGTTATTTAAAAGGGTCTTATCCCCTTTCTTAAAGAACAAAGTCACCACACTTCTGCTTCACGCTTCCGGGGTAGTCCCAGTATTAATGAAGGAATCGAACAGCTTTCGGAGCGCTACTAGGAGGGGTTTCCCCCCAGCTCTTAACAGCTCAGTTGCGATTCCGTCATCACCCGGTGCCTTGTTGTTTTTAAACTGCTTGGGAGTGTTGTAGTATCTCTCCGTCTCTCTCAGAACTTCGGGTTTCGATGACACTAAGGTACCGAGCTCGGTCTTCAACCTCGTAAGCTGACTTTGCCCAATAGACAGATCTCTGGCGAACACTTTGGAGCCTCAGTTTAGCTCAATTGTGTTTTTTACACGATTTGAGTTGTTTTTTTGTAAATCGCGTCGCTTGCACTTGGAGATCTGTTCATTGAGCCGTCTGTACTCCGCCATAGAGGTTGGAGACTGCACACATAGTTCTCGTTGGTCCTTCATTAGACCGAGGGTTTGTTCTGAGAGAACCTGAGATCTACCACTGGGGTGGGTCTTGAAGTACTTCGACCCTACCTCGTGAACAGTTGTTACCATCCTGGTGTTAAACTCATCCACTGACCTCGTCCTGCATGATTCTAGGCACGCAAAACGGTTTTGTATTTTGAATTGAAAGCTCTCGGAACCCTGGATTTGGACAGGTGTTGGGCGAAGTGTAGACTTTTTTTTTTGCTTACAATAAGTTAATGCTTGACGTCGATATTTAATATGCTTCTTACAAGGCGGTGATCGCTTCCGGTTTTAAGCCTGCTGATCACAGAGACATCATTAAATATATACCGTTTGTCTGCCAGAATGAAGTCTATCTCGCTTTTTGTTGAACCATCAGGGCTTATCCAGGTCCACTGGCGATGCGGCTTCTTCTTGAAGAAGGAGTTCATCATGAATAAGTCCTCCTTCTCCATGATATTTGCCAACAAGTGTCCCCGGTGGTTCCGTCGTCCATATACGGAGGGACCCACCTTCATCTCGTTGTCATTTCGCGTGCCTAGTCTTGTGTTAAAGTCCCCCATCACAACTGTGAAATGAGTTTTCGAGGTATGCATGGCTCTACTAATGTCTTCATACATTACCTCAACCTCATCGTCGGGATGTGTCGAAGTCGGTGCATATACCTGTACGACCTTCAACGAATACCGTTTGGATATTCTGAGTGTAAGGTACTCTACCCAGGCCGACACACTCCCAATTTGCACAATGTTGTTGACGAAGGGACTTGTGGATGAGAAACCCGACACCACCTTGGGACAGGTGTTCGCCCTCCCGGTGATAGAACAAGTTTCCGGATTTGAGTATTATCGTGTCCTCCTCCTGTCTTCGGACTTCAGATAAACCCACAATACTCCAGTTTAACTTGTCTATCTCTTCTTCCAGCTCTTTTACCTTGTCGTCGCTCCTCAGTGTCCTGGTGTTGTATGTTGCCAGGTGCAGAAGTCGTCGTTTGGATTGGTAGTCCGATCTCTGCCGGCGATTCTTAGCACCCCATGCCCCGCCGTTACCATAGCCACTACCGTAACTAGGAATAGCGGGGCTGCCGGGGACTGGGGGCCGAGGCTCAGTTGTGACTGACATGGGGGGGTTTTAGCCGGTAGTCACCACGCTTGGCTAGTGCGTGTTGGTGACCGCAGGTGACAAGTTCAATTCTTCTATTTTATAAGCGTATTTAAGTGTTTTCTAGCTAATATAGTGTTCATGTAAGGTTAGTGATATACCTATTTGTTACTAAAGTTATAATAGTTACATTTTCACAAATAATTGCAGTAAGTAGTGCTTATCTAAGAGTTCAAAAATAATGTTCAATGCTGCTTCAAAAATAATGTGATTCTTAAATACCTAATGATAGTTGATTTATCATATTAAAATAATTTGATGATTATGAATTTAATAAAGGAATTACCTATGTCTAATTTGTCTTAAATATACATATTTTGTTTATTTAATGTGTATTCTTTGGTATGAACCCTGTTTTTACTGCCAATACGGCAGTAAAGACAAAAATGCAACATTTCTGTGAACTTTAACGTCAAGCAATAAAGTTTCAATTCGCGGTAAAAATTACCGGATTCCAGGACTATTTAACGAAAACTAGTACAAATCTAACGGGTACTGGGACAAAAGGCTTATTTTGAATATTTTTCAAATTATTGTGCATAAATATTTTTATTAAAATGAAACGATACAATAATCTGAAAACTAGAATAAATTACCTACCAAGTCATATATATCTCATTTTTCTAAGGTTATTAGTTTTTGCATAACAGACCTGCAAAGTCCGTGAATATCAAAACTTCACGGATATTGGGCCGTTTACCCTATATAAATTACCTGTCACGTTGTTTGTCCGCGATAGAATCCTAAACCACTTAACCGATTTTATTAAAATTTGCACACAGTGTGCAGTTTGAAAGATAGGATAGCTTACATTTCCTTTAAAGCACACGCAAGGTTTTAATAAAAAAAAATTTAACAGAACGAAGTCTGTCCGGGCAGCTACTATACATGTATATTTTCTTCACTTGCCTGTTTTTATTACGCTACACACTTACAGGCCCACTAGAGGATTTCCTGTGTTTTGGCTGCCTTGGACAACACACAAAAACAATAACATACCCAGACCGCGAATAGAAATTCAATCTCATCATTATAATTTCCGCCTCGCTGGGAATCAAACTCAAGGACCTTTTTCACGGCGTTCCGTCATGGCAACCATTGCGGGGGCGTTATGATCTGAACCCCTCTCGACATTGCCATAAGTTGACGTTTTCTAATGATAACATACCTTTAAAAAACAGCACTAACCTGTGAAAGTTGAACTGGTGAATATCCTTACTATCTTCGAGCTGACTGGAGGCAGGGACTTCAGGGAACCCGCGAAGATCAGGTCTACCGTTCGGTCATCCATGGTTGATTATGAGGGTGTCCTAAGAGGACGCAGGAATCTGCAGAATAAGAAAGAAGGCACGGACCTAAGAAAAAGATGGACGTAATCCCAACAACAAATTCGGTGGAGCACCCATAGTAATACCAACTCTCTATTCGTACACAAGTACACACAGCCACACATTGACACCATATTGCTTTGACATTGACACCATCGCGAATCAAAAATTACGCACACATGGTAAGCGGTCGGCCATTGCTATGCTTCACTCTCGATTAGACGAGGTTACGTCCGTCTTTTTTTCAGGTCCGTGATAGAAGGATGGTAAGTTTCTTTATTTTGGTTACTGTCCTTGTCTTCCACCTACAGATTGTCTTGAAGAGACCCTTTTTAAAACTAAGATCATCTTTTGTATAATCGCCTTTAATAGTAGTTACCATTTCTTGTAATATTTATTGAAGAAAAAAAAAGTAGTAATAAATCGGTTATTAAAAATATTTGACTTTCATATTAATAGCAAACCTACGATACAACTGACTACTTGTTTATTTTCACGATAGAAATAGATTGTTTTGTATCTATAGATAATAATATATGCCAGGACAGATTTGTCGAACTTTGTAGGCATAAGGTTAAGGGTGAAAATCTATGAATTTATAATACGTTTGTTGGAAACCTGTGGTAACAATCGATAACATTGTTAAACTATGTTGTTATCGTGGTATATAGATTGTATATTATTATGTTACGTTACCAAACATATATAATGGCCTTAATCTTAATTAGTAAACAGTATTTACTTAGCACTCGTGTCTTTCACTCGTCGCATAAGCACATCCTTACATGGCGACCCTGCCAGCGGAATAGTGTAGTAGAAAGATTGTATAATTTGTATGTTTGCTACCATAACATAGTAATATACAATCTACCTTTTTTTTACAATAAGTTAATGCTTGACCACAATCCCATCTGATGGTAAGTGGTCCAGGATGGTGAGCGTACTAACTTAATAAAAGCCTATTCACTCTTTTTTTGAAGACATCCACGTCATAGGTGGGCGGGAACGCAGACGCAGGCAAGTTATTCCAATCCTTCGCGGTGCGCATAATGAATGACGACGCAAACCGCGCCGTCCGTACCGGTGGGATGTTCACCACGAAAGGGTGGATACCCGCCGTGCGTTGTATCGTTCGATGGAGGAACGGGGAAGGGGGAATTAATTCAAATAATTCCTGCGCGCACTCTCCAAAATGTGCCCTATAAAAAACCGAGAGGATGGCTACTCTGCGCCTGTGCTCGAGACTTTGCAGATTAGTCTTAACCAGATCTGAGTCACCAATGAGCCTCTTCGCACGCCTCTCCATCGAATCCAAAACAGAAAGGTGACATTTGGCTACACCTGCCCAAATGTGAGAACAGTACTCCACACACGGCCGAACCTGAGCTTTGTATAACGTTAACAGTTGCTTCGGTGTGAAGTACCGCCGGACCTTCGCAACACTCTTCTACACTATTCCGCTGGTTGGATACAAGTTTCTGTGTTTCTGAATGTTACTCTGTCAAATTATATTGTATTTTATTGAGCAAAGTTTAAAAATGTCAAGAAGTGGTTACAAAATTAAACGTCGCATAGTATTGTTCAACAAGAAATATCTGCGTTTTAGATGCACCAGTTCCTCTGCATTTCCAGTCTATTTCCTTATACATCTGGTATTATTTTGCTTATAAATGTTTGTTTTTAATGAATACCTAGATATCGGGGCGGATCAAAAGGCCTTCCGTTATTCGACATCAAACGGGTTTCAGAATTATCGTACACAAGCGAATATTCTCCGAAACTATATCTTGGGTTCGGGAATTATACGCCCCGTAGCTAACCTATGTTGATCTTCCGTTTCCTGGTGTTCTATATCCATAGAATTATCTATATCCGCTACTATCCTAGTAATATTATAAATGTGGAAGTTTGTAAGGATTTTTGTTACTCTCCCAAGCAAATACATAATATGTAGTACTGAACGGATTTTCATGAAATTTAGCACACAGTAGACCATGACTTGAAATAATCCCGGAAAAGTCAGTTTGGTAGGTAAAGTTATATCAAAATTATTAAAAAAAAATACTTTGCAGGTTTTTTTTATTTTATTGTTGCATTTATTAAAAGCTTATTATTATTAGAGTAGCTTAATACAATTCTATTGTTATTAAGCAAAATAGGTACCTATGTACATTGAAGTATTATTACTAGCATATAGAACCGACACCGCGAACACAATTGATGTCCCAATGAATTGGCGCCGCTCGGCTTTAATTTTCAATGGATTCGTTCGATTTTGAAAGGAGAACGGGGGCTCAATTTTGAAAATAGAACCTCCCGGCGGGACACATTTTGTTCGAGATGTCTGTTCTATGACATTATACTTCAATGCCTATCTATGTAGATATTTTTAAATAATACTAATTTTAAGTATTTAAGTTTTTCAAAAAGTATTTTTGATTTTTAAACAAACATTTTAATTTATTTTCGTCATATATATCGGTGGCCTTATAGTAACACTATTTTATTTATAACTCATCTTAAGGAATCGATTAATAACACTAATTTGATTTTTACTAATCTTAGCTTCAAAAAACCAATCAGAGCCCTACATTAATAAAACAGTTTGCAGTGTTATCAAAATAAATCGATACTTCGACAGCTGTTTCTGCTATCACATGCAGACACCAAGTTACTAATAAGCTTCGGAGTACACGCTAAAATCGCTCATAAAACATATTACATAACTGTCAATATTGTATACAGGCATGACCAACAGGTGTTAAATTAATGATAACGAAAATTGCATGATTATCAGATAAAAGTTAGCAAAAAGTTATATTAGGTTCCACTTGAATGGTAACAAGATTGTCTTTTAGTTAAAGACGATTTCACTGAAACAGCTGACTACATAAAATGGTTGAGTAGTAGTTAATACTAGTAAGTAATCTGAAATCGCTTCCCAATAAATCATTCATAGAATTCCTTTTCTAAATGTAAAAATGTGTTCTATAAAAACGCTTATTAAAATATCTACATGCTGGTAGAGTACAGGGTCCTAGATACGAATTCTGTTAACGTGACTAATTTAATTATTACTATATTATATTATGTATATTAAGACCTTATTAAATTAGGTACATAAAGACGGTAATATACAACAGCATCAAATACTCTTATAATTATAATTATCTACACTACGCACTGGTAAGGCGTTTTTCAGATACTTTACATTTTTGTGCCCAGATTTCACCACTATTAGGGGTCTAGAAAATTTTGTTTTTCATTTTTTTTACTTATTATTTTAATTCATAGACTCTAACGTCCAAGAACTGTGGTGAAGTCATAAAATCTATCGAACCGCTTCACTGCCTTGCCTTATCAATCAATATGCTATACCGTCGGACACAGGTGCGAGCCACATTGAGTAGTTCAAGGATTTACCGACTAATGACTAACAATCGAAGCAAACCGTCAGCCCAACTGACGAGGTTACTGTCGAATGATCGATTTCTGATAACAATTAGAGCTGAAAATGCCACTCAGAGAATTGACGTTTAAATCTACGATATATTCAAATCGATGTTTAATGCCTGTAGGCATTTGTTAAGTAATTTCTAAGGTTTTTATTTTGAACATCTTGGAGAATAATGAGGTGATGGTTGAACAATTTAATTTGATATTCTTCGGACTCAAATAGACTTTATGGCTAGAATCTAATATCATCGAGCACGGACCTAAAAAAAAGACGGATGTAATTCCAAGAACAAATTCAGTGAAGCACCAATAGTAATACCAACTCTCTATTCGTACAAGTACACACACCCACACATTGACACTTCACTGCTTCAATCGCGAATCAAAAATTAGGCACACATATAGTAAGCGGGCGGCTATGCTTCACTCTCGATTAGACGAGGTTACGTCCATCTTTTTTTCAGGTCCGTGCCATCGAGTAATTAATCTATTTTCCTCGAAACTCTTATGTATATTGTCCATATATTATATCTCTAAGATGTAATTTTCTGCTATTTAGGTTGTCTGGAAGAAATTGCTGATTAGCAATAAGACCGCCGATTGTTTTCTTATTTTTATATCTTTTCTATTGTGTTGAAATTGGTGAACAATAAAGAATATTAACATTAACAGTAAGCAATAGCCACATTAAGGAGTACTCGCTCGTAAATGTTTAACTGTACCCATCTTGAGGTTATTGGTGGTCACTGGTCTGGTCGAAATAAGGAACAGTTTATGATTTTAAACTTTGATCATCGCGGATACTAAACTTTTTAAATGCAACATACGAAAAAATATCTATATTTCCACCACGTAACATGGATTTGGCACTAGTCAGTGTAAACTGTCTATGTATATGTCGGTGAGGCCACGAATCTCCAGTGAAGGTCCAGGGACGGACCTCTTTATTCTACAACGCTTGTCCGATGCAGAGGTTGGCATATAAGAAATGACATGTCATATTTAGATTAAGGAATTGTCAAGAATAGAACGGATGATCACGTAGTGTTAAAGTACTTTGGAATATTGATGTGAACGTTAGGAGAACTGGAAATATATCATGGTGCAAAGTAAAAGGAATATCATTTCATAACCAATCCTGTAGAATACCCCATTTCTGCTATTATTATTAATTTCAATTGGCAGCATCACTTGAAAATTATCAACAATGATTTGTAGTGACTAGGAGTTAATGCCCTTGGAAACTTATGAGAATCCATCGGTTATTTGAAGAATGCATAGCATAGTAGTATTTAGAACACGGCATATTATGATTACCACCTTCAAAACACATCTTCAACTTCAACCTTTAAACTACATCTTCAACGTTGTATGGCCATCAGCTTCCAAAACCGAGCCAAAACCTGATTTGGCAACAGAATAATAATTCCTAATATTTTTGTACATTATTCAATATCTCCTGAATTTTGCCTTTATGCCAGTTCCAAAATATCATGATGTTCTCCAAATACATTCGGTCACTTCTCATAAAGCATTTCCAAAGGAACTCTTGTAGGGAACACCTCGAAAGCATCTAAATCTTACACAATCTAATCCTGACATCTCCGTAATTCTACCGACCGTAACTTAGACTTAACGTAACTCAGTTCCGACATTCGGGTCACGTATGCAGCCTGTCTCAACAACAGTTTAGACATCTCGAGAGTTCAGTTGGCAATATTTTTGAGTTTGCGATCTAAGAATATTTTAAAATTTATACTGTCTACCAAAACTGCAAGGAAAAATCATACATAATATCATGATATCACAAGAAATTTAGACATCGCAACGTTGTTAGCGGTTAGGCCCTTATTCAGATTTTTCCAACTTATTTACTCCATGCATCCATCCATCAGCCCTTGTAGGTCTACTGCTGGACTGCCTCACCTAACATGCGTCACTCTGACCGATCCTGATCCTCTTAAATCCAGCGAAATGCTGCTTCAGGTCGTCCTATACCCCGTTTTCTGAGACGTGGGTGCCTTTCGAGGACCTTTCTTCCATAACGGTTATCGGTCCTTCGAACTACATATGTGACCAGCCCATGGCCACTTCAGCCGGCTTATTCGCTAAGCTATGTCGGTTATCCTAGTGCGTCTACGGATTTCATAATATAACGCGATCACGTACAGAAATACCGGGAATAGCCCTCTCTATAGCTTGCTGTGGGACTTCAAGCCGTATGTCATCACAGGTAATACACACTGCTCGAACACCTTTGACTTCAGGCTATTTAATTTAATTATTTACTACCTATAGGTACATATTCTTCTTTGTGTAAATTATATTTTTTTATAATTTTTGTGCCACTACTGGGCTTGGGTCTCAAAATAAGTATTAAAGCTATAGTAACCTGACCAAATGCAGATGGAAAACTTCATCTATATATACTACATACATACTACATACAATACATACATACATACAAATACATACATACAAATAAATAAAACTGGAGTGTCTGTTTGTAATTTTAAAATAACCGCTTTTTACTAAGCGCATTTCGATGTATACAAGGTACATATAACAAAACAACATTTTTTACAATTTCTGTCTGTCTGTTTGTTCCGGCTTATCTCTGAAATGGCTGGACCAATTTTGACGGGACTTTTACTGGCAGATAGCTGATGTAACAAGTAGTAACTTAGGCTACTTTTATTTTAGAAAAAAAAGTTTGTTAGGCGATACGAAGTTCGCCGGGTCAGTTAGTTATAGATAAGTATCCAGAACATTACAAAGGACGCGCAGATACGTAAGCAACTTCACGATTTCTTTAAGGAGTAATTGGAGGTATGTAGGTGGGTATAGAAGGAGACTATAAATAATTAATTTCTACTACTAACTCTTACAATTAAACTTTACTTTTATATTTTATGTCCACCGACACAGACTACACTCTACAATTCGTAATATGTAACTTATACAATCTAAAATTCATATTCCTGCAAATTATAATTTGTAGTACACATAATATATTGTTATTTTTCTTAGTTATCTTTGCATGAATTGTTTTACTACTGTTTTATTACTTGTCACAATGTGTTACCCAATACTTTGAAATGCATTCAAATATAACACTGAAATGGTATGAAGATAAATTCATTTCTGGGTCGATTACCCAAAAAAATATTTGAAACAAACGAAGTTTTCTTTATAAAATAAAAATCCTCGACTACAATCTCACCAGGTCGTAAAAAAGATGGCAAAAGGGCTTTTCGTAAAATACTTCACTATTTAAAACTACGCAATACATTGCCGCTTATTACATAACTCGCTAGCAAAGTTCTCACCTGGCCTACTTAACACCCAGCAATCAATACACCGCACTAAGTCACCTGAAAGGTCAATATCACTATCGAATAAACTAAATTAAATTAAACTCAACATTTTTTGAAAATAATCCCGACACTACAATCAATTTCATTTAATATCTTTTCGTATTATCTTTTAAAATGGCGCCGGGAAGGCTTCCCGCGTTTTTTATTCGTTTTTTTTTTAATTCAAATTTGGAACGCGTTGTGCCCGTGACGGATATTCGACTGAATGTCATGGAAGCTAAGGTTGGAAGAATAATAAATCTGTTATTCGGTTACTAAGCAACGGTTCATTTAAATGTGCGGCGTATGTGCCGTCGATACGAGGGAAATTATTTTTGCATAAATTTTGAACATTTTCTACTTTAATGTACTTTAATCACGATACAGGGAAAACAATGTGATTTGCCCGTGGATAATAGTTTTGTAAAAAAGCGGCCAAGTGCGAGTCGGACTCGCCCATGAAGGGTTCCGTAGCAGCAAGTAACATAATATAAAAGTTCTTGTAGTTCGTTGTAACTTTGATCAATGTTTTTTGCGGTTTACGATTTATGACGTATTAAAAAAAAACTACTTACTAGATCTCATTCAAACCAATTTTCGTTGGACGTTTGCTTGGTAATGTACATCAGATATTCTTATTAGTTTTATCATTCCCTTATTTTAGAAGTTACAGGGGGGGGACACACATTTTACCACTTTGGAAGTGTCTCTCGCGCAAACTATTCAGTTTAGAAAAAAATGATATTAGAAACCTCAATATCATTTTTGAAGACCTATCCATAGATCATCTGTGACATACGGACGGACAGACAGACAGACAGACAGACAGACATGACGAATCCATAAGGGTTCCGTTTTTTGCCATTCGGCCACGGAACCCTAAAAATCACCAATCAACTGACGACTCGCGTGGCGCAATGGTTACCATGCCGGATCGCCGCACCAAGGGTCCTGGGTTCGTTTTCCAGCGAGGCGGAAATTTGAATGATGAGTTTGAATTTCTGTTCTCGGTCTGGGTGTGAATGTTCTTGTCTAGTGTGTTGTCCATGGCACCACGACACAGGGAATCCTAGTGTGGGGCTATGAGTGTGAAGCGTTATTATTATTAGTTATAATCTTGAAAACCCTTGTACATAAAGTAAGGCAAACAGTGAAATTAGAAAGATTACGAATAATATTTAAAACCCAGTGCTGGCGGAGCCGGGTGTCGTAAGTGGCGAAAGAATCCAGCTCTCCCTTTTTGTGATTTGCGATTGTAAGCGACTTGTGATCTGACTGGGGGCTTGAGAGTCAGTACTTTATTTCTTTCTTTCTTAGACTTTATCATGGCCGACAATACATTTGCCATTGTGTTACTAATGCCCATGGATGACGGCGACTACATACCATCAGGTGGCACTTCTGCTTTTTTGTCAGCTACGTACAAAATCTATGTAGGTACAAAGAATTAAATGAAATAAAAAAACGTGTGTGTCAGCTCCGACGCACGATTGGAGTTTAATGATATCTAGTTTGCAATCGTCAAATCAGTAACAACGGATGATGATGATGGTGATGATGACTGATGATGATGAATGATGATGTTGAATTTTTTCACATCATCAGAATAGGATGTACCAAAATTATTATCATTAGATGGCGTTGTTACTGATCAGCCATCCAACGCCATCTAGATTCTGTGTTACGAATTACAAACATAACGCATAACGTAACGAAGGAAGTTTGATTTTACTCCCCATAAAATTTCATACCGTGGGCTTAAATATGAAAATCGATAGATAAGAAGTTAATCTCTAGTAACACTAATTAGTTCAGAAAAGTTTCTCCAATACTAAGTCCTAGAATTTACCTATAAAATGACCTAATTGGCTGGATTACTGAACAAAGAAGTAAATAATTGGGAGCACGTTACATTCTAATTTGAGATCTGAAGGTGCACTGCTATTCAAAAGTAGGTTATAACGGAATGTGCATTTCTATTCCTATCATCATTTTAATACATAAACTGAGGGATCTATCATATCGGTTGCCCGCGTGGGTGTTCGCAACTACAATGTAGGCGTCTCGAAAAGAAGAAAACATAATTATTATTTATTCCGTCAAATGATTATTATATCACTAAACAAACTTTACAGTTTTCCTTTAAAGATGGCGTTTCAATAAAGATTATTAAATATCATGTCAGTATAGAACGTTAGTCTCTCGAACGGAGGGGCCCGAGTTCAAATCCTGGCATGCACCTCTGATTTTCAAATATTATGTGCGTATTAGAAGTTAATTATCACTTGCTTCGGTGAAGGAAAACATCGTGAGGAAACCTGCACACCGGAGAGATCTCCATAAAGTTCTCAAAAGTGTGTGAAGTCTACCAATCCGCATTTGGCCAGCATGGTAGACTATGACCTAATACCCCTCACATTGTGAGAGGAGACCCCGAGCCCAGCAGTGGGACAATTATGGGTTGTTGCTTTGATTTGCTTATTCATTGAGACCACTAATTATGTACTCCTTCTGCTTCAAAGAACAAAGAATTAAACACTGATAGAAGAACTTTGTAACGTAAGAAGACACAAAGTTACAAAGTTATGTTAGTTGTTTGTATTCTCTAGGAATAAATGCTGTTCCTTGTAACGCCAGGAGCCACTCCTAAAAGTCCTAAAACGTTGCTTCATAACAGAAATGGTAGGTTACAGCCTTTATCTTTTCCGGGGAATATCCAACTAATCCATTAGAGACAATGTGCAAGCCACACCTTGCTGGGTGCAGTCTTGGCTTTATGGCTTGGAAGGAATAGTTTCTGTGCTTATATCACTGTTATGGGAGGTTTTAGGTAAATATTAGAAAATAGACTTGCGTGCTGTTACAGTCTGTTAACTGCCATAGCACTGTTCGTTTAAACAGGATGCATTAACTTAACCATTTATATTCGTGTTGCCTATGCCTTTTTTTAATTAACAGACTTCAAAAAAAGGAGGAGGTTCTCAATTCGACTGTATTTTTTTTGTTTTTTTTTTTAATGTTTGTTACCTCAGAACTTTCGACTGGGTGAACTGATTTTGATGATTCTTTTTTTAAACGAAAGCTGGCGCTTGTCATGTGGTCCCACTTAAATTTTATTTAAGTGGGACCACATTATTAATTTTGAAGTCGGTTATTTTTTGTTAGTAAAATTTAAATTAAGTAAGGATCAAAAGATTGAATCCTACTAATAATATAATTAATGTGCAAGTTTGTATGAATGTTTGTTATTCTTTTTCACAAAAAGTATTGAACGGATTTTCATGAAATTTAGCACTCATGTAGGATCTGGAATACCTATTAGTTCAGAAAACGCAGATAAAAGCGTGGACAGAACGCTATCATAACATGACATAAATCCCCGAAACTTTTTTCATAGGGTCACCAACATTATTCGGTGATCAGTATTGGTGACCCCTGTCATCAATGTTATTCGGCAAATTGCTTCTAAATTTGCTGAGTAAGAGAACGGATAATTATTTCAGAATTACAGGAAAAGTACCGTAGTCGATATAGTTTGTATCGGGGGATATGAAAGCAATCCATTAGTGGCTGTGTGCAGGCCGCACCTCTGGCGATGGGCGTAGTTGGCTGATGGCCCAAGGTATAACGGGGTGCGGGAGCGAGTAGCGATTGCCGATGACTGGACAAATTTTAATATTGCAATCGGTAACATTGACGGCCCGTGTAGTGGAGGTTACCAAGACTGCCGTGCCTGCAGGACTGCCGTGCCAAGGGCCCTGGGTTCGATTCCCAGCGAGGCGAAAAATTTAAAGATGAGTTTGATTTGATTTGAATTTCTTTCGGTCTGTGTGTGTCCTTGTGTTTGTGTGTTGTCCATTGCCCCCACGACACAGGAAATTCTAGTGTGTGGCTATGAATGTGTTGTGTTAGGTATTTATTATATTTATTTATTTTTAAAAGACGATTAATTTTGTGGCTCGTTCCATGTCAAACATTTTACAGATTTAAATTACATAACTATTGTAGTTCCAATAGGGTTTTATTTTTTACTGAAACAGAAAAATTATATATGTCGGAGATCATAAAATAGATCACCGAGCTGGACCAGGCTTAGGTGTATTCGGATTTTGAAGATGGCAACACTATGCAAATTGTCTACTGTCATTTTGACACGCGGTGACGGGATAACCGAGGAGAACTGCTGACTTGCCAGCCTACAACGGACACTTCGGAGACAGCCTTCGAGCTGAGCAGACGCCTAGAGAAGAACAATCAGATACGGATCGACCAGTAACGGAATCAGACCAGGGTTATGCGAGGCTTGGGATGGTTGTGAGGGGAGGTTGGAGACCATTGGGGCGGTTCAGCCCTCATTCCTGACTATAATAACTGTGTAAAGTGATTAAATTGAAAAAGTGATGTAAAACCTGTGTTAAGATGAATTTCTGACTAAAGTGATGTAAAACGCCCACTGTTGTTATTATTTCCCGAACCACCACCCACCCGTATTTTCTCCAACATATAGATGACACACTCCACTTGCGAAGAATCCATTATTACAGGATTTCTGGCTGTCGAACCTAAAATGCTTCTAAAGAGAACAGAAATTTACTGTTAGTCAGACAGGCAAAGAATACCTTCTTGATTAAACCGGATACTACCCGACACAGCAACAAGATAGATCATTGTCTCAGCTGTTATTCAGTAGAGTACACCATATGATGAACAGAAATACTTTCACTTAAGGATGGATGGAGTCACACACAATGCACACCCAAAAAACCTTAAACGTAATAAAGAAACACTCACACACTCTTACCACCCGTTTCTTCGCTGTAGAATTTCCTGTGCCGCAGGTGTAATGGACAAAAAATTTGGATTATTAAAACCCACGAGCGAATAACAGTCATTTATTTATCGCATGCAATCACCACCATATAACCTACAGGGACATCAACTATCACAAAGTCGTCACTGACTGCCAAGTCATAAATTGGCTTCAATCCATTAATGGCCCACTACTGGACACGGGTCTCTCCTCTTGAGGAGGTCTAGAGCATACTCCACCACGCTGCTCCAGTGCGGATTGGTGGAGAGGTTAGTGGCCAACCCGAATGTCGGAAGTTTTCAAACCGCCCGAGGGCCTCCGACATGGCTTAACGACTGTTATCTTATGATAACAACCGGGACCGACGGCTTTACGGGCCCTCCGAAGCACGGAAACGCTCAAGAAATTTTTGCCACTAGCGGTCACCCATCCAACTACCGACCGCGCCCGCTGTTGCTTAACTTTGTCGATCATATAGGATTAACGCAAGCCGCTGGGCTATGAGCGCTTCAAGTCATAAATTACCTACGTTCAAAGCCTATGACTCGGACCAACCTCCAACGGAAACGGGTCTATTTTCGTAGCTATTCCTACCTGCGGTTATAAAGTCAGTTCCGGCGGCAACACCTACTGCGCATTACTTTCAGGTCGCTTTAGTTATTGCCCTGAAAGCGCTGTAACGTAATATGTTCTGAGTAACATAGATTATGCGAAGCATAGATTATATGAAGCGCTCATAGCCCGGCGGCTTGCGTCGATCCTTGTGATTGACAAAGTTAAGCAACAGCGGGCGCGGTCGGTAATTGGATGGGTGACCGCTAGTGGCAAAAATTTCTTGAGCGTTTCCGTGCTTCGGAGGGCCCGTAAAGCCGTCGGTCCCGGTTGTTATCATAAGATAACAGTCGTTAAGCCATGTCGGAGGCCCGCGGGCAGTTTGAAAACTTCCGACACTCGGGTTGGCCATTAACCCCTCCACCAATCCGCACTGGAGCAGCGTGGTGGAGTATGCTCTAGGCTTTCTCAAGAGGAGAGACTCGTGCCCAGTAGTGGGCCATTAATGGGTTGAAACCAACATAGATTATGAAGTTACATTTAAGAGTTTTCTTGAGACTTGAGGCATTTGTTGTCAATGACACAGGTCCATTATCAATTAACTATCTTCAACCCAGTCTAGTCAAGTTACAACTTACAACCCATAATTGCCCCACTGCTGGGCTTGCGTCTCCTCTCACAGTGTGAGTGATACAGGCCATAGACTGATTGATGTGGATTGGTAGACTTCACACACTTTTGAGAATATTATGGACAACTCTCAGGTGTGTAGGTTTCCTGAAGATGTTTTCCTTCACCGAAATAATAATTAATTTCCAATACGCGCATAATTTTTGGAAATTAGAGATTCATGCCCGGAATCGAACTCGGGTGCTTGCGTTCAGGAGACCAAGGTTCAAGGTTCAGCTATCACTGCTCATAACCCAGTATTGAGCCAACTATAGCGGAAGAGGTATTCCTATTGAGAAGGCTCGAGGCGACCTGGCTGCTCCAGTGTTTAGAGGGGTTGGCCAATTCAAGTGACGAAACCTAGCAACATCTTATAGTGACCATATCTATACATCTATACAAATAAATAAAATTGGAGTGTCTGTTTGTAATATTAAGATAACCACTTTTTACTAAGTGCATTTGGATGTATACACGGTACATATACCAAAACAACATTTTTTACAATTTTTGTCTGTCTGTCTGTCTATCTGTTTGTTCCGGCTAATCTCTGAAATGGCTGGACCAATTTTGACGGGACATTCACTGGCAGATAGCTGATTTAACAAGGAGTAACTTAGGCTACTATTATTTTAGAAAAAAAAAATAGTTTGTTAGGCGATACGAAGTTCGCCGGGTCAGCTAGTAATAAAATACTTATGAGATACATTGCGTTGTCATGCGATGGCCAAATCAATCTATTTACTTAGAACATAAAAGATTTTTAATATTGATCTGAGTTGCGAGACTTTGTTTTTTTACAAGTTATGTTTTTAATGGCATTACAGTTTTCCCACAGCAAAGTTAATTAAGTTAGTTTCCCCAACGCAAAAAGAGGGTTGTTACAAGTTTCACGTATCTGTGTATCTGTATGTCTACCTGTGGGATCGTAGCTCCCAAACGATGAACCGATTTTGATCTAGTTTATTGTTTGAAGGGTGACTTAATCGAGTGTTCTTAGCTACGTTAGTAAATAAGACTACTACTTTTTTTAAATTTTTAATCTTAATTTAATCTTTTCATAGGAAAGAAAAAGAGCTGACTAGGTTATAGAATAGACGTAGCTCACGGACAAGCTAGCTGTAAGCTTAGCTTCCATTCTGTAAGGTAATACTAGTTGAATTCAACATATAACCAACGATAAATCAAGTTAACGATCGCGCTCCTTTTGTAATCAAGTGATGTAATGAAAGGCTTCCGAAGACAAATGTTACAGAATACAATTCTAGGAGTGTTTGGGAGTTTATGTGTAGTTAAAACACGCTTATAAAGTGGCAGAATATAATCCTGATATCATTTTTTAGAAAGCTTCCCCAACATGTAAGGTGGGGATAATTTTTTGAAATCAATTAAGTTTTTTGATGTCTTTCACTCTTTAGAGTATCTTGACTCATAGCACTCCTAGCCAACCTCTCTCTTGTGTACCCTCCTGAAGAACGGACAAGGCACTGGCTTTAAGCGTTAAGAGATTCTTTCAACAGCGGCTATTATGCATGTATTGTGGCCGCGTTTCTTGGCACATTGATAATGCCACCGCGGTAGACATTGCATGCTGACTTCTGACTACTATTGCTTTTTTTACGAATGGATAATTTCTAATGACTCTAGCGACCTTTAGAGCGTCATGCGGACAGGGGGTTCAGCTACTTTGTAAGTCATTCATTAAGCTGGTCTACTTGGGTAATTATTCAGATGAGTTCGTAAGGTCTGATAACTCTCCGATGCACAGGTAGCGTTAGCTCCTTATTATTCAGGTTTACTGCTGATGCAGTCCAAGATGTGAGCACACTACCTTAGTTATAGGCAGTTCACTCTTTTATTTCTCTTCCCCCTCGGCGAGATGTTCATAAAGAAACCGGGCAAGTGCGTGTCTGGTCACGCGCAATGTTAGGGTTTCGAAGTAGTTATTGACGACTCATTGACTACTAAGCTAACATAGCCGTGATAGTTTTCCTTGTAAATTCATCATGGGACCTATTTTTGAGAATTTTTTATTTTTCACTTGTCCAAATCCAACCGTTTAGCTGGCAGGAGGGGGGACACTTGACTCTAACCAAAATTAGCACTTCGCAAACCTCTTCGTCGAATCAACGGCAGAAAGGTGAATTTGGCTGACACGGGCAACCTGAGCTTAGTACAAGCACAGAAGAAATAATAGTACTTATAATGTACAAGGTTAAGAGTTGTGAGAAGTACCGCCAAGGACCCCGAGTTTCCTCTCAAGGTAACAACAAAAAAGGTTTAATTTTCTTCCTATCTTTCAAACTTAAATTTAAGATCCTATGCGATAATTTGATTCATAACGGCTTATTTATAACACAAAGATTCTTATTTGCTTTCATATAATCTATAGATCACATACCATAATTACAATACGAAAGTAAAATCACACGTGTAATTTTTGAACTTGATATAAAAAGAATACTAATGTACATTACAATAGCACTCAGGCTTAGTGTACTCGTACAAAAGAATACCTTACACCTAGATGTATGTAATGACTTAAAAACAAATCCAATCATGACCAGAGAGAGGCAAACACTTTTATGTAACTTTTTCATATCTATGCGAACCTGTAAAAACAGTTGTACAGACCTCTAAAATAGGCTACATGATCTAAATCTTAATCTTACAAAAGGCTATGCGTGAATAGATCGACAATACTTTTATTACTGTGTGAGCGAGACGACACAGCCTACACGTTTTACACGGAGGCCGATTCACTTGGCTGATCGGCGCCTGCGCAAGTAACTTCCAAATCGGATATCATTCATATGAAACTACCTGTTGTACGCGGGTTCATGTGTATTTATTTCTTATCAAGCTTTGATATTGATGTTTATTCTTAGAAATTAACAACCCGTGTGGCGCAATGGTTACCATGCCGGATTGCCGCACCAAGGGTCCTGGATTCGATTTCCGGCGAGTCGGAAATTTGAATGAAGAGTTTGAATTTCTGTTCTTGGTCTGTGTGTATGTGTGTCTTTGTGTGTTGGCCATGGCACCCACGACACAGGAAATCCTATAGTGGGGCTATGAGTATGTTGCGTTAAAAAAACGCAGAGCTACAATTACAGAGTCAGTTCACAATTTTTGTTGGAGTTGGCCACTAACCCCTCCACTTACCTGCCCTGGAGCAGCGTAGTAGTATTCGCTAAGCTTCCTGAAGAGGTCAGGACCTGTGCTCAGTGGTCGTTAATGGGTTGAAGCCATAGCCAAGTATACATTTATTTATTTAATCTTTATTGAACCCCAAATAGTGGTACAACTGGCGGACTTAACCCTTAAATGCATGATTTTTTGTTTCCAATTAAAAAAAATCGTATAATATAGGAAATTTCTCAAAGATAACGTAAAAAATAATAGAAAAATCCAGGTAATAATAAATAATACATTTTGAAAAAAAAAAATGTATGTAGACTTTTGGCAACAATATGCGTTTATTGCTAAAATTACTGTAGACGTAAGTTTAATGCTAAATAGCATTCTCTAACAGTCAACCTGCAGGATGTACATTCTCTAACAGTCAACCTGCAGGATGTACATTCTCTAACAGTCAACCTGCAGGATGTACAGAACACTAATACATTATTGTAAAGGGATGTAAGTAATTGATTACACTCGAGATGTTACGCACACGAGCGAACGAAACGAGTGTGAATGAGTGGGTGTTTATAGTTTGAGCGTATAAATGATCAATGACAGGAGTTAGTTACAATCTGTGAATAATAATATAAAAATAATTCTTCACAAAAAATAACACATTTCAAAATTAGGGACAACTCAAAAAGAACTCGTCAGATCTCGCTCAGGTTTAAATAGGGACCACACGACAAGCACCAGCTTTCGAATATAAAAATAACTTTTGAAGTCGGTTAAAAAGGAAATAAAAATTAAATGCGCCAAAACCAGGTTGTCATTATCAGATGGAAAAAGAGTTCTGACAAAAAAAGATAGTAGGTGCTGTCAATTGCGAAAATGCTATTAAGAAGTAAAGGTTCATTTATTATGAAAGATTTACGAGTATATAATTTTATAAACAAAAGACAGATACTATAATTTTACTATAATTACTAATTATAGTTACATTACTATATTGAGGACTATAATTTTATTAAATTATTAATTATCATTATTAATTATATTTTCAAGCGTATTAAATTTTCTAAATCGTAAATAAATTTTGTATTTGCTTTGGTGGCTTCACTTTTGTGGTGCGCGCTCTATTTGCCTTTTGTTTTATATCTTGAGGATAAGAATATAATTATCATATCTATATTTTTTTAGTTATTAAGTAAACAGAGTAACGATAAATTTAGCAGTTGCAGTGAGCCTGAGGCAAACTTTGCAAAGAAAACGTTTTACACTCGCATGCTACGCGTACTAAAAGTACTAAGTAGGTATTAATAAAATTGGCACCTCTTTTTATACATACAATATCATTGGCAGTAATAGTTATTATCACTACATAGTATGAAACAAAATCTATCTGTTTAATCTCAATTATCTCAAAAACACGGTATCTATGGCTTTACGTGACCTCTGAAGCACGGAAGCGATCAAGAAATTTTGCCACAAGTTGACTTAACAGCATCGAACTACCGACCGTTGTTGCTTAACTTTATCGATCACTTTGGATATATCGATTCAAATCTAATAAGCACAAAGTTATTTATGTTCGTTAATAATTTTATTATGGTATAAGGAAGGTGAAAAAATACGAGGAATAATAAATTAAAACCAGAATAACAATGTGAAGAAAATCCGCTGGATAGAGAAATATAGCGGAAAACTTTAGAGAAACTTATAGCGTCGTAAATAAATAAATTGTAATAGAAACTAACTTGCAAAAAACGTATGATAAGAATTTTATTATAGAAAGGTTTACATCCATGCCTCAGGATTCCTTGTGACACGGACATGCGCAAAGAAGAAGAATAGGGAGTAGCTCTTACTTCACTGAGTCCGCAACCAACTAAAACTTTATTTTACTTTAAAATGTACTTGTTACCTGTCTACAATCTCACCTAATGGTAAGTGGGGATGCGGTCCATGATGGTAAGCGCATTAACTTAGTAAAAGCTACTCTTTTCTTGAAGACATCCACGTTATAGACGGGCGAGCACGTGGACGCAGTCAAGCTATTCCTTTCACTGTCAATTTTAGAAACAAAGTGGTATTAGACAAGCGGCTTAAACCCCAGCATGCATGATTACCGTCGGGGTAAAACTTGGTGGTACAGAAAGCAGCAACATTCGATGGCGCTATAGTCTCATCGTCGTCGTATTAAAACTTGTTCGTACGCTTGTTTTCCCCATATTCTTCCGAAACGTGGACCCTGCGCGAAACTGAAAAGAAAAGATAAATGCGCTCGAAATGTGGTGTTGGAGAAGGATGCTCGGAGTGTCGTAGACCGAATTTAGGACCAACGCCTCCATACTCAAAGAACTTGACATCAAACATCGTCTGTCATCTATCGCACAAAGACGCATCTAAAAGTTCTTCGGCCACGTTTCGCGAAGAGGGGGAATGTCCATAGAGTGCCTTGTTGTACAAGGCAAGGTGGAAGGCGTAAACCTCGCGGGCGGTCACCCATGCGCTGGACCGACCAAATAAAATCTGGGGTGGGCGGCCCATTACATGAATGCACAAGGATGACGGCCAATAGGGAGAAATGGCGAAACATCGTGAGGCGAGTGACATCAGCCCTTACCGCTACTTCATGATGACCACGACCGTTCTGTCAAGAACGTATTGAGTGAGAAGAAGAATAGTCTAGTCCGTTGTTTAGCAAGACACCAAGAGTAGAGGAGGCTTCTTCTCTACTCTTGGTGAAAGGTTGAAGGAGGTTGCTTTCGGCTGAAGATATACGAAGTCGAATCCTCACTCCATAGCTTAAACAATTCTCATTTAAGTGTACCTGTACGCAACATGTTAATACTAAAAGTAAATAAAATATCACTCACGGATAATAAAATTTATGGGCCACTAGATTTGATGTTGATAATAATTCTCACGCAATTTGATATATGATATGAAATTGACATTCGACGCACGCGCAGCCAGCGACGGGCGGTGAATGTTGTACTTACCTTGAGTATTGATGTACAGTCGTGCGAGAAACTGCTACCTAACGATATTGACTGGTCCAACCAAATCAACCAAGTCAAATCAACGCATCGGTGAGCATTATTCGCAAAAGTACAGATTCTTATCAATACCAATTCGCACACGGAAAGAGTGTCAAAATTATGGCAGCAGTTACAGTACAGTTCTGCATTACAATTTGGTGGACGGTTATCATGGTTAACTCTATATAGATGTTCATGGTTCATGCGATAGTGACCAGTTAGTTACCAACCGGTGCAGCGGTGGCTTATCTGGTCATCTGTCGACTTGCCATGGAAAAAATAATGCATGAACGTTTAAGAGTTTCAGATTTGACTTATTTAATGTTTAATTTAAAACTTATTTACTGATATATATTTATTTTTAAGTATTGAACTCGATGTCATATATGACACTTATAATAATTGGTATCCCTATAGATTTAGATGCGATTCCACAATCTGTCTGCCTTGTGTAACTATTGTATATTTCACTGAATTAAAAATTAAAAATGAATGTTTGTACTCAACGCATTTTGTTGTCGACTCTACCAAATACATCCGTATACGGAGCCGGGGTTCAGGATGTGAATGAATTAAAATAAATTCGCGAATTATGCAATACTAATATACATACTGACGTATTAACTCATCTGTACCTACAAGTTACTAAGTAAATAGTCGACAAATTAATGTTATTTAATTAAATTAATAATATTTCTGATTCAACCATAAACTTAAACGATAACAGTGGTAGCTATTGGTTTGCTACGACTAATAAAAACCTCCATACTATACCGTGTCGGAAGTAGAGTGCAGTTACAGAGACAGAGAGCGAGTTATTATAATTTGATTGAAGTCACAGGACACTAAAAGGGCTGACGATTTTCGAACAATCTCATCCGTTTATAGAGCTTTTAGGTAATAGTTCCCCTCGCTATCATACACTATTAGTGATACGCACTATAAAGACACGTAGAAGCTCAGTTAATGCTTAACTTTTAGCGTTGGAAGTAATACATAAAAGTTATTTAAAAAAATTATTCGTCCCTTTTCGTCCATTTTACTAGTTTCGTTCTCAGGTCTTTTTACATAATTATCAGAAGCTTTGTCTACCACTTCATTTAATACAGGTACAGAATACCTTGTATTACTACAGAACAGGTTATAGATACCTATAGATGGACCAAAACTCCCACCTAATACCAAAACTATAACTTACAATTTGCAAGCCAATGAAAGACTGCTTTGAAATTATTTAACAAATGGTTATGATGTAAGAATAGTAAACAGTACCCTGAAGCGTGCGATAAACTCAAATAATTCAGAAACTTGGTTAATTAAAACCTTGAAACCAGAAATGTTTATTCACCAAATGAAGGAGTAGGTAATAAATATTTTTAGTTATGTAAATAGATCAGATCTGGTCCATGGTGCAACGAATTAGGCGAATGACGAGTGGACCACGATCTAGTAAGTTATGGCTTAATTTATATTGTTATTGGGAAATTTGTGGGCAATTACGCGTCACAAATCAAAATTGTAAGGCACGCTCGAATTGAAAATTCTATCGTAAGGCAAATTGCTTTAAATATGGAAGTTGTTCACGCTTAAATTTAAGGAAATTTGTTTTATGTCTTCGCAAACGAGTTTGTTGTTTTGAATGCAAAAGCCACTTTGGGGTGTACAATGTGCATTTTCCTCTTCATACGTCCACCATCGCCGATTGGCTTCAACCCATTAGACGAAGGCCTACTACTGAGCACGAACGGGTCTTTCCTCTTGAGGAGGCTTATAGAATACTCCACCTAACCGCTCCAGTGAAGATAGGTATTCCATTAACAGCAGTAACTGAAAGGCTTCACCGAAACGATGCTAAGAAGTAGAGCATCATTATCGCCAATCGACTGTGGAAAGATTTGACGTGTTTCAGCCTCTATGGCAAAGATATACTGGTTGCCGCAAGTGCCAATACAGCAGTAGCTAATAAAGCCTTTGGTGTTATGACCATGTATGTCCAGTGACCACTTACCATCATGGCTCATCTCGTTTATGGGCCATAAAAAGATCATAAAACTTTGTACCACCCACGGGCATTCGTCACTATTGGAAGGTTTTAAGAGGAATTACTTATTCTAAATTCACAATATCATGAACTGTGGAAATTATGCACTCGATGCAAAGTGGGATGTGCAAAACGTTTCCATTGCAAAGTTGCAGAGCTTTTACGATCAGTAACGCATCAGTGACCTAATGAAATACGGTGAGCGAATGATACGGAAGTTTTTATTTTATGGAAATAGTCGACAAACGAGCTAACGATTCACCTGATGGTAAGTGGCTACAGTCGCCCATGATGGACATCAGTAACTCCAAAGACATCACTGATGCATTGCCAACCAAGAAATGGAAAAGAAAAAGTTTGATGGTATTTATGGACGGTGGAAACTTTTTAGCCAGAAATAATGAGGATTTCTCGCTACCATTTTTGCCGACAACGCATCGATGATTATGTGGTGTTACCTACGTCTTAGGGAACGGTGACCACTTACCATAGGAAGGCTCGTCTGCTCGTTTGCCAGCAAGCTACCTAAAAGTTTGGGAATCGTATTCGGGATCCCGGGATTCGGGAAAAAATCCAAATCAATTGGGCTAAAACATTAAAAGACCGTAAAAAAATGTTTTATCCACTATAGAAAGTTACTGAATACCCAAAGCGACTATCGATGTGGCTCTGAATTCATACATGTCGTAATTGGTTCACGTCATCGTCTTTGATTTATGGGCCAATAAGTCAATAAGGTAAAATTGTGAATTAGCGTGCAAAATTCTAAACGTGAGGTGTTTTCGTGCTCCAGTCGTGGGCAACGGACTACCGATGTGACAGTTACTAGTTACGGTTCGCAAGGTTATTACGGTTGGTAATTATTAGGGTTCCACTAAATTTGAGTTTAGTTATGAGGTACTAGGATACTTTTCAGGGTACCTCCCCTACAGGTAACGTGGGGATAAGTTTTAAACTTTTCGAATCGCTATATGTCAATAATGGTAATTCTTAGAAAAAAAAAGTGAAAATGCAATAAAAATTTTATAGATATTTAAGGGCATGAACTACAATTTTTGTATGCAAACTTTTTTGATAAAACTAACAGTTTAGCTGAGAAACGCAAAAAACCTACATTTGCAAACTTTGACCTTGAATAATTGTTTTTGCAAATGGCGTATCGAAGGGAACTTTTAACATTTCATTTATAATGGTGTTCCAAATATTCGTATAAATTTTCAGTCACCTCGGAATTTATGTAACATGCATGTCTAAAGCAGTGATAGCCTAGCGGTTAGAACGTTGGACTCTCGAATGCAGGGGCCCGAGTTCAAATCCTGGCACGCACCTCTAATTTTTCAATATTATGTGCATATTACAAGTTAATTATTACTTGCTTCGGTGAAGGAAAACATCGTGAGGAAACCTGCACACCTGAAAGTTCTCCATAAAGCTCTCAAAGGTGTGCGAAGTCTATCAATCCGCACTTGAGCAGCGTGGTAGACTATGGCCTGTACCCCTCACATTGTGAGAGGAAACCCCGAGCCCAGCAGTGGGACAATTATGGATTGTTGCTTTGCTTTTGCACATCTAACTTGACCGGACCATCTAGAGCCAAACCTGAGTGTTATATCAGGTCATGATTATCACAATTTACTGTCATCAGGACTAACGCAATATATAAAATTTCAACTCCTTAGGATATGAGGAAGTAAGTCAAATTAAGATCTGACCCACGCGATAGGGTATAAGCTAAATAATGCTTGACAAAAAATAACTAACTTCAAAAAAACTCAAAAACTACCTGTCAAATCTAGCTCAAATTTAAGTGGGACCATATAACAAGCACCAGCTTTCGATTAAAGAAAGAATCATGAAAATCGGTTTACCCAGTCGAAAGTTCTGAGGTAACAAACATTAAAAAAAAACAGTCGAATTGAATACGTCCTCCTTTTTTGAAGTCAGTTAATAAAACCGTTTAATAATCTTACTCATTGGTATTTACATATTATAAGGATTTACTTTTTAACTGACTTCAAAAAAGGACGTATTCGGTTCGACTGTATATTTTTTTTATGTTTGTTATCTCAGAACTTTTGACTGGGAGAACCGATTTTGATAATTCTTTTTTTCGTCGAAAGCTGGTGCTTGTAATGTGGTCCCACTTAAATTTAAGCTAGATCTGACGAATAGTTTTTGAGTTATTTTGAAATTGGTTATTTTTTGTCAAGAATTATTTTATGTGTGTTACCTCATTCATAACTTACTGAGCGAACCGATTTTAATGATTCCTTTTATATTCGAAAGCTGATGCTTGTCATGTGGTCCCACTTAAATGAGCGAGATCAGAAGTATTTGAGCTCCCTAATTTTGAAATCAGTTATTTTTTTAGAAGAATTAGTTATTATCGATTAAAAGCTTGATCCTATGTAATAGATAAGTACTATTATTTCTTCTGTGGTAATAGTATTAGATGTAAAACAGTAGGTCTGACATCCTAGCGGATTATAAAGGCTCGCTATCAGTCCGTGAACGTCACAATACGTCCAAGGTAACGAAATTGACACAGAACGTGATCTAATGTTTCCTGATACGGACGGTAATGACCGATCGTAACGGATCCATTGTAACCTTGGAAACAGTACACTAAACTAACTACTTATCATTAAATTAGTGAAATAGTTGCATAATCCAATAATATTATAATGTGCTTGGTTGTTATTGAGTCGGTTATCATTAAATTAAGGACCTCAACCTTTAGTCATCGGGATATTACTAGCAAGTCTTTGCACCACTTCGGCTGCTTTCAGAGACCACCGGTGGTCCGCGGACCATAGGTTAAGAACCACTGTAATGTTCGTTGTTCGTTGTTCGAGCATCAGAACGAAAAAGGTCCAAAGTGACTCCGAAAAGGGAAAATCTACTAGATCTGCGACACCTTGCCTCCGCCTTGGATTTGCCTGAATTAAGACGGTGCGTTTTTATTTTCTGCAAGAACCTTGAAGCGTACCCAGGATCCTAGGAGACCGATCCGCCACATTTGCTGAATTTTTAGGCTAGAATTATTCTAGCTTAATCTCGTCAGCACTCACGCTGGATTTTGAACCAGCGTTCTAGCAAACGATACACTACCTAGTTATTCAGCAGGGTATGCCAAGCGTAAGCAAGGTTGTTTAAAAAAAAGCCCCTTACTGCCGCACTCAGAGTCACTTAACGATTACTTAAATCGCTCCTTAGTACATAATTTGTATTGTGATTCTATTTAAACTTCAATAATTTTAAGATTGTCTAAATCCATCCATCCATCCATCCATCCATCAGCCCTTTGAGGTCCACTGCTGGACATAGGCCTCCCCTAATCTACGCCACTCAGACCGGTCCTGAGCCTTCAGGTCTTCTTCAGGTCGTCGGTCCACCTGGTCGGGGGGCGTCCTGTGCTCCTTTTACCGAGGCGTGGTCTCCATTCGAGGACCTTTCTTCCCCAACGGTTATCGGTCCTTCGAATAGATTGTCTAAAACGGAGTCAAAATCTTCTTAAAATATTTTCAAACCAAAAGTAGTCTGCTATGAATCAGTCGTGATTACGCCAATTGGCGCACCGCACGCTCAAGGTCTCCTCAATTGCATGAATTAACTAGGAGATGGGACGACAGCACACCGTTGACGGGTACTTCCACTGTATCCTTTGGTGTTGATAACTTTAGTTATGACTAAACTAAAGCTGAAATACTTAGTGACATAAACTGATATTCACCTTCGCTGCGATTCGGCTTTGATATCAGTGTCGGAGAGCTCCAAATAATGTGAGCCCCCCCAATTATGTTTTGTCCCGGCAACGCATCATTGATGCCTTTGTGCCACTAATATCCATAGGCAACTTGATTGCCACACGCAGAGAACCCTTGTGCGAAACTTTGAGGAGATAAATAAATAAATAAATAATAAATAACGCCACACACTCATAGCCCCACACTAGGATTCCCTGTGTCGTGGGTGCCATGGACAACACACTAGACAAGGACATTCACGCCCAGACCGAGAACAGAAATTCAAACTCATCATTCAAATTTCCGCCTCGCTGGGAATCGAACCCAGGACCCCTGGTGCGGCGATCCGGCATGGTAACCATTGCGCCACACGGGTCGTCAAAGATGTGTTGTTAATTGTTTTTGAAGTTATACTTCTTTGGAAAAAAATTTGAGATTAAAATTTTTACAATGTGCGCGCACACCGACAGCCAAAAAGTGACATGATGAGTTAGCTGATAAATGATTTCTTTTCCAATCAAAGAGTTGTGGCATACGGGATGAAATCTTTACCTATTTTTGTTCAGTTACGCCAAAGAAGTATAACTTCTTACGTGCGTACAAAAAGTACACACTCACGTTTTGTATTTTTAATCAATTATAGAACTACTATAGGAACTAATTATAATTTATTATTATTATTTACGTGAAACTTGGCTAGCTACCATCCACTCGCTTGAGTCAACAGTCAAACGACTCGTGTCCCGGCTTCAGAGGCAGTTCTTTCTTCTTCTCTCTTCCGTGGCCGGTGGCATCAACCTTTGATGTTACTGTTGTCCATGGTCAACGATGGCCACTTACCATCAGGACAAGTTACATAAAAAAGATCTACTTCAACAACATTGACTGAGGACAGTGTGCGCAGAGCCCATACAATTTTCTTTGGATCTAATTCCCTTTATAATAGTTGAATAGACACGTTTAATACCGACAGGCCCCATTCATCGGGCTTCAATAAGATAAGTTTGAAAGAACCGCGATTTGATATTGGATTGGAATCACATTGTTGAGTATTGCTATTGCTTCATAGTTAGAAAATGAAGTTTATTGATACTATTCACATGTGAATATAAACATGCGTTGAGATTTTTAAGGACCTATCCCCAAGAAAAAGCAATGGTAGCCTAGCGGTTAGAACGTTGGTCTCCCAAACGCAGGGGCCGGAGTTTAAACCCTGGCAAGCACCTCTAATTTTCAAATATTATGTGCGTATTAGAAGTTAATTATCACTTGCTTCGGGGAAGGAAAACATCGTGAGGGAACCTGCAAACCGGAGAGTTCTCCGTATAGTTCTCAAAGGTGTGTGAAGTCTACCAATCCGCACTTGGACAGCGTGGTAGATATGGCCACGTTGTGAGAGGAGACCCCGAGCCCAGCAGTGGGACAATTACGGGTTGTTGCTTTGCTTTTTTTTGCTTTATCTCCAAGAACTACTATAAACAAACAATACCACAGCTTGGCACTTTATATACATATTGATTCGTTTTAAGAATGAAATAAAAAAAAATAACGATTACAAAGCCTCGCCTTCTAACAGTACAAATAGAGTCATTCATTCATTAGTTTCATTGCATTCATACAACAGTTAAATCTGCAGTCACATGGTTACTTAACCATAGGTCGGTATGGGTACATAGATTCAAATCACGATTACACTCAAGCTGATGTCATCCGTATTGTTGTACGGACGGACACATCATTCCGTATATAAAATAGGTAGGAACAATAGTAAAGGTACTTGCAGAATGCATCGAGGTTGCTGGCTAATAGTTTTCCTTTGTCTTACAAGTAGGTTACTGGTTACTTCGTGTGGTTAAGATGTTACTTCGTTATAAATAAGTAATTGCTGTGATAGACTAGGTTGAAACACTTGTTCTGATTAGTCTAGTCACTGGTGGGTTCGAATCCAATAGTTTTAATTTTGAAGTTTGGTTTTTTGAGGCGGTTTGAATGATTTTGAACTTCTGTTCTCGGTCTGAGTATGTGTTATGGTACCCATGAGACAGAGACTCCTAATGAGGGACTATGAATGCGTAAAAAAAATCTCTTCTTACATTCTTGAATTCATCGATACATTGCCGACCAATAAATAAATAGAGTACGTACTAGACAAGTCATTAATTAACTGATTAATTACTTGATCAAAAATACTTGTTCTGCTAATAATTTACAGCAAAGCGCAATACAAGTCTTTATATAAAATACGAGTAACCGCCCTCGCTTTGCTTCGGTTTTCTTAATTTTATTACAACTTATTGGAGTTTTATTAAGGATCCCTAATTTTTTTTAATATAATATAGCCTATGTTACTCGGGGATAGTTTAGCTTCCCAACAGTGAAAGAATTTTTCAAATCGGTTCAGTAGTTTCGGAGCCTATTCAATGCAAACAAACAATCAAATCTTTCCTCTTTATATATTAGTATAGACTATTGTCACTTCTGGTCCGTCAGTGGTATTAGCAAGGTATTAGCCAATGCAATGGCTCAATATTGTAGACTCTAGACGCTTCACGGGCACAGATGAATAAAACTGTTTTTTTTTGAACATTTCTTTGAACTATATAAAAAACAATAAGTAATCTATATAAAAACACAAAAAATATTTGTGTCCTCTATAGACTTTGAAATCATCCAACCGATTTGCCCCAAACTGGTTTCATTTGAAAGACAATAATGCGAAGATGGTTTGAGACCACTAAAACAATGCAATAGGCACATTTTCGATTTTAGACTATTCCCATACAAAAATTTTTAGCCACTAGAATAATAAAATTATAAAGATACATTTTAAACTTACTGCGATTTTGTATCGGTACATAAGATAAAAATAAAAAAATAATGTGTCATTCAGGAAATCCTATTGCGGGGGTGTGAATGTACAATTGCACATAATCAATTTTTTTTCTTCAATCAAGGATAAACAATATCCATCAGATAAAACAGCAAAAACCCACTTGCCTTCGTTAGCGGATATTCTAATGAGTTACCGGAAACAGTGCATACACCTAACTATACGCGCATTGTCTGTAATTGTCATGTGTAGAATAATATTATATGTACAAAAAAATTATATACATAAATATATGCCAAGACCGCGCAAAATTTGAGTCAGTCTAAATCTAAGTTATTGTTTCTTTCAATATGCCACATAAAACGCGTCATAGCCTAATCAATGAGAAATGAAATTTTATGAGCAATATACATTTCATTCTTTTTTAATACTTTTAAATACTTATAATAGACACTTAAATTGTCGTAGCGGATCAAAAATGTGATGTAGAAAATTACATTATCTATAGTAAGATATCCTCTAGTATATATGTCTGTGAAGATATCTTTACATGTGTGTGAATAATTAACGTTAATACATAATTCTTATAATAGGCGCAAGTGTGTGTGTGTATGTAAGAGAGAGAGAGAGAGAGAGAGAGAGAGAGAGAGAGTGTATGTGTGTTGAATGTGTGAGTGTGTGTGTGTATGTTTGTGGGTGTATAATTTATTATCCTGTTAACCGAGCGGGACGTATAAATACGTCAAACGTAAACAATAGCGTGTACGGGTAGGACGTATTAATAATTTAATACGTCCTCGAAACGTGGTACGTGGTGGAACGTATAGTAATTTCTTAATTCGATATTTCCATATTTTTGTTAGTGCCTATTGTTAACTATTAGTTTGTAACGAAAACATATACATAATATATTTCATAGTCTTTTTATTTATTTTAAGCATAAATAAAAAATAAAAAAATAATATGAACGTATTGACACGTCCTAGTGAAAGAGCTCGCGCCCGTTCCAAAGAACGTAATTAAAAAGAGAACTCCCCGGTTAACAGGTTATAAGAACTATATTTATTTTAAGAGATTCTCTGTGTTATTATAGCATAATGATAAAAGCCAAAAAATATTGCAAAATATTGCAGACGTTACTGTTGATGTTAGCTGGGCTTCAAGCTCCCTCTATCGGCGTGAAGCAATAACTCCCAAGTCATAACATGTTCGTAACAGTGTTCGTTATTACTTTCAGCCGTTTTCAATAATCAATCCATCCATAGGCCCGTATAAACATGTAGAACGGGGAACTTTTATTTTAAAGACAAGACTGCTTGGAAATGAGTTTTATGAATATAGATTGTAGTAGATGATAAGTGTTATCTGTAACTGTGAGCAGGAAAAAAACAACCCTGGTAGTTTCTTGCTGCTTCTTCTCCCGGGCCCTCACACAGTAGGGCCTTGTTGCAGCATTGGCGTAGCTTGCATGACTTTCAAAAAGTGTTTGTAAACCAAACCAATTTTGAATAAAAACATTTGATTTGATTTGATTTGAAGTAAAATTCAGTAATCCCGGCTTTCTTACACTTTTATTCTTTCATCTGAGGTTGATAAGTACTGACTGATCATTTGCTAAGTTTTATCCCAACTTTCCTATATTTGAGTAACTATAAACCCTAAAATCAGTTGTCAAGCACTTGACACGTATTGCTGAAACTCCCCTAGCGCCATATTGCATAAATCCCTAATCTCGCGATAAGGGCCGCATAAAACGTACGATAATTTTATATTTTCATTCATAAAGCTGGCCTGCACTGAGTTCCTTATGGGTACTAAATATTACGTAGTGGCGTGTCAGCGGTTTTATAGCTGTATGAAGTTTGAGATTAGACAGCATTTGGATCAATAACTATTGGAACTGTTGTATCGTAATACAATGATATTTAAAAAATATAGATACGTTATATCCTTACAAATCAACCAAAAAATCTGTTCCGAAAAGAGCTACAACAACACGTTTATCTTTTGTTTCACTACACCAATCACATTGGTATAATACACGAAGGCATTTTAACGCTGTATGTCAAATGTCAAGCACTTCTGACAACAACAAAAGCGTGCGTATATTCTTGCACTGACAGAACGACTACGAGCAAAACGGTCAATTGCCTGTTCTTACGCTCTTCATCGTCGGCGCGCTAGTGACATATCTACCTCTTTTATACATTATAATATCATTGTCGTAGTATGGATGTTTGTTACTCTTTCACGCAACAACTACTGAACGGATTTTCATGACATTTAGCACACAGGTAAACCATGTTATGGAGTAACAAATAGAATACTTATTATCCCGGAAAACGCGAGCAAAGTCGCGAACAGAGCGCTAGTGTTAACTAAAGCAGCAGAAGAAATAAAGAAGAAAGAAAAGAAGCAGAGCAAGAGACAGGTTAAAGCTGTTGAATTCGCTCTGGATACGAATGTACGTAAATGAGCGTTTTGTTATTACACTAACAATAAGATAAACCTTAACAAGACCAAAGCTTTCACCATATCTTCCAGTTTATAAAACAAAACACCATAGGGACATAATATGACCCTACCCTCAATATGTGGGAAATAGGCTGAATATGAAAAGCATGGTCGGTAAAAAGGACATAAATTCCTATGACCACATCCCGGTATGGTAATAGGCAATATCGGGCGGTGGAATGTCATTTTTGCATATTTTATGATCTGAGGTCTTTATGCCGTAGACGGGTCTTTTGAGAGATGCTAAATTCGTTATTGGGCAAATAGGACATTGAATTTAAGGAAATTACTTCAGAATAAAAATCATAAATAAATAAATAAAGTTGTAAATAAAGTTATAAATAAATAAATAAACGCTTCACACTCATAGCCCCACACTAGGATTCCCTGTGCAATGGGTGCCATGGACAACACACTAGACAAGGAAATTCACACCCAGACCGAAAACAGAAATTCAAACTCATCATTTAAATTTCCGCTTCGCTGGGAATCGAACCCAGGACCCTCGGTGCGGTGATCTGGCATGGTAACCATTGCACCACACGGGTCGTTGTCATTATAGATTAAACTTGTACTGAAAATCTCCTTCTTTTCTGGAGCCAGTCAAAACTTGTACTGTTTTTGACTGGCTCCAGAAAAGAAGGAGATTTTCAATTGGGTTGTATTTTTTTAATCGTTTTCTTCCTCAGAATTCCGTCATGTAACAACCGATTTCAAAATACTTTCTTTCTCTTGAAAGGGTATGATTTCAAGTTGGTCGTATATTTGTTATGGTGGGTTATGCGAGGAATTTAGAGAACTCATCGAATATTAAAGCTGTATATGTGGCGATTTTAAAATGTGTATTTCCAAGGTGATTTATTTGAAGTCGGTTAAATATGTTTTATGGTAAAATTTTGATGATTATTCAAAATTGACTGTGATGATAATAGCTTCAAGTCATTAATGTCCTACTACTAGGTCTTTTCTCTTGAGGAGGCCTAGAGCATACTCCACCACGCTACTCCAGTGCAGATTGGTGCAGGGGTTATTGGCCAACCCAAATTTCGGAAGTTTTCATGCCGCCCGATGGCCTCTGACATGGTTTGCAGATTACAACTGGGGCTGACGGATTAATGTTTTTTTTTTTTTTTATAGCCTGAAGGGCAGACGAAAAAGCTTACGGGCCACCTGATGGTAAGTGGTTACCGTCGCCTATGGACATGAACAACACCAGAGGAATCGCCAATGCAACGCCGGCCCTGAAGGAATGTGCCCTCCATAATACGGTAGGGGTCCAGAAAATGTTTGCTACTAGCGGTCACTCATCCAAATACCGACTTAGGACCGATACTAGCCGCCGCCACGAAACACGATGTGTTTCGGCCGCAGCGCGCAGTGTTGAAGAGCCACAAATATATCAAAGTAGCTGTTGCCCATTGCTTTGCCCGCGGTAGAGATCGATTTTTAGAAATCCCGCGGGAACCCTGAACTTTTCTGGGATAAAAAGTAGCCTATGTTTTAATCCAGGGTATAGGTTATCTCCATTCCAAATTTCAGCCAAATCGGTTAAGTAATTTTCGCGTGGAAGCGTAACAAACAAACTTACATTCACATTTATAATATTAGTATGATACCTGGTTCGCTTTTGGTCGGCAACGCATCGGAGATACCTTACTTACTTACGTCTAGGATGGTAACCATTTACAATTTTATTAGATAGCCCGTCTGTACGTTTGTCTGACATTTACATAAAAAAAGAAATATGGAAAGGCTTAACATTAATTAAAGCTTTTTACAGCAGTGGATGTTATCTAATCCTTTATAGCTAGTACGAGTAAGTGTCCGTTTACACGTGCGACAGCTACGCGACTAAATGTCGCATGACTCTTTTGTAAGAAATGGATTGACGCAAATTTGTATGAAAATGCATCGTGTTTTCGTGATTGCCAAAATGCGGCATCAAAATAAATAAATAAACACTAAACACTCATAGCCCCACCTAGGATTCCCTGTGTCATGGATGCCATGGACAACACACAAAGACCAGAACGCACACACCCAGACCGAGAACAGAAATTCAAACTCATCATTCCAATTTCCGCTCACTGGGAATCGAACCCAGTACCCTTCGAACAGTGGTCTGGCATGGTAACCATTACCATTACTTGCCACGCGTGTTGTCAATGTCACGTCACACGTGCGAAATTTTGTCGCGTCGTAGTCGCACGTGAGAATAGACGAATCCTGAATGCCATATCTGAATTCTTTATATCCTAATGAACTTTACGACCGAGTTTTTTAGCGTACCCTTTCATACCCTGAATTCTTTATGGGGCAAATGGGCTATGAAATCGTTAACGTCTCTTGGCACGTTTTACAGATCAAAAGCGTCTAAACGTTTGAGTAAAACTTCAGGTAAATAACGTCGATCCAATTTGTTTTGTATGGGAACAGCTAACAGATATCGTCCGGTATTAGGGGCAGTGGAACTGACGCGTTCCCATTCTGTCCTATCGTAAATGTAGTTGACTAGATATAAGTTTATTCAGTAAGATTGTAGTTGTAGCATTGCATAGATACATAATCGTTATATTATAGAACTAACTGACCCGGTGAACTTTGTATCGCCTAACAAACTATTTTTTTTAAATAAAAGTAGCCTAAGTTTCTCCTTATTACATCAGCTATCTGCCAATGAAAGTCCTGTCAAAATCGGTCCAGCCATTTCAGAGATTAGCCGGACAAACAGACAGACAGACAGACAGACAAAAATTGTGAAAAATGTTGTTTTGGTATATGTACCGTCTATTCATCCAAACGCACTTAGTAAAAAGTTTTAATATTACAAACAGACACTCCAATTTTATTTATTTGTATAAACAATGACAGTGGCTATATAGCCGTTTATTTAGTTTTTAAACTATTATTACATGTTTAAAAATAACTCTATACTTAATCTAAATTTTACTAACAAAAAATAACCGACTTCAAAGTCTCAAAAACTACTTTTCAGATCTCGTTCAAATTTATGTGGGACCACGATTCGATTAAAAAAAGAATCATCGAAATCGGTTGGCGTGATATTGAGTTATTCGTCAATTTGTTGCGCACATCTTAACACAAATTTACGACTTATGTGGTTTTCTCATGGATGCCATTGTCAGATCTCAATAAAATTTATGTGGGACCACATGACAGCCACCAGCTTTCGATTAAAAAAACAATAATCAAAATCGGTTCGCCCAGTCCAAAGTTCTGAGGTAACAAACATAAGAAAAAAATACAGTTGAATTGAGAACCTCCTCCTTTTTTTGAAGTCGGTTAATAAGTACTGTAATAACGAAAATGCATTTCTAGGAATAATCTGATTTCCAGTTCCAATTCTACAACAAACAGGTAAATTGAGAGCTTCCTTTTTTAAGTGATTAAAAACTTAAGTTATCTTCTCACAATCAGGACTTTACCAACTTGTTCGGCATGAGGCTTTTAACGGAAACTTTAGAATCTTCTAAAGAGTTAGCTCTACGAGCTGTGGCGTTAGTTCTAACGCCGAACTTTAAATGCAGTAAAACTATCTAGAAATAAGTTTTAAAAAGCGACTTGTATTTCCAATTAGTGGTGGCAGTGGCAGCCTCCGAAGCGTGGGGTTCAATTCCAGAGCAGAAGCAGAAATATAGTTTGTTAGTGACCTATTTATTTATGTTGCTAAGCTGCAGGGAATTCTTTATTTTATTCGGTTCGCAAAAAAAAGATATGTTGAATTCGAAATTCGTATCGAGGCTGTCAAAAGTGGGGTGGCTACAAGCTCCCGTAAGCAGAGACCCCGATATAAAAAAATACACATAACTCAAATACACACGAAATAAAGCTCGGTTAGGTTTGTTAGGTGGGTGTTTTATTTAAAGGAAAAAGGGGATCCCTTGAAGAAGAAGAAGCCCGCGAAGAGGGGTTCCGTCGATTCTGTGACATAGTCACTTAGTTAAATAAATAAATAACGCTTCACACTCATAGCCCCACACTAAGATTCCCTGTGCCATGGGTGCCATGGACAACACACTAGACAAGGACATTCACACCCAGACCGAGAACAGAAATTCAAACTCATCATTCAAATTTCCGCCTCGCTGGGAATCGAACCCAGGACCCTCGGTGCGGCGATCTGGCGTGGTAACCATTGCGCCACACGGGTTGTCGTAAAAATATACGTAACTCAAATATACACGAAATAAAGCTCGGTTAGGTTCGTTAGGTGGGTGTTTTATTTTTTTATTTAAAGAAAAAAGGGAACCCCTTGAAGAAGAAGAAGCCCGCGAAGAGGGGTCCCGTCGACTCTGTGACATAGTCACTTAGTTACTTATTTCCCGAATTTTTAACACGAATTTCGCGTTGTGGACGTTTTCTTTTCGTTTTTGCTCAATGAGCGTTTTCGGTCTTTGAGCGTGCCATAATATTCATATGCCCTAAGACACCCTGCCCACTTCTATGACACGAACACCCCCACGCTAGAATCTTGGCTAATATGTACAGGCAGAACCGACAGATAACCTTTAGACCTCCAATTTGTCCGTCGACTGAATCCCACGTCACAAAATGCAGATATTTGCAAATCATCGCATTCTTGAATTATCGCAAGCTCTTTTCATCTCGCTCTTACTTATAAAGAGGCAGGTCTTTCATCTCTATCACAATTCTGCAATGCCGCCCACGAAGTCATCTGCAATCGCCCACATGTATCGGATATGTCAGAACATTCCAATGTATTTAATTTATTTGTATTACAAATCGTAGATTTCCGCTTCCGTTATAAAATAAACCAAGTCACTGTAACTATCTATGCATGTAGTAATCAGAATTCTGTGCTACATCTCTAAAGAATCAAGATCCTACCTAAAATATTATTGTCGTTTTAACATTGCTGTGAATTTTCATGCAAATTCTTCCATCATTTTCCCAAAGAATTATTTTGAAACACTATAATTTATTATTATTACAAGTTTCATAATATAAGTATCTATTTTTGTTTGCATGATTTCAGTATTTTAATTCCTTTTTTTATTTAATTTACTTACTTTACGCCATATCGTTGTGCTCACACTGCCCTAAATTGACTAGAAGAGACTGATCTTAGCATTAAGTCCGCCATTGTTTTTGCACTTTTGTATGGGCTATAAAGATTTAAATAAATACACTTATTAGGAATTACAAGCATTTTATTATGATACGGGTACTCTTGATTATGCATATCTATGTATATTACAAGATAAAACATCACCTGCTGGAAGCGAGCCTTACGACTTTACGTCCTACAAATTGGAATCTGGCAACAGGTAATCACTGTCTATTGTCACTAGATAAAGTAACATTTAATCTAGATGATATAAATTTTTTATCTCTCTTACCTTTGAATAAAAATATATTGATTAGTAACGTAATAACTAGAAAAAACTTTAAATCTTAAGTCCTTATTTAATTGTTTTATCAAATATTTATATTCTAATTATATACAAAACAACAGCTCGACCACGCTCTAAGTAAGACTAAAGGTCGATGCATACGTAACGTGGACGGGACGGGGACGAGACGGGACGTGAAGTTTTGGAACCATCGTTTCATAGAAAATGTAAACGATAGCGCATACGCCACGGAAGCACGGACGGGACGGGAACGGGGCACGCACGTATATTTTTGCCCCGTCCCCGTCTCCATCCCATCCACGTTACGTATGCAGCGACCTTAAAGCTACAAGAACTAATCAATTTAGAGACTGGTGTAGAGTTATAAAGTCACTATTTCTTCATCTAGAGACATCTCTTGGATAATAACTAGAAAATAATTTTTGATGCGACTGCTGTGCCGTTTAGATGACTTCTTCCATAAAGTTTAGATGTAAAATTAAATGTTTTAAATCCGTCTTTTGTCCCGTTAGAAAAAATCATAAAATTGAATGATATTTACATTTTATGATTTTTTCTAACGTTAAAGTTATTGGTATTCTCGTACAAAAGATTTTACTTGCATTTTTAAGGGGGTTTGATTATTTTCCAATTGCTTGCAAATCACTACTAGATGGAACTTCAGCTTCTATAGTTTCTATACCGTCTCATTGGCCATGAAAATCGGTATACATAGGCATTTGAGCATGGAAAATTATTGACTATTCATCTTTCGTTTATAGCAAATAGCAGTCCATTGTTCTTTGGTTTATAAAAGCAACGATTTTGTGTGGTTTTTGTACATGAAAACACAACTGTTACTAGTCGGCTATGGCGTCAAATCTATCTTTCTATATAAATAATCTAAATTTTACTAACAAAAAATAACCGACTTCAAAGTTACTCAAATAACTCGTCAGATCTCGTTCAAATTTATGTGGGATTACGTGACAAGCACCTGCTTTCGATTAAAAAAAGAATCATCGAAATCGGTTGGCGTGATATTGAGTTATTCGTACATTTGTCGCGCTTACTTAATACAAATTTAAGACTGATATGGTTTTATCATGGATGCCATTGTCAGATCTTAATAAAATTTATATGGGACCACATGACAGCCACCAGCTTTCGATTCGTTCGCCCAGTCCAAAGTTCTGAGGTAACAAACATAAAAAAAAACAGCCGAATTAAGAACCTCCTCCTTTTTTGAAGTCGGTTAAAAATGTTTGTACGGATGTCCTTTATAGACTCTCCAACCGATATACCTCAAAATAGCTTCATTTGAAAAACAATAATCCGAAGATGGTTTGAGACCACTAAACCAATGCATTAGGCACATTCAGTCCATTTATAAAGTCGATTTTCCACTTTTCCCATACAAAATGAAGATATCAAGTGAAGATGGCGCTTGATTGTCAACACAAAAACACTGATCTGTCATTGTTCACAATTTTTTTAGTGAAGTGGAACACGCCGGGATCCATTAGTATTATATAAAACACAAAAAAATGTTTGTGGCAATGTCCTTATAGACTTTGAAACAATCCAACCGATGTGCTCCAAACTGATTTCATTTGAAAGGCAATAATGCGAAGATAGTTCAAGACCACTAAAACAATGCACATATAATACACACATAGGCACATTCGATCCATGCGTGAAGTCGATTTACGAATACAATTTTTGCGTGGTATCATCATAGACATAATACTACTAGACTAGACAAGCGGGTTCTTTGCGTCACGCTATTAGAAAGAGAAAGAGACCAAGGAGACTCGCGAAACTCGTAAGTAAGACAAGGATAGGTTTACCTCCTGCCTTTCTTCGCAGCGTGACGGTTTCACTTACATATGCTCAGATACCTTGCCTAGTCTAGTAGTATTATGTCTATGGGTATCACACGCCGTACCGTTCAATATTAAAAGTTTTATCTCTAACCTCGATGTAGCCACAGCACAGCGCTGCAGCGGTATGGGTTATTTTTATTTTTCCAGTATGGCTTACGTTACTTTTCTATTTTTACCAAATTACGGTGAAGCCATCATAAAATGAGCATTGTAAACCCAAATATTTCGCAAACGGACCCCTGAATCGGAATAGGGTCTTCGCAAACCCGTAATATTTTTGAAAATCCTTTTCAATGATACCTCACACAATAGGGTAATTAAGAAAAAAAAAATTGTCCCAAATTTAGCTGTAGGAGAACTGCCCTGAAAAAAAATGTTTGAAAGATTTCATTCTATCCATTGAAGTATTATTACTACCATATAGAATCGACACCGCGAACACAATGTATGTCCCAATGAATTGGCGCCGATCGGCTTCAATTTTCAATGGATTCGTTCGATTTTGAAAGGAGAACGGGGGCTCAGTTTTATTTATTTATTTATTTATTTAAGGCATACCAACTAAGTACATAAATTAAATTTTACAATATAACTTTATAATCTAACCTGATATATTATGCACTTAAATTAAAGGTTTGCACAACATTTTTACATGACATTGCAATCAGAAGGCACGATAAAATATAACAAATATAGATTTCAAATTAAAAGTTTATAATAAAAAAAGAGAGATTCAAATGGCTGTCATTGCCTTATATATTTTTTTCTTAAATAGACCTAACGATTCTGCAAAGATATCTATATCGCTGTTATGAAATATAGTATTGTAATTTCGTTGCAACACATTAATTGGAGAATTTAACACATATTTTGTTTTATTAGGATATAAATGAAATGGCTTATAAATCCTGTAATATGTGGCCCTGGACATTATTCTGGGTATGCTAATATTGATTCGGTTCAAGAGGAATGGGCAGTCAATTAAATGATTAAGCAGTTTGTACAGAAAAACACTACCTAAAGCCTGAATTCTTTTAAATAATGGAAGATAGTCGAAGTGGCGCAAGCGGTCATGATAGCTGTTAAATATGTGATGGTTTCCAAAATAGTTTTGAAAATAGAACATCCCGCGCGGGACACATTTTGTTCGAGATGTCTGTTCTATGACATTATACTTCAATGATTCTATCACAATTACTTTTGATAAATAGGTACACATATTCAAACCAAATTACAGATTTCTAGCACTAAGTCTCTGCGCTATGATGCGGACGGACGAACAAACGGACATAACGAAACTATAAGGATTCCGTTTTGACTACAGAACCCTTTGAGTTGTCTCATACATTTGCGACGAGTAGGAATTGATGTTTTGTATGGAGCAAATATTTTTTTATCGCGATTTTAATATTGGTTTCCTTAAGAAAGGTATTCAGTCTAATTTACCCCCTTAAGGATTTCTCTATATGTCTGCTACTCCATTTAATTCGTGCACCATAAAGAGTAAATAAATATTTTTTTGTTGTTCTGTAGCTTTAAAAATAATATAATAATAAAATAATAGCTCTGGCCCGCGACTTCGTCCGCGTGGTATTTAATATTATCAATTTTTTCTAAAACTTTTTTTTTCTATAGTAAATGTAACCTAAGTTACTCCTTGTTACGTCAGCTATCTGCCAGTGAAAGTCCCGCCAAAATTGGTCCAGTCATTTCAGTGATTAGCCGGAACAAACAGACAAACAGACAGACAGACAGACAGACAAAAATTGTAAAAAATGTTGTTTTGATATATGTACCGTGTATACATTCAAATGCACTTAGTAAAAAGCGGTTATTTTAATATTATAAACAGACACTCCAATTTTATTTATTTGTATAGATGTATAGATAACGTCAGCAAAAGTATAGCTCTGAACCCATCATCAAAATCGACCAATTGCCTCCGAAGATAATTTACTTCTACTGCCTTTAAAATTTACGTAGCTTTAAATTTTAAATGTAAATCCCTACGTGGACGCCAATCCATTGGGTTGCTGGCGGAGTTTGCCAAACAAATTAGGTACCGTAGCATCTCTGCGGAGTACAGATAACACAGCTTTCCAATGGCCGAGCTTGATTGACTATCCTCTGTACCGGTGTACTTAATAATACTATCTATACGGAGTGTTGTACGTTGAAAATATTGTAGACTAGCTGTTGCCCGCAGCTTCGCATACGGAAATTATATTTTACCTTATTTGCAGAAGAAAATTTAAAAAACGGTGAATGTATGTTGAAGTACTTATATTTAGTAATTTAAATACTGAAACCCACGATAAAATCACAAAGGATTACTCCAGGAGTGGGTTTTGAAAAATAAGCAATATTAATTTGTATTTTTTTCTTTTTTTTTTGCATAATTTTGAAAAACTGAAAAATATATGTTCCATCAATTTAAGCAAGGAACATTTGTTGCAAATTTGAAGCAAATCGGTTGAGGTTTTAAAAATATTCAACACAAACTTTCATCCCGTTTCCCGGGGAAACCTTTTAATTTTCCGGGATATAAAGTGTCCTAAAATATGACCCGGATTATTAGTAACAACTATACCAATTTTCATTGAAATCCGTTCAAGGGTTTTGTGTGATGCCCGGACAGACAAACAGACAGACACACAGACAGACAGACAATAATTCTAAAAATAAACATTTTTGTGCTCTAACAAGTTATTGAAGTGCCCCCTAATCGAATTTTTTTTTAAATATTCGATGTACAGAAAATTTGCTCCTCGAGTTTTATTATAGTTACTCTGCCATCGGCTTTGCTCGCCTTTTCCGGGATTATAGGTACCCTATATCCTATTCCAAATCATGGTCTATCTGCGTGCAAAATTTCATGAAAATCCGTTCAGTATTTTTTATGTGAAAAAGTGACAAACGTCCATACATCCGAATGTAAACTTATATACTGAAAATTTTTAAATGCAACAGGTACTCACGATTCGAAAGATATCCATACGTCCTCACAAACTTTTACATTTTATTATATTAGTAGGATTTAATGAAGCTCTTGAATCCTTTACGCTTCCCGCCCACTTCCGATAATCTGTGACCGATTTTTTGTAGGATTTTTCGTAGGCGATTTTTTATGTTACTGATAGCAATAGTGCAACGCATACGTCCTACAAAAAGTCGGTCAGAAATAATATGGAAGAAAAAATCGGCTCCTACAAAAAGTCGGACGTGGGCGGGAAGCGTTAGGTTTGGACTTTTTTATTATTTCCTGCCTGCATGTACAAGATAAAAATAATTCTTTACTTTTGTTTTTTATGAAAATAAGGATTTGTAACTTTGGATAATATATTCTGGGAAAGCTGTTTCAGCATATGAGATACAAATTAGTATTGTTTTAAAATGTAAATTGTTGTTAGCAGGTTAACCGTTTTTAACCGACTTCAAAAAAGGAGGAGGTATTCAATTCGACTGTATTTTTTATGTTTGTTACCTCAGAACTTTTGACTGGGTAAACCGATTCTGATTTTTCTTTTTTAATCGAAAGCTGGTGCTTGTCATGTGGTCCCACGTAAAGAGCGAGATCTGACAAGTAGTTTTTGAGTTATTTTGAAGTCAATTATTTTTTGTTAGTAAAATTTAGATTATTAATGCAACAAGTACTCCTGGTTTTTATACGTTTGTTTTAGGATATAATCGGTGGTTACTACGATGCTAGCGTTTGTAACCGACATTTCATCCCAGTGGGTACTGGTTCGGCCGAGTTGATAAAATAGCAGGGCAACAGAAATCCTTCCATATGTCCAACTATAAGTGAAATGTGTTAATCGCATCCGTGCCTCGGAAGACACATTGAGCCGTCGGGTTCGTTTACAATAAGATAGTTTCCAACCATGTCCAATGCTTATAAGTCGCCAATAACGATACACACTCATAGCCCCACACTAGGATTCCCTGTGTGGAGGGTGCCGTGGACAACACATAAAGACCACACACACCCAGACCGAGAACAGAAATTCAAACTCATCATTCAAATTTCCGCCTCGCTGGGAATCGAACCCAGGACCCTTGAGACGGTATATCCAGCATGATAAACATTCCGCCACACGGAGCGTTAACCCCATCCTTTCATCAATCCGCGTTCGAGCTTAGAAGTGCAGCTTCCAGGAGCCTTCAGTTACGAAGAGATACATAGGTATGCAGTTATGCATACATTACAGACAGAGGACTACATGGGTAATGTTCGGTTTACACGTATTAAGTATTTAAGTAGTTAACAAAACTAACTAAATTTTTAACCGACGAAAAAAAAAGGAGGAGGTTCTCAATTCGACGCGTATTTTTTTTTTATGTATGATCACTCAGCAATCGGCACAGGGTGATCCGATTTTGATCATTCTTTTTTTAATGGATAGGGTATATTTTGAAGTTGGTCCCATATTTTTTTGAAAATTTTATTCCTACCCTAAAGGTACGAAAATAGGGGATGATTGATTATTCACCCACGGAATTTTTGCCCGTTACCCCAATAACTTTGTACTGGATGATCCGATTTCGATGATTCTTTTTTTATTGAATATTGTATACCTTGAAGTTACTCTTGTTTAAATTTGGAAAGAAAATTTTACCCCTAAAGGTACGAAATTAGGAGATGATTTATGTTTCAACTACTATATTTTTACCTGGTAACTGAATATATCACCAATAACTTAATAATTTTCATAGCAACTAAAAATTAAAAAATAATTATTTTTTGACAAAAAATAAAACCAACGAGAAAAAACTGAAAAGCGAAAAATAAAATAAACCATTTAGTATTATAAATTAAGATCCTAAATTAACTGAAAATAAATAATTTTGAGGCGGTGCCAAACCAATGAAAAAACAAACGGTGAAAAGATGTGCGCCGCGCTGCTGCTGCCGTGTGCATCGCATGCCACTGCCCTTATAAAATGAACTTTACGTAATTAATTTTGTTTGTTTGTTTGTTTGGCACGGTCTCGAAATTATTTATTTTCAGTTAATTTAGGATCTTAATTTATAATACTAAAATTAAATGGTTTATTTTATTTTTCGCTTTTCAGTTTTTTTTCGTTGGTTTTATTTTTTGTCAAAAAATAATTATAAGTAAATTAATACGTGTAAACGGACAATTTAGTAGTTAAAATTTAGTAATCAAGTAGACAAGTAATTTAGAAATTTTTATATTTCCTGTTAAGTAGGTGGGCGGGTCTTATCACTTAACACGTTTGGAAAGGCACTTAAATTTAGTTAAAATTTAGTAAAATTAAGTAATTAAGTAGAATTGTATGAACTGAAGAGCTTTACTAAATTATTACGTGTGGACACTGTGGACCGCGCACTAAAAATTATTCAATAAAAATTTTGTAAAAATTTAGTTATCTACTTAACTGCTTAATACGTCTAAACCGGACTTTAGAGACCGGTCTATATTCATCAAAATTCGAGAAAGTGTAATGTATTTATTTATTTATTTATTTATTAACACACCAACAGCTTACATACAATTATTACATTTTCTTAACATTCCTACAACATGATCTGGTATGCTTGCCAATTACAGGTGCGTACATCATTCTTAGTGGTTACATGTTATCTGACAAAAAATTTAACAAAATTAGTTTTTCAAAACAGGCAGTATAATTATTGATTTTCTTAAAAGTTACGTACTAAAAGCTAGGTACAGAAATGTGCGGTAAGTTTTTGTTTCAGGCTTAAACCTGATTCGTGAAAGATATCTAGATCATTGATGGTCGCAGAGAATCGATTATACTCAGAGCACATTCGTGATAGTGGGGAGTGCCTGAGAGCATTTGTCCTGCTTGGAGTACAGTCGGCCGTAGAAGTAGCTTAACATTTTAGTACTTTGTAATAGTAACTGTTTCGACGGTTTCCTAGCAACATCTATGACAAATTCAAGAAATGTAATGTGACAAGGTATTAAAATGTTAAGCTACTTCTGCGGCCGACTGTACCTGTTGGTAAAAAAATCACAAAACACAATAAACGAAAAACTATAGTTTTTAGTTAGATTGAAGATTGAAAATAATTCTAAGTTTGGCGTCAAGTGTATAAAACAAACGATATGGGAGAGGTTGAAAGTCTGCAAATAAAATGAGAGGTGTCAAGGGACACCCGGATGGAACGAAGTTCCTTTCGATTAATACTAAGCGACCAGAAGTCTACGAGGGTGCGACATCAGTGACACTGTACAATCATAGTATGTGGCTGTCTTATTTACTCTTCGGTATTTAGCATAGGCACAACAGGGATATCTAAATCACGACCATGCACATTAAGCTATTATTGCCATTTCTCCCGTCATGCCAATCAATATGCGGAAGAGCGTTCCAAAAACTTAACAATATGCTTGAATATGCTTGTATTTTAGGTTTTAAAATTAATTTAACGTTTAGAAAATCAGCACGTCGAAGTCCAATCTCCTACTAAGAAATGCTAAAATTCGTCTAAAATTCGCTGTTAGTGACTGGAAAATCGAGTATTAACCTACATAGCAGAGTTTGCGCTACGAACTGAGTTCGCTCGGGTCAGAACAGCGCGCTAATTGAATAGGTTCATCAAGCTCAAAATTGAAAACTGAATGATATTAAATCGTTCAATCTGTGTCCAATCTATGCACGGCTCACGGTTGTTGGTGTAGACGAGGAATTATAGCTTATGTTGCTTTACTCAATGATTTTATAATGTAAAAATTAGGGTACATTTTGTCAGTAGCGCGCCGACGATGAAGAGCGTAAGAACAGGCAATTGACCGTTCTGCTCGTAGTCGCTCTGTCAATACTAGACGATACGCACGCTTTTGTTGTTGTCAGAAGTGCTTGACATTTTACATACAGCGTTAAAATGTCTTCGTGTATTATACCAATGTGATTGGTGTAGTGAAACAGAAGAACGTGTGTGTGTTGTAGCTCTTTTCGGAACAGATTTTTTGGTTGATTTGTAAGCGTTAACGTATCTATATTCTTTAAGTATCATTGGCTTTACTTTAGTGTGTTACTACTCATTACCTTTTAGGGTTTCGTAGTCAAAACGGTGCCTTTATAGTTTCATCATGTCCGTCCATTCTTCCATCCGTCGGTAGCATAGCGCAAAGACCCTTAGTGCTAAAGAGCTGTAATGGGCTATACTTACAAACTATTATTAAAACTAGAATGTGGTAGAATAGGTACAATATAAAAAAAATTGAGGGTATTGTAAGACATGGGAGGTCCGTTTCTTACGTACGTTTTCTTGAATTTTGTATCTTCTAATATATTTTCCATGAAATTTAAACTTCTTTCTTGAATTTTCTTTTTTATTTTTCCTTCTTTTCTCTTTTCATTTTAGTAGGAAGTCGGCACTAACACACCTGAAAGTTTGCTCACCTGGTCCAAAATACAGGTAAGAGCAACAGTTCAGGCCCATCAGTGTACCGTACTTTTCTTCGTTTCATTCTTCCACTTCTTCTTTATTTTGTCTTCCATTCGTCTCGTCTGCAATTTTTCTTCTTCGCTCTTCTTGCATTTATGTTTTGTTTTTACTTACCTTTCTGTTCGATCTATGTAATAGCTACATTTTTCATTAGACAATGCATAGAGGTAAATAAATAAAAAGTGGTAGCACCAAGTGAAAAAATTTCTATGTAGAGAGATATAAAATAACTCCAATTGTAAAATCATTTAAATCTTAACAATGTTATTAATATCATTTGGTAGCAATCTTTAAAACAAAGTTATAACATATTTTACATATACATATAACCCTGACACATACAATACGAAAACGGAATACGTAAAATAAATACACAAACACGAAAATTTATTACCTACCTATTCATTCATCTCAGTTCCTACAAGATTAATGGATTAAGATATTTTGCATCTTCGAACACCAATTTAAACTCATTTAAAAGCGCCAACGCTGCCAAAATAAAACACGGCCGCGACCTCTATGAAGAGCGTTCATAAACGCATTTCTTATTTCTTTTTTGATTTGAAACATCCTTCATCATATTTTAAAACGAGTAACCACCCTCGCTTTGCTTCGGTTTTCTATTGTTTTTACATCTTGGGTTTACATTTTTGGAGTTTTATTAAGGATCCGTAATTTTCTTGAAAATATAATATAGCCTATGTCACTCAGGGATAGTGTAGCTTCCCAAAAGTGAAAGAATTTTTCAAATCGGTTCAGTAGTTTCGGAGCCTATTCAATGCAAACAAACAATCAAACCTTTCCTCTTTATAATAGTATAGATTAAAAAAGGCTGAATTAATCATTGAGATACATACATACATAGAGGAGACATCTCAAACAAAATGTGTGTTCCACCGCCGGCTTGCCCTCCGTTCTCTTTTCAAACTAGAAGCCTTGCACACTTGCCATAGAGTAACTTTGTGTATGACACTTGCCGAACCAAGACGGCAACTTAAGCAAGCTTATATATTCCATTAACACGCTAGTGGCTTGCCAAGTTCAAACGCTCCTTATGATTTTTTAATTCCAAAATGGCGGGAACATTGCACAATAATTTAATTAAATTCGTTTTAGATGATATAAGTTAATATTTTGTTTTCTTACCGATGATATTATGTGATACCATTATCTTTTTTGTTTTTTGTCGTGCAATTGTGGCACGTTCTTATTACGCACGACGGCATTTTTTCAGTTTTTTCATAAACAATTTTGGCATGCGGCCGCCATGAGCGCAGCCGAGTGACAGCCGAGTGACAGAATGAAATGCAGCCGGCCGGTTGCAATGCACACCCCCGAACCCAATGTTCGCGGTATCTGTTCTATACGCTAGTAATACTAGTTCAATGGAATTAATAAAGTTTTACTGCATGCGGATTGTAGTTTTCTTATGAAATTCCAAGAGCTGGTTGGAAGAAAGGTCCTCGTATTGCGTCCATACCCTGGTTAAAGGAGTAGCTACCAATAAGGCCAATAAGGTTGACGAATAACCTGATGAAGACAAAGAGGTCTCCACTCTATTCAAAAGTATGCAAAGCTTTCAATTGCTAATGAATGGATTCCCAAGGTAAGACCATAGTCTTAACTTGAAAACTTAACAAGTCATAATTTGAAAATATTTAAGAACAGCGTAAAGTTACCAACGCTTCAATTATGTTATGCTATTCTATTATAACATCTAAAACAAATTTATCTAAAGTATACCTAAGTATAAAATATATAGAAGAGCCTACTGAATATTCCAACGAACCAACGAAATAACTCAGTATCTCTGCAAACAAACCGCACAGAAATCAATGCCTCCATCAATTCACAGTCATAAACGTCACCAGGATTGTCAGTAACAGACAATAACAAACGTACACACCTTGTCCAATAAAAATAAAATGCTATCACAAAATCTACATCATTATGTAGTCCGCCATTGCCGCGTAAAACGGCGCGAAAACACCACAATTTGACAGCTGTCAATTAGGATGGCGGGAGCGCCATTTTGATAAATGATGTTCGGATATTCGAATCGGTAGTAAATGTAACGGATGTTACTCGCATTTTCATATTGTTAACAAGTTTTGGTGTAATAAAACTGTTTTGTGTTTTCGGTATGAAATATCTACTTAGAACTTTGTATTAATGAGTCCAAAGCATATCTAGAATTATAGATACTGACTAATCTTTAACAATCAACTATCTATAATCTTAGGATTGTAAATAGTAATACATTTATTGTCAGTACGGCATTTCACTCGCTATGACCACTATTATCTTAAGTTTCTCTCTCAAACATTAATGACAATAATAAAGCTAATTCAAAGAGACTTGTCTCTTGTCTTGCTGTCAACACTTGTTTTTGACCTGTCATACGATTTGTATCTCCAATAAGTCGGTCTGAATTAATTCTAAATAGATAAATTATCTAAACTTGGATTGTTAGTGTTGATTTATAGTTCTGAATTATTGTCGTGTTGTTATTCAAATTCAATGTACGCTTTCAGTTGTCAAGGATCTACAACTGTTGACTGTATTAAGTCGTGAATTATTTTAGTATGGTCAATATTGTCAGTCTTAGCAAAGGTATGCGAAAGTAATTCTAAAATGTAATAACAATCCAAAGTTTAATTTGTAAATTTTTATTCAAATATAATAATAAAGTAGAATTGGAATTATAATAGCGTGGTAAATTAGAAGTCGGGATTCGGGATGACACATGGATGATCCATGCGCAAGTAGGTACTTTTATGTGTTTTGTACAAATTGTTCATTATATTCCGAATAAATACGATTATTTCAAAATCTGTGAACTGGGTTGATTTTCATACTTTTTTACCAAGGTACGAGTCTTGTTGCATCAACATTAAAGTTAATATGAAATATTAACAAAAATATTTGGTAAATATTTTTTCGGGTATGGTTACATTTGAACGGATCGTAGATAGGGTTGCCAGATGGCAAGACTGAAATATCTGAACAAAACTTCAAAAAGTCTGGATTTATCGGGACAAAAATTTTTGTATTGGAATTGTCGGGAAATTTTGTATTTTGTTGGGAATTGTATTTGTATTTAGTCGAGACAATCCAGACGAATCCCGACCATCTGGCAACCCTAATCCTAGATGGCCATGAAAGCCATGAATAAATCTTTACTTATGCAAGCCTAAATAAGCGAACTCTTAGAAGTGTCCAATTTTATTGGTTTCTTCACGTAAATTAAATTACATGTCCCTCACGAAAGTGTAATTACAAGGTCGGTTATGATTACGTACTTGTTTTGACGCACTGCATGTTTATTTTTCGTTATAGAAGATTATTATTAGGTAGTTTTCGTTAGATACAAATGACAGATGTATGATTATTTTTGGCAAGACCATAAAATTACTGTTGAAATAATAAATGGAATTTTTACAAGCAGTTTAGTAACGATTTTATATTTAAACTAGATGTTGCCCGCAACTTCGCACGCGGAAATTACGCTTATAACCCCCCTGGGTTTTTATTCTATCATCAATAGTTTTCGCAGCGTAGGCGATGTAAAGAATATTTTAGGTAATCTTTTTACACCTCGGGTTACATTATTGGAGTTTTATTAAGGATCCCTAATTTTTTTGAAAATATAATATACCTATGTCTCCCGGGGATAGTGTAGCTTCCCAACAGTGAAAGAATTTTTCAAATCGGATCAGTAGTTTCGGAGCCTATTCAATGCAAACAATCAATCAAATCTTCCTTCTTTATAATATTAGTTTAGATTACGTACTGGTAAAATTATGGACAGTTGCTGAGCAGCGCAGCCCATAACACGTATAAGTCACACTAATCATGGCACAAACGCATTGCCAATCAAGGAGGAAACTAAAACAATTTAATCATATCACAATTTTCACGACAGAAAAAGATCGATTGCCGCTAGCCAAGTAATGGAGGCCATACACGATCAAGTATACTTGTCAAGTCTGCAGTTTGACTTGACGCGGCATCCAGTGTGCATGAGATAGCTACATGGCCAGATAGCTATACCGTGGTCATACACGATCAATTTACTGGATACCGCGTCAAGTCAAACTGTAGACTTGACATGCATGAATATCGAGATTAAGCTGAGAGGAATGAAAGAGAGGGAACAACAGAATGACAATGTCAAACCCAAATTGTTTAATTCAGTTTCCAACGAGCAAGGAAGGTATCAAGAACTAATAGATAAACTTTTATCCCAAAAACTAAGAACAAATCACAAAAATGTTCCTTACTTAAAGCGTAATATACTCATAGATATCTCCGCCCCATTATACCAATTTTGGTCGCGCGAAATCAATCATGCGACTTTATGAGGCCAAGAAAAAAGCACTTCAGATCAAAATAAATCATTTCTTGAGATACGGCGAGCGAAGTAAAATAAAATCGTCGTATAAAACATTAGAGGCGAAACTTGTCAGAAGATCGAGCCAATATAAACAGACTGAGCGATTCGTAGCTACAAAGCGCGTAAGTGCAAAACTTTGTTCCAATGAATGTATTCTTTATTGGACTGTATTTCTATCTATGTGTCTTGTATTGTACGTTGGTTGTGTATATGTATACATATATTGTACATACAATTGTATGTTTCTCATCGTTTCATGAGGCCTGGAAAATACTAAATACAGATCATGAAAGACGGACTTAATGTACGAGACGAGGCATAGAAAGACTTAAGAAATTCTTTTTACTAGGTATACAGCCACTATCCATACATCCATATATCCATCCAACTTTTGACCATAACCTAGTCGCCTAACAAAAAAGCAAACGCCAATTTAGCTTCTATGATACAATTTCACACAAGTTTCTCAATTACCTAACTTAACCAACAAAAAGATACGTATAGATAACAAATAATACAAGAAAGCAATCTTTTAATCTATCTATCGTTTCAACGGATCAAAACTAGCAATAAAGATAGAAGGACTAATTGAAAGCGGGCGGTCGGGGCTTTTACGATAACGATGGACAGACAGATAGGTTAAGTGGATGGAACTGCAATTGATATTAGCTAATTCAATTAGTGGTAGTTGGTGGATGGTCACGCGAACTCACGTGCAAGGATCACGTGTGGTACAGGAATTGAGAGTGGTAATGCTCATGTAAATACTTCCTGACATGATCAAGTCAACGGTTTTTGGTTTATCTATACATACATATACATACAAATAAATAAAATTGGAGTGTCTGTAATATTAAATTAACCGCTTTTTACTAAGTGCATTTGGATGTATACACGTATTATACCAAAACAATTTTTTTACAATTTTTGTCTGTCTGTCTGTTTGTTTCGGCTAATCTCTGAAATGGCAGAATCGGTTTTGACGGTACTTTCACTTTAAGGCTACTTTTATTTTAGAAAAAAAAAATAGTTTTAGAAAAAAATAAGATCAATGAAAAATGAAAATTTTAATAATATTAAATACCACGCGGACGATTTCGCGGGTAATAGCTAGTATTTTTTTTTATGGAAATAGCCGGCAAACGAGCAGACGATCCACCTGATGGTATTTGGCCATCGTCGCCCATGGACATCAGCAACACCAAAGGCATCACTGATGCGTTGCCGGCCAAGAAAAAGAGAAGAAAAAGAAGGAAAGTATAAAACTAAAACTATGTATGTTGAAATAGAGGTGAAGAGTTGGTTTGTTCCGCGTCAAGTAAAATTTGTGAGGGTGTACGAATGTTTCTAAGAAAGCCGTTTTTCTAAGCCATGTCTGTAACAATCGGGAACCAACGAACAGACAAACATTTTATATTTATTTATTTATTTATTTATTTATTTATTTATTCATCATTATGCACACTAACATTACAGGTACTTAACCTAATGCGTTAGTATATTAATTTATTTGCTAATTTTATTGTTAGTCAATATAGTTAGAAGTCACATTATTTCCTAATATAATCCTAATAATTATTAAACTATCTTATAATACAATTTTAATACTCTACAAATACTTAGTCAGTCAGATTATTATTACATTATTTATATTAATTGTGTAATTAATTAACATCACATAGTCTAATTAATAACTAATAATCCAAATTTGATATAATCATAACAGTCACTCCAATAATAAAATAATAATAATAGTCATGTCAAATATAAGTCAAATTAATATAAATTATTCATTCATTCATTATAAATTAATTATAAATAAAATGTTATCCCTTTATTACAAATTGTTATTGTGATGATGATCTATTGCGCTAATACATCGATCACTTAAAGTTATTTGCTAAAATCTTGGAGGAATGATAAACATGGAGTAGTAGCAATAAGTAGAACATTCTATACGCTATCTGTACTTCTCAGACTTATGTCATTTTGGCGTGTGCTAAAAAAAGACAACTATACGTCATCTACTCTGTTCCCAAATCGTCAAGCGGTGTATGTCGCCGGTTTTTCGAGTACGAGTCACCAAGCTGGTGACTAAGTGGTATAAACTTTTACGGCAATTTTTGAGTAAATCTTTGTATATTTGCGAAAAGTTACAAATTAACTAACAAGGATATACATTCAAGAAATCATGGTATGTGTGGTTTGTGGGTGTAAAAGTCATAAGTGAATGAAAACCGGGAGTTGTTATTTCACAGGTTTGCTTTTTCTATATTTTTCTCCGAGTATAAGAGTTATTTAGGAGAAAGAACCATAATATGACCAATTGTTGTGTAAATAAAATATTATTGACCGGAATAGACACCCTATTTCGTCTTGGTTTTCGAAAAATTTACAAATATTTGTTTTTAAGTGTTGTAGACAGCCATGTTTACGATATCGATACACTGATACTTAATAATTATTTGCAAATAACTTGTCATTACGTTTGTGGGATGCGTGTTGATGATGTAAAAATAAACAGGACTACAATTACATTAGGACACAACATTGTTATAACATGAGCCAACTATGCCTGTACAAAACATAGTCCATGGCCAGCGTAAGTCAGACTAAAAATATTATTAAGTTTTCAATAAAACTCAGTAAGTTAATTTTGCTTTGACATTTCTCTAAAGTTGTAGCATATAGGGAAGTGAAAGATTGAGCTAAATGTAAAATGAGCTCGCAATTACTCCCCAGAGAAAAGCTTGAGTCTCAAAGTGATAATTTCTTGATTGCAGATTTCCATAGGATGGACACTTGAAAAATCTTTGGGTAAAGGCTATACACAGGGAAAGTTGGAAGCCATCACAGAACTCCCGCATTTGTTCTAAACATTTTACAATCGAATGTTATATGGAAGGTAGAAAAAGAAGATATTTTCAAAGAAATGCTGTACCAACAGTATTTGAAAACTATCCAACATATATACAAAAGGTTTTTTTTTGTTTCAATTGTTATTAGACTTAAGTGCTTCCATTTGCCTAATGTATAAATATGAAAATATCTGATTTAAACATGATTATAAGATTTCTTTAAGCGGTTGGGTTATAAAAAACTAATTTTATTTTATAGGAATCTACAAAACTGGCTAGAGGCAATACCATAGACTTAAGAAGAAATACAAGTTGTTTACTAAGGCAGCACCAGTCCAGTCGGCACAACCAGTCCTAGGCCTTCAACCTTCAACTTCAAAAGAAGTGTGTAAACCAGTAGCTACTCTGTGTGAGCCGTCTGTTGGTGACACTCCAAGAAAAAAAAAGCTGAAGAAAGTTCTTGCAAAACAAGTAAAATTGTCTGTGTCTCGTCTCAAAAAATTAAAAAGTTTACAAGGGAAATGCCGTAGATTTAAACGCAGAATATTATCATTAGAAAATGTACTAAGTGAATTAAAATCAAAATCTATCATTAACGACGAGTGTGCTCAATTATTGTCAAATATAGGTGTAGAAAAAGAGTTCTTATGTAGATATTTCAATAAGAAAAAGGGTCACAGTCTACCTCGAGAGTATAGTGTTGAATTTAGAAAGTTTGCTGTTACATTAAACTTTTTATCTCCGCGTGCATATAATTATATCCGTCAGCAATTTGAAAGCATATTACCAAATCCCAGTGCTATATCAAAATGGTACCAATCCATTGTATGTTTGCCTGGTTTTACAACAGAATGTTTTAATACTATAAAACAGAAAACCAGAACAGGAAAAAAATATTTTGTGCCCTAATCATTGATGGTATGGCAATTCGAAAAATCGTTGAATGGGATGGAGTTAGGTACTACGGATACGTAGATATTGGTAACGGATTGTCAGGTGATAGTATACCTGTTGCAAAAGAGGCTCTTGTATTTATTTGTATATACATGTCTGTCGTTCAATGTTGTTGATGGATAACAGTAAAAATGGTTGTGAACTTTTGATATTAATTATGTAATTAACTAGATAAATACAAAAACTTATAAATACAAAACCTGTAAAAGTTGTAGTGTTCACTGTTTTATTTCCCGGCCTGATTCTAACAGGTCCCACGTAGGTATAATTCAAATTATCCAAAACAATTTCTTATTGCTCACTTACCTACACCACGAAATCTTCCATCCAAAAATGTCTAACTGCAGCCGTTTGGGCTCTGGGCGTAGAGGTTTATATCTATCTATAGATAGTACTTTCAAGTACAGTAAGTAAACAGTTACACATAGGTATTATAGGTTTTTTGTTTTGATCGCATTTTTTGATATGAAACATCTGTATATACATATATAATATGGGTCTACCTACCTGACTGTGTAACATTACTTTTAAATAAATTATTGTACAGTTTGATTTTGTCTTTTTTTTATAAAAATACTTCGCTCTATATATTTTTCATAAATAGAATAAGCTGGTGTTGTTGGCGTCTTCGCTGCTGCGTCGTGGTAAGTAAAAAAATCGCGAAAGAATAGGTAAATTTCATATTATTTGTGTGGGTTTTGACTCTTAATTAAAACGAATGACTTAAAATATTGCAATATACAATCAATTCAAAATACAATCTCAACCTGTAACGTAGTTTTCTTTAAGTACATAATTTATCGATAGCTCAGAGGAATAATATCGATAGAATCTAATATTTCCGTATCCCATCCCTTAACTTGTAGGCTCAGCCCAATAAAACGATGATATTTCACAATTATTTTAATTACTCCTTCCATTACATTTATCACAAAATAAGTTATCACTAAAATCACAGACTTCAGCAGAGGAATAGCATTTTCCTCGGGTTTGCATGCGACCGTCCAGGTCGACTGTCGAATGGCGAATGTCCCGATTCCTGAGTTCTATGCTCTGGCGTCGATATCAATGACGTCAATGTGCTCACTAGCGCCACCAAGTGGCGACTGATGATAGTAGTATATTGTAGTCAATACCATACTTATGTTCACAATAGTACAAAGTAATAGTCCCAAGGGTACCTTACACTGTAATAATAGAAAGCACGCTAACAGCTCGGCCATCTGACTTTTCGTACGTCCTCGTACGTGATACATAGCGCCATAGAAATCTATGCATAGCGCGCATTATATTTTGAATTCAATACTATACAATCGTCATTTAAACGTACTATCCATCAAAATTTTAAGCAATCCAAGAAATCATTATAAATGAAGTTGCTAATGTTGCTGCTATAGCTGTATCTATATGAAAATGAATTTTCACACATTGTTCACAACTGTGTTATTAATCAAAACGAATAGTGAAATAAGAACAATTACTATCATTTTTCTCGAATAAATATTTGATCTTTAAAAAAAATGAAATATAATATGATCAAATTGATACTAACACAATACTACAATACTGTATGGATGGATAATGGACACAACATTTTATACATCTATAAAAAAAATAATCCTTTAGTTTGTAAGAACGGTAATTTATATTCAAATATTATTGTTATTATTTCAATATTCATTTTCGTGTTCAGATCCGGTAGGTACTTTAGATATACTTTCATCTCAATGATTATCATCGTAATGATCTATATTCAGATTTATTAGATAGTTCATACTGTGACGTAAAATTTTAAATGATAATTCTACCATGTAAACTTTCCATATTCTACTAAGATCTGCTATTAGGGTCAATATTATCTGAATAATTGGAAATAACATAATATTTCAATTTTCTTTCAAACAAGCAAAAAGTTGATCGGAATACTTTTAAGTCCTACTAATATTATAATATCATTGTACTATGATTATAAACTAACAATATCCCGGAAATTAAACACTTACAATTAAACGTTTTAAATGAAAGTTGTGTATTATTCTTACATTCTCCAAACAGAGTGGCTACTCGACCCAGAAAAACCCTTCATAACATTTATAAAATGACTGAATAAATCTATAATTATTATTGTTAGAGTTACCTACTATCAAAACTTTACGGTTGTGGTACGTGTTCACATCGCCAGCTACCTTGCCGCGTGGGACGTCTTCATGCGTCGGTCATGCTCCTTACTTGGGTTGTCTTCTCTAGTGAGATCAATCTCTCAATTCATACTTGGCCGCGATGGGGAGTGTCGCTCCAGCTCACCACACCGTCCGTCACGACCAAGCTCCACTTGGTTCACTAAACCCGACCGTTGCTCAGGCTCATCGCTCGGACTGTCATTTTGGCAGCACTTCAGACGTCGCTCTTGCTCACCGTCCAAAGAATTCAGTGAACCATACCATCACCGTGGTGATATCGCATACGCATCGGTCGTCGCTCAAGCTCACCGCCGAAACGTGTATCAGTTCTCTCACGACCGTTGCTCTAGCTCTCCGGTGGTGGCATTTCTATCCATTTCATTGAATGTAATACAATTGATGCATTTCAGTTAACTTCATTTCGATTAGCTTCATCTCACGACCATTGCTCTAGCTCTGCGTAGCATAACTATGCATTTCAAATAATGCAATTCAATTTATGCATTTCAATGAGCTTCATTTCAGTTGGCTTCATTTCAATTCGATTAGATTCGACTCGATTCAAATCGACTCGATTCGATTCGACTCGATACGATTTGACTCGATTCGACTGTACTCGATTCGATTCGACTCGATTCGATTCAACTCGATTCAATTAGCTTCTTGCATGTTCTTTACCGGAGCTTTCTGGTGTCGGTCGATCGTAAGATGCTTCATCCAAGAGTTGTTATCAAACGTCAGAATCATGGTTTTCATCAGGGTTGTCTCTGTACCTCCTCGCGCTGATGTATTTATTCGATCTGAAACTTATAAATACTGTATAAGTTAAGTTTATTCATACATCAAAGCAAATAGACAGAAGTCATAAGGACTCCCATGATAAAATAGGTATCATCACGTTATTATTTAGAAATCAGGGTTATGTTTATCATTAAAAAAAGCGTTATCTATACTAATATTATAAAGAGAAAAGATTTGATTGTTTGTTTGCATTGAATAGGCTTCGAAGCTACTGAACCGATTTGAAAAATTCTTTCACTGTTGGGAAGCTACACTATCCTCGGGTGACATAGGCTGTATTATATTTTCAAAAAAAATAGGGATCCTTAGTAAAATTCCAATAATGTAACCTAAGGTGTAAAAAAAAATAAGAAAACCGAAGCAAAGCCAAGGCGGTAAGTCGTTATAAATAAAAGCGTTAATATACTGTCAATCCAGTCTCCAGCAACGTCTTTTATCGCCGAAATAAAGCTACTAAAATTAATTGTATATTCCTATACAGGTACATATTTATTCTTCATACTCTGAAGATTGAGAATAGGTGGGCGCTTATGTAATAAAATAAATATATTCTTCAGATAAAAAGTTTCTGGTACAATGCAGTGTATTCTTGTTTGTATAGTAATATCAATAAATAAATAAAATTGTTCAAAAGACTAATCCCAATTAGCCCAATAAACATCATATCAATCCAATAAAATGGTTCACATCAATATTCATCACTCCTTTGAATAATCGCTTCATTATAGGGAAAAATAGCCCTAAAGTTCTTTAAGCAAATCTGTACTATACCTACCCGTCCACCGGGGTAGTAATAGCCCGATAAGTAGTCAAGTAATATTAGTCGACCAGGTTTTATAATTGCTTAACAAGGAAAAGGATATCAATGTGACATTATGATATAATACCATATTATGGAGTACCTAGACATGGATATAGGTATATTCTTATGACGAATTCCTTCTTCGAGTTCAAGGCATTATTAAATAATGGGCATGATGACAGATTTTGAAATACTGTTCTAAATTGTTGGGAAATATTGTATATTATTATTGCAACGTATATCATATTTCCGTAAAAAAATAAGGTTTAGTTTAAAATAAATACATTTCAATTTATAAAAAACGCTTCAAAGTGTCATGGCGTCGCTTGTGATGTCACGCCTCAGGAAAATAATAGACATGATGTCATTATCAATATTGGTCATATTCGTTTGTAAAGAAGAGTGACGTAGTTCGCGTAGATTGAGACTGATTGGCTTTTAATTATCAAATATATTGTTATTCTCGCTCATAATAAAACGTTAAATGCGTGTTTTATAATCCATTATTTTCATTAAATAAATACATAATTTCAGTGATTTTTACTTACTGTCATCATGCCTATTATGATCATCAAATAAACCTATATAATTCGTTAATATAATATTAACGGATATTGCGTATTTCCATCCTATTCACTTTGGCTTTGAAGCCGTTTTGATACCTCAAAGTTTCATAGCAGAGACACTTGTCGATCACACATCACACATATATTATAGATATCACATTATTTACAGTAATCAGTATAATAGTTTGGTGTCTTACATCAGACACCTCAGACCCCCAAATGTATAATCCCCGCAGACATCCATCATCTAGACCTCAATAAAATTTCTGTGTCTCTAAACAGTTTGCCCGATGCCTCAGTGAACCGCTCTATGCCATCGGCTCAATACTATCCTACTCTTCAACCTAGAACCAACCACACACATTCACAAATTTAATTGGAGGCGGTTCGATAGAACAGAAAGATTAACTTTATGTCATGTCTCATTTGTTTTTTTTTTTTTTTTAAGCCGCATTTTTTTCTTTACGGACCACAGTCTGTCGTGTCCGAGGTCCTGAGTTTGATTCCAGTGAGGCGTACATTTAAATAAGTTTGAATTGCTGGTCTCAGTCCGTCCACGGTATGTACTCATTATAAAATATCACTAATGTAAAGACATTACCTTGTACCTCTTTGTAAGAGTAATGCACGCACGTCGGGATGTGATTAGGCTGCATAAATGATAATCAATTACCGTAGAATCCCGACCACAGTCCGGTAATCTCTTGTCACAAAGAAATCTGTAATCATAAAATGTACATGCTCTAGTTATTCTCAGCCTAGTTCAGTCACTATCGCCTTCCAGTTGTTTGGATTCGTTGAGTAGGTAGTCGGTTAATTTCAATTATACGTATTCTACCGCTGTAGAGTGAGCATAATAACCATCACACTAAGTAAACGTTATAAGAAAAATACTTGTAACGTCAAACGGGAATCATCAAAATATTTCGGAGTAGCCATCTAAGCTCGTATTTGGTGTGCAACGCACGGAAGCCATTATGATAACCAAATTTATCGAGTAGTCATCTAAGTATGCATTCATTGCATCTTATTCTGCAATGTACCTACCTTCCTTTACGCTAATGTGCTTTTACGATAACGGACAATAAGAATGGTTACTTAAATCAAACAGATATCACAAGAAACTTGTCTCAAATAATCCTCTTGGCTTACTGTCATTTGGTAAATAGAACATGAGATCTAAACGAGTCACCTGCTTGCTAACAATAAAAAAAACAAATGTCTTACCTCAGAATAGATAATAGTACTACATGTCTTACCTCAACAACCCGTTATTTTTATAACAAGCTTTATTACGTTTCAACTATGCGGTGTCTCCTGTAAGCTAACTTTACTCACTCCCCAGTGTCCAATCGATCTGAAATGTGGCACAAGCGCTTGGTTATCGTGACTGTATATTAACAAGTTTTAATATTACGTTGTTGAATGTATCCAGATGACGGAACTTCTAACCGTGAAAAAGTAACAGAATAACAGATCTTTAGTTTTAAAACACTAAATTATGATCCTTCGCTCCAAATAAATATGATATGAGAACTGCCACTCTCAAAGTTGGCTCAACAAAAGTTTTTTTTTTCTCTTTAGTAGTTTTACACTAACGCTATAAAAGTGTTATTCTTTTATTGTTTTTACCTTTCGTTCCTTCACTTGTAAGTATAGAACTCGAATTAAGTTTGAACTCACTAAAATTTCATACGGGCACACTAATAGTGTGTAAAAATATACTCACGACCTATTATCGTAAACGTATATTCGACAGATCTTATTAGTCATAAAAAAAATCGTTCGAGCCGTTTCGGAGGACACCACACAACACAAACACACACCACAAACACCGTGACACGAAATTTCTTTATATTTTTGTATAAGATATAATTATTGTATATGAGATAAAATCGATCTCGTATAATGTGCATAATATCAAAAATCTATTACGGAGTAAGTTCATGTATTTATCACTGATACCCTTAATGCACGTCATTTTTTTTTCCATCAGCAATACGGAAAGGTTCTTTGATAATTGCAAAAGATTTTTGTGTAACTGCCCGCATGTTCATCTTCAGATTGTTTTATGAGACTATTGTTTTATGAAAAACAAGCGGATAAGCAAACGTATTCAACTAAGCTAAAAAACTTTGCAGGTAGGTATAAGAAAAGTCGAAAATCGAAAATGTGTGAAAATATATAGATAAAGTTAACCCACCAATAGTTCAAAGTTAGCACACCAAAATAAGGCAAAACGATCTCAAAGTCGAAGAGACTCTCAATGACGGCACGTCCACCATCACGTCCACCTCATCAAAGTATCATCAAGTTAAAACTACCACACACATACTATTGTATCGGGTGAACTCTTTAGCTGTAAAGTTTTACATATTGAAAAGTGAATGAATATAGGCACAGGATCAAATTAAATGAACGTAATGTTGTAATATTATATATGCAATCGCACAAAACATTTTAAATATTCATTGGTACTTACCTAATATTCAAGTATTAAATATCCTGTAAGAAATATCTTCTGGTGTTTCACATAATCTTTGGCTCCCAATATTCTTACATTGCATTACAGTACCTATTCAATGGTATTTTCGCGGGACATGGAGGGAGCTCAAGCGCGTTGTTGGCCGTGGAGTGAAGGAAACTTAATATGTACCTACTTTATAAAAGACGCCACATCATAGCGGGGCCAGCGGGGCAATATTTTGGATGCTTGTTTCACAGTTCGTTTATCATTCAATTTGATACATTGATTCTAATAATAAAAGGTAGGCTTTTGTATTATCAGTTCTAGTCTAGCTAATAAAAGTTACTTAATAACCTGGAAGTTTTATTGGTTTTCCTCCCTTCTTTATTAAATAAAAGGCACATCGATGTCTTCTTGCGTATCCATGATTATTTACGTGGGTAGGCGGGTGAGGAGATCAGGCCTTCATTATAATGAAAATACATCGTAGATTCAAAAGACATTCATATACAGAATACAAAATCAACAATTACTAGTTATAATATTAACGGATCACTTGGATACGGAACGATTAATTTTTAACCAACGTTCCACCTGAACATGTGAAGCGCGTCCAACGTCCTTAAGCCTTGACTGCTCAATAATAACTTACTATGCAATTGCTGCCACATACATGAAGCATCTGTTTAGTACACTTTTCATGGTGTTTGTTGTTTTTCTATTTACATATATTATGATCAACTGCACACAATAAAATCTGACTTTCAACGCATCCGTTATCGGACAGACAAAAATATTGAAGAGCAAGCGCAAATTAGAAAAAAAAAACCATTATATTTCTTCATTTTTCCAATTTCGACACGTGTCATCAGAAGAAAGAGAAAAAAAAATTACTCACATTTTTATTTCACCTCACCTCTTTGTGGCGTGGCTAGACATTTAACCTTCAAACTTGATCGCATAGTTCTCCATTTTCCTAAATTCAGCACGTGTCATCAGGAAAAAATAATAAAATACTCACGTTTTTATCTCTTTGGGGCGTGGCGAGAGATTCTTCTATCTGTCCATCCCTTCTTCTGAACTGTAGGCTCAGCCCAATAAAACGATGATATTTCACAATTATTTTAATTACTCCTTCCATTACATTTATCACAAAATAAGTTATCACTAAAATCACAGACTTCAGCAGAGGAATAGCATTTTCCTCGGGTTTGCATGCGACCGTCCAGGTCGACTGTCGAATGGCGAATGTCCCGATTCCTGAGTTCTATGCTCTGGCGTCGATATCAATGACGTCAATGTGCTCACTAGCGCCACCAAGTGGCGACTGATGATAGTAGTATATTGTAGTCAATACCATACTTATGTTCACAATAGTACAAAGTAATAGTCCCAAGGGTACCTTACACTGTAATAATAGAAAGCACGCTAACAAACTCATGCCGCAAAAAATGGTTACATCAGTATTTGACGTACATATGGATTATATATGTTTATCTCTTTCTGACACGTGCGGCCGTGCGTAAGTTAAAAGACTACCGCTATAGAGAAAACATTCATTTTATTGCTATTACTCCATGTTTATCCTTCCTCCAAGGCTAAAATAAAGTTTTTTTTTTATTCTCAGCCAAAAATAGATGTGTCATTACGCGCGTGGATCTTACAAATGTCACAGCATTAAACACTGTCTTGTGACTCAATAATAATCTAAATTTTACTAACAAAAAATAACCCGACTTCAAAATTACTCAAAAACTACTTGTCAGATCTCGTTCAAATTTATGTGGGACCGCATGACAAGCACCTGCTTTCGACTAAAAAAAGAATCATCGAAATCGGTTGGCGTGATATTGAGTTATTCGTCCATTTGTCGCGCAAATACTTAATGCAAATTTAAGACATATGGTTTCTCATGGATGCCATTGTCAGATCTTAATAAAATGTAAGTGGGACCACATGACAAGCACCAGCTTTCGTTTAAAAAAAAACAATCATCAAAATCGGTTCACCCAGTCGAACGTTCTGAGGTAACAAACATAAAAAAAATACAGTCGAATTGAGAACCTCCTCCTTTTTTGAAGTCGGTTAAAAAGGTACTCAGAAGCTATTATCATCAAATCAAGTGGGGTGAGTAAAGCAAACCTGAAAGATCGTCTCATAATATCACGTCACGGTGACGACAAGCCTTCGGGGTGCCTTCGGGGTGCCTTCGGGTCATTAGTGTCACGTACAATTCGGAGGCTGGAGGGTTGTAATTAGTTTGTCAGGACACTTAATTATCGATGATTTATGGGTTAACGGTTCGTCTTAGATAAAACAGCCTTTAGGACACTCGCTGGATAAGCTAGTTGGTTATTTTATTTATCATCTTGGCAATTTCTGTGCGTGACTACAAAAAGTAACATGCTACTGAATTATAATCTTAAATTAAAATTTAAAAAATCCTCACACTTTTATTTACACTAAACATAGCTAAGAATCCTCTCGATTAAGTCACCTTTCAAACAAAAAAACTAGATCAAAATAGGTTTATCTGTTTGGAAGCTACAGGATGCCACAGACAGACATACAGATACACAGACACGTCTTTATAACACCCCTCTTTTTTCGTCGGGGGCTAAAAACATGTAATAGTATGTACATAACAGTCCTGTCTAGGGTACCTTCAGTAATCAATATTAAATTAAAATAGTGTCATAAAAAGTCAATAATATGTTGTACTACCACCATCACCATACCATACCATCACCAACCAAACCAATATAGAAGTGACTCAATAATAAAATTGGGATTAACGGATACATTTAAACTCAAAAACTTCTTTGTATTCTACTAGACCGCGCACTTATGAGTAACTTATGGTCAATTCTGCATACCTTATTTACTATCTCGCTTACTCTTTCCATGAATAACATAAGAGCGAGTAGTATAACCAAATCACTGACGATAAAATTTAATTTTAATTCAGAACGCACTTTTAGTTCAGAACAGCCTTTCAAGTAATAAACATACATAAAATTATTTGTTTCACCTACGTCATCACATCATACTTGGGTGATGTAGCAACATCACCCTGGTGGATTACAATTCAAAACAAAATAAACAATGCTTTCATTTGCGGTAACCATTTTGACGTCAATGCAATGGCCTATAATAACACACGTAATTTAAAATGAACTGATTTGCCCTACGTTAAAATTCAATTTTCCTTGCAGTTACTGTAAACACGTCATTGGTCTAGAAGTGTTACTAAGTAAATTCTTATTGGCTTCTATAATTAGCGGTTTACGATAAAAGTTACTGTAAATTAGACGATATTTTCGTTTGCCAATAATTTAAATTAGCATGAGTCAACATAATGAACAGATGAAAAATAGTTTTTAATTTTCTTGGTAGAAGCATTACAATTTATTGATAGAAGTTAGAGACTTAGTATTCCCTTCGTATACTTAAAAATACTAAAAGAAAACAATAAAAATGTTTATCATTTCACAAATGTTTCTTAAGAAAACCAAGAGGATTTTCACAATAATAACTACAATTTACATCAATTAAACCAGGGTTTTCTCAGTAGCTACAAAATTTAATAAACCTTTATTTTAAAAGATAATAGATGGGATTATTTTTATATCCTCCTCGAATGAAACTTCAGTTGTACTGAACCAATTTTGATGATGAATCACCTTTTATAAAACAACTTCCAATCTAAAACTATCACTTCCGTAAGTTGTCCCGAAAAAGTGGCGAGAAATTCCTAAGCCGTTATTCCTAATCCCATTACAGATATCACTTTACTGCATTGGGCTTTATTTATGGAAATAAGGCCCGACAAATGAACTGACGATCCACCTGATGGTAAGTGGCTATCATCGCCCTTGGACATCAGCAAAAACAAAGGGTTCACTAATGCGTTGCCGGTCAAGAAAGAGAGAAGAAAAAATTTAAGATAAAACAGAGGTTATATTCACGAAAAGGCAAAGCGTTCCCAATTCAAGCTGAAACATCGCTTGAAAGATTTCATCTTTTTATTTGGCAAACAAATGAAACGTGAAATAAAAATCTCGATTTCAATAACCTCGCTATATCCACAGACTGCACTTTTTGTGAAGACATATTTAGCGCTATAAGCGATGTATCGGCTCAGTTTCCATGCAATGTAGGAACTATTGATTTTGGCAGCTCTCCGACATGTACCGCCATTCCGTTCACATTCCACGGTGGTTTGCATTTGTTTTGTTCGTATGCCTGCAAATATTTCATTTTACTGAGTGGTTTATTTATTTGACCCATATTTTTGCATACCAATTTATCTATAAATAGTTTAGCAGTTTCTTTGCCGTGTGTTTTCAGACTTTATCGCAATCCATCTGTCATTGATTAATTTAGACGTCAGATATTTTATTTATGACAAGTAATACAAAATTTTACCCCAATAATGACTACCCTGTAGCCTAGTTGGTAGCGACCCTGCCTGCGAAGCGAGGGGTCTCGGATTCGATTACCGGCTGGGGCAGATATTTATGTGACAGGTAAATATGTGTACTCGGGTCATGGGTGTTATTGTGATGTGTTATATGTGTCGTCCATGCCACCCGCGACACAGGTAAAACGAGTGTGTAAGCGTTTAAAAATTATTGATCCTTTACTCGTGAATTTAATAAAATAATACTTAATACTTGATCACAATCCCAACACATCCTACATCTGATCCAACTAATATTATAAATGAATGAAGCGCTCATAGCCCGGCGGCTTACGTCGATCCTAAGCGATCGACAAAGTTAAGCAACAGCGGGCGCGGTCGGTAGTTGGATGGGTGACCGCTAGTGGCAAAAATTTCTTGAGCGTTTCCGTGCTTCGGAGGGTATGTAAAGCCGTCGGTCCCGGTTGTTATCGTAAGATAACAGTCGTTAAGCCATGTCGGAGGCCCTCGGGCGGCATGAAACTTTCCGACACTCGGGTTGGCCACTAACCCCTCCACCAATCCGCACTGGAGCAGCGTGGTGGAGTATGCTCTAGGCCTCCTCAAGAGGAGAGACCCGTGCCCAGTAGTGGGCCGTTAATGGGTTGAAGCCAATATTATGTGAAAGTTTATAAGGGTGTGGCCTCTTTCACGCAAAACTACTAAAAGGATTTTTCATGAAATTTAGCACACAGATAGACCATGATGTCGAGTTAAATACAGGGTACTTAATATCCCGGAAACCGCAGCCAGAGCGTTAATGGTAAGTGTAAGGTAAAGCCTTAGAATGTTGACGCGCTAGCTTAGTAAAACCAAATGATACCTATTTAAAAAATATAGATACGTTATACCCACGGACGTAAAAAAAAAAACGGACGACCAAGAACAAATTTAGTGAAGCACCCATAGGAATACCAACTCTGTATTCGTACAAGTACACACACCCAACATTGACACCATACGGCTATGACATTGACACCATAGCGAATCAAAAATGACAAAATTACGCACACATGGTAAGCGAGCTGACAGCTGTCAGCTTCACTCTCGATTAGACAAGGTTACGTCCGTTCTTTTTTTATGTCCGTGGTTATACCCTTATAAATCAACCAAAAAATATGTTCCGAAAAAAGCTACAACACACACATGTTTATCTTTTGTTTCACTACACCAATCACATTGGTATAATTCACGAAGGAATTTTAACGCTGTATGTTGTGCACTTCTGACAACAACAAAAGCTTGCGTATCATCTTGTATTGACAGAGCAACTACGAGCAGAACGGTCAATTGCCTGTTCTTACGCTCTTCATCGTCGGCGCGCAAGTGACATATCTACCTCTTTTTTTTGTATTGACAGAGCAACTACGAGCAGAACGGTCAATTGCCTGTTCTTACGCTCTTCATCGTCGGCGCGCAAGTGACATATCTACCTCTTTTTTACATTATAATATCAGTGGTAAAACCCTATTCACTCTTCGCTAGAAGATGTCTATTATATTATTTTTCCATTTCTTGTCATTGCAACACCTCTGTCAGTCAATACCTTAACCTTAGTGAAGGAGTATTTTCACGGTTCATGACTCCATCCGCAGGGAATATCTGGAAAGAAAAATAGAATGGTTAGTTGTATTTTTACGACTGCCAGAGAGGTTATATTTTTCGCGTGTATGTTGTATGTAAGTTTGTATGTATGCATGTAATATTTTATTACAAACCGCTGAACGGATTTAAATAATTAAGATATCGTTACATTCGTCTTGATAACCCATGTATTCTTAGATAAGTGAAATTAAAAAAAAAAAACAAATATGGTGGCTGTGAGATCTCATTGTTTGAAGTATCAAAAAATAAAAATAAATCGAATAATGTGAAATGGATTTCAAATTAAAGAGCTCACCATAAGGATTTCAAAAAGGTATATCGTGATAGCTTTTTTGAAAGCAGGCGGGTTGTTTTTTTAATTTTTAAATTTATAATTAGTATTCTCTTCATCTTTGAGTACAACATATAGTAATCGATAAATCAGGCTAGGACCCACTTTTGTAAGTCGCTTAATTCTGTACCTACAACAAGCTAGGTAGGCCTTGTGTATGGATGGATACAGCCTTGCCCACATATTCCTGGATAATAACTACCCTATGTTTAATCCAGATCATAGTCTACCACTGTGGTAAACATGAAAATCTGTTCAGTACTTTTTAGTAGTAATAACAAACATACATACATAACTTTCACATTTATAATATTTGTAGGTTATATTAGGATTTTAAATGTATCTTAACCATAATTTATAACATGTTCTATCATAATATTTTCGTCAATAACATGTAATGTAATTTCGCTAATGCAATATCGTATCGGGCGTATTCGATTACCTGTATGATCTGTAGATATTTAGGTCAATTTTGAGGTTTATGCCATTATTGTCCATTACCCTAATTCATGCATCTACCGGTAACTACCACAAAATTAGGGAGTACCTGATAAAATTATTTTCGGATAGAGCAATTTTAGCTCCATAAAGTTTTGTGAAAAATTAGTTAAATATTGATTCAGAATTAGCACAGTAAGCTTTACATTTTACAAGATTGCTATAACTTGGCAGAAACCTGGAAATATCGTGAAGCAATAAACAGTTAAGTCCAATTATCCACACAAAATCCTTAGGGACAAAAACTTTGGACGCCAAATTACTCAAAACTATGCTAACCATACCTAAATATCGCTAGCAAGGCAGCATTGTCATTACCAGTATTTGTCTATTACATTCATGTCTATCACATCTTATATCGAAAGTGTCGATGGAGATGATTTTTTTTAAATTAACACCCATTTAGAGCAAGTGTAATTTTTGCGTGTCATTATGACTAATATTTTTATCTGTAATGGTATGTGGGCGTTTTTGATGTCTCATTTTGTGATTTTATTATGTCACACATTTATCCATTAAGGTATCACTGATACACTTATGCACGTAATTTTTAATCTACCAGCTTTTCGGAAAGGTGTTTTGTCATGGAGGAGAAGAAAAGCTATAAAGAAACTCCTCAGCACAACCTTTAAAATAAAACAGAGGTACATTACAAAATAATATTCTAACCTACAGTGGACTGGAAACGGTACATCTATTTCCAGGCATTCTTGTCATTTATAAAATCGTCTGTACTGTAGTAGCCTTAACGTAAACGTTCCAGAACAATTGTCTTGGGTATTTTATTTGGTATTAGCCGTATTGGGGCGGCTTAGAATGCTAACCCCAATCCCACGCCGGATGGGCGTCGTAAAAGGCGACTAAATCCGGCCCGCTGGTGGTAGGACCCCTCGAGGGATTATATTAGTAATATTGATTTTAATTATTAATTAATACCATTATTACTATTATTATTTCTCCATGGGGTTCGCCTGGATAGCTACCACCCTTGAGCATGAGTCAGCCGCCAAACGACTCGTCGTGTTCCGGCTGGGGGCTTGAGAGCCAGTTCTTTCTTTCTTTCTTTCTTTTTCTTCTCTCTTTCTTGGCCGGCAACGCATCGGTGATACCTTTGGTGTTGCTGATGTCCATAGGCGACGATAGCCACTTACCATCAGGTGGATCGTCAGCTCGTTTGCCGGCTATTTCCATAAAAAAATAAAAAAAAAATGTAAAAGCTGCCTGCACCTTACGCAAGCGATACAAGGAAACAACCAGGTTATGCCTATTTCGGTTAGGCGATCGTGTATATCACTATTTTGCTTGAACATACTTGTTTCTTAAGAATATTATATCGATATAAATATATTGTGACGCTATTGTTAAAAAACCTGTTTCTCTAAATTTCTCACGGAAAGATTCGCGCGAGTTTATAAATGGCTCTAATAGCCCTTTTCTGCAACACAAATATTGCATCAATATCAGCAGCTTTGTGCGGTAAAGCCATCAAAATACCATAGGACATAAGACTATGAAAATATGCAAAATAAAGAAGTCCAGCAGTCTCAGATTCTGGAAACTGTCTTATCTTTCTGAGTGCATATACAGATCTACTTAGTTTACACGCGAAAGCCAATATATAGGCGCCCCATTGAAGTTTCGAGTCTAAAGTGACACCCAAGAAGATTGTAGATTGTTCCATAGTTAGATTTTCGTTATTTAATCGAAGATTTTTACTAATTTTCTGCACGTAGAACAAGTATGGTACAGGTAGAAGAAATACTTGCACCAGGGAATCTTAAAGGAATTATTATAAGTCGCACCAGAAAATCCCAGTTCCAACATATGAGAGTGAGTTCAAAACATCTCAAAGAGGGACAGCAAGATTGTAGAAAACCAGACACTTCTCCCAGTACCTGTCATTGAGGATATAGCATTAATCTGACGGACGCGAGCCAGACGTTCTCGCGTCATACATAGTCTTGCGGTTTAAGTTGTGAGACGCGAGCGAGTTACAGTTCGGCCGACGTGTCTTGGCGCGTCTGAACTTCGCGCAGAAGGCTGCGCAGTAACATAATTCGGCAATACTTGGTACGCGGCGTATTATGTCTCAATCATACGTTAGCATGATCGTGTCGCTATCTCTGTCTTACATGCGCTAAAGTTCGCAGGGCCTAGGTTCAGAAGCGCCAAGATACGTCGGCCGTACTGTACTAATCATTATATTTCTTCTCTCTTTCTTGGCATCATCAATGATGCCTTTGGTGTCGCTGATGTCGACGACGATAGCCACTTAACATTAGGTGGATCGTTAGCTTGTTTTTCGGCTACTTCCATTATAAATACCTTTCATAAACTCTAGACTTTCGTTTTCCTCTAGAATCTAGAGGAAAAAACTAGGTTGGTTGCTGCTAGATGATTTTGAAGTAAGATGAGCCTGTTAGGTTTTCCACGAAACGCAGTCTTATAATGAATCGCTTTGTAAGTCTTTAACTTTTATTAATATATTTTAGTATCTCTATGCTTTTTAAAGGTCTACCTAGACAGTTCTTACTTCTACAAGTCTGTTCTTTTATTCATCTTTGTATTATTAATTCTCGCATCGCTGATTCATAACGAAAAATCCAATAAATTCTTAAAACAATGTAAATTTATGATTATTGTAAGAAAGATAAATAGAAAAGTAATTTTATCTTCTTTACAGTAATCATAAATTTAGCACAGTGAATTATATCCCCGATGTTAAGTTAATGCCTTGCACCAACGAAAACCGATGCTAAAGAAATAAATCGAACTTACATTAAATTTATTTCGGGAGCATGAGATTAATATTTTTTGGCAGAAATTCAAAGAATCAATACGCAGTACAGTTTCAAGGAGCGAAGTAATTTCAAATACGTGGCGTATTTACTTTTTTGAATATCATAAAAGCAATATTTGCGTGTAATGTTTGAGCTAAAACATGGTAGGCAATCGCATTACGCGAGTTTCATACGTCTCTTAATTTATTTATTTCTTCTCTTATTGTCTAGTAACGCATTGGATACCTTTAATGTTACTAAGTTCGATGTACGATGGTGGTCACTTATCAGGTGACTCCTCTGCCTTTTCAAGTATTCATATTACAAAGAATTTACTTGGAAAGCATAAATTCGAGAGAAACGGATTTTCAAACATGCCACAAACACTTCAGTGACAAGCTCTGCAAAGAACGTAGCGCGACTAAATAGGAAAATAATAATAGAGATCATAAAATGTTGTCATTAGGTATGTTTTTGTTGTGCTACTGTTTTTTTTAGTGACAATTTTTTTCTCTTTCTCTTACGCTCGTATCTGGTACGCTTTATCATCCTCCATTTTAGTTTTAGTTATTGTTACTTTATAAACTTCTTAGTTATTCAGATATTATGGATAGATTATTGAAAACGACCGATAGTTACTAGACTAAAACATAGTTCGATAGCTACTTCAAACTAAAACCACTGGACTATGGGGAAGATGAATATAAATCGTATAATATCAACGTATAATCGTATAATAACAGTACGTATGAAGTGAGTAAAGATTCCAGGACACATTATTTAAATTCCGAAGCGAACGTAGTTATTGCATATGCATACTTTGAAATTTACTTTTGAATTAGAATTGAATATTGATATACAGAAATACATGAGCAATGTGATGGAAAACAATAAGACGTGGAGAATCTAGAAAAACATAATTCTTCTAAAAAAAAAACTGACTTCAAAATTGGGGATAACTCAAAAACTACTCGTCAGATCTCACTCTTAAAATAGGACCACACGACCAGCACGAGCTTTCGAAAATAAAAGAATCATCAAAATCGGTACACCCAGTAAAAATTATGAGGTAACTTGGCACCACTCCGGCCAGTCCTGGACCAACGATTTCCCGCTGTCTTCTCTAGGTCTTCAGTCCGCCACAGTCGAGGTGTGACCCGTGCTTTTTTATCCAAGACGTGGGTATTCGATCTTATATCACATTTTAATTAATTTTGATTGTCGTCATGCCCTTGAAGCTCATTTTTAGCAATCTTCCTCTCTTTGCCAACTAAAAATTCTGTAATTAACGCGAACGCAGACCTTCCTCTTTGATATTCATGATTAAAACCAGATAAATATCGAAAATAGAACAGTTTACGATACCTGCTCTGTAAAGATGAAACGACGTCACCTCCAGTTTTTCATTCAGTTCTAAAAGGCATCAAAATGCTACGCAATAGAGTCTATTCTAGAATGCAGAAGATCCAGCTCTAATGTTTACAGAGATAGTAAACATTTGTATGTCGGCTTTCACAGTTTAGTCTACGGAGTTTCTGGATTGGTAGTTATTCATGTATTTTTAAAGTAGTAGATTTATAATACATTTAGAATATAGTAAAAGATTTTCATATAATTTTAAAGCGTTAATAATTAATAAAGACAGAAGAAAAAGAAAAAAAGAAAGAACTGGCTCTCAAGCTGAAATATATAAAAATCTCGTGTCACGGTGTTGGTGGTCACACTCCTTTGAAACGACTAGACCGATTTTTATGAAATGTTTTGTGTATATTTGGTAGATATGATAAAAGGTCGTAAAGAATATTATTTCATACTCCTAGGTAATTAGGCGCTATCCAGAAAATTATTGACAGGACAACGTTTGCTGAGTCAGCTAGTATTTTATATCAATGTAAATAAACTTCATCGTGTTAACGTACATCTTAATATATACAAACTACGTGTCAAGTTGTTTGTCCGCGATGAACTCCTACCTTAACCGATTTTAATCAAATTTGCACACCGTGTGCAGTTTGATCCAACTTGAAAGATAGGATAGACGGAAGGTTAAAAAAAAAAACTTTTGACAACGAAGTCTGTCCGGGCAGCTAGTAATAATAAATATTCCAAGTCGTGGTCATCCAGGATCCATAGATCCTCACAAAAATAACTTATTTACTAAGTAATAGCATAAAAGGTAGGTTATGTGTAAAATTCAAGTGTTCACGTTTAGTAAATGGTCCATAAAGGCAATTCGGGTTTTCTCACGTTTGCCGTTCTTGTGTTTCATAAAATATTAAGACATTCCGCTCAAACCTTCGACCTTTCAACCGTTAATGTTACTTCATACATAAAATTTTATGATATACCTATTTGGAAAGTTCCAATACTTTATCTACTTATTTATTGAAATTCAAAATTCTTTGCAAGAAAATATTTGCAATGTGCGAAAAGGCTTCTAGGCAGCATCACTTAATCACTTGAAGAAAGATAATGATTTTATTTTGTATTTGTATTTGAATTTTGAAGACTTCACAGACACGTTACCAACCGAAAAGAAAGCGGAGTTTTACTGGCTCTCCTATCGAAGCTAGCTCGTATATTTTGAATGTTTGCATCCATGGAGGCCAAGATCCTGTGTCCCCGATATACAACCTCTAAAAAACATTTCTAAGTTGGCATTTTTGCGTAAAAACTTTTACATTGGTATCTTTTCAAGTATACCAACATAACAAATTGCCAAACCTACTCTCGTTGTAAATTGTGGATTGATCAGTGATCAGTGATCACCCTTGCCGATTCCTTTGCTAGTTTATGTGAGGGACTATGTTATATGTTCTTTCCATTTTATGATCATGTATGGTAGAATTTTATATGGATAAAGCCAATGATATTTACAAAATATAGATACGTGCGTATCGTCTTGTATTGCCAGAGCGACTACGAGCAGAATTACGGTCAATTGCCTGTTCTTACGCTCTTCATCGTCGCCACGTCGGCGCGCTAGTAACATATCTATCTCTTTTTTACATTATAATATCATTGAATATCGCCGATTAATGGGCTGAGTATTCAGCGCCGCTCGTGGACATCATAAACAAGTGAAGGTGTCACGAATTTGACGACCCTGTAGCCTAGTTGGTAGCGACCCTGCCTGCGAAGCGAGGGGTCCCGGGTTCGATTCTCGGCCGGGGCAGATATTTATGTGACAGATAAATATTTGTACTCGGGTCATGGGTGTGATTGTGATGTGTTATATGTGTCGTCCATGGCACCCGCGACACAGGTAATAACCTACTGCGGGCGTGTGAGTGTGTTAGCGTTTTAGTGTTTAAAATGCGTTGCATATCCAATATCGCAACATACCCGTAGTTTTTTTGCTTTGTGACACGACTATTAACTGACCAAAATCCCTTCCACAGTTCTATTTGTGGTTTGTCAGATATCGATATACTTACTGCAAATTAGTCTGCAGATTATCCTCATTACATTACTTGCTATTTCCCCAAATAGGATATATATTTCTCCAATTCCCTATTTCCCCGCCAAAATCGCAAATAAACACATTTATACCATTCAAATTTTAAACATCTGTTATGTCTTAGCAAAAGCTGCTGCAAAGATCTTCATTAAAGTACAATTGATGACGACACAAAGCAAAGCCCTAGGGACAGTAGATGAGATGGAGTAGAACTCAATCGTGGGAAATGGCCTCCACGTTGAGTCAATTCCCCGCAGCCCCTAAGCTACTTAATGATCTTATTAATCGTAGTACTTGACTAAAGTCCGGTTTATACCTATTAAGTAGTTAAGTAGATATACTAAATTTTAACTAAATTTTAAGTGAATAATTTGTAGTGCGTATCCAGACGAAATAATTTAGTAAAGCTCTTTTCTTCATACAATTCTTTAAAACCTACTTAATTACTTAAGCATTTTACTAAATTTTAAATAAAAAGTGCTTGTCCAAACATGTTAGGTGATAAGCCCCGCCCACCTACTTAACAGCAAAATAGATAAAATTCTAAATTAATTGTTTACTTGCGTACTAAATTTTAACTACATTTACACGTATTAATTTACTTAAAATTTAGTTATCTACTTATCTACTTAATACATGTAAACCGAAAATAACCGAAATAAAAATGGTAAAAGCTATTCAATACGATAAAGCTGAAGAATGTTTTGTTTGTTTGAACGCACTGATCTCTGGAAGACCCAATGAACCCAAAGGGGATGCCTTACGTCGTTTGCATCCCCTATTTCTCGAATAAGGGGAGCTAGCCCTCCCTTTTCGCAAACGTTGTCTTCTCGGCTGAGCTTTCCAAGCTCGCCCGTCTATCCGCGTAGAGCTGTAAATGTCGCCAGGGCTGACCGTCTATTTGAAGTAAAAATGCCGAATTAGATTTTTTTTGAAATTGACAGCCACATTCATTCGCGCTCCGTCCGCGGCGTTGCATACGTTTTCCAGGATAATAAAATCAAAGTTAAGAAACCTAATTAGGGGCCATCCATAAATTACGTCACACTAATTTCATGACTTTTTGACCCCTCCCCCCCTTGTCACAGCTGGTCACATTTGTGAGACCTCCCCCCCTAGTGTGACGTCACATATTATGAAATTTTACACCTAGAAATTATTAAATTAAAACAGCAGTTCCGAAATAAGTTTTATTTCCATATTTTTTTTTAAATATGGCTATACATACCAATTATTCGATTTTGAAATGTGACGTCACAAAATTTAGGACCCCCTCCTACCCCTTGTCACACAATGTCACACTTCATCGACCCCCCCTCCCCCTTAACGTGTGACGTAATTTATGGATGGCCCCTTAAACACACATTTATTTTAATTAATTTTACTTTTAGGTAATCTGGGGGCACGGCAGTGCCCCCGCCAAGTCGAGCAAAAAAGCGGCACGGCCGTACCATCCTTTTCTCGAAGCAACTCAGGCCATTTTCGACCCCCTATAACTTCGTTGTGGCTAAAGCTAGAAGCCTGAATTTTTAGTAACCAAGCAGGCATTGTATAAACACGGTATATTTCAAATTTCATTCAATTTGAACCAGTAGTTTTAGAATTATAACTAATCAAAGTTTCTTAATTTCGTCACTCACTGACTGACTGACCGATCATCAAAACTCTAAGGCACTTCTAGCAGACATAGAAGCTTCAAATTTAAAACACAATTAGTGTTTAGTGTATAGATCAAGGAAAAACTAAAATATTTTGCAATTTCGGTCCAGTTTTCTAGATACATCAACTGCATAAATAACTTTGTAATCCCATATAAATATATAGGATTACAAAGTTACATTTGCAGTTAATGAATTACTGTACCTGTATAACAAAGTAACATTTGCAGTGAATGAATCAGTGTACGTGTATATAATATAATGGAATAATAGGTGTAGATAGGTACCTAGATATAATTATGTTCAAAGGTAACTTGTAAAAGGAAAAAAAATAGAACTATCTACAAAAAGAAATGAGATGCCATCAAAAACAAAACTTGTAAAAAAAACCAAGTCCGCAACTCAGTTCTTCTACCGTAAAAAGTTGTGAGATCCACAAGTCGGTTAATTTATTCAGTTCCTACTTAAGGGTCTTTCTGTCTTAAGTTATCACGTAATTAGCTAACCTAACAAGTAACAACATCTTATAGTGACCATATTATCAATATTAAAAATCTTTTATGTTTTAAATAAATAGATCGACTTGGCCATCGCATGAAAACACAATATATCTGACAACTTATTAGTTGTCAGTTGTAGGTATTCTACATATTATATTAAATTTGATTGTTTAGTGCGATTGCCAAGTCAATCTATTTATTTAAAACATAAAATATTTATTAATATTGATAATATGGTCACTATAAGATGTTGTTACTTGTTAGGTTAGCTAATTACGTGATAACTTAAGACAGAAAGACCCTTAAGTAGGAACTGAATAAATTAACCGACTTGGTATTACATGGATCTCACAACTTTTTACGGTAGAAGAACTGAGTTGCGAGACTTGGTTTTTTTTACAAGTTTTGTTTTTGATGGCATTTATTTTTATTTTATACTGTTACTAGCTGCCCGGACAGACTTCGTATACTATCAAGTTTTTTTTTTATTAACACCTCCCATGTAAGCTATCCTATCTTTCAAGTTGGAGCAAACTGCACACGGTGTGCAAATGTGATTAAAATCGGTTAAGTAGTTTAGGAGTTTATCGCGGACAAACAACGTGACACGTAATTTATATATATTAAGATTTCACTAGGTATATTCAGATATAATGTTAATATCATTAATATTTAATTATTCAAATGTTTTATATCCGTACACATACAATTTTTATTCACTACATATTAATAAAAAAATTCCTAGTAAAACATAACAATAAAATATGTATGTGAACGCACTGCACTGCAAACATAGTTCACTTATTAGTTTTCGAGTAAAACCCATAAAAATGTTACTATACTAAGAAGCGATCTTCAAAAAGTAGATAAGACATGCAAAACAATCCACTATCTATAGGGAAAGGGTCAAATTTAGAAGGGTTATCAAAGAAAAACATCGAACGTCGGAACCCAACTATCTGAGAATCTGAGTACCGTGAGGGCTTCGTTGAAGAGGTTGAAAGGGTTCAGAGGCCTCTTTTAATCCCTTTTACTTTTACTGAATCGCGCAGACCGGAGCCAATTAGTGGTAAGGGTCAACATTATAGAGCACAAAGTAAAAGTTACTTTATTTATTTATTTAGTTAACTATTTATTGAACACCAATATAATTTAAATTTAACTAACAAAAAATAACCGACTTCAATATTACTCAAAAAGTACTTATCAGATCTCGTTCAAATTTATGTGGGACTACATGACAAGCACCTGCTTTTGATTAAAAAAATAATCATCAAAATCGGTTCACCCAGTCCAAAGTTCTGAGGTAACAAACATAAATAAAAATACACTCGAATTGAGAACCTAGAATAGAGAACTCCTTTTTTTGAAGTTGGTTAAAAATAATACAACAATAAAAAAGTAGACAAGTGAAGTAGATAGAGGTACAAAAAGTGGTCTTATCGCTACACAGCGATCTCTTCCAGACAACCTTAAGATGTGGAGAGCTGAATAAAGTAAGATTAAATGAGGTATGCTGCACAAATAATGTGGAGGACATTTAAGATACTAAACAATCAAATTTAATATAATATGTAGGTATGACTTGTGAGATATATTGTGTTTTCATGCGATGGCCAAGTCGATCTATTTATTTAAAACATAAAAGATTTTTAATATTGATAATATGGTCACTATAAGATGTTGTTACTTGTTAGGTTAGCTAATTACGTGATAACTTAAGACAGAAGGACCCTTAAGTAGGAACTGAATAAATTTACCGACTTGGTATTACATGGATCTCACAACTTTTTACGGTAGAAGAACTGAGTTGCGAGACTTGGTTTTTTTTACAAGTTTTGTTTTTGATGGCATCTCATTTCTTTTTGTAGATAGTTCTACTTTTTTTCCTTTTACAAGTTACCTTTGAACATAATTATATCTAGGTACCTATCTACACCTATTATTTCATTATATTATATACAGGTACACTGATTCATTCACTGCAAATGTTACTTTGTTATACAGGTACAGTAATTCATTAACTGCAAATGTAACTTTGTAATCCTATATATTTATATGGGATTACAAAGTTATTTATGCAGTTGATGTATCTAGAAAACTGGACCGAAATTGCAAAATGTTTTAGTTTTTCCTTGATCTATAAACTAAACACTAATTGTGTTCCAAATTTGAAGCTTCTATGTCTGCTAGAAGTGCCTTAGAGTTTTGATGATCGGTCAGTCAGTCAGTGAGTGACGAAATTAAGAAACTTTGACTAGTTATAATTCTTAAACTACTGGTTCAAATCGAATGAAATTTGAAATATAACGTGTTTATACAATGCCTGCTTGGTCACTAAAAATTCAAGCTTCTAGCTTTATCCACAACGAAGTTATAAGGGGTCGAAAATGGCCTGAATTGCTTCGAGAAAAGGATGGTACGGCCGTGCCGCTTTTTTGCTCGACTTGGCGGGGGCACTGCCGTGCCCCCAGATATAATCACACAAATATGGGTGACAAGGATAGGAAGAAGAGAGAGGAGGGAAGGAATGAGGCAAACTGGTTAATTAGAGAGATAGTGGATTTTTACCTTTACGTTCTTTCTTCTTTATGTTACTTTATGTTCAACGTAAATCGAATAGTTGTTTATAATCATTTTTTGAAACGTTTGTTTTAAACATTAGAGTTTTTTTAGTTTAATTAAATTGTGTGGTTTTATGAAACCACGATGCAAGTGAAACTTTTTTCGATTTAGGGTATTAAAATTGCATTTTTAATCTTAACTTAATTATTGAAAAATAGGAAATAATGGGAAATCAATAGCAGAAAAATATTCAATTATAAAACTTAATTTCAATTTGCGTATTAGATAGAGTATGGAATACATAATTAATACAAGCATTTAGATGATAGACGCATATTAAAAACTAAGAGCAATATTTATTTAAATCATTGAATCTCCATTATTATTCTTAATCCAAGGCCGGCTGTAATGCGACATGCGATAGATAGACGAAAAATTTTGTGGCGATAGAATAAAAGTTTCGCTTTAAAATTACCGTGACGTTTAACTTTATCCATATTATAAAACAGGCTGAGTAAAAACAATTTTTTTTGTTGATAATTACTGATGAGATTCGTATGGGAAATTGAGAATCGAGGTTTTACATTATCCAACTGACTGAAAATGTTGAATTCATTAAAAGATTGGGTAACCCATTCTGTTTAACAACAATAAAATTTCACTACTAAATACCTCTTCAGTGCTTTCCATTTTCTGTAACGACCGCTTTACTTTTATTCTAAGTCTTTTGCACCTTCCTTATTTCCTTTTTATTTCTTCATCTTCAACCCAAAAGGTTGCTGTTACCTTTAATGTATAAGACTGTTGTGATGTAGTTATTCTCTCCGCCTCAATTTCTAATAATATCATTGAAATGTATTTCTATAAACGTAACTGTGTTTTATACAGGATACAAAGAATTAGCACTAATTCTGCCTAAAACTGCCTTTAAATTTTTCTCATTCTTCAAATATTATGATTTTCAAGAAATACTTACGTTTAAGTTACTTGTTCAAAATCCTGTTTAGATACGATTCCCTGCACAAAAAATAATTAAGTATTTACGACATGACATTTCTTTACAATAGTACCTACCTATATGTTGGCCATAACAATAGGAGTTTATAACATGTAGAATTTGAAAACATATAAACTTTAATTATAGTTTATTAAAAATATGAGGTATCCATAAATGTGAAAATAGTTTGTCGAAAAAATATCCAACAAACTATATTTATTTAAGATAATCATGTATATGTGTAGGTATATTAATTTGTCATACCTAAACAACATATAACTCTTAATCCCTATTAATTACAACACAAGTAAATGGTTTTTAGGAAACAAAACTCTGCCCATGTCATCAACCAGCAGTCATTCATCGTGGAACGAATGGATTTTATCGTAGTTCATTGCAAACCTACTGACGTCAAATGATAGATGAACAGATGTAAATAAATTGTTTTAGAACAGTAGCCCTCAAAGTTTGAACTCAGTAAAAGTTTGTCATAAAGTATCTTGAGATCCACAGAATTAGATTTTGGCTATAATTAGATTTTGGATATAAAACGTTTGGATGGTTGTGGAGTAAAGTTCACATTATTTATTGTGTATTCTGTATTGGATTATACAACGTTATGTAAAACTATATTTATGTGATAGATAAATATTTGTACTCAGGTCATGGGCGTGATTGTCATCTATACTAATATACAAAGAGGAAAGATTTGATTTTTTGTTTGCATTGAATAGGCTCCGAAACTACTGAACCGATTTGAAAAATTCTTTCACTGTTGGGAAGCTACACTATCCCCGAGTAACATAGGCTATATTATATTTTCAAAAAAAAATTGGGATCCTTAACAAAAGTCCAATAATGTAACCCAAGGTGTAAAAAAATAAGAAAACCGAAGCAAAGCGAGGGCGGTTACTCGTGTGTTATATGTGTGGTCCATGCCACCTGTGACACAGGTAAAAACTTACTGCGGGGGTGTGATGTGTTAGCGTTTATTTATACATCCTCACAAACATTCAACATTTATAATATTAACTAGCTGCCCGGATAGACTTCATTCTGTCAAAAGTAAAAAAAAAATTAGGGGTGGACCACCCTTAACATTTAGGGGGATGAAAAATAGATGTTGTCCAATTCTCCACCCTAGCCGATATGCACGCTAAGATTCACGAAAATCGGTCGAGCCGTTTCGGAGGAGTTCAACTTCTAACACCGTGACACGAGAATTTTATATATTAGAAATTTATTTGAAACAAGAAGAAGAACAACAGGGAACAAGAAGAGAAAGAATTTTATTTGAAACAAAATAAATAATACATGTATTACTTAAGTAATTCTTTCCAATTTGTCGACAAACCAATAAAACTAATGAACTCCTAAAAAGATCTTTATTGGTACAAATGAAGTGCCGAGTATAATTCCGGGAATAACTTCATTAGCTTATGGAACTGGATGGCGCGAGAGTAGCTAATGGAATTATGACAGGAGCGACCGTTCTGCAGATTGCTAAGATATTAATTGTATTAAACATAAAAACATTTCATGAAGTTCCCAGAGCTATAGCAACTAGGTATCTTTCATCGTCGTTGCGACTTTAAGACCTCTTATGTGTTATATGCTACTTTTGGCAAAATCACTTTTTTACGTCAAATTATTCTACATTTTGAAGCCTGTCGAATTCAAAAAGTCTCATGTGTGTACGACGTTTCCATCGTAATTTATTCACCAAATTCAAAATCAACTATGTGCTTGCTAAACAAAACTTTATCGATTTTATCGATTCCCTCAAAAAGCTGATTTTTTACACATAAGAGGTCTTAAAGTCGCAACGACGCTAAATAAAACACAAAAAAAAATGTAGTATAGATGTCCTTTACAGACTTTGAACTATGCAACCGATATACCCTAAAATGATTTCATTTGAAAGGCAATTAAATAATGCAAAGATGGTTTAAGACTACTAAACAACGCAGCACATTTTTGGATTTTGGTCTTTTTAATGCAAAAATTTTTGCGTAGTAAGTAGGCACACACAGGGTATCCACTAGTACTTATTATGAAGGCAGTAGAAGCCAAAGCAGTACATAAATATCGTAAAGTTAAACAACAGGAGTTTGTTCATAATATTTATCGTGACAAAGATCTGTATAATAATACAGCAGGGAAAGTTACAAAGGTAAACAAACAAAAGTTGTTTTGGTGAAGTTTTAAGAAAAACATCAAATGCCTTAAAGTTACTGTTGCTATTGTCACTGAGGCCTTACCAACTCGCAATTTTAAAATAATTACAACCGAGTATTGCTAAAACTTGACGGATAGACGGTGGGTATCGAGCCAAACGTGAAAAATCCACTACCACTAGAATTAAATAGGGTGGTACAGAACTGACATCTGACGTCATCAAAATATCTGATATTCAAAGTGTACCTAGGCTAGAGGGTGGTTTGACCTCGTTACGGCTTGAATCCACATACATCCGTCATTGACAATTCGGTTTGACTTTGAGGATTCATCAAAACGAATTGATGTTCGCATGAGCCTTATCACTCTATTAATAATATGTCATGAGCTAATTAACAACTATAATAGCTTATTTATATACATTTTCTGTACTTTTACAACGTATTTGCTACTTTTGACAAATATTTGATATCGTCGTTGCGACTTTAAGACCTCTCATGTGTAAAAAATCAGCTTTTAGAGGGAATCGATGAAAATCGATAAAGTTTTGTTTAGCAAGTACATAGGTAATTTTGAATTTGGTGAATATATATTACGATGGAACCGTCGTACACACATAAGAATTTTTGAATTCGATAGTGCTTCAAAATGCAGAATTATTTGACGTCAAAAAGTGATTTTGCCAAAAGTGGGTAAATAACACATAAGAGGTCTTAAAGTCGCAACGACGATGTGAAGATGGTCAGAAAAATGGATGTGACCTGAAAAATTATAACGAATCGTAATAACCACGATCTAGAAAATAATATCGTAGCAAATGAAGTAATTGGCTGTGACGTTATTTCTCAAGCATCTTTCAGTTATTCTACGTCTACTTCATAATAAAGTTGGAGCTTAGTCGTGGGAACTTTGTAAGTAGGTAATTGATTGATAACATTCTCAGGATTTATGGAAGGTTTAGATTGATGTGTAAATTAAATTCTGTTTCTTTTTATTGTACGCTTTGTATTTTACTTGATTGCTCAGTTAAACAGCTTAATTAATTAATGATACAAGATGTTATAGAGAAAATATGTAATTTATATACACTTAAATGTTTATTCTTGAAACAAGATCATAATAAAAATACAAATGCTTTCACACTAGATAAATACTGATACTTAATATTAATACAAAGTAGAGCAGTTACAATAGAATAGTACCCGGATGACCAAGCTTTGCTCAGTATTTTTTTTTTTTTTGGTAAATCGCGTTTTTTGTAAATCATTGGTTTAGTGTTGCTTAACAACGCCATCTACTAAACTAGTTTTAGTTTTGCTACTCGCCAATAGATATCAGGAAGACTCTATTGTAGCAGTTTTTCATTTCCTGAAAACACGGATAAAACGACATTTTCTAAAAATGAATCCTAGCTAGATCGATTTATCGCCTCCGAAACCCCCTGCATACTAAATTTCATGAAAATCGTTGTAGCCGTTTCCGAGACTCAGATTATATATATACAAGAAATGCTCGTTTAAAGGTATTAGATTATTAAGTTAAAACGAAACTCTATAATTAAAGCAAATAAATGTATGTAATATTACTTTATCTTAGTTATCTCACTAAACTCTGGTAGAACAAGTATGTAAGTCCTTTATCAGGAATCTAATTCAAACAAAACCTTTGTGAATTAACCCGTTACAGAAATCCAAATTGTGGGCAAATATATGTTACCAGTAATTTGTTCGCCACATGCCTATATAAAGAAACTTGCCCAATAAATGCCTAGTTTATGTAGCTAAAGTTGGCCCAAATGTTTGGACAAGACCGCCCATACGGAACCGATATGTTTATGACATAATTAAATGCAGCGATGATGGCATTTCTAATCTTGATTCAACAGACAATAACTATTTCAACTGTGATAATCTTATCAATGTTCTTGAAATCTAGCAGTTATCTATTTGTATTTAACTAGCCGGGAAAAGAGTTGTCGATATCAGTAACTCCAATGCATTGCTAACCAAGACAGAAAAGAGAGAAAGGACTACATCTGGCTCTCAAACCCTTAACTGCTTACTTCCCTAACAGCTGATTCAAGTTGGTGGTAACTAGCGTAAATGAGGCTACACGAGAATTAAATTCTTAAATTATGTTTTGAATTGCAAAAAAAAAGCATAATTGTTTATTGTATTAGAAAGCAATCTATTTGTCTTTTTAATGTCCTCTCACTAAGCTCAGTACATTAGAAAGCAACAATTGCTTCGAACGACCCGTCACTGAACATCATAACGACCGGACCTAGAAATCTTAACTGACATTTTCAATTTATCATGAAATATAGACTGAATTTTATCATTATTATGATTTATTTCATTTAACAAAAAGCAATTTACGCGTTAGTGACGTCGACAGCAGCGGCAAAAAGATAGAAAAACATTATTAATTATTGTTGAATTAATAAATATAGTTGATTTTCATTCAACAATTCAATCAAAACTATTACGTGATATTAAGTACATCAATTTATCAGAAAAACTGTTGTATTTGAACTAATACTTTGTATGACAGTGTTTGTCCGTCTGTTTTGAAATGTAAAACTGGTGTATTTCTTTGCTGAGGAGTAATTAAAAATAGAAATCATTGTTAGTATCATTTGAAAGAATAAGGGTTACCAAATGAGCGTATTTTTTGTGCTGTGCATCGCGTGAAATGAGTCGATTTCATACTAAGTCCAAATTCATTTTGCGTCGCCGTGTGTTACAAACAGGACTATAGTATGAAACCGAATGCACGTGACAAATTTTTCGCGACTCAAAAAATTCACTCGTTTATCCTCATCCTTATTAAATTCAACTCATTTTACGACAACACTGATCGACTGTTTCAGTGAAGTACTAATCTAAAACCACAAAATGAAGGTACGGACTACAGACCACAAACAATTATAAATCTACAGTAATTATTCAAAAACACCGCCAAATAAACAAACCTTTGTGTTCATAATTCTACAATAATTATTCAAGTAGATGTAATTGATAGATTAGCAGGTTCATATTTCATTGATTAAGAGCAAAAACCATTCGCAGAGCGTGAGATTATGCCGTTTCTCCAGGAGATACAATAAAATACAATTCATTTTAGAACGTTTAAATATTAAATAGATTTAACTCAATATTTAGATATTAAGCTTTTAGATTATTCTGAATATCATTAGTAGAAACATATCTCGGTTTATTTTATGTAATGTTGATTTCGATCGGATTCATGATTTATGATATTTTGATTGTTAGTCGTTAATTAATTATTACTTGATTTTATGGTACACTGCGACATACTACACTTACGAGGACTGATGTAGTCTCTGGTGTCTTCTATAATGTTGCAAATTAACATATTCATCCATCTATCAGAAATCTATTGTTGGACATAGATCTTCCCTAATTCACGCTACTCAGGCCAGTCTTGAGCCTTCAATGCCTACTGCCTACTTATGTTTTTCAGCTCACGTAGTGTCCTATGCTTCTTTTGTCAATACGTGGTAGCCATTCGACCTTTCTTCGCCAATTATTTATCCAGCCCATTGATAACTCAGTAGCTAATCCTATAAAGTATCCACTCTAAGTCTTTTCATGATTTCGTCATTTCGGATTCGATCAGGGAGAGAAATATACAGCATTGTTTTCCTCCATAGAGCTGCACGACTGCCAACATTACTAATGTGTGACATGTACCAAATAACCATAGCAATAAGTAATCGATGTCTTACAGATTAAGTTACATCAACATCACTTACCAACTCGCAAAAATTGTTTGCTCCCTTAATCTTTCTTCTAGTCTTCTATCACATTAACATAAAAATATAAGTCAATGCAAATAAGAAAGTCCGAAGGTCTCTAAATACCGCGGATTGATTGGATTTTACCAACAAAGAAAATGAAGAAGATTTGAATAACTGCGAAGGAAAATAAGGAAATATTAGGAAGACCCTTCCTCGTGGGGAATAACGATTCATTAAAGTTTGATGGAATGATGATGTTAAATATTCATCAAAAAGCAATTAATCTGACGCACCAACACATTAATATGCTATTAGTGTTAAAACATTCAATACGCTAAAGGACATCTTTGAATATGCGATCAAACCGGTTTTGATTTTTTTATTTAAATAGTAAGGTAGATAATACTGATTGATGTTTTCTATCTCACTAAACTTTTGATAACTGGGACAATTTCTCAAGATTAGGCATTCAAAACAAAAACTCTATTCCGTGAAGAAGTTTCCTCGTGCATCATTTAAACTGAAATATCTGAAGCGATTCACCCTTTAACTAGAAATTCTGCAGTCAATGAGATGGAATGAACTTCATACTTTCCACATTATGGGAATGCCATATCCGTATTATATAGGTACTTAATATGATTTGCAAACTTAATTAGAACAATAACTCAGTGATATTTTTTAGCTTTATTTAACTGAATCTATCAGAAATGTTATCCCAATGTTGCTAGCTGAAATCCTGCAATAGAAGACCAAAAAACTACAAACCAAACCGTTCAGTTTAAAGTAAAATAAAATTGCTTTTTCTCAAACTTTGGAAAAACTTGAGCGAAAACCTTTTAAGATTCAGTCCGATACAGCACTTTACAGGATTCAGCGTTCTTGGAAAACGTGCCTTTAAAAATTACTTTAGGGAACTTTAATAAAGGAGGTACAACTTTTCAGTATAATGAAGTAGGTGCCTGTAAAGAAAATTGTTAACCATTTTTGGCAAGAATATACTCTGAAAATGAAGTCACGTCAAAAGCTTAAACTTTGTTTAGGTTGGTTTTGCTAAATTTTGCGTGTCAAATGGATGATCTATTTTTTAATGAGGTTGTGAAGTATGTCAGTTTATTTATATCATAATGTTATGAAAGTATGGAGAAGAATAAAGATGTAACATTCGAACCGGAAAAATGAGGCAAGCATAAAACGATAAAACTAAACGATGAAACAAAATGTTCGTTTAACACTTTGTCACTCATCCCCTCGTTAACAATGAAAGAAGTTCGCTTACTCAAATAGCAACTTCCCCACAACGTAAAAAGGAAGGATCCTCCATCGGAAATTGGACTTCCACAGCAAGTCAGAGAGGAAGCTGAGTGGAAGCAATTTATTTGAACTCCATTAGTTAGAACAAACGTTGCTAGTTAACCCGAAACAGCATGCAGGCCCACGCGATAATTCAAATTCTAGGTTACTGTCTAATTAACAGACGTAGGCGAGAGACTCACGGCTGAGTCACTCATTTAACGTAACGAAACAAATTATCGTGTATTAACACATCCGAGCTCGGAGTGTACCGCGCGGTCGGACGTCACTTGCACAACTGAACGTTTTCAAGGATTCCCACTTCTTATAAAGCACGGCCATGGGGTGCGCGCGCATAGACAATAAAAACTAAATGTTAGCGCGCCCCATAAACTGTCCTCATTAGTGAAAGGGCGCGTCAGGGTTTGTACACACGCCTTATTAGAGGTGCGACGTCCCTCATTTCGCCGATCATCTGTTTATTCTACTTTAAGGTCGTTTCTTGTCTTTATCGGTTGTTTTTGTAAGTTATTGCGGGCCAGGGCGAGCTAATAATGCGATGGCTTGCGATTATGGGGTCACAGTAATAGAGCTAGCTATATGGGACCGCACCCCGTTCTAAGCAAATGTTGAAGAAAATAGGTGGGTGTAAAGGCTTTGTTTATAGCAGGGTGTGGTTGGGTGGAGTTGTAGTGTAGACGTGATAAAACGCTGATTTGTTGAAGATAGACGAGTGGAAAGAATAGTACAAGGTAAAGTCAGGCACTGCCATATTGGTATTGCTGGTGTTATCTAAACTTGATTCTATTTTAACCCTAATTGAAATAGACACTCTAATAGAAACAATTGGAGACAACTTGATAAGAAAGAAAGATAATGGCTTTTGTGTTAGATCAAGATTGTGTATAGTAATTACAAATTCGTAGTTGTAGTTTTGGTCGAAGCTCTAAATCATTATAACACTAGAGATAATAAAATTATTTAAGATAAGCTGAAGGAAAAATGGTTAAAAGAAACATTTTTTCACTAGATCTACAAAAAACCAAGCACGATAACTTGAACTCTAACTTAACCAAAAGCTTATGAACAATCTTGGGGCTACTTATTGAAATATTGGTTTAAAAACATAATTAATACTAAACAGAAATTTCTTATAACAATATATGATTAAAATTTCTTTCCCTTTTTTAAAAAACCACAAATTACAACCAAAAACACCGTGTAAGTTTCGTCTGAAAAAATTGACTTTTATTACTGACATAGTAATAAAAGTAATCCAAATAAAAAACAGGTGTAACATGAAGAAATAAAGGCAAGCATAAAATGAAGTGAGGTGTTGTAGGAGAGGACACGAGGGGGTACAATCCGTAAAGCTACAAAAGGGGGTAGTTATAAAATTATATTTAGCTATAAACCGGCTCTCAGGAACGCTGAAGTAATTGTGCTCTTTTTCCTTCCCTCTCATTTGCCAGGATAATGAGGGTGTAGATTTCAGATTTATATAAGGGTACCTAGTTACCTAGTCACTTGTCTCTAAAAACATAATAAAAAATAGGTTTTATTATGTGTCGGATAAAACACAGTGTTGTGTGAAGAAGTAGTCTACGTCTTTTGCCATATATATACTCTATGGTATCAAAAACTTACCAAATTGTCTCTGATTTGATGTACCTTGATCTGTCACCAGCTTGGCGCCAATTTACATAAATATTGGCATTGTTTTGTTGTAATGCAAAACAGTTATATTATAACTGATTATTTTAGATTTAAAACGCAAAAAATATTATAATTTGAAAGTGACGTAGTATTCATAATAGACTATCCCTTTATCAAAATTGATTGTGAGTGGTGTGTTAACCCTGCCTGCGAAGCGAAGGGTCCTGGGTTGATTCCCAGCCAAGCATTAATGTGACCGAAAAAAGTTTGTCATATTTTTATGGCAAGTCGGGAGAATTGTATTTTAAGGTGGAACCTTATCTCGCTTGAACAATTTGAGGAATTTACACAATAAATCTCACAAACATGTATTTATTGTGGTGCTAGCCGACAAACCTGCTGACGTCATAATGATAGACCAGCAAGGCTATACTGTTTTGTAACTTGACAGTGGAATCCGCGATGAGTTCCAAAATTGAAGTTCGAATCCGAGATCTTGATATGTGATTCTATAATCATCTGGTACGCACTTGCGAATTGAAGTGATCCTAGAACTCGAACGTCAATTTTGAAACTCCGCTGTCAAGTTACAAAACAGAATAGCCTTCCTGATGTAATAATATTAATGACTGAAAAATATTGATAATATAATCCTTATCCTTATGAAGCCTTACCACCGAATGGCCTGACTTCTGTCACCTTTTCGACACCCTAATATGCCGGCATGGGATTGGAGTCAGTATTTTAAGCCGCACAAAACTGCTTAATGTCTATTGCACAAAGTTAACCCCTTTGACAACTATAAAGGCCTCAATTAAAAAGATCCATGCCCGTAGTGAGTCGCTAACGACTTGGAGCTATAAATAAACGATTTTAAATGCCTTGTAAAAGCAATTACGTAACTCCAAAAAAATGTGTTTACATTTCAACACTAAACACAGGAACAATAATTTCATTCTCACTCGAGAATCAAACGCGAGACTCGTGCGGTTATAACAAACGTTTATTGAATTTAATATAATTTTTGGTGGCGTAATTCAGAGGAAGAAGCGATTTTATTTTTATATCAATTTTATAAAAATCTTTATTTCATGTTACTGGAATTACATATCTCATCAGAAACATAAATGTAAAATGAGAGCCAGTTTCAAAAAAAGAAAGAATTAACATCTAAATGGGTGCCAAGTTATGTGTAGAAAAGCCTAAAATTTTTGTCAGAAGAACATGTAATTCAAGCTCTACATTTGACTTGATTAGTTTTCACGTACCTACCTAGGCTATATTATTATAATTGTTAAATCTGTAAGTTTGATATTATACCTATGTTACTTTTCTAAAATTTGGTTTGTTGTTTGCTAACTAATGAAAACTAGCCAAGTCAAATGTAAAGCTTGAATTACATATTCTTGTGACTAAAATTTTAGGCTTTTCTACACAGAACTTTGCACCCTTTTGGATCTCAATTCTTTTTTTTTGCGACACACACGGTGCTGCTCGCCATTTCTGTTAGCTTGAAATTGGCTTGACACGCTACCGCGTTTCTAGATTTACACGATCTTTATATTTTATAGAAAATATTTTAATTGCAATATTTATAAATAGCATTTATTTATTTATTCACTAGCCAATCTACTAGGTTCTCGTGCTGTGGAGTTTTTTTGCCGTTTCTTCTCTTTATTAACAACCTTTCTGAATTTTCGTGATCGGTGGTTAAAGCAATAAAATACAAATATATTGATAAATTTAGGTGATTAAATGATTTTGAATTTGAATTTCGTACTTCAAATTCGTGGGTGTACTGAAAGTAATAGAAAGCAAATAAATGTAATTCTTACAAATTCATCTATAAAATTATTTATTCAAATAGCTGGTATCATTGATACTTACGCACTTAGTATGGTAAACAGTGCTTTTAGCGCTCATACATTTATATGTCTTTAATGTGCCTTGGACTATATACCAAATCCACATGAACATAAAAATATTTACTTATATTTATGTTCCGACCGAGAATCAAACTCAGAATTCACTGGAGAGTCACTACCTGGTCTAGGGGATAATTCCACAGCATTCAATATTCCAAATACAACTTGCACCACACTATGAAAACCAGTACCCGCCAAACGCTCATCCCATAGCCCAAACGCCCATTATGTGGTCGATGAGTCACGTCGAATACCAGAAGCAGTTACCATTGTTCGTTTAGTGAGCCGAAACTGGGCTTAGATGTTATGACTACAAGTTTTTAAATAATAAATGTCAAAGTTAATACAGCATCAAGTACCTTTGAAGAAATATCTCTAAAATTAACATTATTAATTCATTTGAAAACACCGTCAGGAAACCTGCAATTCTGACAGTTAAAATGTACTCTAATCCTAATTCAAAACGGTATGTACTCTTGAGAAGCGCTCTGGCCTAGCCTTGCCCACTAATAAAACTCAAAGGGCTTTTCTGTATATTGAATAGTTTTTAAAAATTTCGATTAGGGGGCACTTCAATAACGTGTTAGAGCACAAAAATATTTTTTTAGAATTATTGTCTGTCTGTCTGTCTGTCTATCTGTATGTCTATCTGTCTGTCTGTTTGTCTGTCTGGGCATCACATGAAAACCCTTGAACGGATTTTGATAAAAAATTGTAAGGTTGTTACTAATACTCCGGGTCATATTTTAGGATACTTTTTATCTCGGAAAATTAAAAGATTTCCTCGGGAAACGGGATGAAAGTTTGTATGGAATAATTTTAAAATATCAACCGATTTGCTTCAAAATTGCAACAAATGTTCCTTGCTTAAATTGATGGAACATATATTTTTCAGTTTTTCTAAATTTTGCAAAAAAAAAATAAAAAAAATACAAATTAATGTGAATATTGGTTATTTTCCAAAACCCGCTCGTGGAGGAATTCTTGGTGATTTTATCTATAAATAAACGCTCACACACACATACTCCAGCAATAGGTTTTTAACTGTGTCGCGGGTGGCATAGACGACACATATAACACATCACAATAACACCCTGCACCCGAGCACAAATATTTATCTGTCATATAAATATGCCCCGGCGGGAAATCGAACCCGGGAGCCCCCGCGTCGCAGGCAGGGTCGCAACTAGGCTAAAACTAGGCTACAAGGTCTTATATCTTATGCGTCCTGGATAATAAGTACACTTTATCTTATCCAGATCACGGACTACCTGTGTGCAAGATATCACCAAAATCCATTCAGTAGTTTTTCCGTGAAAGAGTAATAAACATCCAATTCCTCATGGATTACATCATCAGAAAATATGGAATTTGGACCAATCTGCTTACGGCCCAGTTAGGTGGATCCATGATAAAAGGATCATGGTCCATGACCACTATCACACACGGGACTTTGATATTTTTATCTGGGTCAAAATATAGGTTCAAAATACAAAAGTTGTGAGTTTCCGTTTGCATTCAAAATATGAAGTGGATTACCTATTGACAAAAAACTAAATCGCAACAATACATTTCCAATTCCGTTTAAAATGAATAAAAGAAACTTAAAATCCATGCAGTAAAAAATGGACAGACCGACATAAATGTTGTTTGTCTGTTTGTTTAACCGAGTAATGGCTTTGCTTTAGGAAGGTCAACATCGGATCCATTTTATAGAGCAATATCGGGTTCAGTTTGCAAACCGTTAAAATAATGGCTTGATTACGTGCCTTTATAACTTTGCTAAATTGGAATCAATCCTTTGGATTTTGGTTTGGATATTGGAAAGAAAGAAAGAAAGAAAAAAAAAGTTTATTTCTGTGCCCAAAACATACATATAATTTTTTTTAAACAACAAAAACCATATCTATTAAATTGTTGGAGATAAATATGACACACGGTGTATAAAATATGAACTAGTATACATTTAAAAATTTAAAAAAAAAACCGTCTGCTATCAAAAAAGCTATCGTGATACACATTTTTGAAAACCGTATGATGAGCTCTTTAATGTGATACCCATATTGCATTATTCGATTTATTTTTATTTTTTTGATACTTCAAGCAATGGCATCTCACAGCCACCATATTTGTTTTTTTAATATCACCTATCTAAGAACACTTGTGTTATCAATACGAATCTAACGATATCTTAATTATATAAATTGGTCAAGCGGTTTGGAAGATATGAGGTAATAAAGAATATTACATGCGTACATACCACGGACGTAAAAAAAAGACGGACGTAATCCCAAGAACAAATTCAGTGAAGCACCCATAGGAATACCAACTCTGTATTCGTACAAGTGCACACACCCACACATTGACACCATACGGCTATGACATTGACACCATCGCGAATCAAAAATTACAAAATTACGCACACATGGTAAGCGAGCTGTCAGCTGTCAGCTTCACTCTCGATTAAACAAGGTTACGTCCGGTTTTTTTTAGGTCTGTGGTATATACATACATACATACATACATACATACATACATACATACATACATACATACATACATACATACATACATACATACAAGATACGTGCACAAACCATAACCCTTCCTGGCAGTCGGGTAAAGTCCTACTAATGTTGTGAATGTGAAAGTTTGTGAGGATGTACGGATGTTTGTTATCAATGTAGATATGTCACTAGCGCGCCGACGATGAAGAGCGTAAGAACAGGCAATTAGGGATGTTGACTAATTTTAGGATTCAATTTGATTTTATGGATAGAACCTTAAGATTCATGAAAAAAATATTATAAAAATAATAATCTTCAATTTAAAGACAAAAATTGATAAATAAAAATCATTTTCAAATTTCCCACCAAAAACGTCACGTGACGTCACTAGCCGATATTCAATACTATCTGCCAACTGAAGTTAGTTGCACTTGCATATAAAATACGAACAATGACATCATAAGCTCAAAATGGCGTTTGAGGTCACGTGACAATGAGTACTATTTTTAACATTTTAAAATAATTATATTTAATTTATTGTGATTGATTTCGATAAAAGAATAATATTTTAGGTGTTTAAATGTTTTCCTTGATACTTTAAACATAAATTTATTTTAATTTACTGATAGTGTCAACATCCCTGATACGTACGCTTTTGTTGTCGTCAGAAGTGCTTGACATTTGACATACAGCGTTATAATGCCTTCGTGTATTATACCAATGTGATTGGTGTATTGAAACAAAAGATAAACGTGTGTGTGTTGTAGCTCTTTTCGAAACAGATTTTTTGGTTGATTTGTAAAGGCAAAACGTATGTAACAAATCACGCAAAAACTATTGAACAGATTTTCAAAAAATTTTGCTCACAGATAGACAATGATTTAAAATAACAGTGCTTATTATCCCTTAAAAGGCAAGCAAAGCCGCGAGCAGACAACTGGTTTATAATAAAAGGTTATGTAACAATTCTAAAACCAGAACACGCGTACAATATCAACGGTAAATTACTGATGGGCAATTTTAAGCTTCATTGACTTCTAGCGCATGAAATATTTAAGGTTCGCTGCAGCTCACTGAACGAAAGTTTAATATTAATTTCATATTTATGAGTGGCTTCAATTTATAACATTGTAAACCTACATTTCCAACGTTAGTAAGTATTAGGATTGTATCCTTCTCATATTTTTTATAGCCTGAGAGGCTGACGAAAAAGCAGACGGGCCACCTGATGGTAAGTGGTCACCGTCGCCTATGGACATGAGCAATACCAGAGGAATCGCCAATGCATCGCCAGCCCTGGCATCGCCAGTCCTATCCTACTAATAATCTAAATTTGAAAGATGTTTGGATGTTTTTCTTTTCATCACACGTCGTTAAGAATTAAGATGAGACTTGGTACCAGATAGCCCATGTCCAGTAAAAGAAAATAAATTTTATCTCGGTTTTATGTTCCCCGGGGATGATTGGGACATGTTTGTAATTTATTTTTGTGAAACGACTCTTCCTGGGGTGAAATCTATTAGAAAATAGCAATAAAATATCTCGTTTTTATGAATTGTTGCAAGGCAAATAATTGAAAGATCACACACACAGTCACACAATTAATACTAATCATGTTGCCGAAAGAAGAGAGTGAAAGAGAGGAAGAACTGGTTCCTAAGTCCCCAGTTGGAACACGACGGTTTGGTGTTTTGATCAAGGTGGCTGGCAAGCTTCACGGAAATAATATAAAACTGTCCGTGCTCGTAGCGATAAAACTGAAGAGTACAGAACCTACAGACCCACAACAGAATGTATATATCTTGGTCACACTTGGTCACATTGGTTTGGACTTAATTTCATCAGTTGCCTTACAAACCAGAAAATTATTCATTAAATTACATAAATTACAAAAAAAGTTGTATGAACCTGATCCTTTTGACCAACCAATGATCAATACATATTAGCAATAAATGTAAATATAAAAGCTGATTACGTTATCTATAAACATACAATATTATACTAAACTTAGTACCTCTGAGGAGGATCTAATGTTATAAAAAAGTGTTCCTCTTGATATATACGTGAACTCATATTACCCTGAAAGTGCAAGATATATTTGACAAAAGCAATTGAAGACGACAAAATTGCCTAATTTTGACAACGCGACAGAAAAACAACTACTTCAAAATGCTCCGCGTGCAATACTAGATCGAACTAATTAATAATTTTGACGGTGCCTAGTGAAATTCCTAGAAATATCATAACACTTCCAACAATGCTCACGTCGTATCTCTATTCTATACTTTCCAATTTACACAGAAGCAATAACGTTGAGTATTTATATTGTTGAAGTTCTAGGCATCCATTCTACAAAGAGAATTTAAACTGAACTTCAAATTATTTTCATATCACAGTAAAAGAGGGTAAGGAGTAACAGAAATTAGTCTATGAATTATTTTTGCTTCAATGGAATATGATATGGATTCAAAGTTTAATAATGCATCTAACATAAAACGGATGATGAAAATGATTAATAATAAATGGATGATCAAAGAATGATGAAGCTTGCAATATCATAATTAATTAGTAAGGATGTAAGTAATTTGACTATATAAAATAGATAATGAAAAAATAAATCCAACGATTATTGAAACGAGCTAATTAACTAGCTTGATATATTTGCGGTTTGAAAAGAACCAAATCAATAAAAAAACCAATAATAGATCAATCAACTGGATCAATCAACTGGAATCCTTGAAAGTGTATGAAACGTTTGATTCTCTTACACTAAGTTACTTTACACTAGGATTATCTGTGTCATGGACACACAAAGACACACACACACCCAGATCGAGAACAGAAATAAAATTTCCGCCTCGCTGAGAATCGAATCCAGGACATTTGGCAGGGGAGTCCGGCATGATAACCATTGTGCCACATGGATGATCAATGCCTGACAATGTTTATAAGAATCACTCGCATAATTTTACTGGAAAAATAATTTTTAGTCTTTTTAACCACAACATTCAAATCGATCTGGCATCAGCCCGCATTCCTCAGAATCGGACCATAATGTGCCATACGGTTCGAATCGTAAATTTGAAACAGTGTTCGTAACAGTTTAACAAAATGTTTAAATGGTTGTGCATAGTACTCCAGTTGAAATATCGTTGGCTTTATTTTAACACATCATTTGTGTAAAATTAGGTTTGTTGAAATACGAGTACGTGCAATCGTTCCAAGCTTGTTCGTTTAAGCTTGTACCATTTGTGAGGATTCATGAAAATTTTATTTTGGGAAAATATATGAGGTAAGAGTAGGTTTATGCAAAGCAACATTTTGTTGTGTTGAAGCTTTTCGCGATTCTTCTTTCTTCGTATTGCAGTGGCCGTCTTGTTAGTGGATAAAGAAATACGAACAATAACTACGTAAATGCGAATAAGAACGAAGAATATATAGAATACTAAAGTTACAAATGATGTAATGTTTGGTTAGTTTGATAAATCCTCGAAATAAATCGATTTTATGGTAATATTTTCCTGTCTTTTATATTTTGTTTATTGTTTTATTAAACCAAACCAAATTGAAAACATAAATATTCGGTAAATGAACTTGTTTCTTTATCATTCCTAACCTTAAATAAGATTAACTGTATACGACTGGTAATTGACATTGTTTGCCAACATTGGCTCAGTGTTAGTTCCAAATAAATAACAAAGAAAGAAAACAAAACTGGCGAGTTTTAATCCCGACTCCAAACTAAGCTTTTTGTGCAATCAAATCCATAGATGGAGGCGCGAAGGACAAAAAAAATTAAAAAATCTTTCTTTTTCGGCGAAAGCTCGTAAAAAATACTCACTCCACAGGCATTTAAGCGTTCCACTCCGAACTGCAAAACAAAGTGGAACGAATGGGAGAATAAAAAGTGGGTTAAAAATTTCGTCGCAACAGCCCGTGGGTACTATGTAACTAGGCCCCGTTACTGATGTAACCCTGTAGAGGTAGACAACAAAGGGATTTGCATATCCGAACGCAACTGGGCCGATGTGCACGTGTGCCTTTTGAAAATCCTCTTCGGTTCTCCTGTATCGAAAGCCAGGGGAATCTGCGCTCTATCGCTTTAAGATAAAGACTGCTGGGTTCCGCTTTGAACACTTGCTTTGTTCTCGACAATCTTGTATTTGCTGCTCTCAAACCAAATTTCACTGCCAATGACGATCGTATTGCTTGAGAAGCAAAGTTCATTGAAGACGATGCTGTGAATGGTGTAAGTGTGTAAGACGCCTCAAAGAATGGTCTGTTTATTAAGAATGGAGTCTTTTAAGTACAAATGAGTTGTTATTTGAACGGAATATGTTAGCTGTGGCAGTGGTAAGGAAAATTATTGTCCATATGTATAACTGTAACATAATTTTTAACCTATTGGAACGCTTTAATGTACCAGCTAATCAGTTTTATTTTTATTTTGCCTGGTTCCTATAATATTAAACATTAAAAACAACTGACTCTAAACTGCTAACTAAAAATTATTGTTTACTCATAGGTAAAAATCACAATATTTAAGATTTTTCTCAATTCCTCAATCCTTCCATCCAATTCCTTCCATCATTACAATAAAATTTATATATGAGTAATCTTAAAAGTATACCCTTTTTAACAAAAAAATCCAAATCAGTTAATGACGTAACTCTGAGCTAACAACCATCGAAAAATCCTCCTCCTTGTTTTGAAGTCTAATAAACTAATTTACAAATTATTTTCTAATACTTTTAAATTATCTCTTCGATAACTAAAATAATTATGTAATGTATCGTGGGCATCATGGACAACATACATAGACAAAAATACACACACTGAGACCGAGAACATAAATGCAAACTCATTATTAAAATTTCTACCTTGCTGAGAATCGAATCCAGGACCCTTCGAACGGCGGTCTGGCATAACCATTACGGCATGCGGATCGTCAGTTTTGTCCTACTAATATCATAAATTTGAAAGTTTGTTTTTTTGATTTGATTTTTGGATGTTTGATGATGATCTTTCCATCGATTGTTACCCGCGGTATGGATTAAACTTGGTGCAGAATCAGATACGGGTGGAACCGCGGGCAGTAACAAGTGAGTGTGCTTGAAAATAAAGCTCAATACTAGCTATGACGACCCGTGTGACGCAATGGTTACCATGCCGGATCGCCGCACCGAGGGTCCTGGGTTCGATTCCCAGCGAGGCGGTTTAAATGATGAGTTTGAATTTCTGTTCTCGGTCTGGGTGTGAATGTCCTTGTCTAGTGTGTTGTCCATGGCACCCACGACACAGGGAATCCTAGTGTGGGGCTGTAAGTGTGAAGCGTTATTTATATTTATATTTGCCCCGTATCCTCTGTGTTGTTTCAGCGTTTAATTTACCTAAATACCAAACATCAGATCAATCAGTTCAACTCATTTTAGTCAGAGATTTATCATAATTGGTTTAGTAGCTAAGACGACACGTAAGAAGTAACGAACATTCACATTTATTATTATAAGTATTATGATAACTTTCTTATTCCAATTTATTGACATATCACTAATTAATTAATTATCATTTAGGGCACAACACTAGCCGCATTCCTAAGCATTGCATTCAACTCTCGCGGCTACTGTACCTTCAAATACAAAATTTTTAAGAATAACATTACTGGAATTAAGCCCTTAAAACGACCAAATTCCATTTTTATTCATATAAATTACGAGTAACCGCCCTCGCTTTGCTTCGGTTTTCTTATTTTTTTACACCTTGAGTTACATTATTCGAATTTTATTAAGGATCCCTAATTTTTTTGAAAATATAATATAGCCTATGTTACTCGGGGATAGTGTAGCTTCCCAACAGTGAAAGAATTTTTGAAATCGGTCCAGTAGTTTTGGAGCCTATTCAATGCAAACAAAAAATCAAATCTTTCCTCTTTATATATTAGTATAGATATCCATATGATCTTATACATTCCCCTTTGAATACGATCGACTTCTTCAAACTATAACCCGGGTAAGGCCGAGTAACAATATCAAATTCTAAGCCGGAAGAGCAACTCCCATTACCGGATCAAGTTCCTTTTATGTTGGAGCCAGTGATTTTAATCCCTTAATATCTCGGGTGAAATAGTGTAAAAAGAAACTTACTGAGTTCAAACGAGAAGCGAGTTGAGAGAACGAATGTGAAATAACCAATTTTACCAGCAATTCTGGAATGTAAAACTCCAAGCAAAATTCACAATGTCACATACTTAACTCAAACAAAAATAAGAGATTTGTTCTGTCAATTTGGAAACGATGTCACTGAACGATCTATATAAATAAAAATGAATGTTGTTAAGCGCAAAACTCGAGAATGGCTCGACCAATGCGGCAATTTTTTTTTGTATGTTCTTTAAGACACACGGAAGGTTTTAATAATAATAATAAAAAACTTTTGACGGAACGAGGTCTGTCCGGGCAGCTAGTTAATAATGAAATTCATTCATGAATCATCACACACCAACAGTAAAATAACAATACATATTGATATAATTGTTATTTACTATAATATAAACTGGTTTAGTTTAGTTTTAAGCTCGCTCTTATTTGAACACATCTTGGAATGCGATGGTTTTTACTCTTGATCAACTGTTCACCAGCAAAAAAATTTTCATAATTATCTGGTTCACATACAGTGTCGTGACTTGTGACATAGACTCTATCGAATACCGACAGATGGCGTCGACGTTCCAATTACTTTTTATTTAGGGGCAGATTTAGATGCACTATCAGGAAGGCTATTCTGTTTTGTAACTTGACAGCGGAATTCGCGATGAGTTTCAAAATTGAAGTTCGAGTCCGAAATCTTGATATGTGATTCTCTAATCATCTGGTACGCACTTGCGAAGTGAAGGGAGTCTCGAACTCTAACTTCAGTTTAGAAACCCATCGTGGATTCCGCTGTCAAGTTACAAAACAAAAGTGAACTTGCATCATATTAACATGTCATTATCTAATCATCTAGTACGCACTTGCGAAGTGAAGTGATCCTAGAACTCGAACGTCAATTTTGAAACTCCGCTGTCAAGTTACAAAACAGAATAGCCGTCCAGATCGGATTATATGCTTCGGATACATGTGAACACATGTCAAATTTTAATAAACATCAAAAAATCAGTTTTTTTTTCTATTTTATAAGTAAATGCTTGACTACAATCCCACCTAATGATAAGTGGCGATGTAGTCATGGGTGTTAAACGCACTAACTTAGTAAAAGCCTATTCACTCTTGCCTTGAAAACAGTTACATTCGATACAATCGAACAGAAACACCGACGCGGGCAATTTATTCCAATCCTTCGCTGTACGCATAATAAACGATGAAGCGAACCGCGTCATCCGCACAGGGGAGATGTTAACGACGAAGGGATGGATACCCGCCGTGCGTCGGGACGTTCGATGGTGGTAAGGGGATGGCGGAATCAAATCATGTAATTCCTGCGCACACTCCAAAATGTATCCTGTAGAATACCGAGAGGCTCGCAACTCTGCGCCTGTGCTCGAGGCTCTGAAAATTGGGATCAGATATAACAATATTTTAATTTGAAAAAAGGTAAGTGGGAACAAATTATGACAAAGTAGTATGTCTCATAAAAGAATTATGTCATAATGGCATAAGGTGGCTTACTCTATTACAGATAAGAAAGCTATATGATTTTTAGACTTTATTAAAATTCACATTATTAATATGTCACTAGGGCGCCGACGATGAAGAGCGTAAGAACAGGCAATTGACCGTTCTGCTCGTAGTCGCTCTGTCAATACAAGACGATATGCACGCTTTTGTTGTTCTCAGAAGTGCTTGACATTTGACATACACCGTTACAATGCCTTCGTGTATTATACCAATGTGATTGGTGTAGTGAAACAAAAAATAAACGTATGTTTATTGTAGTTCTTTTCGAAACAGATTTTTTTGTTGATTTGTAAGGGCGTAACGTATCTATATTTTTTAAATATATTGATCATGTCTTCACATGTATTTTATCCGACGAACTATACATACAATTAATAATTATTAATTAATTTCCCTAGTACCTACTAGGGATGCAGAAGGTTCTACAGTACGCGAAAACAAACTGGAAACAACTGAACGTCGTCCCCGAGACGATTTTACAAAGATAAAGGTATGCCCTGAACAAGTATTTTAGGAAATGTTAATTTGGTGTTCTGACAAGAAACATAACTACCTAAAGAGATTGTTCGATAAGACGACAATGACAATGTTAAGACAAGTTTGGTTGAGATAACTGATACTGATAACTTATTATTTGTCAACCATTATTTAAACTAAGATAATCTGTACTTTAATATCGTAAATAGTTTAAGTAACGAGCAGAATCTGTGAATTGTATAATTACTTTTAATGCAGTTATCTATGTAGAGAACAAAATATAAAATTTGCCTGTTTTCCTAAAACAATATGACGAGGAAACTACTGAATTATGTTGAAACTTGGTATGTTCATAACGTATAATTTGCTTCACAATAATTTATCTTAGTTTAGTAATCTTATGAATTTAATTCTGTAATTTTGAACAAAGTACCTACTTCTTAACTTTTTTTCTCCAAACTAAAGTACTTCAGACGTATAAATAGAGATTAAACAAATATTTAAATACCTAATAAAAGTGTATTTTAAATCTTTAAAAGATAACATTGTAGGCAAAGTATTCAGTAGAGCTATCAGGAATGTTGTAATGTTTGGAAAAAACAATTACTACTTTTTAAACAGTTACATCTATACTAATATATAAAGAGGATAGATCTGATTTTTTGTTTGCATTGAATAGGCTCCGAAACTACTGAACCGATTTGAAAAATTCTTTCACTGTTGGGAAGCTACACTATCCCCGAGTAACATAGGCTATATTATATTTTCAAAAAAATTAGGGATCCTTAATAAAACTCCAATAAGTTGTAAAAAAATAAGAAAACCGAAGCAAAGCGAGGGCGGTTACTAGTATTTAATATTTTTAAATGTTTAACGCTCCAGGCTTTATTAAAGCAAAATATATTTAAAAGACTAAAAATATAGCAAAAGTGAACGAATTTAAAATAAAACTTCGAAACTCCTTAATTTAAAAGCTATTCATTTCGTACAACTAACTATTCTGGAAGAGTTTATTGTTCAACAAAAGAGGCTTTATTTAAAAAAATTAGTAGGCCCGCGAACAATGGCTAATTTCATGCTAAGTGGCCCATGAAAACCGCAACAAAGGTACTATGATACCCAGAATGATGCCACTCTGGCTTTCTATAAGAAATGTAAAAACCCCCGCCTACATTCCAAGCGGAGTTCAACTCGAAGCTATAATAAATTCATGTCAATCTACAGACGAACGAATAATTCATGGCAAACGAAAAATAGACTTACGATAGAATTAAAAAATCGTGTCAACGCTGTCTCGGTCACTTCAAACAAAGAAAGAATAAATCACTAAACAGCCAGCGTATCTTAGAACCCCCTGCCTCGCGCGCATAGTCCAAAATAGTCAAATCGAAGGCGATACAAAGAACGCTGACGGTTCCTCCTTAAATGGCTGGACGTGCTAAGTTCTACATCTGTTACGCTAGCAACATAACTTCTTCCGCTACAGGTTTAGGATCTCCTCCAATTTGAATCTTAGATTGATAGGAATAAAGACCACAATATTGACAATTAGATTCTTCACGTGCAAATGTAAGTTTGTCATGAACTTCTTTACTAGTTCTAATGTTGCATTATAAATCTATTTTGACGGTGGCGTCTCCATATAAGGCAGACGTTGCGAGTTGTAATTAGAGTGAAACAACTATCTTGTTTGAGGTTTACAGAGATTGTAATGCCTACTTTACTTAAGTTTGCTTCAAGAGAAATCTTGTTAACATTGTTAACTTTCGAATTCAATCATGAATTTAGCAATTCTTTTTACAAACAATGTGTCAAGTTTTTTGAATATACCTTAAAAGACTTGAACGTCGCTTTTGCACGAGCGATTTAAGCTTGCATCCAGAGTAAGATTTTCTGTCATATATTCTTCGTATATACATATATTAATATTAATAATTAATCTATATATATAAAATTGAAAAGCGACACACCGCTGATTAAACAAAAAATCTCAGAAACTACCGAACCGATTAAGATGAAATTTGGCAGGTAGATAGTTTCTGCTAAGGAGACGTCCACTAAGAAAGGATTTTTGGAAATTCATCCCCTAAGGGGTACAAATAGGGGTTAGAAGTCACTTTCATACAAACCAACTTCGTCAGTTTTAGAGTTATAAATATGAATTTTTTTATATTAGTTCATAGTAATAAACAAAAGTTAACTTTAACACATTTTTTTGGAAAATCATCCCTTAAAGGGTTAATTTATTGGATGGTACATAGTAGGCAACTTCGTCATTTTTTAAGTTAAAAACATGAAAGTGTATATATTAGTTCAAGATTAGAAGCAGAATTTAAAGGTTATATGTTTTTTTGGAAAATCAACCCCTAAAGGGTTAATTAAGACGGCCCAAATTAGTATGGCAACTTCGTCAGTTTTGAAATAAGAAGGGTGAAAATTTGTATATAAGCTTATAGTTAGACACAAAAAATATCTGTATCACTGTTTTCTTGAAATTCATCCCCTACAAATAGGGGTTGGAGGTCATTTTCATACAAACCAACTTCGTCAGTTTTAGAGTTGTAAATATGAATTTTTTTATGTAAGTTTATAGTAATAAACAAAAATTAAGTTTAACACATTTTTTTTGGAAAATCATCCCTTAAAGGGTTAATTTAATGGATGGTACTTAGTAGGCAACTTCGTCATTTTTGAAGTTAAAAACATGAAAATTTACATATTAGCTATAGTTTAAAAACAAAGTTTGTAAGTATGTTTTTTGGAAAATCATCCCCTAAAGGGTTAATTAAGACGGCGCAATTAAGTATGGTAACTTCGTCAATTTTGAAGTAAGAAGGGTGAAAATTTGTATATAAGCTTATAATTAGACACAAAAAATAACTGTACCACTGTTTTCTCGAAATTCATCCCCTAAAAATAGGGGGTGGAAGTCATTTACATACAAATCAACTTCGTCAGTTTTAGAGTTATTTATATGAAATTTTTTATGTAAGTTTATTGTTATTAACAAAAGTTAAAATTTACCTGAAAATCATCCCTTAAAGGGCTAATTTAGGGGATGGAACTTATTTTTTTCATTTTGTAATTTTTGAAGTTAAAAACATAAAAAAATTATATATTAGCTCAAGATTAGAAAGAATCAGTAATGTGTTTATTGGAAAATCCTCCCCTGAAGGGTTAATTAATTTGGGAGTGCAAGTTAGTATGGCAAATTCGTCAGTTTTGAAGTAAAAAACTTGAAAATTTATATATTAGTTCAAGATTAGAAAAGAAGAAAATCAACCCCCAAAGGGTTGAATAAGCTTATGCAAGTTAGTATGGCAACTTCGTCAGTTTTGAAGTAAGAAGGGCGAAAAATTGTATATAAGCTTATAGTTAGAAACAGGCGTAATACTAAGGGGTTATAAATATTTAAGAAACTACGTTAATTGTAACAGGTTTTTTGGAATTTCATCCCCTAAGAGGTAAATAAAGAGGTTGCAAGTTTTTCCAGGACTTTGTCAATTTCAAACTCAGAAATATGAAAATTAATATGTAAGCTTATAGTGAGAAACAAACAAATTGTGTAGAGGACTTTACGGACGGGAGCGGGAGGTGAGAGGGACAGGAAGCGAGAGAGGGACCGGGAATGGGAGAGGGAGAGGGACAAGGAGCGGGAGACAGAGAGGGTGAGAGAAGGAGAGGGAGAGGGACAGAAAGCGGGAGAGGGCCCGAGAGCTGGAGAGAGAGAGGGACAGGGCGCGGGAGAGGGAGAGGGAGAGGGACAGGAAGCGGGATAGGGCCCGGGAGCGGGATAGGGAGAGGGAGAGGGACAGGGAGCGGGAGAGGGAGAGAAAAGGACATTGGTATTATTGTCTGTTTGTCTGTCCGGGCATCACATGAAAACCCTTGAACTGATTTCGACGGAAATTAGTTAAGTTGTTCCTTATACTTTGGATCACGTTTTAAAAAACTTTTCGTCGCGCTGAAATTTACTAGGACTTTAGGAATATTTTTAAAATACCAACGTCTTGCTTTAAATTTGAAACAAACGTTCTTCATTTAATTGATGGAATACATATTGTTTTCCAGTTTTTCAAAATTTTTCATGAAAAAGAAAAAAACAAATTAATGTTAATGTTGTTTATTTTTCAAAATCCGTTCCCGGAGGAATGATTTGTGATTGTATCGTAGGTTTCAGTATATAAATTCCTAAATATAAGTACTTCAATATAAATTAACCTGTTTTTAAATTTTTATCTGCAAGGGGTACAAATATGATAAGCATAAATTCCGCATGCGAAGCTGCGGGCAATAGCTAGTAATGTATATAAGAGATTTGTGCGGCATGGGTTACAATTCTACACAACCTCCAGTACTCGTACTTCACCCCGCGAATTACGATAAATGAAAATCGCATTAGTCAAGGAGTTTAGGTATTTCTGTGATAAATCGTTCCGAAACTGTTTTTACAAGCTTTTATTTATATTTCTTTGTTCGTTAGTTTGCTATCATGTAACATGGTATATGTCAAATCTTGCTAGCTGAATCAGAACTTCTTCCGTTGAAATTTCACAATTTTGATTTGGTTCCGAATTCCGATGACATTTTATGATAACAGTGGCCTGATACTGCGTTCAAGATTGGCTCCAGACGAGGGAACTCTTCAACAGCTAACATCACAAACACAAAATTATGAAGCTTGTTTTTAAAAGTACTACACACTACATACTAATACTACATACTACAAATAAATAAAATTGGAGTGTCTGTTTGTAATATTAAAATAACCGCTTTTTACTAAGTGCATTTGGATGTATACACTGTACATATACCAAAACAACATTTTTTTTTAATTTTGTCTGTCTGTCGGTCTCTCTGTCTGTCTGTTTGTTCCGGCTAATCTCTGAAATGGCTGGACCGATTTTGACGGGATTTTCACTAGCAGATAGCTGATGTAACAAGGAGTAACTTTTATTTTAGAAAAAAAATGTTTGTTAGGCGATACGAAGTTCGCCGGGTCAGCTAGTTTTAAAATATTATTTTAAAATATTATTATGTAATATCCATATGAATAAATTATTCTGTATTTGAATTTGAATGACACCAGGCCCCTTACAATTATTGGACTCTCTACCACAAATACGATGGTATTTGGTGGTAGAATTGTATGCCGCTTGGTTACCAACTAGCGACTTAATCTACCGTAAAATGTTTGTTACGTGTTTTGGATTTAAAACTAAAACAAACGGGGTCACCACTTTCTTGGTCGGAAATGTTGAAAACGCCTCTAGATGAAAATATCCGTTGAAAGCCTCAAACTTTCAAATTCATTATGCAATGGTCGAAAAACTTGCAATAACATGAAAGTGTGTGGCTTCGCAGGTCCTCAAATAGTCTTATTGAACTGGATAGCTAAGCGGGTAGATTCCCTATGGCAATGCAACCATCAGGATTAAAATGGATGCTACAGAAACCCTCAACCCTGGTGACCTCGTCTATACTTCAGCATGTTACACCAGGAAGGTTGGTTTGGATTCAAGATGGACGAACAACAGAGGATTTTTCATTACTAGGGTAAACTTCGTAGCTTCAAAAGGCTCATATTGCACTCCAGTTTCTTTGCGTTTCACAAAATACTCAAAAACTTGGTATATCATCATACGTTATCTATAAAAACCGTAATAAGATGTGTGCTTGTCAACGATAAGATCAGTACAATACTGGTAGGTAGGTTGTATCATAAATACCGCGGGATTTAGGGATTATCCGCGGCTTTGGCGGGTAGGTTACACATAATGCGTTTCGTAACGCCCTAAGCTATGTTGCTCGCAAGTAATTGCGTTTCAACAAAATATAAAATTAAAACGCAAATTATAAAGAAAGAAACAAGCATTTATTACAAAGAAGCTGCAAGACTTTACAAACGTTACCTAGTTATAGGATTAAGAATTATATAACGTCAAAATAAATGATACAGGTGCGAGGGAAGGAAATTAAATAAATTGTTTGTGATGATGACATTGTCGGTCTTGTTTGTCTTTTGTTTTTGTAAGAATTTTTAGAAACTGCTGTATTTTAAACGCTACTATCACAGTATAAATATTACCTTTACTGTGCTACTATTTAGCTTAGAAAAAGTTTTTTTTTTTTTAAATTTGCTCTTTCCTTAAGTTTGCCGCATAATAATTATCATTACTTCCCAGAATTTGATCCTTATTAGCAACACTAACGAATGGTGTCATAATACAGGTGAGGTTTTTTCAAAATCAACGGGTTCGATTCCTGGCCAGGAAAAATCTGATGATGCAGTTTTAATTTTCATAAAAATCAGCTCTGAGACTTCTTTGACCACTTTTCGCTTTACCTCATAGTTTCGAATTTGGCCATTCACGCCCACTTGAATAATTCACCCTGTAGGTATTATATCCAAAATATTCTTCGAATATTGCCTCCCGTTAAGGACATTAGCACTGACAAGAGGATGTGATCATCATTACTGACTTTAAGATTTACCTAGTAATCCATAAAATATATTTTTTATAATATAAAACACAAAAAACGTTTGTACGGATATGAAACCATCCAACCGATATGTCCCAAACTGGTTTCATTTGAAAGGCAATAGCGAAGATGGTTTGAGACCACTAAAACAATCCATTAGGCATATTTTCGATTTTCGACTTCTCCCATACATTTTTTTTGCATAGTAGTTAGTACAGGCCGGCTATTACTAGTACAATATAAGAAACTTAATGAACCAGGAGTTATAAATATCGATCGGCCACGGCCTTCGGTAAAGATTAGCATAAATAATAAGGATTCCGCTGTCTTTGTGTTCCGACTGTATACAGCTTTATATTACGAATTTGCATAACGCGACATATTTCTAATTTAATTTTGGGGTAAAATTATTACAATACCTTGATACATTGGTTGGTATTAGATGGATTTTTATAATTACTAGGATGGTATTTGGTAGGTCGACGTTCAGAAGCCCATAAAGTATTTATTTTACATGCAGTTCCATGATTAATTTATTAGTTCTTCTAAGTAATTACACTATAGGACATCAAATTTACTCCGTAAAAAATAACAAAAAAGGTAATAAAATTCAAACTATTAAAAATGCATAAGTTTTATACAGCAGGGCATAAAATGCAACAATATTTTTCTATCTATAAATTATTAAAATAATATTTTTTTTTGCTATTTCATGGGTAGGTTTATATGTTTATATGTACCTACTCGTATAAGATGGACTATTGTTAACGTTCTTTGCATTTAAATAAATTGCAGAATTAAATTAATTGCTATCTGTAACTGTAAGTAGGAAAAAACACCGTTAATCGTTCTTGCTGCTTCTTCTCTCGGGCCCTCGCACAATAGGGCCTTGTTAAAGCATTGGCGTAGCGTAGCATGACTTTCAAAAAGTATTACCAAACCAATTTTGAATAAAAATATTTGAATTTGAATTTTAATATGCTTAATCTTACCTTACATACGATGCTAAAAACTTATGGCAAATCTGAAACAAATAAAGTTTTCGTAAATACACTGAAGCGAGGAAGCGCGTAAGTTCTTCTAGTTAGCCAAAGATCAACAAATCATGATCCTTCCAAACGAGCAGTCATCGTGATGAAACTGATGAGTCAGATACGACAATGACTGCTGACCACAATGACGGATGATGACGACCAATTTGACAAAAACCGACAAACGATTCCGGCTATGGAGTGGTCAATGGACTATTGCCTATTTAATTGACGTTTAACAAGATCGTTAGAAACTTTTTGGTTTAGCTGATGTCCATGGGCGACGATAGCCACTTACCATCAGGTGGATCGTCAGCTCGTTTGCCGGCTATTTCCATAAAAAACTTTCAGGTTTATTCACAACTAGCTGACCCGGCGAACTTCGTATCGCCTAACAATTTATTTTTTTCTAAAATAAAAGTAGCCTAAGTAACTCCTTGTTACATTAGCTATCTGCCAGTGAAAGTCCCATCAAAATCGGTTCAGCCATTTCAGAGATTAGCCGGAACAAACAGACAGACAGACAGACAGACAAAAATTGTGAAAAATGTTGTTTTGGTATATATACCGTGTATACATCCAAATGCATTTAGTAAAAAGCGGTTATTTTAATATTACAAACAGACACTCCAATTTTATTTATTTGTATAGACGAGTCAATAGTTTCATAACTTAATACTACACAGTTTTAAGTCGAAAATTTTATAGTGTAGATTCTAAAGAAAAATATCGTGATTGTGCTGATAATCATTAAAGAATTCTGAATTTTACCAAGAAAAAATAACCGACTTTAAAATAACTCAAAAACCACTCGTCAGATCTAGCTCAAATTTAAGTGGGACCACATGACAAGTACTAGCTTTCGATTTAAAAAAAATCATCAAAATTGGTTCACCCAGTGTACATTTATTGAAACAGTATGGTATGATTGAAGCAGGTGTTGACGGATTGAAGTTAAAGAGTGACAGTCAATCCTGTTTACGAAACTTCAACTGTTTGGCTTCAACCCATTAATGGCCCACTACTGGGCACGGGTCTCTCCTCTTGAGGAGGCCTAGAGCATACTCCACCACGCTACTCCAGTGCGGATTGGTGGAGCATCAACTGTTTACGTAGTCCAAAACCTTTTTACTACCATGGCAGCACCAATTTAACGCAATTTGACAGACACTTTTGCAAAACAAAGTCATTCCTCCTTTAACTCTATAGTTGTATACTCCATGGTCAAAGGATATCGCTGTATCACTGTTACAAATACATACAAGATGAATATGAATTGCGCAATACATACATGCACATTACTCATCGTGACGTCAGCGTGACTAATGGAGTAAACATGGAACAAATCTAAATCTGATGTGATTTGAATCTGCGATGCCATCGGAAGATTTTATTAATGCTTCAGGGTAGAGCACATACTCGTAAAAAACAAGTGCGTGTCAGGCCACGCGCAATGTAGGGTTCCAAAGTAGTAACTTTATCGACTATTACTCATTAACTACTCTTGCTAACATTGCCGTGATAGTTTTCCTTGTAAATTCATGATATAATCTATTTTTGAGAATTTTTTCACTTGTCCAACTCCAACCGTTTGCGGGGACACTTGACTCTAACCAAAATTAGCACTTTAAAGGCAAATATTTCGCAAACAGACCCCTAATTCCAAAAATAGTCTTAGAAGACCCATAATATTTTTGGAAGACCATTTTAATGATACCCCACACTATAGGGTACGCCACGAATAAAAATTCATCCTCACGCCTATAGGGGAGGTACCCTGAAAAAAAAATGCTTTTCAATATTTTATTCTACGATTCTGGAGCTTTAATAAATATGTGTATCCATGCCAAATTACAGCTTTCTAGCACTAAGGGTCTCGGCGGTTTGCTTCGGATAGGCGGACAGACGGATGGACAGACGGATGGACGGACGGACGGACGGACATGACGAAACTATAAGGATTCCGATTTTACTTCGGAACCCTAAAAAAATCAATACGTCCACAAGCACACACATTCAAATTTAGAAATCTCCTAACAGTTATTTATTACCACTAAACACAGGCAAAAACACTCACGATTAAGTCACCTTTGAAACAAAAAAAGCTGAATCAAAATTGATTCATCCGTTTGGATGCTACGATTTCACAGACAGACATACAGATACACAGACACATCAAACTTATTTATATACCCCTCTGTTTGCGTTGGGGACGATAAAAAGTAAGACAGACAGATGGACAAAAATTAAAAAAAAAGGTTTGTTTTAGAATCGTGTAACATTCACACCCACTACTAAACTAATTAGGCGTGATGTTACAAATAAAATCCTCTTATTACATTATACCTACATCATTTTGCTACAACTAGTTATATATTCAACAATATAATCCAACTAGGTTTTGTATTCGGTCCGCAAATCTCTCGGGTAAACGACTTGATTAAAACATGAAGTACCCCTGACCCATATCAGTTTGAGGCATTAAGAGAAAAACCATTGACCCAAATGTCATTAAACGAACATCTGTTGTAATGATCTCGTGAAGGAACCATTAAAATTATACCATTAAAGTTTTCGAGTGTAATGACGTAATACTTGGAGCGGTTGAAGTATTTTTGTAAGGGCATATTCATATAGAAACCAGCGCCGATTTTTCTGTACCGGCGAAGGTTCGCAAAGATATTCAGCGTAGACAGTCAGCGTCAACCTTTTATAGTAGATATATAGTTTGTCGGATAAATATGATGTTCAGACTTTATGAAATTGGATACGGTAACACTTTTTAACTGAAGTAGAGGCGTTGCTAAAAGATACTTATGTTATATGACATTTACAGTATTATTTATATTGGCTTTATCGAATGATATTTAAAAAAATACAGATACGTTATGCTCTTACAAATCAACCAAAAAATCTGTTCTGAAAAGAGCTACAACACACACGTTTATCTTTTGTTTCACTACACCAATCACATTGGTATAATACACGAAGGCATTTTAACGCTGTATGTCAAATTTCAAGCACTTCTGACAACAACAAAAGCGTGCGTATCGTCTTGTATCGACATAGCGACTACGAGCAGAACGGTAAATTGGCTGTTCTTACGCTCTTCATCGTCGGCGCACTAGTGACATACGAGTATATACCTCTTTTTACTTTACCCTATTACACTTTACTCTACTTTTACCCTATTACAGATAACACGCCCTATCTGATATTTTTAAGTTAATTAAAATTATGTATTCACTTAATATAATCCTCGGGCCGATCCAGCACCGGTAAGCGCCGAAAGTAGAAAAGAAGTAGCTGACAAGACAAGTATTGACAGGTGACATGACAAATCATAGCCCGGGTGCCTGCGCCGGGCGCGTACCACAGTATTTCGCCGCTGCGGCAAAACGCCGCAGTTTCTGTAAAACAATTTTGAATTATGTCGTGCACTGTACGGCGGAAACCCGTAGTGCGTTCCTGGGCATAATGTTATAGTATCATAAACTGAGCCGGTGACATACTGGTAACCTGCAAACTACGTGAATACGCCCTTAGAGTATGTCAAGTACTAAAGTAGTAATATTATATGTATAACTAAGTACTAAGTAAGTAATATTATATGTATAACTTTTATTAACCGAGTCTTATTAGTGAACATTTTATATAAATTAAAATCGTATAAATGGGATCTTTCGTGTGCTTGTGTTCGAGGCTAAAAATCGATTGTTAGTAGGAACCTTATGACGGGCTGGCTTCAACCCATTAATGCCTCTACCGAGCACAAGTCTCTCCTCTTGAGGAAGTCTAGAGCATACTCCACCACGCTGAGCCAACAGTGCAGTCTGGGCCTCCCCCAAGGTTAGTAGCCAACCAAGCCAAGTGTTGAAAGTTTTAGTACCTTATAGTCAATGCAAAATTATTATCTATACTAATATATAAAGAGGAAAGATTTGATTTTTTGTTTGCATTGAATAGGCTCCGAAACTACTGAACCGATTTCAAAAATTCTTTTACTGTTGGGAAGCTACACTATCTCCGAGTAACATAGGCTATATTATATTTTCAAAAAAAATAGGGATCCCTAATAAAACTCCAATAATTTAACCCAAGGTGTAAAAAAAATAAGAAAACCGAAGCAAAGCGAGGGCGGTTACTCGTTTCTGATAACGTGACAACGTGAGGCTTAGTTACAGAAGACATAATAGTACATTTAGCTCATATTTGCGCTAGTCTAGACTTGATACGTCTAGGTTAGCATGATTCAGCCTCAAACAAAGGCACTATAACATTACAAACATAAAAATTTTGGTCAAAACATATTTATTCTTTATGGCGCACCAATGCATAACATCTGGTGGGTATTACACGCTTTATTTTTATTTATTTGAAGCCAAATGGTGAAGAAGTGCACCTGGCGTTTGTTGGTTTCTAATTATATTAATTATTGAATTTTAGTTCCAATTGGTAAATTGTATGTTTTTAAAGCAATGTCTCCATTTTAAATTAGTTTTGGTATAAATATCATTATCTCTAATTGCAATTTCCGCTGAAATATAAATTTTAAATGGGGTGAAAAGTGGTTAAAAGTTCTTTGAGTTAATCAATCAGACTCAATCGCTTAATATTTGATTGACTAAATGAAGTAGAAAGAAGTCTCACTTGAAGAGTTTTGCCATTTAGAACACAAATGACGTGATGAATCAACTGATGATAAGGGATGACGACCCCAGAATAAACATCTGTCTGTCACATTTAGGTATGTAGTGTATAGGGGTTGGGCCTCAATAATATACTAGATATTTCCACCTTTCAGTCACGGACGTAAAAAAAGAACGGACGTAACCTTGTCTAATCGAGAGTGAAGCATAGCAACGACAGCTCGCTTACCATGTGTGCGTAATTTTGTAATTTTTGATTCGCGATGGTGTCAATGTCATAGCAGTATGGTGTCAATGTGTGGGTGTGTGTATTTGTACGAATACAGAGTTGGTATTACTATGGGTGCTTCACTGAATTTGTTCTTGGGATTACGTCCGTCTTTTTTTTTACGTCCGTGCTTTCAGTGTCCATTTTCACTCTAATATTATTTCCACCTTTTAGTGGCCATTTTCACTCTAATACTATTTATTTTCAACGATTAAAAATATTAGTGTACATGTCTTATTCATCTGGATCGTCTTTTCAATCTGAAGTCTTAAGCGTCAGAAGACCAGTTAAAAGAACCAAAGTTCCAATTTTAAAAGTTTAATCTAAAATTCCTTCCCTTTCACTCCTTCGGATACCTCTAACACATTACCCACGTTCAGTATGCACACACACTACATCCTTAATCTTACAATTATATTACCCCGCAATAGGGATATTCAAACTAACTGATAAAAATAGTATTAATGGTAACATTTAAGCACCTAAAATATTATTGTTTTATCGAAACACAATAAATTAAATATGAATAATTTAAAATGTTAAAAATAATAGTCACTGTCACGTGACCTCAAACGCCATTTTGAAAAAATGACGTCATTGTTCGTTTTTTAAAAGCAAAGTCAACAAACTTCTATAGACCGCTATATAGTATTGATTATCGGCTAATCAAGTCACTAACCTAACGTTTTTCTTGGGAAATTTGATAATTATTTTTATTTATCAACTTTTGTTTTAAAGTGAACATTTTTATTTTTATAATATATTTTTGGCGAACATTAAGATTTTATTTATAAAATAAAATCGAATCTTAAAATTAGTCAACATCCCTATCGAACCTGGGTCTTTGGCTCCCACACGTGACAAAGTCATAATAATCACGACTTTAACAGTGTTTTATTGACATTTAGCAAGCCACTTCTAATGGTAGCGACCATTTAAGATCACATGATTCGTTGACGCCAACCATTATACACGATGCGTTACTCCCACTACGGACGCGTCACCACATTATCTTAATTAGAACCGTGTTACCTCATTGTGTGCTCAGCCTTATCACTACTTTACGTATGTGTATTTTGGTTTACAAGTTGTAACGAAGCTACAGATGTTATCTGAACGTTCGTTTTATATTAACTAGCTAATAGTGACTTCGTCCCTGGAATTACGTTTATACTCGTACAATTTGCACCCTATTTTATCCCTTTAAGGGATTTTTCTTAATGAAAATAGCCGGCAAATAAGTTGACGATGATGGTGGTGAGTGGCTATTGTGCAATACATCTACTCACCAAGTTTCAACAGTATAGCTCTTATAGTTTCGGAAAAAAGTGGCTGTGACATACGGACGGACAGACAGACAGACAGACAGACAGACAGACAGACAGACAGACAGACAGACAGACAGACATGACGAATCTATAAGGGTTCCGTTTTTTGCCATTCGGCTACGGAACCCTAAAAAAGAAAGAACTGGCTCTCAAGCCCCCAGCCGGAATACGAAGAGTCATTTAACGACTTGCTCAAGCAAGAGGAATAAGAGATATGAATTTTAAGTTTCAAAGACTATTTTTTATTACACCACAACCCTTGAGCATGAGTCAGCCGCCAAACTACTAGTTGTGTTCCGGCTGGGGGCTTGAGAGCCAGTTCTTTCTTTATTTTTCTTCTCTCTTTCATGGCCGGCAACGCATCAGTGATGCCTTTGGTGTTGCCGATGTCCATGGGCGACGATAGCCACTTACTATCAGGTGGATCGTCAGCTCGTTTGCCGGCTATTTTCATAAAAGAAAAACCTCTACAGGCTCCACTTAGGAACCTCTGGGCCTCTGTACAAAGTTCCATCCTTCTCGATGCAGCGGTTTTAGTTATGTTGTACGTAGATCGGTTAGTCATTAAAGATGTGCTGAGGAGTTTCTTTCAGATAATTACATCAATACAATATAAATACAATATATTATATACTATCATTTATGAGGATTATAGGCTTTAGAATCCTGTACTCTACGGAATCCTAATGGTAATCGAGGAAAAAGTTAATCGAATTCTAGAAATTAATTATAAGCAGGAAATATGTTGATAAAAAATAAAAAATCTCATTTATTTCTTACATAGGTACAAAGGTTATCTTGGAAGTAATTACAGGAATTTTAATCCTTCTTTTATTGTGTCCTCTAACAAGTTAAGAAACAATAATAATATAGATCATATTAAGTCAGAATTAAAAGTCGGCTGAATGGATAAACATTCGCCTATATAATTCTTGACAAAAAATAACCGACTTCTAAATAACTCAAAAACTGCTTGTTAGATCTCGCTCAAATTTAAGTGAGACCACATGACACCAGCTTTCGATTAAAAAAATAATCATCAAAATCAGTTCACCCGGTCGAAAGTTCTGAGGTAACAAACATAAAAAAATACAGTCGAATTGAAGTCCTTTTTTGAAGTTGGTTAAAAAAATACTTGTTATTGGCCTAAAAAATCATAAATTATTAAATTACCTTTGGGAGTCTTCTTCAAGAAAAAAGTGATTTGTTTAGGCTTTTACGAAAGTATGCTTACCATCTTAGATTTCATTTCCACTATCACCAAATTCATCATCATTGCCCGTTAACCTATCGTAAGTACCAGTGGCGTAATGTGGGGGATCGGGGGAGGGCCATGGCCCCGGGCGGCTCATGAAAGGGGGGCGGCAAGCCACTAGATTTAAAAAAATATAGGTATATACATTAAAATTAATAATTTTTTATTTAAATTTTAATGTAAATTGTGCTATCAAAAAAGCAACAAAAGTGCATTTTTAATTAATAAAAAAAAATATTTTAAATAATACGGGGGCGGCAAAGACCATTGGGGGGTGGCAAATTTTCGGTTGGCCCCGGCCGGCTGGAGCCCACGCTACACCACTGATAAGTACATAAACTCTTCACAAATCCGCACTGGAGGAGAGGACTCGAGACCCGTGCTCAGTAGTGGGCCTCAATGGGTTGAACTTGAAGGCAAAATCTTCAACTTTTGTACAGAGGCCTAGAGGTTCCAAAAAGGAGGTGCACTAAGAAATAGTCTTCGAAATTTAAAATTCATTCCTCTTGTTTGAATAAGCCGTTAAACGACTCTTCGTGTTCCGGCGGGGGGCTTGAGAGCTAGTTCTCTCTTTCTTTTTCTTCTCTCTTTTAGGCCGCATCATGACACTCACCACGATGTCCGGTGTTGGATCCATGGGCGACAATAGCCACTCACCAGTATCATCGTCAGCTTGTTTGTCGGCTATTTTAATTAAGAAAGATTACAGCAATGACTGCTTATTACCATGTCCTTGAGCTACATTCACCAGGCGGTCAAACCATTCGCCACTTCAGTATTAATAACGATCATAAGTATGTTTGATTTACGCACACAGTGTGATAAAAAAGTTATATAAACACCGTACACGTGGGCTGGAGCTATCAACAAGCTTTTTACCGACCGACACTGCATTATTCTTGTGGGGTGGCCATGATGCGGCATCGATCAAGACTAGAACTTTTATAAATGTAACGGGCATCAGATTTAAACTCGGTTATCCCTTACGAGTGCCCAATAAATAAAGAAATAAACGCTAACACACTCACACCCTTGCAGTAGGTTTTTACCTGTGTCGCGGGTGCCATGATGGCACATATAACACATCACAATCACACTCATGACCCTAGTACAAATATTTATCTGTCACATAAATATATGCCCGGCCGGGAATCAAACTCGGTACCCCTCGCTTCGCAGGCAGGGTCGCTACCAACTAGGCTACAGGGTCGTCAAATGATCTATTCACTAGTCTATACTCAGTTTTTTTACGTACATATTTAGTAAACAAACTTACACTATCTTTTTATCTTTATTTGTAATTTAAAAATAAAACAGACAAAAGATGATAATAATTTAAATACTAAACATTTAATCCCAAAACTAATTTTAGTTCATCATTAATAAAAAAAAAACAATTAAAATCAATAATTCCTTAAAAATGTGTGCTAACGCCCCAACTCAGGGTCACTAATGGTTACTTAAACGCTCCTTAGTAATGAATCTCCATACAAATTCTGTACTAAGAAGCTATTTAAGTTACCGTTAGTGACTTGACTAGAGTTGACTCTAAATTAGTCTCGTTTGAAAAATATAAGAGTATGGAACATCGCTTCTACAATTATATTGCGTTCATTTCAACGGCTCTAAAATGTCTTTTCGACTGTTATATTAATAAGATATTAAGAACATTTCTTACAAATAAAATAAAACAGACGCTTATGCTGGAACTGGGACAGAGCAACAAAAGCAAATTAATTAATAATAAGTTGGTAGATTAAATAATAAGCTGGTAAATTAATAAATAATAAGCTGGTAGATAAAAAAATGACGTGCATAAGTGTATCAGTGATCTATATGAATAAAAGATTTTGATTGATTTGATTGATTGATTGATTAATTAAATAATATAATTACGTTGAGATCCCGCAAGGAGGAGCCGCATTACACATTTAATCAGGTAGTAGAATTTTGAATGTAAAAGTCTCGAGTATTTATTTAACACTGTATTTAATTACTTATTTTATTGCTGGACGCTATCAAAAGTAAATTAAAAGTAAATAAATATACTAAACGTAAAAGTAACATAAATAAATAAATAACGCTTCACACTCATAGCCCCACACTAGGATTCCCTGTGTCGTGGGTGCCATGGACAACACACTAGACAAGGACATTCACACCCAGACCGAGAACAGACATTCAAACTCATCATTCAAATTTCCGCCTCGCTGGGAATCGAACCCAGGACCCTCGGTGCGGCGATCCGGCATGGTAACCATTGCGCCACACGGGTCGTCTAATAGAAACATACAGATAATATTTTTTTTGTTTTAATGTTAAGCAAACTGTCCCACATGTCGTAGCACCTTGGTTACCCTACAAATGCGTTAACTTTCATAAAATGGCAGAGGGGAGACTCGATTATCAGTTCGCTGATAATTCCCCCTTCCCCCTTCCCCCCTCCCCCAGCTTCATACCCCTTCTTCCTCTATCAGACCGACTTACGTATCAATGATAAAGTTACAATCAATACTCGTACTTAGAATAAAATAACGAGTATGAGTGCGACATAATTATGTGAACTAATATTATAAAGAGGAAAGTTTTGTTTGTTTGTAATAGATAAAATCAAAAATTACTGGAACAATTTCAAGAATTCTCTCACCAATATAAAGCTACTTATCAGCAAGTAACCTATTATGCTATATCTATACTAATATATAAAGAGGAAAGATTTGATTTTTTGTTTGCATTGAATAGGCTCCGAAACTACTGAACCGATTTCAAAAATTCTTTCACTGTTGGGAAGCTACACTATCCCCGAGTAACATAGGCTATATTATATTTTCAAAAAAATTAGGGATCCTTAATAAAACTCCAATAATGTAAACCAAGGTGTATAAAAATAAGAAAACCGAAGCAAAGCGAGGGCGGTTACTCGTTTAATAATATACCTGTTCTTTGGAGGAATTTATTTACGGAGTACATCCAAAAACAACGATTTTAAGAATTTTAATGGTGGTAGTGCAGTTAATACGAAGCAACGAACTAACGACACCTTTTAGAAGCAATAGTTCGGTTACTATTAAATTAATACAATTATTTATTGCATTGTATATTAATTATTTGGTATTAATAAATGAGGAATAGCAAGCAATTCATCATTTAATTATATCTGATATCTACTCATGTGGTTTATATTTCGATGATATCCGTCACACCGACGCGAAGCACGATTTAATCGCGGCACGATATTACACCGAGCCGTATCGACCGCCCGCATAACGCATGATTAGAATACCAAGTGCTTCGTCAAGTCAAGGCAGGTTTTGTCTTCATAAAATAAATTATTTCCTACTAGTAACCTATAGCTATACCTTAATACCTTATTCCAGACCAATGCATCTATTCTTAATGAGCTCCGAATAACCACAAAGCTATCCGCTCTGTTTCCAGCGAATTCTTAACTACTGACGACCTAGAGAAGCTTATGGTAGTTGGCCAGGTCGACGGGAAAAGACCACGCGGTCGCTCCTCAACCCACTGGTCTGACCTAGTAAAGACGCTCATCATACTACCAACTGCTGAAGCTTTTAAGACCGCCCAAGACAAAAAAGTGAAAGAGCATAGTGCACCGAGTGATCGACACTTCATGCTAGACACCACCTTCAGCATTGAAGATAACGAGTAAGAAGAAGATACCTTAACACCATGGCCTATAATGAACATAAGTATTTTGTTAATATTTAGTTTTTATTAATGAACCAAATAAAATAAAAACTAAATGTTATTTTCCGGGAAGCTCTCTCCGTCTTGAGTCTTCATGTTGCTGTAAAGGCTTGACAGCTAGTTCTTTTCTTTCTTCTGTATTAATCTCTATCTCCCACATACTATATGCATTAAGTAAATGATAAATTGCTCTTTTAGCTTGTGCTTAAAACTTTCGTAACTATTACTCACAGGGTAACTTAGGCAGTTCGGATACTTGCACCTAGTCAATATTCAAGTTTGATTGTGTCCCACTAACTCAACGTAAGGAAGTCGCGCGAAGGCTGCATTAGAAAGGATGACATTTCCAGAGCAGAGGTCGCTGGTAAACTATCGTAAGTGTATTTTTGAGATTTTTCAATATTTTTTGAACGATGATATAATTTTTTGTAGTAAATATAAAATGCGTGAGGGCTGATGCGATAAGTATGAGAATCAGCAATGGGGTAAATACATACTACACAACAACCATGTGAAATCGATACACAGATTAATCTATTAAGTGTAGAAGTCAATAACCTAGAATAATATTAAAGATTTATGAAAGCATTAATCCCTAAATTGGATTTGGATTTAAAAATGAATTTGCGTTGTAGTAAGGTTTTAAAAGCGTGGCTAGCTACGAACTTCTTTTCTAAAATGGGCCTTGAAATATTTTAAGTGTTTCGGTCGCAGTGACAGAGACAAAAATAATGCTGGTCCCTCCGCATTGAACTATTTTACTAGCGTATAGAACCGACACCGCGAACCCGATGTTTGTGCAACAAACTGTAGCCAATTGGATATCATTTTCAGTGGATTCAGTCGATTTTGCAAAAAGAACGGAGGCTCGAGTTATAAAATAGAACCTCCCGGCGCGACACAAATTTTGTTTGCCATATCTGTTCTGGTACTTAAGTAGATACGTCATACTTCAATGGTCCTCCGCCTCCTTTCTGGCTTGCCACGCATTAACGCGACGTCACTGTTGTCCTTACGACAACCACTCATCACCAGGTTGAGCTCAGCTATATTTTTGTTAGCCGACAAACTAGCTGTCGATCCACCTGATAGTAAGTGACCACCGTCGCCTATAAATAACTACCAAGAAGAAGAGAGAGATAGAGAGAGATAGAGCTGGTTCCCAAACACCCAGCCGGAAATCTACGAGTCGTCGTCGTTATCTGCTGATGACATCCTACTTCCTACTAATTCTACTATTTATTTATTTATTTATTTATTTATTCATACTAACATCTAACATTACAGGTGACCCTAATGCGTTAGTGTAGTGACAGTTTTACAATGAAAATAATAAAATAATAAAAACGTGAGAGCTTGTATAGATGTTTGTTACTGTTTCACGTAAAAATTACTGAACAGATTTTCGTAAAATTTTTCACACAGATAGATCATGATCTGGAATAATAATATAAGGTACATACTATCTCGGAAAACGCGGGTCAATCCGTGGGCAGAGCGCTAGTAAAAAAAAAAACAAAAATGTTAATGACAGAGTTACGTCCTTTTACCCCAGAGTTGCTATCATAGCAATTCTGTGTGGGCCAGTAGCTAAAGGTTGAAACTATTCAGACATTAAGTACGTATTGGCGACATAGCCTTCCACCTGTTGTTTCGTAATCGTTAAAAATAAATAAACGATTCCATTCGATTGCGTAGATTAGATTCGCAATCTATGTTACTTTAATTAGTTTAAAATAGAAATCTTCAATTTATAATATTTAAATTTCATCTAATTAGTTCATTTTCTCAGCATATTTATAAGCATAAGGTAACTGTATGGATACTAAGGAAAGGCTGTACGTCAGGCACTGTATTTAAATTACCTAAAAAAAATCTGTTAACATATCATATGGCATTTATTTATTCATTTTATTTAATATTTTTTGTACCATACAATATGTATAAAAACAAAAGGCGGACTTAATTAGCATTATGTGCTCAGATTATGTGTATCAGACCAGTTACTATTTCAATTAAATAAAAAAAAAAGTATAGCTTCATTACTCTCAGTCAGTTGCCTATCAACTGTCAAAATGTCACAACACTCACTCCATTAGCGTTAGTTTTTATTTATTTACCCACTAAGTTATCCAGAGAATAAAATTCCTACAATGAAGCTGAAAACGCTCGGAAAAGCTACTGTTCTCTTATTGCCAGTACTAATTGACCTCTAACCCAGAATTGTGGGTGACTCATGCACTGCGCAAGCGCACGGTTTGGCACGGTACACTTGAATACAAAAGTTAGTAAGAGGAAATTGTTGCTATAGCAATAAAATAATATTAAACTTTTATTTCTCGTATAGACTACGAATGCAATAAAATATGTGTATAAAATATGATAAGGTATATTAGAAATCTACCTAAGTATACATTAGTAAGCGATATTAAAAGGACTTAACTTGATCATATCTATAAAAAATATTTATTTATTTTCTTGTCACCTAACATACATAATATAATTGAAACAATAAATAGTTTTAAACACACACACGCACCTGCATTAACTAATGCAATATAACATGGCATGGACACACACAATTGAGACATCACAAACGCCCACGATCTGAGAACAATCATTTACTTAAAGTGGGCCGAACATGCTTAAAAAAACCTTAACCAAAACCAAGTCAACCTTGAAATTTTACAATCTTACATTGAATAGTTTTTACGTCTATAGAAATATAATTATAATTGACGTCGATATGAAATTACACTTTTAGTAAATATTTGGATCATTCGCGATGATAGAAGTAGAAACTTTTTACAAAAAATGTATTTAAATTATTTATTTGGATTATTACAAATATTTAATTATTTTCCAACAGAATCTATGCACAGATTATAAAACTAAGATATCGTGAACTCTTATTGAGAGTACTACTGACCCCTGGCATAGGGCAGTGTGCTGACTCATTGCGCTGGCGCATGGTAAGCCACGGTACATTCAAGTACAAAAGCCTTAAACGAATTTTTTTTGTAACAATAACTGACTGACAACATTACATCAACCTAAAGTACAGTGACCTTATAAATAAATTTAGTTCTAAGTTATAAACGATTTATTTTATACACACTTATTTTTTATCGAGTAGGTATAATATAGATATATCTCTACTCTCATGTTTTTCACAACTATTCAAAACTTTTGAGCTATTCGTCCAAAGCAAGTTAAGGAAAATATATTTCAACTTGAACAAGAAATATAATTCATTCAAAAGGAAATTCGATATATCTGTCAGAAAATCTGTAATGCAAACGAAAACATTTTCTGAGGAAAACTAAGAAGCTACATACAAATAGTAGAAAATAATAAATATTTATTAGAACAGGCAAGAATGTACATGAATTGGCAAATTTAGCCCCTCATAGATCATTGACACAAAGGTCATTCACTGAGCAGATGACAATATGGGACCCTCAAGTGTTTAGACAAATTGATTTATAAGTGAATAACCATTTAAGATGAACATTATAATAATTTGAGTATATGGGTACTATCATAGTGAAGGTTCAATTTATATTTGTTTAGATGAATTATTATGAGTGTTGAAGTTCGCGACAATTTGTAAGTGATTTCTTTGAACATAGAAACTTTAAGATGTCATTCGTACATAAATTATTACTTTACCTTACTTGGTAGTGACTCTGCTTGTGAAGCAACGGTTCCCGGGTTCGATCCCAGGCCTGTAGATATTTAGACCCAGATTTAAAAAAAATATTGTTCTCAGTCCTGTGTATAAGTGATAACTTATTTGTGTTTTTCCTGCCACCTGCATCACAAAGCATGCTATTACAGGTATATGCGTTTATTTTATAAAATACGAGTAACCGCCCTCGCTTTGCTTCGGTTTTCTTATTTTTTTACAACTTATTGGAGTTTTATTAAGGATCCCTAATTTTTTTGAAAATATAATATAGCCTATGTTACTCGGGGATAGTGTAGCTTCCCAACAGTGAAAGAATTTTTCAAATCGGTTCAGTAGTTTCGGAGCCTATTCAATGCAAACAAAAAATCAAATCTTTCCTCTTTATATATTAGTATAGATGTCTGCAACTCGAAGCACTAAAGTCTTATTATTCTAGTTTTTCTTTTCAATTCCTTTATTTCTATTCAGTTATTAAAACTACTTACATCATAACTTTGCTCATAAAGTTAACATTATTAAATTTATTAATGTTACCAATCATCATGAAACTTCATTGTAGTTTTACCTTTTTACAAATATTTTGACGATATAGTCACTGTAACTAAAGTAAGATTATTTCTGCTCTTTTTTTTCCTTTTACCAATTGTATCTTTAATTTATGCATGCTTTAATGAAGCTAAAAGAAAAATCTTCTAAATAAATAAAATTACTTTTCATAATCTTTAAATTTTTTAATCCGATATACGAATCTCCTCATTTCTAAAAATTCAAGTTAAGAACATTCTTATTTCAAATACTAGTACCACTGAAAAAAACAGAGGATTTGAGTCAAGGATCAAAGAATATTTTCAAAATTTTTGTATATTTTGTTCTTATAATATGTGCGTTCATCGATTGATTTGTTAAAACGCTGCTTATCTAAATAAAAACGCAAGCCATCAAAGCCCATTCCTGACATGAGTGTAATAAACTTTTCGTTGCGTTTGTACGCCCGCCTACATAGAGGCCTCAGCGGCGCCTGCTGGTCGCTTCCCAACAATAATTAAACTATGTAGGTCGCATGGACGCCCACAAAGACTGACGTTATATCCACCACCAGCTCACTTTGACCCACCACCCCCCTCTCCCACACCTAAATACCACACAAAGAACGGAAGGAAAACCAACCGCACAGCTCTTGCAATACTGGCCGACTGGCTTCAACGCTCTTCTTATTCAATTCTAGAACGTGTAGTGATGAATTGGCGAATCCCGGAGTCGGTTTAAAGCGAATTCCAATCAGTTTAAAAAAGGAATACGAGAGCTGTCCGTTCGGAAACACGATTCGCAAAAGGCGTTCCTTTTTTCTATTTCCCGATTCTACGAATGCATTGGTTTTTATAAGTTTTTTGTTTATTTTAAAAACATGTTCGATGAGATGAAAGAAACACGGATTAACATTTCGAAATATTATCTTTTTGTTAACTCGAAAGTCGAATAAGAAGCGTAACAAAGGATCGAGTGCGCTTGAAGACACTGTCAAATGAAATCTCATCGAAATAATAGCAAGCCTCGAGAAATGACAAATGCGTAGCTTGAAGACAGTCATTTATCATATTCCATATTAAAGATGACATGGCGCATACTGATTTAACAGTCTTTTTTACTGTAATAAATGATTTTAAGAGTAATAAATGGTTTGGTTGTGATTTATCTGTAGCAATACATATGGCTCTTTTGTTTTTATCTGTACTGTGTGTTTCATATGATAAAGTAATGAATAAAATGTATTATCTCAAGGTATAAAAAGACGAGCTTTAAATCATAATAGTGCTGAAACTATAAATATGTTCAAGGTAAAATAGGTAATTGAATTAAAATGTAATTAGAGCAAGATAAAATTAGTATAACAAAAAATTACAAATTGTAAAAAAATTACAATAATATAAGTCAAGCCTGTACTTCCGAAGCTCACTATGATTTTATTTCTTAACCGCTACTAGCAATAACAAACTGTCACACTGTCATAAAATAAAAACCGCAGTCACCTAAAGATGGCTTATTTTTTTATTAAAAAACAAAAAAAAAATAACATGAAAATTGAAACAAAAAAAAACGCAACAAATGATAATAAAAAAATTTAAATAAAAAACTTACTTCCAAAGTCCTTGGCAGCCACAAAAAATAATATCACAGAACAGAAACACCAAATACGTATTACGCGTGCGTCATCCGATACGCTACGATACACCCTTCGCCGGTGGCAGGCGGTAAGCTACTGATCTAATTCCAAACGTATATGTACCGCTGTGAAAGTGACGTAATCGCGGCCATATTGCCCCTCGCCCCGCCATCGCGTCTTCCGTTCGCTGCAAAAATGTAATATTTAATCAATTTCAGAGTTGAAGGCTTCTGAAGCTTTATACGTTATTTCGTGTCGCGCGTTAAGTTTTCCGAGAACTGACTTAGTTTATAAGTTGCTTTCCGTTGTAACGTTGTTTAATACACCGTTAAATACCTACTGTTCTTATAATAATTATTGGGAGAGATGTAGAGAACATGATGAGGATAACCGAACAGGAACTTACCTACTTAAAACTTAAAGTTCCAAGAAAAGTTATGTTTTTTTGTCCTTTTCCACAGACGGATAATGAACATTATGGACAAATGTAAATTCATAATTTTTAAGATGATTTTATGTAGGTACTTTTTAATTTTTCGTTTTATTTTCATTAGTCGGGGTTCCTTTCGTATACCTATGATTGAATTCTCTTTGGATTACAATTTATTTGTCCATTATGTAGCGGGAACGGGTTTCAGTAGATGTAGTCATTTTTTAAAAGAGTCTCATTTGTTAAATAATAGTGTTAAGTACTACTTTTTATTAATTTAGTAAAAAAAATATTAATAGTAAGAAAATATTTGTTTAGCATTAATGCCCGGGATACACGAGGCTAGTTTTTGAAGCTAGGATAGCAAGCTAGCTCTGTCCTGGCTTGCTGACCTGACTTGGAATATGCTAGTTCTGTTTACATGAGGCTAGATTATTTTAAGCTAGTATTATTACAATGAATGAGGTGACCACACATCTAAAATGAACTGCATACGAAAAAAAAACACAATTCGACTGAAACAGTTACTTCGAAAACTGTACCAATTCGCACTAGAAGAACTAGAGGATGAATTACAAAAACGAGTGTGGACAATGATGATGAGATGAACGTGGATCATCTGCTTTACTTTTGGAAGAATTTCGCAATGAAGATTTAGGCGAATACTTAGTTTGTACCGTACTACATTGTACGTACGTTGTTTGTTTCGTACTTAGTTTGGGCATCTTTCTCAAAAACACGTCGCGGAAAAACAAACGAAACGTGTGGTTCGAAAACTAGCTTCGCCGGCCACATGAAGCTAGCACACAAGCCAGGATAGTAAAATCAGTGGTGGGGGGTTCTACTAGCCTAAAAAATAGAACTCATCCTATTAAAAACTATCCTGGCTTGTAAACTAGCTTACTAGTTTACTAGCTTAAAAATGAAGCTAGTTTTGTTTACATGAAGCCAGAAGTACTAGCTTACTAGCTTACTGACACTAGCTTGCTATCCTAGCTTGAAAAACTAGCCTTGTGTATCCTGGGCATAACTGATAATTTATTTTTAAATTCTTCTCATCTTTTACCCGGTCAACTTTATTTTTAAATTACAAATTACATTTAAAAGACCCTGTATTTTTTGTTTTCTAGGTAAATAAGATTCATTTAAGCATTGGGTGACTGCTAATTGCAAAACTTTTGCCTGTGAATCGAAGGATCCCTGATTCGATTCCCGGGGCAGAAATTTATATTTGATTTAATGTTATTGATATTTCATAATTTGCTGTCTTATTGTGCTGATGTTAATAGGATTACCTATTAACACGTTGAAACTTATTGACATGTTTTGAAGAGTATCAATTATGTCGAGTTTTAAAATTTTGAAAGTATTTTTATAGGAAAATGAGGAGCATTTTGAAAGTATTTTTATAAGGAAATCAAAACCAAACCAAAGCAAAGGCTAGTATTTTTAATCTGACAACAAAAGGTCTCAATTGAATTGTACTTTTTTTATGTGTGTAAACTCATAGCATTTTAATGGTGTGCCGATTATTATGATTCTTTTTATAATCAAAAGCTGGTGGTGGTCATATGATCCCGTTTAAATTTGAGCGAGATATGGCTAGTAGTTTTTGAGTTATCCCTAATTTTGTAATCGTTTATTTTTTATTTACCAATTTATAAAATTAAGATATCGATAGATTTAGCTCGATAACTGAAGTGTTCAGATAAATGAAATTAAAAAAAATCAAATATGATGGTTGTGAGATGCCATTGCTTGAAGTATAAAAAAATTGAATAATGCAATGTGGTTATTAAGTTAAAGAGCTTCACCATAAAGATTTCAGAAAATTATATCATGATTGTTTTTTTTGATAGCGAGTGGGTTTTTTTTATTTAAAAATGTATTACACAATATGTTTAGCGATACATATGTAGTTTTATTGCCTCTTATCGAACGTTATTTCATTGAAGACGGTAATTTCTTGGTAAAATTTTGAATAAAAAAAATACAAGCAAATACAAGCATTATGGAAAAAGATCTTTTCAAAGTGTACTCAGCAGGCCTGAATTTGATTGTGGATAGCCACAAAACCATTTGAATCGGACAGAACTTCATCATAGGAGCGTCAATGAAAGGGTGATGAAAATCAGGTTAACCACTCGACATAACGTGATAGTACACGCATGGAATAAATTTTTCAAGTGAATTGCTTTGAGAGAAAGATATTTAAGATTTTGGTCTACGCAGTTTGAACTTTTCTAAGTGTGTGCCACAGACCTAAAAAAAGACGGGACGTAATCCCAAGAACAAATTCAATGAAGCACCCATAGTAATACCAACTCTCTATTCGTACAAGTACACACACCCACACATTGACACTTCACTGCTTCAATCACGAATTAAAAATTACGCACACATGGTAAGCGGGCGGCCATTGCAATGCTTCACTCTCGATTAGACGAGGTTACGTCCGTCTTTTTTTCAGGTCCGTGGTGTGTGTTTAAAGTTAGACACGGATCTGTGTTTATTTTCAGGGTGAAGCTTCTGAAATAGAAATGGAAAAGTCATAAAGTTCATTAAGATTTTTCTGCGTAAATAAAATGAAAATTCTTGATAACTAATGAAATTAAATATCAATGAGTTAAACTGCTATATTAATTACCTTGCTATATGTATTAATGAATAATATATTGTTCATATTTCAGGGCAGATTAAATGACAGAATCGAGTGAAAGAAAAAAGAGATTTTCCCTATTTTTATTCAAATTTGTTTACTTCTCAACAATATTGTAACAAATAAAAAAATATATTGTAGTATATTATAGGGAAAGAGTAACTAAATTATTATTATCGTTCCTCTTTTCGCAAATTGCAGGAATTCGGACTGGCCTAAAGGGCCAAATCTCTGGTTTTCGACTGGGTAATTGGAGATGAGGCTGATTAAATTACTCATATGAATAGATCATTATGTCGGGGATCAGCCGAATCAACCGCTATTGTTGGGAAAACACGGAGGCTTTATTCCAATGTAAATACATATTATTATTGGTATTGATTGTTTTTGGTTTGAGATTAACATGGGGAAAATAAAGCAATTTTTAGACGGAGATTTTTTCTTTGGTAAGTTCTTCACCTCTTCAGTTAATTTTGATTCTATTAATTAAATCATCTTACCAGAATTTTTTTTGAAAATTCAAAATCATTTATCCGTGTAGGTATCACTGATACACTTATGCACGTATTTTCTTTTTTTTTCTCTTTCTTGGCCGGCAACGCATCGTGATGCCTTTGGTGTTACTGATGTCCATGGGCGACGATAGCCACTTACATCAGGTGGATCGTCAGCTCGTTTGCCGGCTATTTCCATAAAAAAAATTTAATAAACAGCTAATCTAATTCAAGTGTACATTGCATTATCTGGAGCGCTTCCGTTCGATGGTAACTTAGAACCATCGATCCTATTTTATTGTGAGGCACTGAATTTCATCAAAACACTATGACTGCTAACCCGTCCACAGCAGCGTAGAAGTATACTAGGCCTTCTCAATTATGAAGAGACTCGTGCGTAGTGGTCCATTCATGGACTGAAGTCTGCTCAATGTGATAAGTGCCCTATAGACTCTTGTTGAAGCCATTACTCCCACTCAACAAAACCTTTCTCTTTCCATACCATAATTCTTGATAATTTTCCTGTCGTAAAATAACTCAGGAGTTCCTTTAACGTATTCCTGCATGTGACATCCATTTGCATAGCTAACAACGGACGCGAGTCCGGAAGGATGGTATTACGAGGGCGTCCGCAACTCGTTAGTGTCCTAACGTGTTATGACTGGCAAATTTCTGGGTAATCTAGTTTTGCTGGCTAGAGGGTAATGTGACCTACTTTATAATAACAAATATGGCAGATATTTATGTGACAAATAAATATTTGTACTCGGGTCATGGGTGTGACTGTGATGTGTTATAATAATATAGTATGTGTCGTCCATGTAACCGCGACACAGGTAATAACTTACTGCGGGGGATTGAGTGTGTTAGCGTTTATTAATTTATTTATTTATTTATTATGTATATTAGTAGTAGTTGGATTGACGTTTTCTTATCCAGACACGCGGTAGCGTGTCAAGCCAATTTCAAGCTAACAGAACTGGCGAGCAGCACCGTGTGTAACATAATATTACACGAACCATTTGGAGCCACTTTTGACCCCCTCAGAACTCAAAAACTACTCCACATAAACCTGTCAAATTTGGCTCATTTATTGAGACTTGCGAAATACATATGTGCTCCAAATTTCATAAACACACCTCAAACGGTTATTTAAATATTAACGTCCAAAACTCGTCATTTTTATCACTGACTGACCTATAGATCAAAACTCTAGCCCAGTTCCAGATGACCTAGAAACTCGAGATTTGGCATCAAGTTTCTAGAGACTATTAGGCGTATATAAAGGAAAAAATCTAAAAACTGAAAATTATTGATAATTAGTGAAACTAGTGAATTAGCGGTTCAGCTATATAGAGTAATTTTACAAATAACAAATAACAATTAATTATCTATAAACACTTATATTTTTTAGCCAAAAAGTAATGATATCTCATCAAAAACATAAATGTGAAAAGGGAAGCAAATTAAAAAAAGAGAATTGAGATCTAAATGGGTGCCAAGTTCTGTGTAGAAAGGCCTAAAATTTTAGTCACAAGAACATGTAATTAAAGCTTTACATTTGACTTGGTAAGTTGTCTTTAGTTAGCAACCAAAAAATCAAACTTTAGAAATGTAACATAGGTATTACATTAAACTTACAGACTTAACAATTATATTAAAGCCTAAGTAGGTACGTGAAAACTAATCAAGTCAAAATATGTAGAGCTTAAATTACATGTTCTTGTGACTAACATTTTAGGCTTTTCTACACAGAACTTGGCACCCATTTAGATCTTGTTTCTTTTTAAATTGGCTCTGATTTCACATTTATGTTTTTGATGAGATTACTCTCATTAGTTGGACTGACGGATTTCTGCTCGTTATGCAAGCTTAAAAAATGTAAATGTAAATGTGTAGTTCAATATTCCTGACCTGAAGAAGTTGGTGACTACCGTTTTTTACTGGTTTCAAAAAAAGGAAATGGTACTCAATTCCGTGTTTTTTTTTAATGTTTGTTACTTCAGAAGTCCGTTAAGGCTCAACATATTTGGTAAATTCTTTTTAACCGACTTCAAAACAGAAGGAGGTATTTAATTCGACTGATTTTTTTTTTATGTTTGTTACCTCAGAACTTTCGACTGGGCGAACCGATTTTGATGATTTTTTTATTAATCGAAAGCTGTTGCGTGTCATGTGGTCCCACTTAAATTTGAGCGAGATCTGACGAGTAGTTTTTGAGTTACCCCTAATTTTGAAGTCGGTTATTTTTTGTCAAGAATAATTTTTACTGAAAGGATATTTTATACTTCCAGATTAGTTCTATATCATTAAATTCAGGGAAGATTGAGAGAATACTGAGGGAACTCTTCCGTGTCCTCATCAAACGCTAAAGAGAAGTAAATTTTCTTTTTGTGGTAAAATTTTGATGATGCTAATAAAACGTCTTGGGACTTAAGGGCTCCCTAAATTTTTAAAGAATTTTTCGAGAGCGAGTACCTACTAGGAAGATCTTCTGAAGTGAAATGAGAGTAACTAGTACATAATTCTTACAAGAAAAAGCGGCGAAGTCAATTAAATACACATAATTAGAGATAACTCAAAAACTACTTGTTAGATCTCGCTCAAATTTAAATGGGACTACATGACAAGCACCAGCTTTCGAATACAAAAAGAATCATCAAAATTGGTACACGTAATAAAAAGTTATAAAGAAAGACACATAAAAAATAAAACATTTTCATTGAAAACCTCCTCCTATTTTTGAAGTCGGTTAAAACAACTTCTCACCTGGGTGTTCCAAGTTCCCAACGCATCGTAAAAACATGCCAAGCTCAAACGCATAACACATTGTACGAACAGCCACACATGGAAGCGGCGCCCCGGCTAGTTGGTGCAAATCTAGCGTTTACGAGGTCGACGCCGTCAGTAAAGTTTTTTATAAACATTCCCAGAAACTCGTGTTCAACTCAACTCAGCACGCTTCCGTGTTTAGGTACCCACGGTTCCTGTCTAGCTTCGCATTATGCTACGCTTTGCATTACGTTTATATTCGAAAACTTCAAAATGTAATAGATGTGGATGTGAAATTATTATGTCTAAGTATATCCATCCGTTGCCGACAATCCTCCGGTACGAACGGTGCGCTTTGCTTCGTCATTTTATATGCGTACCGCAAAGGAATAAATTCCCCGGTATTCCCATTAGATTACATTGGGTGTGGGTGGGGTTACGAGTAGTAATATGTATGAAAAAAAAATGTTGATACAGTAGATGATTATTGATATCCATGATCGATGGATCCCACGTACTATCAGGTGGCTTGACTGCTCGTTTATTGGCCAAAAAAAAACAATTACGATTACAACAGAACAGGCACCAATGGCTTATAGGTAAGCTAATTTAAGCAAGATTAACCTTTGCTGCTAAAGTGTATGTACTCGAAGGATTATAAAAAGCAGATGTGACTTTATGAAGGTGTTATTTTAACGTCCCATGACGTAAGTAGCCGCCATATCTCTTTCAGACGTTTATGTCAGCGTTTATGATTGATTATTGACGATAAAATCCATGGCGTATGCTTCCGGCGTGGTCGACGGTAAAATATCACCGTAATATTCGTATCTAACAATCATCGGAAACCCTTCAGAAATACCGAGAACCGAGTATTTCATTGGTTGTGTTATTAACTGTTGGAAAAGGACTTTGGTTGTCAGGTTTTTAACCGACTTGAAAAAAAGGAGGAGGTTCTCAATTCGACTGTATTTTTTATGTTTGTTACCTCAGAACTTTCGACTGGGTGAACCGATTTTGATGATTCTTTTTTTAATCGAAAGCTGGTGCTTGTCATGTGGTTCCACTTAAATTTTATTGAGATCTTGAGACTTCAATATAACTCAAAAACTACTCGTCAGATCAAGCACCAGCTTTCGATTAAAAAAAGAATCATAAAAACCAATTCACCTAGTCAAAAGTTCTGAGGTAACAAACATAAAAAATACAGTCGAATTGAATACCTCCTCCTTTTTTGAAGTCGGTTAAAAATGGCCACTGAACATAAGTTCTTATATTTTTTTTTGATGAGTTCAATGCGTCATTGATTCCATAAGACTGAATATAAGACCAATCTGCAAGTAGGTATATTTCTTTCAAATAAAAAATAATTCTCTATATCGATTAATAAATGACCGAGTTCCAAATTAAGAACCATAAATATACCTCCGAAATGAGAACTATTTTTGGTATTTTTTTAGAAAAACATTCGTGTGGTGCAGCATTAAATATAATGTAATTCAAACAATTTCCAATTTCTCGCCATAACAATAGAATTCGTTGTTCGATTGTTGTAAGTGACACAGGAACAATTCAAGATGGCGTTACATTTTCCCGCGCTTTCGATAGTTCGTTCTACTTTCGCTGCCGTTGAAGAAAATACTGATAAATTATTATAAACATACTCTTTATTATTTTAAATAGTGCGTAAAGTGAAAATAGATGTTAATGCTTAAAGTTTGGTTAAGTACAAACTGCTATAGTAAAATACCATCAGTTAAATCGGACTGGATGCCCGATTGTAACTTCAATATTCAGTACCTACAATTAAGTTTTTAAAATCAAAATTATTCTGAAGTACTCACAAGAAAAGTATTTCTGCCTTCCAAAATTTAAACAAAAGCTTTTTTAAGGATTTTTTAGTTTAAACAAACCGATATGAAATCTGGGGGCACGGCAGTGCCCCCGCCAAGTCGAGCAAAAAAGCGGCACGGCCGTACCATCCTTTTCTCGAAGCAATTCAGGCCATTTTCGACCCCCTATAACTTCGTTGTGGATAAAGCTAGAAGCCTGAATTTTTAGTAACCAAGCAGGCATTGTATAAACACGGTATATTTCAAATTTCATTCAATTTGAACCAGTAGTTTAAGAATTATAACTAGTCAAAGTTTCTTAATTTCGTCACTCACTGACTGACTGACCGATCATCAAAACTCTAAGGCACTTCTAGCAGACATAGAAGCTTCAAATTTGGAACACAATTAGTGTTTAGTGTATAGATCAAGGGAAAACTAAAATATTTTGCAATTTCCGTCCAGTTTTCTAGATACATCAACTGCATAAATAACTTTGTAATCCCATATAAATATATAGGATTACAAAGTTACATTTGCAGTGAATGAATCAGTGTACCTGTATATAATATAATGGAATAATAGGTGTAGATAAGTACCTAGATATAATTATGTTCAAAGGTAACTTGTAAAAGGAAAAAAAGTAGAACTATCTACAAAAAGAAATGAGATGCCATCAAAAACAAAACTTGTAAAAAAAAAACAAGTCTCGCAACTCAGTTCTTCTACCGTAAAAAGTTGTGAGATCCATGTAATACCAAGTCGGTTAATTTATTCAGTTCCTACTTAAGGGTCCTTCTGTCTTAAGTTGTTACGTAATTAGCTAACCTAACAAGTAACAACATCTTATAGTGACCATATTATCAATATTAAAAATCTTTTATGTTTTAAATAAATAGATTGACTTGGCAATCGCACAATCAATCAAACAATAGAATATGTAGGTATTACTTGTGAGGTACATTGTGTTTTCATGCGATGGTCAAGTCGATCTATTTATTTAAAACATAAAAGATTTTTAATATTGATAATATGGTCACTATAAGATGTTGTTACTTGTTAGGTTAGCTAATTACGTAACAACTTAAGACAGAAGGACCCTTAAGTAGGAACTGAATAAATTAACCGACTTGGTATTACATGGATCTCACAACTTTTTACGGTAGAAGAACTGAGTTGCGAGACTTGGTTTTTTTTTACAAGTTTTGTTTTTGATGGCATTCAAATAATCTGAGAATATTGAATATTAATAATTAACGATACTTGGGGACAATATAACAAATAAATTATTCTTAACAATAATTCTTGACAAAAAATAACAGACTTCAAAAAAACTCAAAAACTACTCGTCAGATCTCGCTCAAATTTAAGTGGCACCACATGACAAGCACCAGCTTTCAATTAGAAAAAGAACCATCAAAATCTGTTCACCCAGTCGAAAGTTCTGAGTAAACATAAAAAAAACAGTCGAATTGAAAATAACGGACTTCAAAATTAGGGATAACTCAAAAACTACTCGTCAGATCTCTCTCAAATGTGACCACATCAAGCACCAGCTTTCGAAAAAAAATTTTCAAAATCGGTACATCCAGTAAAAAGTCATGAAGTCGAATTGAGAACCTCCTTTTTTTTGAAGTCGGTTAAAACACAAAGTCGACGCTTTCCATCGAGTATTTTGCCGTAATCGCGAACGTTAGCAGATTGCGCGATACAACGGAGATGTGACAGGCTGTAAACAATAATTTAGGTATAAAGAGAATTTATGGTCCTCGGAAGCTGCGTGCTCTTGTTGTATTGGTAGCTATTGTATGAACGAGAAACTATTTTTTTTAAAACCATTAATACCTTGTAAAATCATAATATGATTTTATGTCTGCAGAAAGGGCTACAATACTAAAAGTAAGTAAATAGATAATATTCTAGACAATGTAAGATGATAGGTATCATAGAATATAGATGAAAAAAGTGTTCTAACTTTATTGATGATGGATATTTACTGATCCAAATCCCATGTCGCTAATTATCAGGGTGTCGTAAGAGACGAGACAAAATTAGATAATTAGATAATAAGATCGACCTTGTCTGATATTTAATTTTATGCATAACTTACAAAAGCTTGCAAAGTTCGATGCAAGCCTATTCGTAGCCCCACGCTAGGATTCCCAGTATCCTGGGTATCACGGACAAAGACAAACACACACACACACACGCACGCACGCAAGCACGCACGCACGCACGCACGCACGCACGGACGCACGCACGCACGCACGCACGCACGCACGCACAGACACAGACACAGACCGAGAATAGAAATTCAAACTCATCGTTCAAACTGCCCCGCTGGGAATCGAACCCAAAAACGTTCCATCGGCGATCCAGCATGGTAAACATTACGCCATACGTGTCGACGTTTTGCTGTTACTAACCTGCTACTCTACTCACTTCTCGTTTATAATGATACAAGTGTCTTACACTACAGGTCGATGAAGGGTCACAGGTAAGGTCACGAGTTTAGCGCTGATGTAGGAAAACTGAAATGTCACAGACATAAAAAAGTTATGTTATTATGATGTATCTGTATTGTATGTAAATTAGGATTTTGATGATACAATTCAGATGTAGTATAATGAATAATAATTTATAGTTAATAAGTGAATATGAGAACGTGACATATACATAAACTTTCTTTCTTTTTCTTCTCTCTTTCTTGGCCAGCAAGGCATCAGTGATGCCTTTGGTGTTGCTGATGTCCATGGGCAACGATAGCTACTTAACATCAGGTGGATCGTCAGCTCGTTTGCCGGCTATTTCCATAAAAAAAAATACAGCAATCAATTCGCGGTTTCATCCTATTCGTTCGTTTTACGAAAGCTTCTTTTAGATAGTTAAGATTCAATTCTTTATACGCAATTACTAAGGTGTTTCGTAACGTGTGGTTTATACTCATCCAACGAACTCAGGCAGGAGGAGAACATTCTTCACGAAAATGTTATATTTCGGCGAACAAAGTCGGGGGTGCCATATATTCTAAATGAGTCGTATAGAATCAAAGTGGCCACTTTTAGGTAAAGCGAAAAAAACGTTTTATAAAGCACGGAAGAAGGCCGTCGTCAACACAAAACTGTGACTTTATGTTGAATTTAGAAGGAACATGTCCGTATTTGGTAATAATATGTCAAAAGAAACAGTTGCATTCAATATTTTTAATTTTTTTGCATCGTTTCAAAACTGTTAATGTTGATGGCCACCTTTGATTCTATACGACTCATATAGTACAGTTCTTTCTTTTTGCTGTCTGCTATCTTGGTCGAACATGCATTGGCGATTCGTTTAAATTGACCACCTACCATCAGGTAGGTAGACTGCAATTTATCACATATTCACATAAATAAGTACCTTGCTATAGTATAAAAATTATTATTATATTTATATCTAAATCTAAAACATAAAATTTACTTTCCAAAAGTACGCGTTCTCTATTCATACACCATTGCAACGATGTTAAACTAAAAATAACATTTCATTTTGTTGAAATAAAATAAAATTTTCGTCACTGAGAGGACTCATTAAGAACAACTTGGCTAATTATTTCAGGGCGAGAATAAAACATTTCTCAAGCCTCTAGTAGAATGTAATTCAAAACTGTTTTTATTTGCATCGTTTCATGTTGATAAATAGAGGACAATTTCCTACCAAGAACATGTACACTGTGGAACGAACTTCCTGCATCGGTGTTCCCACTAAGCTATGACATGGGGTCCTTCAAGAAGCGGGTCTATTGTTTTCTTCGAGGCCGGCAACGCATTGGTGACGCCCTTAATGTTGCTAATGTCCATGGGCGGCGTTGACCACATACCATCAGGTGACCCGTCTGCTCGTTTGCCTGCGGCATAAAAAAAATACAAATGAACAGACGAGACATCGATTTAAAAATATTGAGGGCTTATGTACATTCGAGGACATGATAATCCGTATATAAATATCGTTAAATCATAATATATTAGAGGTCATCTAACGATATAAATATAGTTGGCAAAATTCTCCATTATCAAAAGGGACAGCGTAAAAAATTACAGCCCATTTATAAAGTAAAACTTCGTCACGAATAATAATTATAGCTTTAGTAACGGTATAATAGTACAGTAATTATTTCAATACAGTATTTAGTTCGACGTAAAATAAATAAATGGCGAATTCCATTTTATCAAAATATTTTGTATTTTTTTATGTTGTTAGCATTGCATAACTAATTACTTATATGAAAAAAATATTCATCCTAATTGGAATCAATGGAAACAGTACATGAAGAAAAGTATTTTTATGTGAAATTGCAACTGAATAGCTAACACATCATATTAAGTAAAAATAATCTAAATTTTACTAACAAAAAATAACTTCAACAAAACAAACCGACTTCAAAATCTCAAAAACTACTTTTTAGATCTCGTTCAAATTTATGTGGGACCACATGACAAGCACCTGCTTTCGATTAAAAAAAGAATCATCGAAATCGGTTGGCGTGATATTGAGTTATTCGTCAATTTGTCGCGCACATCTTAACACAAATTTACGACTTATGTGGTTTTCTCATGGATGTCATTGTCAGATCTCAATAAAATTTATGTGGGACCACATGACAGCCACCAGCTTGCGATTAAAAAAACAATCATCAAAATCGGTTCGCCCAGTCCAAAGTTCTGAGGTAACAAACATAAAAAAAATAAAAATAAAAAATACAGTCGAATTGAGAACCTCCTCCTTTTTTGAAGTCGGTTAAAAACAACAAAGATCGTATTATCACTTAACGACGATGCAAGACGCGGTAGAATCAAATCAGGGGAGCTAATCAATCATCTTAACTTGCTGCAATAAGAAAGAATTGCTGTATTTTGGTCCTTCGAAATTATCTAGAATTTCTAAACAGTGTTATAAATGACAAATGCAATCGCAATGTTTTCTCTGAACTTTAAAAAATATATATTCGTAACGATTTTTTTTATGGCAATAGCCGGCAAATGAGCTGACGATCCACCTGATGGTAAATGGGTATCGTCGCCCATGGACATCAGCAACACCAAAGGCATCACTGATGCGTTGCCAGCCAAGAAAGACAGAAGAAAAAGAAAGAAAGAACTGGCTCTCAAGCCCCCAGCCGGAACACGACGAGTCGTTTGGCGGCTGACTCATGCTCAAGGGTGGTAGCTATCCAGACGAACCCCATGGAGAAATAATAATAGTAATAATGGTATTAAATTAACAATTAAAATCAATATTACCAATATAATCCCCGAGGGGCCCTATCACCAGCGGGCCGGATTTAGTCGCCTTTTACGACACCCATATGGCGTGGGATTGCGGTTAGCAAATGAAAGTAAATAAGTAATATAAGATACATACCTATTGAAATTAATAATCTGTCTGTTGCATTTACATCATCATTGTTTTAAGTAATATAATTGGTGATTTATCTTGAGTCCGTTGGACACTACTGGCCAGTTATATACAAAAGCAAACTGGGTTGTTAAGGGTTAAATAAACCTTGTCAAATATCATTTCAAAATTTCAACGCAGGGATAAATAACTTCAATTTTCCCCATCGGAAAACATTTCATCACGTAGGATTACGAAGTAGTCCCAGGTTTTGTCAAAAACGCTCACAGTGTAGCCCACACAAAAGATTATAAAAGTGCTACCCGGCTTAAGATACTGTTCTTATCGTTAACGATAAACGATTAGCGAGTTGTATAAGCTGATCGAATCATGTTTTTATCACATCTATTGGAAAAAAGCTAGTTTATTTCTCGTGACTAAAATAGCTCTTTTTATCCCTAGGGACTACAAGTGATTTGAATTTGGGTTGTGGATATCGTTAGTAAAAGTTCTAATCATCAAATAGATTACAAAGGAACACTCGGCCTAAAATAGTTGGTTGCTTCCTTGGCAAACAATCTACTATTTCCTGTGAAATACTATCTATGCTGAGTGCATTCAACATTCCAACGACTTCTCGCGTTATTGTTAGTTTTGGTATTGTGAATGTTAGACTGCTAGTGGATTCACTAATTTTTTGAAGTTATACTTGTTATGCGACTTGCAAAAAGGTTGCGTTAAACGTTTGCGTTACCATGGAGAGGGTATGAAAGCACTGGATAGATGGCCCTAGCTTCTTATTATCTTTACCTGTTTTAAAATTTAATGTTATTACTTATACAAATCTCACAGAGTCTCAACAGCGTGATTCAGGTTCATGAATAACGCCATCTAGTTTTTACTTGTTTATTTTTATTTAGTACAAAAATAGTTTTTGAAAGATGATTAAAACTGATACACTTTATTTAAATATTTATTTAATTATGTCAAAGAAGTATAACTTCTCACGCGCGTACAAACGTACACGCACCCTTTTTTATTTAATAGTTTATGTACACGTATAATATTGGTTACAAAAAGTTACAAAAGAAATTTTGTACATAGGCAATGTTTATTTCTAAAAGAAATCTCTTTCAGCACACCTAGGAATGGAAAAGTAATATAAAATTAATTTAGCGTGCACTTGTTTATAAAAGTAATATGTAAGATACATAATTAATGTCTCAGGCCTAATTGTCCACGGCGGCGCTTCTTTCGACTATTGTGTTAAAGTTGCCTAATTAAACAGTCAATAGGCACACGCGACGATGACGCTTCCTGTAATGATTTAAAATACTTTTACTACTCAAGATGCAAGCAAACGACTACTGAAAATAGTAATAATAATAAATAAATAACGCTTCACACTCATAGCCCCACACTAGGATTCCCTGTGTCGTGGGTGCCATGGACAACACACTAGACAAGGACATTCACACCCAGACTGAGAACAGAAATTCAAACTCATCATTCAAATTTCCGCCTCGCTGGGAATCGAACCCAGGACCCTCGGTGCGGCGATCCGGCATGGTAACCATTGCGCCACACAGGTAGTCAAAATAGCGTGAGTATGACATGCTTTTACGTAGACAGAAGGCCTTCGACTCTGAAGTCTGACGACATTGATGTATGGGCATGAGGAACTACTTACCTTCCTCTTAATTTTAGCCTCCCCTGTTTGAAATATATGTTTAAAACATTAATAAAGTTTTGTAATTGTCTAGCGTTTTTCTTATTTTTCACGTTTTAGCTAAATAACCGTTAATAGAACAAGGCCTTATCTAAATACCGCTGGCAGAAAATATAAGGTTTCGTTGCTAACCGCTTATCGGTTCGCCTTCGAAATTCCCACCTCGAATTTCAATAAACCCCAATCGCAAATTCCGGGCTAACGAACCACTTTTTATAAAAGCTCTTCCGGCTTCTAAAACTTTGAGCTTTCTAACGCGAGTATTTTCACCCAGTATTCAATGTTGGGGTGAATTTACCTTATAATATAGTAGAGATCCTTCATCTCAATTTACATTTTGGAGTGATGTTTCTAAAACGAAGTGGTTTTCATTCTTATCTTTTCTTTAGTTATACTTACAATTAAATAATCTTCAGCAATCCGCACTGGAGCAGCGTGGTGGAGTATGCTCTAGGCCTCCTCAAGAGGAGAGACTCGTGAGTAGCCACTAATGAGTTGAAGTCAATCTAAAGGATCTGTAAGGCTATTTATTCTGTTTGTAACTCAACAGCGGAATCCGCGATGAGTGTCAAACTTCAAACGACAAAAGATAGGATTTTGACACTCATCGCGGATTCCGCTGTCGAGTTACAAAACAAAATAGCCTTCCTGATTCGATAATTATATCAGCAGTCAGTACATGATGAACCAATTAAAATTTAATTGTTATTGGAATAAGAGTTACAGCTGATAGTAATACCACAGATATCCAATTTATTTTCCACTGTAGCCTGATCCTACAGCCTGGAACTTCACCAGGGCACTCCTCAAGGATGAATGGTAGAGGAATATTCATAATAACTTAGGACAGCCCCATTATTGGGGTTGGGTCTCCTCCCAAAATAAGAGAGACTAAGATCAAACCACGCTGGCCAAGTGCGGGCAGACTTATCACATATTTTAAAAAAATTATGTAGAATTCTCTATTATTGAGATTTCCTTGGGGTAATACGCCAAACTGCCCAAAGTGCTGCAGGGTTTGACGACCCTGTAGCCTGGTTGGTAGCGACCCTGCCTGCGAAGCGACGTGTCCGGGGTTCGATTCCGGGCTGGGACAGATATTTATGTGACTGATAAATATTTGTACTCAGGTCATGGGTGTTATTGTGATGTGTTACATGTGTCATCCGCGACACAGGTAAAAACCTAATGCGGGGGTATGAGTGTGTAAGCGTTTATTATTATTTTAAACTTAGTATGTTCCTTTGAAATGTAAACCTGAACATTATTTCCATTATAACCTGATCCCACACGCAAGATTCAAGCCGCTATACGTGCCAAAGCACAAAAAAGATCACAAACCGAATCAAATTTACTTAACCAAATCAATTGAGTGCGATTACAAAAGGCTACGGGTTTAGTATACAAAACTACATGAATATTTGAAGGAAAATACGGACCGACTTCTATTTCTGTAGAATTTGTCTATCCATATATTTACATAGCGCCTTATTCGAGGGTATTTCAATATCAAACGGTGTCGTAGACTCAATCGTAGGAGGGAAATATTGAGGCGATCTATTTGATACACTGAAAGGAACCAAAATGGAAAAATAGAAATGAACAAATCCAGTTGATGGTATTCAGTATTGGTATGGTAATCCACCTACTGTCCGTTTCTTCATTGGAAGACACGCTAACGACACAACTTTGTAATAGGCATGATGACAGTAAGTAAAAATCACTAAAATTATGTATTTATTCAATGAAACTCTATTAATTGAATACAAAACACGCATTTATCGTATTATTTTGAGCGAGATTAACAATATTTTTGATGAAATAAAACTACAAAATACGGCAAGCCGCCATGTTAGCTTGAACGCCAATCAGTCTGAATCAGCGCGAATTACATCAACTTCTTAAAACAAACGAATATCACCAAACTGATAATGACGTCTTGTCTATTATTTTCCTAAAGAGTGACATCACAAGCGACGCCATGACACTTTGAAGCGTTTTGATGCTAATTTTAAAATTATAAATTGAAATGTATTTATTTTATACTAAACATTATTTTTGCGGAAATATGATATACGTTGTAATTATAATAATAATATATTTCCCAACAGTATAGAACAGTATTTCAAAATCTGTCATCATGCCTATTGCAGTCGTGCTGCCACATTGCAGTTATTAAAGGTTTTCATTCCGGCAACGACAGCAGTGATGGGATATTTTAATGAAATTGTACTGCAAGCTGTCCCATTGGACAACAACGACACGATAATATCGTTATCGTCGGCAGAAAGCCTCCTACCGGTGTCGTGACGAAAGTTATTTATACAAATAAATAAAATTGGAGTGTCTGTTTGTAGTTTGTAAAATAATTTTTGTAATTTGTAAAATAGCCGCTGTGCATTTGGATGTATACATGATACATGTACCAAAACTATTTTTTTACAATTTTCGTCTGTCTGTCTGTTTCTTTGGGCTAATCTTTGAAATGGCTGGACCGATTTTGACGGGACTTTCACTGGCAAATAGCTAATGTAACAAGGAGTAACTTAGGCTACTTTTATTTAAAAAAAAAGTTTTAGAAAAAAAGCTTTTTTGTTAAATACCACGCGGACGAAGTCGCGGGTAACAGCTAATATTATTATACATATGAAAGTTTCCATGTGTGCGTGTGTCGAAAAAGTCATAATCGTCTCGTCCAATGAAGAAACAGCCGCTGGTAAGTGGTCGCTGTCACCCATAGACATAGCATCATAGCAAGACATATCAATCCCACTGCTGGGCTAGGATCTTCTTATTAGAGGTACAGGCCCTAATCCACGCTGGTCAAGTGCTGATTGGCAGACTTCAGACACCTTTTAGAACATTGAACATTGAGCACGATAGAATTATACCAAACCCGTTCGATTATAAAGAGGGTGTCTTCAATTCAAGAGTGAATAGGCTTTTATTAAGTTAGTGCGCTATAACCCACGACTTTATCCGGTGGTTTCGTAGTCAAGCATTAGCATAATTAGTTTTAAAAAATCATGCGCGAAAACAATCAGGTGAAAATCAAAAGAATCTGGTGATGCTTGTGATTTCAATATCTTTCCGTTGACGATTTTATTTTACTGCCTACCTATTTAGAGGATCATTTATTTAAAATTTTTACGAGTTTCATTCAATTCAAATTTTTTTACTAGTTCATTTTAATAATAGGCATGATGACTGATTTTGAAATACTGTTCTATATTGTTGGGAAATATGTTATAATTACAACGTATATCATATTTCCGCAAAAAAATAAGGTTTAGTATAAAATAAATACATTTCAAATTATAAGTTTAAAATTCGCACCAAAACGCTTCAAACTGTCATGGCGTGGTGGTGACGTCATGCCTAAGGAAAACAAAAGACGGTACGTCATTTTTAGTATGGTGATATTCATTTGTTTTAAGACGTGTGACGTAATTCGCGCTAATTGAGACTGAGTGATGTTTTATCCAAGATGGCGGCTTGCCGTATTTTATAGTTTTATTTTATCAATAATATTGTTTATCTCGCTAATAATAATACGATAAATGCGTGTTTTGTAATCCATTAATAGGGTTTCATTAAATAAATAAATAATTTTAGTGATTTTTACTTACTGTCATCATGCCTATTATGTCTGTTTCATGTAAACAGAATTGTGCAAAATCCATTGGTAGTGCTCCTCCACACTTTGAAATGAAATGAAATGAAACCCTTTTAAAAAGTTTCATGCTTCTCGAGTTTCTAGACCCACTGGTCAATTAGCTATTTACAGTTAGCCTACTCGCATTTCAAAGAGATAACGTAAGTATAATTATATTTATGTTTTTCTTTTTACTTGAATATTACATCCAAATTAATATAATAAATAAAAATGAGAAAGGACTTAGCGAGGTATTGAAATGTATAAAATTATACATAGAATATAATATTGAACGTCTCGAGAAGGGATGAAGTTATTCAAAAGGAACCTTCAAGTACGTATTACGAGGGTTCAGAAACTGTGTTATGTTACAATAATAAATTGAATTTGGTATATTTTTTAATATAATGAAAAAATACATGGAAACCTTTTTTATCACCGGTATAATGTCTATAACGCCCCAACTCAGAGTCAGTAACAGTTAATTTAATCGCTCCTTTGTAAAGAATCACCATACAAATTCTGTACTAAGGAGCGATTTAAGTAACCGTTAGTGACTCTGAGTTTGGGCGTAAGACTCTTAAAAAAATATTCAAAGTCCTATAGAATTTTTCACTGATTCAGAAAAAGGTATATTAGGGAAATACCCTGCAAACGAGCTGACGATTTACCTGATGGTAAGTGGCTATCGTCTCCCATGGACATCAGCGATACCAAAGGCATCACTGATGCGTTGCTAGCGAAGAAAGAGAGAAGAAAAAAGAAAAGACTGGCTCTCAAGCCCCCAGCCGGAACACGACGAGTCGTTTGGCGGCTGACAATCAAGGGCGTGACAGCTAACGGACCCATGGCGAAATAACAATGGTAACAATGGTAATAATGGTATTAATGAAGTAATCAAATCAATATTACCAATATAATCACTATGAGGGACCCTACCACCGCTGGGCCTGATATAGTCGCCCTATAGATCAGGAAAATTTGGTATAAAAAATTCAAATAAATAAACAAACACCTTGTTTACAAGTAATTTAATATTCACATACATTCATACACAGATCCACACAATGTCGGGACATTAAGTCGTCGTAGCCATATTCAGGACGTATCCGACGAAGGGAATTCGCTTTCAGAAAGGTAAAGTTATTCAAAGGGAAGAAAGGAACACTCGTAACTCCATCCGATATTGGATGAACGACTGTACGTACTATCAATTGAACTCGGGAAAAGGTTCTGTTATCCGCGAATAGAACACGTCTTCATAATTTTGCGAATTGGTATCGGGTTTTTGTTGCTAATGTAAATTTATTTATTTTATTTTTATTTATTTATTTAGTTCAGAACACAAATTCCATATACAATAAATTAAATTAAAATTACGTTAAACCACCTAAGTCAATATCAATTATATCATAATTAATACAATAACATAATTCACAACATAATTTACAATAACATAATGTCATAATTCTTCTTTATGTAATAACATTAAACAAACAAACAAACAAACAAACAAACAATTTTATTTGCTCTCACAGTACGATACAATACAGTACATACAGTTGCACATAAATAGTTAAACCAGCAATTCTTGTATATATAATCTGAATCTCGGAAACAGCTCGAACAATTTTCATGAAAAAATTGCAGTGGGTTTCGGTGGCGATAAATCGGATTTGCGGAAAAATCATCGAAAACATTTCATCGAATTACATTTCATCGAACACATTTCATCGAATTACAATTAATCGAATTGACATTTCATCGAAATCACAATTAATCGAATGATCATTTCATCGAAAACACATTTAATCGAATTAACATTTCATCGAAAACAATTAATGTATTAATGTATCGAATTACAATATATCGAATGATAATATATCGAATGACAATATATCGAATGATAATATATCGAATGACAATATATCGAACGACAATATATCGAATGACAATATATCGAATGACAATATATCGAATGATAATATATCGAATGACAATATATCGAATCACAATTGGCCGAATCGAATGATATAATTTTCATATGATCATTAATAAATATTTATTTACTATTACAAACGTCACACATCCTTGAAAGGCAGCACTAAGACATAAGCAGCATGTAACATGCAACAAGCACAGTTTCTGTCACGGCTCCGGCGCTGCGGGGCTCCGGCGGTCCCACGCGAGCTTATCGTCGCAGATGCTTTTAATGCTCACCACCGCAGCTTCGGCTTGCTGGCCGGCTGCGCCGGCCAGCCTCAGCTGCTTCGGCGAGCATTACAACCACCTGCTCCTTAGCTCGCGGGCCGCCTCGCCCCTCCGCGCCTACGCGGGTTTACATTACACTCTAGGGGTAGGGCAAACAAGACTACGTGGAATCGGTTTTGCAGCGATTCGTTTCTGTCACTAACGTAAACGTTTTGAAAAAAAAATGATTCAAGGAAGAAAGTAAAACTAAAATTTTTATGTAAATAAAAATGTTAAATTGTTATTGGTCAAAAAATAAGAAATACAAAAAAGTTATAAAAAGCATTAAATTGTTTCTGTTTATAATAAAATCTTTAAATCTTTTAAACAAGAAAAATTGCAATTCGAGGAATTGTCATTCGATGAAATGACATTCGATGAAATAACATTCGATGAAATGACATTCGATGAAATGATATTCGATGAAATGACATTCGATGAAATGACATTCGACGAAATGTAATTCGGTTAATTGTCATTCGATTAAATGGTTGTTCTACGTAATGCTATTCGAAGAAATGTCAATCGATGACTTGGTTGTTCTACGTTTTGTTATTCGACGAAATGTTTTTTCTATGTATTGTGTTCGGCGAATTGTAATTCGATGAAATGTTTTCGATGATTTTTCCGCAGACGATAAATCGATCTAGGTAGGATACATTTTTAGAAAATGTCGTTTTATCCGTGTTTTCAGGCAATGAAAAACTGCTACAATAGACTCTTCTTGACATCTATTGACGAATAGCAACACTAATGCTACTTCAGTAGATGGCGTTGTTTGTCAAAAAAAAAAATACTGAGCAAAGCTCTGTCATCCGGGTACTTATTATAAAATTGGAGAATCTATTAATTCACATTAATTTAGTTTATCTGGTAATGTCTGGTATACCAAGACCACGTTATGAGGGTTCAAAAAAACGATGAAGCGCTTCCAGAAAAGGTAGGTAGTGCCCTCGTCTTGGGGGGGAGCACGACCGTGCCCCCAGATCAATGCGTGATATAAAATATTGTACATGAAGTACAAAATACAGAATAGTTGTGTAAAAAGCAATGGATAAAATCGTATGTCATCTTCAAAAGACAGATATGTGTTCTTAATTAGAAGCTGACTGCGTTCATAATTCATCAGAAACCGCGGTTTATTTCCAAATGGACCTGAAAATCTCGCAATTTTCCACTACAAATGTTAGACCTTGATGCCACACGATAAATATCCAATTTCCCAATACGATCTCATCCCAATAAATATAAAAGAGAAGCCGCGTGCTCTGACATCACTTAATTAAGTGAAAACCGGCGTCATAATGCCCTCTTCACATCGATAACGATTTATAGTCCATTTGTTTAGACGAGTCTTATTGGATAAGTAATCTTGAAAGTATTTTTTATTGAAATATTAATAGGCTTCAACCCATTAATGGTCCACTGCTGGGCACGAGCCTCTCCTCTTGAGGAGGCCTAGAGCATACTCCACCACGCTGCTCCAGTACGGTTTGGTGGAGGGGTTAGTGGCCACCCCGAATGTCGGAATTTTTCAACCCGCCCGAGGGCCTCCGACATGGCGTAACGTCTGTTATTTTATTTTATTTATGATAACAACTTCTTATTTTATGATAACAACCGGGACCGACGGATTTACGTGCTTTACGTGAAATATTAATTAAAATACTTAAAAAAGAAAAATTAATACTAAATAGAAATTACTTTCGGCTTTCAGTAAGTATATTCTGTCTATAAATTCTTATCATTTTTTCCCGACTGCGCGATGCAAAGAAGGGTAATGCGTTTATCAGTCTTTGTATGTTTGTTCCTATGTGGCGTTGTAGAGACCAAACGCGTTGACGGATTTTGATGATTCTTACGTCAATCGATTTGTCCTTAACCTTACAAGTACGAGTACTACTAAAGACATGACAATAATCAAAAATCATCACAGCGATAACAAGGCGTCATATTGTCAAAATGAAAAAAAAAAAATCGGCGAACTAAGTCATGTGGGGTACCGCATTGTTGAATAGGTATTTTAAAAGTATTTTTAGGTTCCTTTCATTATTTTTCATTTTAAGAAACAGTTTTTTTTTGGAACGAAGTTCCTTATCGCGCGTTGCGAAAGGGGGCTAGGCGGAAAATTTTGGAACGAAAAGTTGTAACGACACTTTTTGCCGTCGTTTATTAATTAAAGCGAGTTACTAGGCGACCAGAAATGTTCGAGGGTGTGATATCGGTGATACTGTGCAATCATGTTGTGTGGCTGTCTTATTTACTCTTCCTTATTGTAATATAAGCCAAATCGTTCGCAAACGGACCCCTAGTTCCAAAAATGGTCTTAGATGACCCATAATATTTCTGGAAGACGATTTCAACGATACCCCACACTATAGGGTACGCGACGAATAAGAGTTACTGGTTTAAGGGGTTACTGGCCAACTCAAGTGTCGGAAATTGTCATGCCGCCAAGCCGGAACGTCACCGTGCTCTCCGAAGCACGGAAGCGCTCAAGATATTTCAGCCACTAGCGGTCACCCATCCAACTACTGCCCAAAATACAACCCCAAAAACTGCCCGAACTTTCCAGCCGCTGTTCGTCTATCCTTGCCCTGTGCACCATCATTTATCATCGAATGAATTGAAGCCCCGACGTCACTACTGTTTAATTGGTGTTTTATTGCCAACACAATATGTCTATTACGTGCGTCAACTACCCCCCGCTTCCTCTTTTGTAGTCATTGTTTAGCGTTCCACTTTTATTTGTATGGCTTAATAATGCTTTGGCCACGACTTTGCCCACTTTTTCCGGGATCTGGGGGCACGGTAGTGCTACCGCCACGTGGGCGTAAGATAAAAAAAAATCTCTGTTCATTACTTTTCTAAGTACTGTAGGGTATGTGCGATAGCATACATACACTGTCTCGTGTGTCTCTGTATTAAATGGCAAACGTCACTGTCACTGACGAAGTGGTTACGTACTCTGTGGACACTGTCACGGCGGAAGCCGAATGGCGGGTACATACAACAGTGAGGTGCTATAATAAAATACGTGGGCATTGTCGAGCCAGTGAAACTATAATTATATTAATACACATCGGATCTCCTACAAGTACTATACTTCTGTGGTTATACAATAATTCTATTAGTATGAAACGGCGCCACATATTTTGACTAAGACTTTTTGAAGTTAGGACGTATAGAGTTAGAAGCTTGGCTCTGCATGAGTTATGATAACTTTTTGATGCAGAGCCATAATTATGGTCTCGTCTTGGCAACATTTTACATGAAAATATTTTTGGTGGGATAATAAGAATAGCCTTAAACTTAATCTTGATCTACCTGTGAGCTAAAACTTTCATGGAACTCCCACTGCTTACGGTTGAGTGTTGACTGGCAGTAGTTTTAGCATTAAGTCCGCCTTTTGTCTTTTGTTTTTAAGGTGCATTAAAGAATAAATAAAATTTCGTAGTTTTAGTCAAAGAGTAACAAACTTCCATAAAAACTTTCACATTTATAATATTAGTTCGATAGTTTTTTATTAATTGACTTCAAAAAAGGAAGAGGTATTCAATTCGACTGTATTTTTATGTTTGTTACCTCAGAACTTTCGACTGGGTGAACCGATTTCGATGATTCTTTTTTTAGTCGAAAGCTGGTGCTTGTCACGTGGTCCCACTTAAATTTGATCGAGATATGACCAGTAGTTTTTAAATTATTTTGAAGTCGGTTATTTTTGTCAAGAATTAATAATCATATACAACGGCGTATGACTGGTGATGAAGACTAGGTAATTCAGATATTTAGTACGGAAAAATATTATTTTGTTATTAGTAAAGAAACCCAAAATTTCCGCTGAAGGTAGGTACTACTAATCAGTACCCTGCCCCCCCTACTATTAGTGGAAGTGTACTTAGTAGTTTGATAATTATAATATTCGTGATTCACAGTTTATTAGCATAATATAACAAACTTTCAATGACATTTAAATTCCACGATGTAAGTCATAATAATATAATGGTTGTTTCAAACTTAATACAGGCACGGTTGATCGGCTGCCTGTCTGTTCGTCTCGGGTAAACGCACCTATTTCCGCCGCGCCCTCCTGCCGACCTACCTTTGACATAGGCTGCGTTCATAGAGGCGAAACATCGGATATGCTAGTCATTCTCATCATTTATCGAGTTTATTTTATTTCCAATATTAAATAGTGTTAACTTTAATTTTTACAGTTAATATTATTTTTGGAATGCAAGAATATCGTAATAACGCCAAAGAACCTTTTACATGATGCATAGAACAAGGAGTGTAAGGTGTTTCAGATTTAAAAATTCTAGTGTCTTTAATTATTACAATAAAATATAATTTAGGTGTATCTATATAAATTTTACATGTGTAGTATGGGTACCTTTCCCATGTAAATAACCATGAAAGAAAGAATTTTATTTATTTTTATTTTATTTATTTATAAGCAGGCAGTCTTACGACTGGTTTTGCTTATATCCATTTGTCACTTTTGCTTTGATCTGTGTTGGTCATATTTGTTCTTAAACTCATTTACATTTCGAGCTGTTACAACTTGTTCTGGCAGATTATTCCAATTCTCCACTACTCTGTTAGTTAAGAAATGCTTGCGTGGATTATTATGTGCAAGAGTTCTACAAATTAAATTAAATATTTATATTAATTGAATTATCTCACTATATCTTAGTTTTTAATTTAAGAGATCCCTATGTTATCAAACAGGTGTGCACATAAGTACATACAACGTTTTTAGAAACCTTTCTCCTTTGTTTGGCTTCAGCCAATCAACGGCTCACTACTAAGCAGGGTTCTCTCTTGAGGAGGCCTAGAGCATACTCCACCACGCTGCTCCAGTGCGGATTAGTGAAGGGGTTAGTAGGAAAATCAATGTCGGAAGTTTTTATGCCGGCTGAGGGCCTCCGACATGGCTTAACGACTGTTATCTTATGATAACAACCGGGACCGCGCCCGCTGTTGTATAACTTTGTCGATCGCTAAAATCAACACTAGCGCCGGTAAATGATGATTTAAACGCGCCCTTACTGCATTAGGCCGCGCCCAGAGCCCGTGACCAACCCACGGGGACAATCGCTCGCTTTTAATTATTTTCTTTATGACCGCGGCGCTTGATAAATGTACTCGAAATATGTTGGTCACGTGATTTTTTGCTTTTTAATCACTGTTATCATTTTTATGTAGGTAAATAGGGAGTATTATACTCTTGAGGTCAAAAACGCATAAAGTCAAACACTCACTATGTCAAATCCACACATCGTCAAAGACGCACAATTTCAAACACGCTCAAAGTCAAACACGCATTTGGTCAACCCTCATTGGATTTTTAAAAAAAAACTTGCGTTATGTAGGCTTAACAACTTCGAGTACTTTTAACGCTGAAGGATTCGTAAGTGTTAGAATACATTATTACGTGTTTATAACATGAAAAAGGACTTCGGACAGGTCCGAAACTAATTGGGAGAATCCGACATAAACTAAAGTGAGTCAGCCGTAATACAGACATTACATGAGTTCGAGTAATAGTCGATTAACTCACAATTTCACAACCCTACACTACGCGTGGCTTGACACAGTAATGGGTCACTGTTGTCCTTGGACACAACAAGAAAGGATCACTGTTGTTCCCGGCCACTAAGAAAAAAATACGCTAAAATCAGTATAAAAAATAAGTATAATGTCATAGAACAGACATCTCGAACAAAATGTGTGTCCCGCCGGGAGGTTCGATTCAAAACTGAGCCCCCGTTCTCCTTTCAAAATCGAACGAATCCTTGATTGAAGCCGATCGGCGCCAATTCATTGGGACATATATTGTGTTCGCGGTGTCGGTTCTATATGCTACTAATACTACTTCAATGGCTAAAATAAGCTAAAAACTCGCAAGCCCCTAGCTGGAACATGATGAGTCGTTTGGCTGCTGATTCAAGCAGAGACTCAAGAAGGTGACAGCTGGGCAGGCTTCACGGAGAGATAACAATACCAGTAATTATATCAATAATCACTTAATAATTATCACGGACCTGAAAAAAAAACGGACGTCTAATCGAGAGTGAAGCATAGCAAAGGCCGCCCGCTTACTATGTGTGCGTAATTTGTGCGCTCTGTAGCTTGGGCTTTTGAACCATTTCTGTCTGTCACGAGTGGGACAAAAAGATTCTAACGAATACTAACTAAAAATTATTGATTTAAAAAACCCCTGCTATCACAAAAGCTATCATGACCTACTATCAAAAAGTATATACCTTTTTGAAATCCTTAAAGATGAGCTCTTCAATTGATACCCATTTTGCATTATTCGATTTATTTTAATTTTTAATATTTTAACAATGGCATCTCACAGCCACCATATTTGTTTTTTTAATTTCACTTATCTAAGAACACTTGGGTTATCAAGACGAATCTAACGATATCTTAATTATATATATACATTCAGTGGTTTGGAAAATACTAGATAATAAAGAATATTACACGCATACCATACAAGATACGCGCGAAAAACATAACCCTTCCTTGCAGTTGTGTAAAAAGTTGTTAATTACCTCATTAAGTAACCAATACTCATTCGGTTCATTATCCTGTAGTTAGTTAGTTCTTTTAATCAATCTAATTTGTCGGTTAAACAAACACAGGCGTGGCCATGGGCGGAGCGGGCCTAGAATTACTGTCATTAATTCTACCGAGCCCATGTAGTTCAAATGGCTGAAGTTTATGCATTGTTTTTTAGGGCTCCGTACTCCAGGGTGCAAATGAGACCCTATTCATAGGGGTCTGCTGTCCGTCTATCCGACCGTCCGTCTTACCGTCGGTCGTAGGGCTCTCTCTATCTTTCGAACCGTAATAATCAGTAACAATCAAATGGCTATATACAGCTATTTATTTTTAAAAGATGTGCTGAGGAGCTTCTTTACGGCTTTTCTTCTCCTCCATGACAAAGCATCTTTGCGAAAAGCTGATTGATTAAAAAATGACGTGCATAAGTTTATCAATTATACCTATATGAATAACGAGTAACCGCCCTCGCTTTGCTTCGGTTTTCTTATTTTTTACACCTTGGGTTACATTATTGGAGTTTTATTAAGCATCCCTAATTTTTTTGAAAATATAATATAGCCTATGTTACTCGGAGATAATGTAGCTTCCCAACAGTGAAAGAATTTTTAAATCGGTTCAGTAGTTTCAGAGCCTATTCAATGCAAACAAAAAATCAAATCTTTCCTCTTTATATATTAGTATAGATAAATGATTTTGAATTTGAATTTGATATGCGTCCTCTCAGCCAAGTAATACTTGAGTAATGACTGTAAAATGTAAAACTTGACATGACGACCGCACACAGAAATAGCATTGTCTCAATACATTTGAGCAAATATTATTATCGAATACGATAAAAGTTTTTAAAACTATTGAAGAACCAGTGATTAAATGATTACTTTTATATTTGCAATACATAATAATTATGAGAAGAATTTTCAGCGTTAAGAATACCGAGATTTCCATCTACGCTAGTAACTAACTAGCTTTGCATTTAAGAAAGTAAAATTGGCCTTCTATAGAACTTAAAAACATTTCATTTTAAGTTAAGATTATCCATAATTTCAATACGTAGCTATCTACTCGCAAATTCAAAACCTGTGATACTCGGTAAGATATTTACAATACTAAACATTTCATTTTATCATTCTGAATGATGCTGCCTTCTTTAATTTACCAGCAGGTAAGAATACAGGTAAGGCCATAGAATAGCAACTCTGTGCCATAGAGGTCTGCCAAACTGCACCACAAAGTCCAAAGACCTCAGACAGTCAACCTTAGATAAAATGTCTCTATTCCACCCTTAAAGAAGATAACACCCGGCTTTCACTTAAATAGGATCTTTTCATCCTCGTCTTGAGGTCTCCTGGGAAATTCCTCGCTTAAATAAGTCCAAGTTTTGAACGGAAGGAGGACGTAGCCGATTTCAACGGGACACTTTTCTTAATGCTCCAGAGTGTGGTATGAAGGAATAGAAAATAGATCTGGCTACAGACTCAACGATAATCTATTCTAGCCTTGAATATCTTTACATCTTTGAATGAAAACAAATCTTGGCTGCTCCTCTCATTTGTAAGGTTTAAATAAAAAACAGTAACAATCAATGCTAGTAAAAGTTTAACGTGTCTTCTAGCGACATTACCCCACCCTGTTCTAAATTAATTAATTTACCGCCCTTGACAAACATCGCACTACCCTTGCTACGTCACAACTCTACTGCCATTCACTCGAAAATGTACCATTTATATTGCAATATAAGAGTCCTTTTTACCAAGCAACGAGTTTGTTATAGACTTTTTCCATGAAACACTGTGGTACCCTCCATTGATTAAAGAACTTCTTACTAAAACAAAAATGCGTCAATGTTTATTCTGTGCTATACATTGCGCGTAAACGTCTCAACTGTGATTACTTTTCATACAACCGTAGAAATGTACGGCAACTAATGTTAAAATTGTAAATATGCGTAAAGCTAAACATTGAGGTGGTGCAGTTGTATATATGTCAATGTCTGGGATCGGTACGTTAGCCCCGTGTTTGGAGCTTTCGAGTTGAAGAAGGAATACTTTGGAAGGCTGCGTGATGGAAAATTGGGACAATAACAGAATGAAATTGCCCCAAAACAATGACAGTATGTAGTTACTATTAGATATGAAATTCTGAACCAGGTAATATATCTTAGTAAGTGTTCCGACATATACGTAACTTGTTCAACGCAAAATTTAATGTAGCATTTTTCATTGTGACTTCAAATAAAAATAATGTCGATCGATAGCATTGAAGTATAATGTCATAGAACAGACATCTCGAACAAAATGTGTCCCGCGGTTCTATTTTCAAAATTGAGCCCCCGTTCTCCTTTCAAAATCGAACGAATCCATTGAAAATTGAAGCGGATCGGCGCCAATTCATTGGGACATCAATTGTGTTCGAGTGTCGGTTCTAAGCTAGTAATAATACTTCAATGGCGACCGGTAGGTAGATAATCCTACTAATACAAATCCTGCTAATATCAAAAATGCGAAAGTTTGTAAAAAAATGTTTGGATGTTAGCGTCTCCCACTATTAAATATGAATATCGATTCTGAAGGAGTTAAACTCCAAATATAAATGGGGTAGATTCCGGTTATACCTTCCCGTGTGATGATTTGGACATTTACATGCACACAGACTACAAAAAATACGAAACGGCTAACCCATATTTTAACCGACTTCAAAAAAGGACGAGGTATTCAATTCGACTGTATTTTTTTATGTTTGTTACCTCAGAACTTTCGACTGGGTGAATCGATTTTGATGATTCTTTTTTTAATCGAAAGCTGGTGCTTGTTATGTAGTCCCACTTAAAGAGCTAGATCTGACGAGTAGTTTTTGAGTCATTTTGAAGTCGGTTATTTTTTTCTTGGTAAAATTCAGATTATGTTACAAGCATAAATAAAGATAAACATTTTCATTACTCATCGAACATTCGATTAGTTTTTCCTGGTATTAACATAATATGCTGTATATACTACAGCCACGGACCTAAAAAAAGACGGACGTAATCCCAATAACAAATTCAGTGAAGCACCCATAGTAATACCAACTCTCTATTCGTACAAGTACACACACCCACACATTGACACTTCACTGCTTCAATCGCGAATCAAAAATTACGCACACATGGTAAGCGGGCGGCCATTGCTATGCTTCACTCTCGTTTAGACGAGGTTACGTCCGTCTTTTCTTCAGGTCCGTGACTACAGCATATTATGCTGTAAAACTTTAGTTGACCGGACAGCTAACCTGACGTCTGAACCCACTCCAATCTAAAGTTACGCTCGAAACTAATATTCATTTTAAATTCATACAACTTTGCCCAATTCGAGAACCGTAAAGTTTCTGTGGAAATTATTTAGTGCCGTAGTAATTTTAGTATTGGGTTTAATTGTTCTTACTGAAGTATAAAATATTTTAGTGTTGTCCTTGTTTGTTTTAAGATGTTTTTTATGGAAATAGCCGGCAAACGAGCTGACGATCCACCTGATGGTAAATGTTATCGTCGCCCATGGACATCAGCAACACCAAAGGCATCACTGATGCGTTGCTGACCAAGAATGAGAGAAGAAAAAAAAGGACTGGCTCTCAAGCCCCCAGCCGGATGTCGACGAGTCGTTTGGCGGCTGACTCATGCTCAAGGGTGGTAGCAATCCAGGCGAACCCCCTCGAGAAATAATAATAGTAATAATGGTATTAATTAAAAATTAAAATATATATTACCAATATAATCCCTCCAGGAGTCCTACCACCAGCGTGCCGGATTTAGTCGCCTCTTACGACACCCTTCCGGCGTGGGATTGGAGTTAGTATTCTAAGCCGCCCCAATACGGCTAGTTTAGATCTCTGTTATGCTTATAATATTAGCGTGTCGTAATAGGCGACAGAAGCCGCTTGATGGTAACTTCACATAACCAATTACTTATATTATAAATGATATAATTAATTTATTGACATTGATATTATTATTTTTATGAAGCCTACCTGACTTACCACCCTCTTGCAAGAAACAGCTGTTAAACATTGAAGTATTATTACTAGCGTATAGAACAGACAGTCAGACACCGCGAACACAATGTATGTTCAAATGAATTGGCACCGATCGGCTCAATTTTGAAAATAGAACCTCCCGGCGGGACACACATTTTGTTCGAGATGTCTGTTCTATGATATTATACTTCAATGCCGCTAAACGACTTTTCTTGTTCCGGTTGCTGCTAACGTCCATGGGATACGGAGACCACTTACAATCAGGTGGCTCATTATTTGTTTCCCTTTCCCATTTTACCTTTACAAATAAAAATGATATAAATTATAAAATTCATAATTATATAAATCTCATGTATTTTTTTCATAGTGTGGGTTGTAAGACTTCTGAGGCAAAGGATTCTCGAAGGGAAGGTGCGTGGTTACTAGTTTTTAAACATTATGTACATATATGTAAAAAATCAAAGCAGACAATTGCATTTATAGAATCCAGGTGTTCTAAATAAAATAAAATAAAACTTTAAAACTAAAAATAGATCAGACGAAGTACAACAGAGTACGCAAAAAGACATAATGGCGGCAAAATTTCGCTTCATCTATCATTTCCTTGGCGACGTTGACAGGCGTCAAAAAAAAATAAAACCAAAACTCAACATGATAGTCATTAGCGGTAATTAAACTACGGATTTACAAACTTATTTTTGTCCACGACACTGAAATATTAACCGATCATCGATCTTATTTTCATACACAAAAGGATATGTTTATTTTTAAACTCGGAAAAGGAAACCGTCACTGGCAAGTTTTGAACGCACCGCCCCGATGACGGATCATTCGTCGCTTGTGATTGGCTGCGGTTGAGTTGCCGCCAAAAATTGCGTTTGAAAGACAAATGACAGCTGTCAAGTTGCCCTGAGCCTGAATTTGTTAGATGACATGTTTTAAAAACAAATGTACTGTCGTGTTAAAAGATGTATTGTTTTGCTTTTGTTTCTCGCTACAGGGTTGGCACTTGACAATCATTGTTACAATGTAATGTGTAGATAATTTATAACTTTTATCAAATGTTTTAGATGGTTAATTTTTTTATCATTCTCACGTCAAGACCTTCATAGCAGCTTGGGGTTAATCTATGATAGCAGCGTAAAATCTTTGACAGTTGACACGTGACAGACACTGATGACAGATGAGACAGACTACAAAAAATAACAAAAAAGTTCAAAGTATAAGAATCTCAAACAGACAAATTAATTTAACTGATTCTGGCCATTCATAAACTACGTCGCACGTTAGGGGGGAGGGGGGGGTCGATGTAATGAGACATTGTGTGACAATGTGGTGGGAGGGGGTCCTAAATTTCGTGACGTCACATTTCAAAATCGAATAATTGGTATGTATAAGTAAATATTAAAAAACAATTAATGGAAATAAAACTTATTTCGGAACTGCTGTTTTAATTTAATAATTTATAGGTGTAAAATTTCATAATATGTGACGTCACACTAGGGGGGGAGGTCTCACAAATGTGACCAGCTGTGACGAGGACAGGGGGAGGGGTCAAAAGTCATGAAATTAGTGTGACGTAATTTATGGATGGGCCCTAAGATCGTGGTCACGGCGAGACAACGATCCATGTAACTGGGTTGAAATATCATTATTATAAAATACGAATCGTAAATACCCGTTGGATTTAAAATGTTCAGTGTCCACGATGATATAAGTTTATAATCATTTGTTATCGAAATCGTCTAATATAACTACAAAATTAACTAACAGTGATCTGTAATTATGTACATTCCAAACATATTTCCACGTAAGTCATTATGCAAAATAATTGTAAGCTAACAATGCTTTCGAAGTACTGAGCGCCTTAGTGGAATCGGAAAACACTTATATGGGCACTTAAGTCAGCACTTAAGTGTGCGGACTAATGCGATTATATTGCATTATCTGCTCAAGTTATTCCCCTTCAGTGACATTGATTGCTGTTTGAAGGATATATTATAAAGAGAGGGGAAATAAGGCAACGTCCACTTGGATCCATGACAAGGATCCAGCAGTGTATCCATAAGAAGACTGGTTTAAAATTAATAATTAGTAATATTATAAAATCTTTAATAGAGATGTTTATTGCACAAGATAATATATTATGTATGTTTTTTTATCTGAATGACAACGAAAGGAGCTTATGATCCACCTGGTGGTAAGTGGCGACCGTCGCCTATAGACATTTACACCATAGGCATCACCAACACGTTGCCAATCAAGAAAGAAAAGAGAAAAAGAAAGAACTGGTCAGTTCTCAGCCCCAAGTCCTCAGCTGGAATATGAACCAGAAGATTCGTTTGACGCTTGACTTAAGCAAGAGGTAGTTAAGTAGGTAAACTAGAAAGTAGCCGTTGTAGAAAGAAAGAGTAGCCAGAAAGGTTGGTTTGTACTGGACTGGATAGAACCCTTTTGAAAACTTTGTTTTTAATTGAAAACCAAAATATATCATTTACCTGTCAGCCGGTCTACGGCATTGATTAAAACACCGACTATACCCATTGTGAAGGAACATCAACACGCGTGCCGATACTACATTAAGCACTACTAAGCGATTGAAGCACGAACAAACTAGAGACACTATGATTTGGAAGAAACAGAGGACGTTGACACACACAAACACACCCACACACACATAATATACACACAGGCATATTCCATTTTTGAGACGAGTCCTGTTTTTAACCGACTTCAAAAAAGGAGGAGGTATTGAATTCGACTGTATTTTTTTATATTTGTTACCTCAAAACTTTTGATTGGACGAACCGATTTTGTTCTTTTTTAATCGAAAGCTTGTGCTTTTCATGTAGTCCCACTTAAATTTGAGCAAGATCTGACGAGTAGTTTTTGAGTTATCCTTAATTTTGAAGTCGGTTATTTTTTGTCAAATTTTTTTGAAACAAAAAGTTATTAACTATTTCAATGAAAAGTATCCAAGTATTTTTATTCAATGCCTCTCCAATGTGCCTCATTTATAGTGGATGCTGCAAGCGTGCAAACGTATCTAAGTATTAAACCTTCATCATCATCACAAGTAATCACAACACATACTTCACTGGGTAACTTCACGCATCTTTAAGAACATTACGAAGAACTCTCAGATAAGCAGGATTCTTCGTGGAAGCAAGAAAATGTTAATTTAATCAGTGATGTCTTGTTACTGATGTCACCGAGCGACGGTGGCTCGTCTCGTACATAAACGAGTATCCAAAAGACGACCCTGTAGCCTAGTTGGTGGCGATCCTGCCTGCGAAGCTAAGGGTCCCGGGTTCAGTTCCCGGCAGCAGATATTTATGTGACAGATAAATATTTCGCCTCTTTGCTTCAATAACTTGTTATCTTGAAAATCACAATTTTACAGAAGCCCATTTTTTCAGGACCAACTTCTGTCTATCACACCGATCATGCTCCGTCATGCTCTTCGTCTTCGTCATGGTCATGCTCTTTCTCTTTTCTTGGCTGGCAACGCATCGATGGTGATTTATGCTGCTAATATGGGAGACAGTGACCATTCACCACCAATGGACTCGTCTACTCTGTTGTCGACTATCCTAGTAATATTATAAATGTGAACATTTGTAAGGATGTTGGTTCCTCTTTCACGCAAAAACTACTGAACGGATCTTCATAAAACTTAGCATAGAGGTAGACCATGATCTGGAATAGGACATAAGGTACCATGTTTCCAACTTCGTAATAAACTCAAGTGGCTCCCAATCCGTCTTCGTCGGAATGCACATATTCTCTCTGCTTTATACTGCGTACTGTTCAATCCTGTTACACCTTCCTATCTCAAAGAGCGGTTTAATTACAAATTTGAATCACATGACCACATGCTCCGATCTTCCTATAATCTCTCGCTTCTTACTCCTCCTCATTTTTCATCTTTTTACTCCAAGTTCTTTTCTGTTCAAGCTGTTCGCCTCTGGAATTTACTACCAGTAAACATACGCCGTGCTCAGACACTTCACTGTTTTAAATCACAGGTGAAAGAATTATATCTCAAACAGGATATTATATAAATTTCCCTGATTCATTATCATCACTAGTATTAGCAATTTAGTTTATAAGCAATTAACAACTAGAGAATGCTATTTATTAAGTACACCCTACGCCTCATTGTTATTTTCTCTGTTTCCTATATCCTAAGGTTGCCTGGAAGAGATCGCTTTTTAGCGATAAGGTCGCCTTTTGTATGCCACATTATTTTTAAGTATTTCTACTTGTATGTTTATTTGGTGTACAAATAAAGTGTATTTGTATTGTATTGTATTGTATTGTATTGTATTGTATTGTATTGTATTGTACTTACTTACTATCCCGAAAAACGCAGACAAAGCCGCGGGCAGAGTGCTAGTTTACAAAAGACTCCAAGTTACTCAAACTATGGTCACCCTACGACTACAATACAATACACAGCTCCCGAACTAATCAAGGAAGCCGACAATTTTGACGAATAATTCGTCAAGTTAGTATCGTGATTCGTGATTGCTTGTTTAATGAACAGACAGGGACACAGGCCGCCCCATTGTTTCTAACATTAATATTCGCTACATTTCTATCACTTTACGGCTGTACGCACACGTTCGACTTTCTGCTGTATAGGTTTTTACAGGATGAGGTTTTTTAATATCCTCCAAAAATCCAATTCCATGGTAGCAGTAGTTTTTGGCTTTCTAATTAAAATCGTAGGGTACTCTAGAAACTATCGAAAAATATGCGTTCGTTAGAACAGCCTTTGCTAAGTGTGTAACAACTTAATATCATGAATTTTGTATGTTTATTTACATAGAAGTGTGTAACTTATATCATTCTTGACAAAAAATAACCGACTTCAAAATTAGGGATAACTCAAGCTTTCAATTAAAAAAAAGAATCATTAAAATCGGTTCACCCAATCGAAAGTTTTGAGACAACAAACATAAAAAATACAGTCGAATTGAATACGTCCTCCTTTTTCGAAGTCGATTAAAAAAGTAATTTTGACTACAAATAAGAACAAATAAGTTGTTATTTATTTTATCAATTCATACGCTGACTAAATCTACGAGCTGTAGGGAAAAACTTATTTTAATAAACTTATAAAAAAACATTGTGCGGTTGTTATTGGTTTTTATTTAAACACAAATAAATAAAATTAAATACAACTGAGATTTACTCTCTGGAACCACAGTACGAACACAGTACAGTATCGAAATTGCATCTAGAATGCTCCGACCGTGTTTGTGGTGTAAATAATTAAAGTTGCCCGAACATTTTATTGCAGAATGTTACTTTAAAAAATATATATTTACGTCATATCTAGAAATCTATACGTCTATACAAATAAATAAAATTGGAGTTGTTAATTGTTGATCTGTTTGTAATATTAAAATAACTGCTTTTTACTAAGTGCGTTTGGATGTATACGCGGTACATATACCAAAACACATTTTTTACAATTTTTGTTTGTCTGTCTGTTGGTCTGTCTGTCTGTATGTTTGTTCCGGCTAATCTCTGAAATGGCTGGACCGATTTTGATGAGACTTTCAATAGCAGATAGCACTTAGGCTACTTTTATTTTAGAAAAAAAAATAGTTTGTTAGGCGATACGAAGTTCGCCGGGTCAGATAGTATATGATATAACTGTTTAATCGGGATGGACCACTTATAGCCACCTATTATGCATTTTAACTTTTTAAGCACAAAGACAGTACATTGCAAATTGTACTTTACATAGATTACAATCTCGCATTATACAATGTGCGGCGACCTCAAGCTGACTTATAAAGTGTTTATATTTATTGGTAAGCTCCATTATTTCCACAATCGTCAAAATGAATTAATTTTGTGAAAGCAATTAGTTTTGTATTGTTTTGGGTTAAATTTAGATTGGATTATTGTTCCACTGAATATTTATCTCTGTGCTCGGTCGGTTTTGATAATCTCTGTGATAAATAATAAAGAGAACCCTTATAGTGTTTTGTCTTGGTAATACGTGTATTTAAGGATTTCATATAGCCCATAGAACAATTAAAATGCATGCAATTTACGTGGTAGAAGTGAAACCTTCAAAAATTTTGGTTTCAAGATAATGAGACGAATGTAAAATTTCGGGAAGATGATAATTGTAGGTTTTAGTAATGATCATAGTGATACAAAGTTAGAAAATAAAAATAAAACAGTGTTAACTAACGCCATCTCTTAACATAATATGAAGAGTAAAATGAGCAGCTAGCGCCATCTATCCAGCAATAAAACGAATCTTCTATTTTGTCCCTCGCGCTATCTATGAATACAACTTAACACTTTTTAAAGTAACACAAAGAGAACCACGAACATAAGAAACGCTGTATAACGCTTCCTATCTCATTTTCTCTCACGTTAAATCTTATGAATTTATGTATCTGTCCCTTTTTACTGTCGTTTTTTCGTTTCATCGTCTTTCAAATCACAACGGTGCTAAAGAAGTTTTCACTTCAAAAACATTGAGAAAAAAGTAATAATTAGCCTACAATTATTTCCTACATTTATGAATAACGTATCTTAATCTATTTTAATTATGGGGTGCCGCAGCGTGACCCCCGAACTGGTCCAGACTCAGTATAAGCCGTGCTGCACAACATAATCCGTCGCTTCGTGATCCGTCTGCAGCACCTTCAGGTACCGCTTCGAAGCTTACCCTCCATATGCAGATGCAGATATAAACTTCTTGGGCATCAACTGAGCATCATTAAATTTTCATTCTGGAAAACTTTGTAAAGATGAAAACTTTGTAAATGGTTGTGGTAGTACTAACAATATCTATTACATTACAAATAAATGAAATTGGAGTGTCTGTTTGTAATATTAAAATAACCGCTTTTTACTAAGTGCATTTGGATGTATATGTTACCGGCAAAACCCGATTTCAGGTTAAACTAGTTTAGCCTAGGCCAAACTAGTTTATCCTACTCGTGTCAGGACAAACCAGTTTGGCCTAGTCTAAACTAGTTGGGCCTAGGCCAGACTAATTTGTCCCGACACAATTAGGCAAAACTAGTTTCTCGTCAGTCTAAAACTGATTAGAACCGAATTGTTACGGATTTATATTTATTCGACAAATCTTTGTGCTTAAAACGGGATCCTGCCTTCTCGCCGACAATTGTTTGGCCGATTATCACTTGCCAACCAACGGTTCGCCTATTTTTCACTTTGACAACTAACGATTGTCAAATTTTTGTATGACAACGTTTCATTTGGTAGAATTAATGGAGCTGATTATTATGATGACACAACACGTTCAGAGCACTTATCATTTGTCAAATCCTTCACTAGGCCAGACAACTTTTAGACGAATAATAACGATTCGTCTGTGTAACGGTTCCCTATTCGTACATTTATATTATGATTAAAAAAAAACTAATTTTTACATGCAACTTTTATTTAAGAATTTACAAAAAAAACCTTAACACATTAAATTCGTAGCAATGCACATTAATAATTTTTCCTCTGAATATGAAGATTTGTGTTCAAAAGAGTTCTGTTGATTCTTTCTTCTTTGTCCAAGTACTTTTTTTTCTTGGGTTCTGGTGGGGCACCTGTTAACATATTTTCTATTTCCCCTTCGTTTGTAATGGTTTCCTTTATTAATTGTTTTATAAATTTTTCAAAATTGGTGACAAAACCGACTTAGTCAACCCCGACCCCACGTGGTACTAGTCTGCCCTACCCCTAGAGTGAATGTAAACCCCGGAGGCGCGGAGGGAGAGCAGCCCTCGCCCGCTGTAACAAACTGCAGGCACCATGTGAGCCGAAGCGGCTGAGGCTGGTCGCCGCAGGCGACCAAAAAGCCGAAGCTGCGTAGGCGAGCATGGAGTGCCTGCAGTTAGTTACGCAAGGGCGGAGAGGCTGCATTTCCCGCAGCGCCGGAGACGTTTGGAAGCCTGTTTGTGTATCAAAAACCCCTGAATTCTCCCTAAAAGTGCATACAAAGCAACTTTGTAATTATAATGATTTGTCGTTTTCTTTATAAAATTGGTCCGAAACCTTACTTAATACATCATTTTGGTAAACAATATGCAACTAAATGAATATTACTCTAACTAACGACTAGCCTGACAAGAAACTAGTTTTGCCTAATCGTGTCGGGACAAACTAGTCTGGCCTAGGCCCAACTAGTTTAGACTAGGCCAAACTGGTTTGTCCTGACACGAGTAGGATAAACTAGTTTGGCCTAGGCCAAACTAGTTTGACCTGAAATCGGGTTTTGCCGGTAACATATACACGGTACATATACCAAAACAACATTTTTTTTTTAAATTGTCTGTCTGTTTATTCCGGTTAATCTCTGAAATGGTTGGACCGATTTCGACGGAACTTTCACTGGCAGATAGCTGATGTAACAAGGAGTAATTTAGGCTACTTTTATTTCAGAAAAAAAAATTGTTTGTTAGGCGATACGAAGTTCGCCGGGTCTATTTTAGTCTATATTATTCTAATTTTATTGAATGTTATTTATATTATTTTATATTTATGTTATTTATATTATTTCTGTATTATATTTTATTTCATTATATAGTATCTATTTTTGCATGTAATACCCAGTATTTATTTCTTTTCTATATCTATCCATGCCGCCATATCGTTGTGTTCACACTGCCTGAAGGTTAACTGGGAGAGAATGCTGTCCGCCTTTGTCATCTGTACTTTTGTATGGGGATAAAGTTTTAGATAAATAAATAAACAATACATCTTTTCTACTTTTCCTACTTCTCATCTCGACTCGACTAATAAACTCCGCGTTCAAGGTAAAATAGAATAAAATGCAACTTAATTTAAAACAATTTCTCACAAATTAATTGCATTAAGCAACTGCGAATAAAATTCAATTAAACTGACGGTTTAATGGAACCTGGAAACTGCATTTGGAATAATTAGCTGCGCTCGGCCAGGAGCGAGCTGCATCCAGATCATTTTTATTTTATTGTATTGGTATTTTTGTACTTTGCAATATTTAATCTGCGGTTAACGTAATGATGCTATGAAGGGTGAATTTTTCAAGGAAATTGAATATGGTCATTAAAAAATCTAATGATGCAGTTTTCATCAAAATCGGTCCCGAGACACTTTTGAGCACTTTTCGCTATTTCTCTTAGATTGCCGCCCACTTGAAAAATTCATTCTGTATACTTTTTGTTTACTTGGCGTCATAACCTCGTGTATTGTTCAGCGCAGCATGACGCAGGTTGACTTGGATTCTAGGTTGGACGGAACCTCTTACCGTATATAGGGAGGGAGATTACGCAAGATTAGTAGAGGGTAAGTGGTCACCGTCGGACGAATACCAGCAACACAAAAAGTATCACCGAAGCCTTGCTGAATTGAGTCGTTTGGCAGTTGACGTAATAAATGGTATGAATGGTGACCCGTGTGGGTGACCCCGAAGCGAGATCTTAAAATAGATATTTATTTATTTTTTATTTATTTATTTATTTACACAGGACCACCAACAAGATTACAATATAATACATGACTTAAAATTTTAGACCTTAGGTAACTAGTATATTTTATATCTATATAGTCTGAGCATGAACCCTGCTAGGGCGTAGCAATAGTTATCAATTTATCTACATTCAGTACATTATTATTCAATTATTTAATTATTAATTATTTTAATTATTTCAATATTAACAATTATTATAAATCTACTATTACAAATTATTATAAAACATAAAATTTAAATACATAATTAAATTATTAATTATTCTAACTAATTCAATGTTAACATTATTATTAATTTAAGAACATACATATATCTATCTATCTATAAATTGTCAATTCATGAATTCTTTTAGATTGTAATATCATTTATTAATTAGGAAGATTTTTAAGTTTTCTATACATTTTGTTAATAATTTATTACTTTAAGAGATTATTACTAATAATATAATCTGACGTGCTTGGTTTTGCGCGTTTGGATTACAAAATTAAATAAATTAGTGCACATTTTTATTTTTCCTAAGCTTGCAAAAAAGTTGTAATACGAAGAAATTGTTGCAGGATAATTGTATTAGCTGGGTGCAAATACTGCAAATGAAAGTCAATTAGTGCCACGAGGTAATGGAAATAAACTGCATTGAATTGCGGAAACAACGTAGCTGCAGTTAGACTGCAAATTGTTAAAAAAATAACGTTTATAGTGTTAAATGTATAAAATGAACATTACCGTGTTATATGTATAAAAGATTTGAGCTAAAGTACGCCTGGCAGAAGTGAAATACCGAAACTATTTAGTAAATAGTAGTAAATAAACAGGAAAAAAAATATAAAAGAAAAAGAAATATAGCACAAACAAAAACAATATAACAATATAACAATATAATTTTTTAAGAAAAACCTTTTTTATTTATTTGAAGTGCGCAAAGTACAAAAAGTAGACAAACAATAAAATGTCAGTGGGGCAGATTTGGTAATTATACTCGTACATGGGGACATTGATATTTGATAGCTGTGATATTGATGACCGAGAAAGTTCTGGTTAGCAACACCTGATACCTAATATAACAAAAAAATGGCTCAAGACTGTATTTTTTTGTATAGATTAATCCCGCCTGATATTTAATGAAGTCTTGGGTGATAACATGGACTAAACTGTTATTTCCAAGGTTCATTTATAGTTTTTGTTCTATCCATAAAGAATTTAACCCCTTCAGGATAGTTTGAAAAACTTACGATATTACTTCCTTTTTCCAAACACTCACTGTGTTTAGAAACGAGGCACAAAGCTTGGAACTAATCCCGAAAAACACACATCAACCCTCAGGAGAACAATTCCGAATCAAAGAGCATGCGAAAAAACCTCAATTGCGTCTATTCAGTCTCATGTAGGTTGCGGCGGGAGAGAAGGTCAGACAGTGCAGGTCACCATGCGTGTGAGGGAGATGACACGAAGGGTATCGGGGTCATCTCACAAGGAGCTGCTTGACCTCTTTTCACAATATAAGGATTTTATCACCATCGAGTGGATCTTGAATAACATTGGAGAAGACAGTGACTTATAAAATTAAAACAGGAAGATATTTTTAGGATTTACAAAAGGATGATATCGAATGTATAAAGCTTTCAAGTTTCAAGTATTTGTAAATATAGACGCTTTAGACAATACTTTTAAAAAGAAGAAGTATACATATTCAATTTCGCTACCTACCACTTAATAATCAATGGAAAAATTGCGGCTACATTTTTAATGTGCATGTTTCGTTTTCAGTGCCATACAACAAGAAATAATGCAGGTGGTATTAAGACTTTCGATACTTGGGTTGGCCACTAACCCCTCTGCTAACATGCTCTAGTCTAGTCTAGTCACTCTATTCTCTATCTTCTTTTGAGGAGAAGAAGAAACACGGCTTATTAGTAGGCCAGTAATAACTTTACGACAAAGCCACTTCCTCTTTGTTTTTAAGAGATTGTAGTTAAAAATATCTTCATCGCTCGACGAGGATACTTCACACGACCAACTTGATGAGATTCCCCTAATAAATTATAATTAACAGGGGTTATTAAGGATTACGTAAGCGGGTGTTATTAAACTCACTGACAGCTAATTAGTGAGTTAGTGTCGTAAATTACAGGTCGTCCCGTTAGGAGTAGGGCCGCGATATTTGCCTTATACGATTTTAAACGAAACTTTGATATTTATGGGCGGGTTTAGGACTTAATTACTAGCTATTAGTAATTAGCGGGTTGTAGAGCGAATTACTAGTAAGTCCAGTCTAGCCATGAAGCCACGGGAAAACACTCTGTTAAACTGGCGATACCTTTAAAATATTACTTGTGATGTTTTTTGAAAATTGTTGAATATGTATAATTGTATTTTTATTGCATAAATGAATTATAAATATTAATTGAATATCACTCTGATTGATTTAATTTAATTTAATAAATAATAATTAAAGTTTTGACATAATGGTATCCTGAGTGTAATGTTCATATTATATAAAAATGAAATTGTCGTAAATCATAGACTTGTAGTATTATATTACATATTATATTAATTTTATTTTTTTTGTGAAATCATTTTGCATGCCGTGAAAGGTAGATTGTGGCGGACTTATTTATAATTTTATTATTAATAATATGTTATTGTAAATACCCACATTCAAGCAAATAAAAATTGATTTGATTTGATTTGAAAATATTGTAAGGTAGTATCGAGGTGTAAGGGTATCCGATACGTCCATCTTTGGGCCTCGGCCAATCCCCTCTGATCATGGGTAGGTACTTCCTTGCTGAATAACTGTGAAATCCTTACACCCAAGTTGTTCACTATACCAACATCAGCATGGCTTTGGCTATAGTCTATGCAACTTACAGTGATTTTCAGTATTCCATCTCTCCATCATCCTGAAGCCCTTTTAACTTATTCTAAATCATGGTCTACTTGTTTGCTAAATTTCATGAAAATGTGTTCAGTAGTTATTGCGTGAAAAAGTGTAACCGAGATCCATACATTCTCAGAAACAAACATTCACATTCATAATATAAATAGGACTAACGATTATATAATATATAATATTATAATCGATATTGATCATGGCTTTAAATCAAAATAGCTGAACAGAACTTCCATATTGTGAGCCAGTGATTGTTGTTGTAAAAATATGTCTTAAAGTACAAAATATCTACGGCTACCCATTGATATTCAAAAAATTATAGATACGTCATACCCTTACAAATCAAGCAAAAAATCTGTTTCGAAAAGAGCTACAAAACACACACGTTTATCTTTTGTTTCATTACACCAATCACATTGGTATAATACACGAAGGCATTTTAACGCTGTATGTCAAATGTCAAGCACTTCTGACGACAACAAAAGCGTGCGTATTGTCTTGTATTGACAGAGCGACTCTTACACTCTTCATCGTCGGCGCGCTAGTGACATATCTACCTGTTTTTACATTTTATCATTGCGGCTACCTGGTAAAATCCGGTCACGACTGGGCTTCATTAATCACCTATTATCGACATAATCCGTTGGTTTGTCAGCTTATTTGATTACCTACCAGTAACTGCCGAGGATAATTTATGAGGAGTAGGTACCTACCTACAGAATTAAGTAACCGAGTACGGAAATCAAATATGCAATGTGATTTCATATGAGTTGATTTTGTATGTACGTTGAGAATTTTTCTTTTTATCAATATTTCTATCGATTTTCTGTATTCTAGTCTATTCACAAAAAAAATATTAATAGTTCATTTAAAACTAGTTAAACTTTTAAACTTAGTTCATCTTTTTACTTTTAATAAATTTGTATTAGGTATCTTATTTATTTTTAAATAAATTAAAACGATCAACGAATATTAATAAATACCAAAAACATTCTAAGTAGCTTTTAAAATAGAAAAATTATGCAACTTTTATAAAAGATTAGCTGACCCGGCGAACTTCGTATCACCTATTTTTTCTAAAATAATAGTAGCCTAAATAAAATAGTAGTAGGCTCCTTGTTACATCAGCTATCTGCCAGTGAAAGTCCCGTCAAAATCGGTCCAGCCATTTCAGAGATTAGCTGGAACAAACAGACAGACAGACAGACAAAAATTATAAAAAATGTTGCTTTGGTATATCTACGGTATCTACCGTATATACATCCAAATGTACTTAGTAAAAAGCGGTTATTTTAATATTACAAACAGACACTCCAATTTTATTTATTTGTATAGATATAGATGTATAGATGTATAGATTAATAGTTCATTTAAAATCTAATCTTTTTAGTTTTAATTTTGTATTAGGTATCTTATTTATTGCTTAAATAAATTAAAACGATCAACGAATATTAATAAATACCAACAACTTTCTAAGTACCTTTTAAAATAAAAAAATTATGCAACTTTTATAAAACATACGCTATCCTTGAGCACATCGTCAACATAAAACCATCGTTTGTAATTCAGACCTGTCTCCAAAAACCTGTCCAAGTCGTCAACCAAACACACCTTGCACCAATCGTTAATCCCTCAATAGTTTCAGCCATGACTAGCACGACACCCCATTAACCCCATTCCCGGTACAATGGCCACTAATGCCACCAGCCAGTCACGCCGGCGGAAGGCATTTGCGTGGTTCCGATAGCCCAGCTGATGGATGGCTCAAGCTAACAGGCTAACTAGTAATTTTATGATTCAGATGTTAATAATCTCAGTTTACCGGTAAATGGTCGGTATTTTAATTTTTACCGGTGTGTAATTTTGTCAAAATACATTCAATAAGTAATTTGCCGTATTGGGGCGGTTTAGAATACTAACCCCAATCCCACGCCGGATGGGTGTCGGAAAAGGCGATTAAATCCGGCCCTCTGGTGGTAGGTCCCCTCGAGAGGTTATATTGATAATATTGATTTTAATTATTAATTAATACCATTATTACTACTCGTATTATTATTTCTCCATGGGGTTTGCCTCTATATCTACCACCCTTGAGCATGAGTCAGCCGCCAAACATATCGTCGTGTTCCGGCTGGGGGCTTGAGAGCCAGTTCTTTCTTTCTTTTTCTTCTCTCTTGCCTCTCTCTTTGCCGACAACGCATCAATGATGCCTTTGGTGTTGCTGATGTCCATGGGCGACGATAGCCACTTACCATCAGTTGGATCGTCAGGTCGTTTGCGGGCTATTTCCATAAAAAAAAACTACAATCTATATTCATAAAACTCATGTCCACGCAGTCTTGTCTTTAAAACAATTATCTAATTAATTTGTAATACCCCTTCGGTGGAGTATCCTCTAGGGAACAACTCACTCAATTTGCGTGCAATCAAATCGGTTCAAGTTAAATAGTAGAAAAAAATCTTGACTATGTTACTTAAAGATGACAAAATACACATCGTGAAAATGGCTGCAACGGGTTGCTACCGAATGTTTTCAGCTGTTTTCGGGCACTGTTGAATGCTGCGTATGTCTAGGGCTCAATTTCTGGGCGGACAGTGATCGGGCGTGTGATCCATAGGAAATGCTAGCGCAGTTACGAGTTTCTTAGCGTTTATTTTTAAATTTTTTAATGCCGGACGCAAAAACAGGGCTGTTATAAGTTTACCTTCTCTCTCTCTCTCTCTCTCTCTCTCTCTCTCTCTCTGTGTGTGTGTGTGTGTGTGTTCGTAGCATTATAGCTCCTAAATAAATGGACAGATTATGATGCGGTATTTTTGTTTGAAAGCTGACGTGATTGAGATGGCTCTTAGTTACAAGTTATGAACAGCCCGTTCAGGCGTTTAATAATTCTTGACAAATAATAATAAATACGTCACACGTTAGGGGGGGGGGGGTCGATTTAGTGTGACATTGTGTGACAAGGGTTGGGAGGGGGTCCTAAATTTCGTGACGTCACATTTCAAAATCGAATATGGTATATATAGGTAAATATTAAAAACAATTAATGGAAATAAAACTTATTTCGGAACTGCTGTTTTATTTTTTAATAATTTCCAGGTGTAAAATTTCATAATATGTGACGTCACACTAGGGGGAGAGGTCAAAAAGTCATGAAATTCGTGTGACGTAATTTATGGATGGCCCCAAATTAGGGATAACACAAAAACTGCTAGTCATATCTCGCTCAAATTTAAGTGGGACTACATGACAAGCACCAGCTTTCGATTAAAAAACGAATCATCAAAATCTGTTCACCCACTCGAAAGTTCGGAGGTAACAAACATAAAAAAACAGTTGAATTGAATACCTCCTCCTTTTTTGAAGTCGGTTAAAAATGTACACTTATTATACTCATGTATTTTGTATAGAGAAATGCAACTCGATGCTCAGTGTGATTTAGGCCGTTTTTACAATACAACATGTGACTATTATGACAGTCCAGTCCAGACCCCATTTTTCCCACTGGGCACTCTGGGCACGTGCCCAGGGCCCCGTGATCGATAGGGACCCCCAAGTTCCTGCCAGATCACTAAACGATAACCGATATTTATTACCGAAAAACTTTTTTAATTCAAATAAATCGAACCTAAATTACTGACAACAATACCAATTTGTTTATTAGCCTTTGCATAAATCTAGAGGCTTGCTTATCTACTGTATTTGTTTATTCTAACAAAATAGTGTTCTGACTAACTCATTGGGGCCCCATTATCCTAATATGCCCAGGGCCTCTAGTAGGTTAAAGACGGCCTTGGTCCAGTTTTCTAGTCCTAGCAAATATCGTCAGCGACATCGTCTGACTCATGTAATTCGCGAGTCGAATCGTTCTACCACGACCTCCATTCCCCACTATCAGCCTGTTATTAAGTTGTAAATAGTAATTGATTATGTTATGAACAATAAACTGCTGATTATTGTGAACTGTTAATAAATGAGAGGTATTAAAAACTTGTAATCTATTTCCATTTGAGGTTGCTGACGCTATGACGTATTCCTCTAGAAGGTGTAAGAGTTCTCCTCTGGCCCTGGCGTGGCTGTGGATAACTACTGTAGCCTTGTTGGTAGCGACTCTGCCTCCGATACGTCCCGGATTCGATTCCCGGTATTTGACAAATAAATATTTGTACTCGGGTCATGGGTGTTATAGTGATGTCTAATGAGTATCGTCCATGCTTTCCACGACACAAATAATCTTACTGCGGGGGGGGGGGTATGAGTGTGTAAGCATAAACGTTTATTATTTTCTGTCTTTTCGTAATTATCTATACTAATATTATAAAGAGGAAAGATTTGATTGTTTGTTTGCAATGAATAGGCTCCGAAACTACTGAACCGATTTGAAAAATTCTTTCACTGTTGGGAAGCTACACTATCCCCGGGTGACATAGGCTATATTATATTTTCAAAAAAAATTAGGGATCCTTAATAAAACTCCAGTAATGCAACCCAAGGTGTAAAATAATAAGAAAACCGAAGCAAAGCGAGGGCGTACTCGTCGTTAATAAATTGATGGACCCTACGTAAGTATATGAAGACATGACAAAAAGGTAATTTTTGCTCATTGCATTATTATGTCTTTACATTGTTACGAATACTAGAAAAAAATATTGACTGAAGCTCTCAGAAGAGGGATCTAATGGTATTTATTAATGAACCGCCATAAAGGTGTAATGTGCTATGTTAACTTTCATAATAGATCGACCGTATAAGTAAAACAAGGTATGAGCATGCTAAATTAATCTTATTTCTGCGAGAGAAGTGTATCAGGTAACCATGCTAGCGAAGTAATTTGGGATATATAATTCTCACGTATACATACAGTGTGTGTAACTTGAAAATTCATACAGTCTTTTTGTAATGAATATATGCTATTATTACCTTTCAATTAATAGATTTTTCACATCTGTGTGACCTTTATATCCAGAGAAATCGAAGTCTTTCTGCAGAGTCGTCTAACATAATAAAAACAATTAAAATGATGGCCATTCCAAAAGGAAGAGGGCTAGACTCCCATTTATGTGTATTTTTATCGATAAAATTAGGTATATTTCATGCCCTTAAATTATAATCGCTACTTGATCGCTGGACACGCTGTATAATAACGTATGTAATATTAATGTGAAAAAATTATTATTATTTAGTGATTTTTAAAGACGTTGTTATTTTTTTGCTGAAAATAAGTTAGAATGTAATGTTCTTCAAGAATATAGGTAGACATTTTATCATTTGTGATGCCATAAAAAAGTTAATACTGATGTTACACGTTGGTTTTCAACTTAAAAGATCTTGTATTATTTCTTGAACGATTTTATAAAACTTAACGATAGATTACATACCTTAAGGCGCGGTATGACTACGATTTAAAAACGTTGATTTCACTCACCCAACCGCATATCTGCGCTAATCTAATGTTACATTTACGTGACGCTGAATAGGATTCAAAATTGCAGAGCATATTTTTGCTAACAGTGTAACTAGATTGCAAATAAACATTTAATTTGAGGGTTTTCCTTAGATAATTCAGAATATACACATTAAATTCAATATCTGTCCGGTTTAAGTTTTAATAAAACCATATACGTATTATATTCTCAAAAAAAATATGTTGTTACCGCTGAAAATACAGAGAACGTCGACGATTAAGTTTATTTTTGTATAGCAAATAACGATTTTTTATTGGAAATATTAAACAACTATTTAATATTCTATTCGGTCAACATTTTTCTTTAAACCTTTTTAGGGTTCCGTAGCCAAATGGCAAAAAACGGAACCCTTATAAATTCGTCATGTCTGTCTGTCTGTCTGTCTGTCTATCCGTCCGAATGTCACAGCCACTTTTCTCCGAAACTATAAGAACTATACTATTGAAACTTGGTCAGTAGATGTATACTGTAAACCGCGTCAATATTTTCTCACAAAAATTAAAAAAAAAACCCTTAATTTTGGGGGTTCCCCATACATAGAACTGAAACTCTAAAAATTTTTTTTCGTCAAACCCATACGTGTGGGGTATCTATGGATAGGTCTTCAAAAATGATATTGAGGTTTCTAATATCATTTTTTTCTAAATTGAATAGTTTGCGCGAGAGACACTTCCAAAGTGGTAAAATGTGTGTCCCCCCTGTAACTTCTAAAATAAGAGAATGATAAAACTAAAAAAATTATATGATGTACATTACCGTGCAAACTTCCAACGAAAATTGATTTGAACGAGATCTAGTAAGTAGTTTTTTTTTAATATGTCATAAATCGTAAACCGCAAAAAACATCGATCAAAGTTACAATGAAGTACAAGAACTTTTATATTATGTTACTTGCTGCTACGGAACCCTTCATGGGCGAGTCCGACTCGCACTTGGCCGCTTTTTTCTATGCTCTGTATTTTTTGCGTGCGATATTTTCATTGGGTTTCCTCGTACTCGAGCACCAAAGAAACCCAGTTTTGTGAATATTGAGATCACACCGCGCCTTAACAACAATATCCAGATAATTGGGTAAAACATAATATTTTATTTCTTATTATTCTGACATGTTTCCATATAAAATTTATAGACAAAAACTAGATCTTACAACAACAAAAAAGTCAAATAGGACTTAAATATTTTTAAACGTGTAACTATTATACAAAATTATACACATTTTAGAGAAAGTCTCACCAGAGGTAGCAATATGGTCATACCATTACGAGAAGGGTAAATCCTAAGCTGTTGTTAAGTGTAGTGTAGTGTTTTAATTACACTTTCATGTGAGCGTCTCTGTCGTCTAATTACACATTGTTTGAGCAGTCAGGGCGTTATTACGTCATATATGAGGCTTAAATGTAAAATTTTAACTGCAGATGATTTTATTTAGTACTAGCTTTTACACAACAACTTTTTTAAATTAATTAATTAGATATTAGATGATGCCCCTGGCTTCGCGCGGGTGGATATCTATTGTTTACAAATCCCGCGGGAACCCTGGATAAAAAGTAACACATTTGTTAATCTACGGTATAGGCTATCTCCATTCCAAATTTCAGCCAAATCGGATAAGAAGTTGTGGCGTGATTGAGGAACAAACATCCAAACATCTAAATATCTAAACATCCAAACATCTTCACAAACTTTCACATTTATAATATTACTAGCTGACCGGGCAAACGTTGTTCTGCCAAAAGATTTTAGGGGTAGGGGGATGAAAAATAGATGTTGTCCGATTCTCAACCCTAGCCGCAAAGATTTACGAAAATCGGTCGAGCCGTTTCGAAGGAGTTCAACTTCTAACACCGTGACACGAAAATTTTATATATTAGATTAATTAATAGGATACAATTAAATCTTAAAGTGTCAGGGTTTGTAGGAGACGTCATTTTCGGAAATAAAGCTCTTCGAGGTAAATCAGGGGGTCTTTGCTGTGATTATTATATTGTGTGTGCTATGATGTGGGTAAAAATCATTCAAAAATTTTAAATTAGTAAGTAAGTATTTTAAGTGTCCACCGATTTGTACTGGAGCAGCGTGGTGGAGTATGCTCTAGGCCTCCTCAAGAGGAGAGACCCGTGCTCAGTAGTGGGTTATTAATGGGCTGAAGCAAAGTATTTTAAGTGTACGACGGCTAAGAATATAATATATTTTTAACCGACTTCAAAAAAAGAGGAGGTTCTCAATTCGACTGTATTTTTTTTATGTTCGTTACCTTAGAACTTTAAACTGGGCGAACCGATTTTGATGATTCTTTTTTTAATCGAAAGCTGGTGGCTGTCATGTGGTCCCATATAAATTTTATTGAGATCTGACAATGGCATCCATGATAAAACCATTTATGTCTTAAATTTGTATTAAGTAAGCGCGACAAATGGACGAATAACTCAATATCACGGCAACCGATTTCGATGATTCTTTTTTAAATCGAAAGCAGGTGCTTGTCACGTAATCCCACATAAATTTGAACGAGATCTGACAAGTAGTTTTAGAGTAACTTTGAAGTCGGTTATTTTTTGTTAGTAAAATTTATTGTATTACCACTATCTCAAATGATTATTTTTTAAGGTCGATGCAGTTGTATTTATTTATTTTATTATTTATTTATTTATTTCACACACATTTTACTTTTTTTTTTCATACAAGAGTCGGACCTTGCAAACCACGCAGGATTTATATTATGTCCGTCGAGTCGTTCATGATACATATTTACGTAACTTATTTTAAATACCTACATAGGAAATCATTGTTCAAGTAGGTGATAGGCTTTTAGTTTATTTTTATACCGTTCATTATTAGTGTACGTAGTTATTAAGGTATCAGGTAACTCATTTAAGTAATTTGGAATACCTAATAGATTTTAATAATTCTTAATAGTCATTTTTTACTTAGTCTCGGTAATTTTCTCAGTTTCTCATGTCTTATTTTTAAGTTTAATAAATCGGGCTTATGGTTTTCAGTGAGTATATTCGATAGATTTTCTGAGACTGATCCAAAAAATTTTGTAGGCTGAAAAGCCTTTTTTTTGTTTGTCATTTCATACTCAGTTTTTCGAAGATGGTTAATAGCGAGCAAAATTAACAAAATGTGCCTACCTCACTACATTCGATAAATCCAAATTTGTCTGTTAGTCTAATAGACAATGCGTAGCTCGTTGATGTCCGTTCAGTCTTCTGGACATTGGCAAATGACCGCTGCAAGCTGCAACCACAGACATCTGCAAGTGACCTCACAGAATTAATCCTATTAATCCTATCCGTCGAGGACATTTCCCTCGTGACCGATTCGCTCACTAATTACCGTCATGTTTTTTTTAAAGAAAAAGATTCTTTAAGATAAAATATTTTATTCTTGCTGGACAGAGAACCAATAAAATACACTTTCAATACAATAGACCACGGACCTGAAAAAAAGACGGACCTCGTTTAATCGAGAGTGAAGCATAGCAATGGCCGCCCGCTCACCATGTGTGCGTAATTTTTGATTCGGGATTGAAGAAGTGAGGTGTCAATGTGTGGGTGTGTGTACTTGTACGAATAGAGAGTTGGTATTACTATAGGTACTTCACTGAATTTGTTGTTGGGATTACGTCCATCTTTTTTTTAGGTCCGTGACCATAGACTATAATAATATTATGTCTCGCAAAACGAATACTCGATAAAAGACGCACATCTGTTTGTGATTCTTTCATGGTTTTAACGCGGGTCGTTTTCTTCCAGTCGGCAACGTATCAGTAATGACTTTAGAGTTGCTGATGTCTCTGGGTGACCACGTCCACTTACGCTCAAATTGCCCAGTTGCTTCGTCTATTTTCTTACAAAAACTCTCGAGATCTACCGTTCTTAGATTTTGCTCACACAACATTCAAATGTAATGTAGTGCTTAACTGACACATAAGAAAACCGAAGCAAAGCGAGGGCGGTTACTCGTAAAATATAAAATTTTTGTTATTTAAATCATTGAATGTCCATTATTATTCTTACTCCAGGGCCGGCTGTAATGCGACATGCGATAGATGGACGAAAAATTTTGGGCGATAGAATAAAACTTTGACTTTAATAAATTAAAAAAAGTCATATAAGAAGACTAATGCTATAAGATTTAGGACCATTACTTTTGTTCGGATAATTTTCAGTCTGAGCAGAGCCAAGTGCAGTTGATACCTAGATCTCACCCTCAAACGTCCGACTGTGTTTGAGAGACGTTATTTACACTCCACAAATCCACATTACTGAACTCTTCACGACTCCATTGGCTGTACGACCGACTCTTTATTCAGTTAGTGAGTTAGTCGGTAACTTCACCTAGATTCATTCCCTAACAGAAAAACCCATTCACAGACACCTGTTGCATGCAGCCACAATTACGTGGAAACTCGTATTGTACAGTGTACTTTAGCTGCCAGAGAAATGAATGGCTGCAGCGGAGCAACTAGAGGGTTTTTAAAACAGTTTGTATTTCGAAACAAAGAGTATTTGTTGGATAGCATTCGCTATTCGTTGGATTTTTCAACTCCATTCAGTTATACAAAGTTAATTTTCAGTTGTTAGTGATTCATTAATGTATCATCATTAGTTTGGATGACCATTAATTTGTTAATGTAATAAGCGGATAAGGTCGTAGTTTTTATCTATACTAATATATAAAGAGGAAAGATTTGATTTTTTGTTTGCATTGAATGCGCTCCGAAACTACTGAACCGATTTCAAAAATTCTTTCACTGTCGGGAAGCTACACTATCCCCGAGTAACATAGGCTATGTTATATTTTCAAAAAAAAATAGGGATCCTTAATAAAACTCCAATAATGTAACCCAAGGTGTAAAAAAATAAGAAAACCGAAACAAAGCGAGGGTGGTTACTCGTCGTTAGATAAAAATCATCATAAAAATGTCTGCATCGGAAATCGAACTGGGTACTTACGCTTAGCAAACCAAAAGGCAGGCCTACAACTACAAGACTATAATGCAGTAAATAAATAATTAAATAACGCTTGTACACACATACTCCCGCACTTTAGTTTCACGGATGGCATGGACAATGGACATTGGACAACACAAATAAGATATCACTAACACTCACGACACGAAAACAAACACAAAACTATCACATAAATGTCTACCTATACCGGGAATCGAACCGGTAACCCAAATCACTACCAACTAGTCTACATGATTGTAGAGCACAGACCTCCCTAGATACATAAACCCTATAGAGGTAATAATATTATTCCAAAGAATATTAAAACATTTTCCATTTAAAACAAAGGTAGAGAAGCAGCGTAGCAACACAACCTACTAAATAAATTCCTTAATCCTCTTAAGAATCGCTGGGCGCTATAAATATCGCTCTTGCAAGGTGGCAAATTACTTCGAATCAAGGCGAACCGCTCCCTCAGGTCGCATTTCTGAAACCCTTATATCAGCCCTACTGAAATAGGAGCTTAAATTGTTCTTTTTTCAGGGATTTTTGGCTACGTATAAATAATATAAATATGCATGTTGGATAGGTAGTATACTTCACAAGCAACGAAATACGAGGTACGCGTATCAATCTGTTTTGGCTAGATTTTCTGAACAAGAGTTTCAAAAAATTATTTCAAAAGGAATGTTTGGTTGGTCGAAACATTTCACAGAAATATATGTAAATATATTTTTTATAATACGAGTAACTACTTCATTGTAAATGCCAACATTGACATACATTACATCACAAACAATATTTGCAATAACAATATTAGAAGAGGCTTTAAACGAAACAAAAGGTACAAGTTGTAATTCGTAAACTCCTGAGGGGAATTTGGGAGCGCGCTTCGGATTAAATCAAGAAAAATTGTGCCACAAATCCTATCCCGGCATCTCTGACGCCGACTGGCGAATTATGGACGATTCCATCCCAGATGGAATTTACACGGGCTGATTCGATTTGCTATTTTGTGATTTAGCACAAACGGTACAAATAGAAGGATTTTCGACCGATGTTGGAGAATTTTAGAGGAATGCTGCTTGTAGGTATTGGGAAATATATTATGGGGATTTATTAAGGCAATAGAGCTCTTAATATTTTTACAAATTTTCTCTTTTTAACTGTTTGTCTGTCACTAAGAAAGACATCACTAGCTAAGTCATCACTAGTAAAGTAATTACTAACAAAAACGTCACTAACAAAGTTCTCACTACCTAACAAAGGTATCTAAGTTAGTTTGCTTTACCATCCAAGGCTACATTACTGCTTACCATCAGGTGGTTTTGTGGTCAAGCACTAACTTATTCGGTTTAAAAAAAAACACTGTCGAAGTCATCACTAGCAACAAGGTTATCACAAATAATCTAAATTTTACTAACACAAAATAACCGACTTCAAAGTTACTCTAAAACTACTTGTCAGATCTCGTTCAAATTTATGTGGGATTACGTGACAAGCACCTGCTTTCGATTAAAAAAATAATCATCGAAATCGGTTGGCGTGATATTGAGACAAATGGACGAATAACATTTGTCGCGCTTATTTAATACAAATTTAAGACTTATATGGTTTTATCATAAATGCCATTGTCAGATCTCAATAAAATTTATATGGGACCACATGACAGCCACCAGCTTTCGATTAAAAAAAGAATCATCAAAATCGGTTTGCCCAGTCCAAAGTTCTGAGGTAACGAACATAAAAAAAATACAGTCGAATTGAGAACCTCCTCCTTTTTTTGAAGTCGGTTAAAAAGTCATCACTAACAAAGTCATTATTAGGAATCTCATTACTAGCAAAGTCATTACTGACAAGGTCATCCCTAACAAAATCATCGCTAGCAAAGTCATCTATACTAATATATAAAGAGGAAAGATATGATTGTTTGTTTGCATTGAATAGGCTCCGAAACTACTGAACCGATTTGAAAAATTCTTTCACTGTTGAGAAGCTACACTATCCCCGGGTAACATAGGCTATATTATATTTTCAAAAAAATTAGGGATCCTTAATAAAACTCCAATAATGTAACCCAAGGTCTAAAAAAATTAGAAAACCGAAGCAAAGCGAGGGCGGTTACTCGTCATTAATAAAGCCCTTTGTTACTAATTGTTTATTTTAGACATCCAACTTTTGAAGTTCAACTCCGAACGAGACAGATCAAATTTATTAAAGTCCGAAACACTTCGGATCAATATCCGAAAGCCAGGCCTAGGATGTACATCATTAACATAACTCATGAGCATAGTAGACAGTGTTGTCATAAAATATGCCCCAATATATCTCTATGCTTCTTGGTCGGTTAATGAAAAAAAAATCTAAAGGTCTCTAAATTTTGGAGTATGCCACTACTACAGTATTTTATTCAAATAGATCTACATTATATAAAATATTAACTCAATTTATAACCCTCGCTATCAATTCTGATTACTGTAAATGAAAGGCTGAATGTTACCATCATAAGTCGACCCGAACATTTCACAGAAATTCTGCACTTCAGTATCAATTTCCGTCTTGGAAACACAAAGGGGAGGTCTTGACGAACTGGCGGAGTGAACCCGAGGGATGTTTTCCTCTTAGCCCCAAGGTCAATAAAGGTCAATGACCAAGGTTATGTTTTGTTTTAAGGAGCCTTTTCCCTTTATTCACACGGTTTATTCGCTCAGTAATCATTAAGCAGACATTAGTTAAATATGATTCACGAAATCTGTAACTACAAGGCTATTCTGTTTTGTAACTCGACAGCGGAATCCGCGATGCCGCGATGAGTTTCAAAATTGAAGTTCGAGTTCGAGACTTACTTCACTTCGCAAGTGCGTACTAGATGATTAGAGAATGACATATAATATGCATTTGGTAAGAATACCATACCAAGGCATCTTTAGTCGTTTGAAGTTCGAGTTCGAGACTCAGTTCACTTCGCAAGTGCGTATTAGTACGCACTTGTATGATTAGAGAATGACATATCAAGATGATGCAAGTTCGCTTTCGAGTCTTACTTGAGTGAGCTTCGATTTTGAGTTTGTATTTTAGAGAATAGCTCTCCTGAAACGAATTGTCGATAAATATTTATCTTACTGCAGTACTTATAGGTAGACGTATGGAAACGACATTTTGTCCATAAGAGTAGCATAGGCATATACTAGTAATTAAACTTTCAGATTAATTTTATTCATTCAAAAAAGACAATCCTGACATCGCCAGAGAGGATAAGAGATAGCGTTAGAGAGGAAGTCAACTCATTACGCGTTTCTGATTAGCGCTGTGCGACCTGAATTACACTTAATTGCGTCAGAATATTTTTGTGTAATTTATTTTGACATTTGTACGTTGGTTCCACCGGCAAGATGTGCTGGAATGTAATATAAAACTGTTTATGACATAATATGTACGCATACTTGAACAAATAATTAATTAATTCATTCATTCATTCGTTCGTTCGTTCGTTCGTTCGTTCGTTCGTTCGTTCGTTCGTTCGTTCGTTCGTTCGTTCGTTCGTTCGTTCGTTCGTTCGTTCGTTCGTTCGTTCGTTCGTTCGTTCGTTCGTTCGTTCGTTCGTTCGTTCGTTCGTTCGTTCGTTCGTTCGTTCGTTCGTTCGTTCGTACGTTCGTTCGTTCGTTCGTTCGTTCGTTCGTTCGTTCGTTCGTTCGTTCGTTCGTTCGTTCGTTCGTTCGTTCGTTCGTTCGTTCGTTCGTTCGTTCGTTCGTTCGTTCGTTCGTTCGTTCGTTCGTTCGTTCGTTCGTTCGTTCGTTCGTTCGTTCGTTCGTTCGTTCGTTCGTTCGTTCGTTCGTTCGTTCGTTCGTTCGTTCGTTCGTTCGTTCGTTCGTTCGTTCGTTCGTTCGTTCGTTCGTTCGTTCATTCGTTCATTCATTCATTCAGAGCAATAATATACGTCTTCTGTGGTCGTAATATAATTTGTTAAATGTAAAATCTACTCAACGGATTTCCGATAGATCATGATCTTGGATAGGATATAGAGTACTTATCTTCCCGGAAAATAATGGCAAAGCCTTATCAGAGCACTCTCTACAGGTACCATTATTAGTAACCGTCCTTGCTTCGTTTCGGGAAACACATGCCTTTGTATCCATTCGTCTTTGAGAACCATTTCCTTCTTTGTTCTCTTTTCGTTCCAGCTGGCCCTGCGTTGGTGATCCCTATTAGGAACTCATCTGTTCGTTTTTTTGGGTATAAATGCCTACACAAACGCTAACACACTCATACCCCCGCAGTAGGTTTTCACCTGTGTCGCGGGTGACATGGACGACACATATAACACATCACAATAACACCCTGCACCCGAGTACAATAAATATTTATCTGCCCCGGCCGGGAATCGAACCCGGGACCCCTCGCTTCGCAGGCAGGACCTACCAACTAGGCTACAGGATCGTCAATTTAAAACAACACAAACATTTAAAAACTCAGGAATGTAGACGTAATTCTTTAAATTTACACATAATATTAAATGGTATACCAAATACATTAAAATATCGTGGCAACGACGCCAAGCCCCTAAAGTATCCAGACATTGCGTACGGAGGCATAGCTTGTGGACGCGCTTTCAAATCAAAGGCGACGTTACCCAGCCGTGGCCAAGTGAGTCAGGAATCATCTATTGCAATAATAACTGTTTGGATACGTAGCCAGTGACGTCACGCCATGGTGCCATGGTGTCTAATGAGGCAGAGATTTAATGTTACCCCAAGTTTACTGCAACACATCAGTGAAATCTGCATACGTATCGGTTAAGCTTTATCTATTCTAAGACTAGCTGTGCCCTGCAGTTTCATCCGCGTTAATTTGTGGAAAAAACTAACGACTAAAATATATGATACTAGCTGACCGGGCAAACGTTGTTCTGCCAAAAAAATTTTAGGGGTGGGGGGATGAAAAATAGATATTGTCCGATTCTCAACTCTAGCCGATATGCACGCAAAGATTCACGAAAATCGGTCGAGCCGTTTCGGAGGAGTTCAACTTCTAACACCGTGACACGAGAATTTTATATATAAGACTAGCTGCCCGGACAGACTTCGTTCTGTCAAAAGTTTAAAAAATAAAAAAATAAAATTAGGGGTGGACCACCCTTAAAATTTAGGGGGATGAAAAATAGATGTTGTCCGATTCTCCACCCTAGCCGATATGCACGCTAAGATTCACGAAAATCGGTCGAGCCGTTTCGGAGGAGTTCAACTTTTAACACCGTGACACGAGAATTTTATATATTAGATTATACAGCCTGTAGCCTTACTCGAGAAGTGGACTATGAAACACAAAAAGAATTTTCCAATTCGAATCAGTAGTTCCTGAGATTAAAGCGTTCAACCAAACAAACTAAATCTTCACCAGCCAATATTAAGTATAGATTAGCATGAACAAAATACACCGACAAAATTCTAAAAGTCATTTATAGTTTTTTTCAAATATTCATGCACGGACATTACTCAGATATAGTTTTAATACGAGACAAGGTATTGGAATACAGTTATTCTCATAACAATCGTGATGGCATTTACTTCACACAAAGAGTTTCGAGGTTTTTTTAACTTGCGCTCTCTCACTGTTTGTTTTGTGGAGGCAAAAACTGGAGTTTTTGTGTGAAAAAACAAACTATTCGCGTTACGAGCCATTCGACGTGACAGAATGTCCGGAGAATAGCGGACAATTCATTGAAAAATATACTTAATTGTCCCTTCCTCAGTTTCGGAGTAACTAACTGACATAATAATAATAAATACGCTCTTTGCTCGACTTTTGAATCGGTACAATGCAACAATGATCGGCCGAAATGAATTTTAACAATCAGTAGTTTTAGCTTAGGGTTCCGAAGTAAAATCGAAACCTTTATAGTTTCGTCATGTTCATCCGTCCGTCCGTCCGTCCGTCCGTCCGTCCATCCGTCCGTCCATCCGTCCGTCCGTCCGTCCATCCATCCGTCCATCTGTCTGAGGCATAGCGCCGAGACCCTTAGTGCTAGAAAGCTGTAATTTGGCACGGATATACATATTTATTAAAACTCCAACATCGTGGAATAAAATATTGAAAAAATTTTTTTTTCAGGGTACCTCCCCTACAGGTAACGTGAGGACGAAGTTTTTTTTCATTGCGTACCACATAGTGTGGGGTATCGTCTCCTAAGACCATTGGATTGGATTAAGGGGTTCGTTTACGAAACATTTGGCTTTAAAATGCTAATTTTGGTTAGAGTAAAGTGTCGTTGTCCCCTGCCGGCTAAACGGTTGGAGTTGGACAAATGAAAAAATTCTCAAAAATAGGTTGTAGGATGAATTTACAAGGAAAACTATCACGGCTATGTTAGCATAAGTAGTTAATGAGTAACAGTCGATAAACTTACTACTTCGGAACTCTACATTGCGCGTGGCCTGACACGGACTTGCTCGGTTTTTTGAGAAAAGCACCAATTGCCAGTGTCATCTATAGACATGTAAAACACACAATCAGTTGCACACACGGACCTAAAAAAAAGACGGACGTAGTCCCAACAACAACTTCAGTGAAGCACCCATAGTAATACCAACTCTCTATTCGTACAAGTACACACACCCACACATTGACACCATACTGCTTCAATCGCGAATCAAAAATTACGCACACATGGTAAGCGGGCGGCCATTGCTATGCTTCACTCTCGATTAGGCGAGGTTAAGTCCGTCTTTTCTTCAGGTCCGTGGTTGCACAGTAGAAATAGTCGAAAAACAAGCTGAAGATCCACCCGACGGTAAGTGGCGTCGCCCATGGACATCAGCGACACCAAAGGCATCATCACTCCGTTGCCGGCCAAGAAAGAGAGAAGAAAAAGGAAAAAAAGAACTCTTTCTTCTTTATAATAATACTAATGACTTAAAGCTTAATAATAATAATGATAATTTTATCATTATGTGAAGCCTTGCCACCAAGCCTTCCGGCTACTGTCGCCTTTTACGACACCCTATTAATGCCAGCATAGAATTGGGGTCAGTATTCAAAGCCGCCCCAGTACAGCTAAAACTACAGCCGTTGTTAGAACAATTAATTACCTAACTGATGAATTTAGGTACTCATAAATCCCAACACGCGACATCATCGACATGGCATGGAAATGACAGGTGGCAGTCGTGCCACGAGCGTGACAATGACATGTCACGTGACTGATGTGAGTGACGCACACGTCACTTCAGTCCGAGTGCATGTTAAAGTGAGCTAGGGATGGGCTCCAAGGCTTCTAGAACAATTGCAGTACGATAGTGGAAATACAGGAAAATACTTTTCAACTGAAATATCCAGTCAAATATGTAATAGCTTTGTTATTCATGTGGAATAAGTATCCGGGTTAAGTATAAAATGAACTGAGAGTAACTTATATTTTAGCCATATCGGGGCGGCTTAGAATACTAAGTCGTAAGAGGCGACTAAATCCGGCTTGCAGGTGGTAGGGCCTCTCGGAGGGATTACATTGGTAATATTGATTGTAATAATTAATAATATTTTCTCTATTATTATTTCTCCATGGAGTGCGCCTAGATAGCTACCACCCTCGTAGTTGAGTTAGCCGCCAATCGACTCGTGTTCCTACGGGGGGCTGGAGAGTCAGTTCTTTCTTTCTTTTACTTCTCTCTTTCTTTGCCGGTAACGTATCAGTAATGCCTTTGCAAGCTTTGGTATAGTTGACGTCCATGGGCGACGATAGTCCTTTACCATCAGGTGGATCTTCAAGTCGTTTGTCGACTATCTATACAAATAAATAAAATTGGAGCGTTTGTTTGTATCTACTATTAAAATAACCGCTTTTTACTTAGTGCATTTGGATGTATACAAGGTACATATCCCAAAGCAACATTTTTTACAATTTTTGTCTGTCTGTCTGTCTGTTTGTTCCGGCTAATCTCTGAAATGGTTGGACCGATTTTAACGGGACTTTCACTGGCAGATAGCTGACGTAACTAGGAGTAACTTAGGCTACTTTTATTTTAGAAAAAAAAATAGTTTTTTAGGCGATACGAAGGCGATACGGGTCAGCTAGTTGATAATATATTTTCCCTTGTGCAAGCCCGTATAAAATATTTCATTCTCAATACGAAAGAGGTCGGTAGTCGGTACACTAGACGCTAGACGCGCGTTTTCGAGCTATTTTTATATATTTCCAGCCGCTTTCTGGAACGTAAAGTGGCAGCCACCCCGCGGTACATGATCGGTTAAGGCGATGTTCCTAATTATTTATTAATTTAACCTTTATAAAAAACATAATAAAAAATATTACGGACCACTGTACAAAGGGCGAGCTTAATGCTCATTCTCTACTAGCTAACCATTGGATAAGAGAGAAATGCGTGAAAAGAGAAAATATAAGTAACAATTTATTATATTGGTAGTTATTTTCAATCAACTCAAAATAGGCAATCTATTTTTAAGTAAATACTTTAAGTCTCTAACGCCCCAACTCAGAGTCACTAACGGTTACTCAAATCGTTCCTTAGTAAAGAATCACCATACAAATTTTGTACTAAGGAGCGATTTAAGTAACCGTTAGTGACTCTGAGTTGGGGCGTAAGTTACGTTTAATTAAAACAGATATCATGTATGGCCAGCCAGAAGAAAGACAGAATAGGGAAACTTTTCAAATTATGCTCATCATAATTGAATTTATGGACTTTCATTATTTACCTCTGAATTTCTTTCTAAACGTGAGGATAAAATATTAGTGAGTGTTTTTGATTATCAAGTAACTAAAACGGTCACGAAAACATAAGAGTGAACTGAACAACGCTACAGTACCGGAAACAACGACGAGTGATAACAATGGCTTACTGTCTTCGAGACGAGCAAAGTTGAACAAAGATCATCGATTAAAAAACATTTTAAAAAGTGAACTCAACTTGTTACAATTTATGTAGACTGCAGCAGATGTATCGATGTAAGTTTCGGTTTCGTTGATACTTTTTATAACTATCTGCATCGAATCGATATATCCCTACTAATAATGGTAACAATAAGAAACTAAGTTTTAAAATTACATCGAACTAGTTGGGGTTCTATTATTTCTTCCTCACGTTGTTTCCTTTCTAATCTTTTCTTATACTCTATACTTCTCCCATTCCAGGCCAGATTTTCTCCCCCTGGACCCGTAGCTATCAAGAAACTCATTTGTTTACACGTACCCACATCCGACTATTCCCGAATCACACAACTATATTATTATAAAACGCACGTGTTACAACATCTGCAATAACAAGCCATCTGGCCATAATGGCTGGTAAAAAATTAAAAAACTCCCTACCCTTAACGTCGGACGGAAATAACTACGTTTGATCGTCAACAGCGCTGCGCACGCGCCGATATTACAAACCGATCGATTGATTTACACGTGCCCCCCGACCCCCCCTTTTCCTATTGAACGTAAACTTTAGTTTGTAACCAAAAATATACTTTGTCTCTTTGAAACAACGTTCAAAATGAAGATTTTCGTGTCGATAAAAAGTAGACTACAAACGAAAGTATCGTCGTTATAAATTGTATTTTAAGTGGAAGGTTTTAAGATGCTTTTTTGATTGCTTTGCCGTAAGGTTTATAGGTGGAATGATTTAAAACCCATGATAGCCATGTGTGCTTGTGTCGTGACGTGACGCAAGTAATGGTGCACTAGACTCGATTTAAAACGATCCTACGTGATTTTTTATGTCTGAGACAAAATGTTACGAATATTTATTTAATAGCAAGAGATACGGCGTTTGTTAAAAGCCAAGGACTTAATTTCTGAAGCAGTTTTCGTTAGCATTCCATTAAGAACATTTCTTATGAGATTTACGTTAAATAGATCTGGAACTAATATTACTGTCCATAAAACTCTCTAGGTGAGGTGCTATTTAAAATTACCCTCGTCCAGAGGCAAGGCTGATCGTAGTATCAGTTCACCATTATCATAACAAACAAATAAACAAACAAACATACAGGTGAAGCTAATTTAAAGCGTGTAAAAATGCATTGTCACTGGGAACAATTCGTAAAATTTCAACTCCATAGGATGAGAGGAAGTGTTTTAATTCAATTTGCAAGATTGACCCATACATACATACATTCTAACAAACTAACGAATAAAGCAAGTTAATTAAAACCTTGCAAAAACAAAATTCTCTCACTGCACTGTCAAAGGCTGTTTTTTTTGTTTTTAACGTACTTCGCTACACTTCAAAACGTGGCACCTCCCAAAAGCTCGCAAGCCGCTATATGGTGTAGCCGCTATATAATCTAGTATATTGGGAACGTTAGAACGGAACCCCTGGCTAAAGGATCCCTCCGATTTCGACCAACTTCGACCAGATTCTCCCCCCCCCCCCCCCCCGCTTAAACTGCTTTACTCACTTAAACTCCCGAAATTTTTGAACGAGGGCCCCCAACATTGATATAGGGCCTGCTTCGTGCAAGCTACGTCGTTGCTAACCAGGCTGGCTTCGAGGAAAGATAATAAGCAATACGGCGAGCGCGATTTCCTCGTTATCATAGTGTTACGAACCACGGAACCCCGTACGGAAAAATGGAACCCTAAATTGTCGAAGACGTCTTTAATCGTTTTATTGCACTATTGTGTTCCGGGCGAATGACCTTCGTTCCTTTGTGTCTTGACCTTGATGCTAACTTTTATGACTGTGTTTTGTTTAATTATCTGGATTAGCGCGGAACTTTCTCGAAAACCCGCGAACTGAGTTCGGCCACCTATAAAAGGACGCGAATTGGTCGTCGTGACGGATTCCAGTTCGGGATTCCGGTTGGGAATCGGGAACGATAACAGCGATACGAGCGATAAGGGAGTCAGGTTGGGACTCCAGACGGGTCAAAACGTGATCAGGGCGATAGTAAGAGGGTGTTTCGCGTTCGTGAACGACTGAGTGACTCTTACGCGGTTGCTAGTGTTAGTGTTAGTGTGTAGTAGTAGTAGTATTGTACCACCTTCTTTGTGTAATAAAGTACTCTTCGGCAACATCAGTGGTATCCTTTACGAACCCACCCACTAGTAGGACGTAACAATTGGTGTCAGAAATGGGGATGCCACTGACCCCGAGGGAGGCTGAAGAAGGTGTACGTACGCGACGCCAGGCGGCGGATATGACGACTGCGGGAACGACGACCACGACGACGGCGGAGGTGATGACCACCACGGCTGCGGGTTCGGAGACCACGGCAGCCGCACGAGTGGTGACCGCGACAGTTCCTGCCCCTGCTTCTGCTACTGTGACTGCTCCAGGAGGACTGGACCTGTCGGTTCTGCTGGGGGCTATCCAGTCACTGAGGGAGGAGCAGCGGGCAGCCAGGGAGCAGCAGCGTGCAGCCAGGGAGGAGTGGCGTGCAGCCAGGGAGGAGTGGCGTGCAGCCGTCCAGTCCCTGGGGAACAACCTGCGCCGGTCCCTGAAGGACGACATATTGGGGGCCTTGGACGTCGGAGTGGCGAAGATCACAGGCGTGTCGCAGGCGTCACGGCGCGTGAGCGAGGAAGGAAGCGATGGTGGCGCGGCCGGGGTGATGCCACCGCGGTCAGCGGCCGACCGCGCGGCTATGGCGGCGGTTGAGGAGAGTAAGGAGGAGAGGCCTGAGAGTGAGGAGGATGTTCTCGAAAGTAAGGAGAACAGTCAGTGTACTGGGGAAGATGTCGATGACAGGAAGATGGGCGTGGCCGAGACATGTTCGGATTGCGTACCGACGGAGCTGGGACTGGGCCACGGGCACTCGGATCCGGTCGTGGTAGCAGCGTCGCTATCATCGGTGGAGCCGGCCGAGCTGAGCCTGCCCGACGACACCATCCGCGCCGGGCTGCCGTCCGCGCTGCAGCTGAAGGCCGTGGTGTGCGCGTCGCAGATGCACGAACACCTGCTATCTGATGGGTCAAGGCCTGGGTTTCTCATCAGCGACGGTGCCGACGTGGGCAAGGGCCGCGCGACAGCGGGCATCATCCTCGAGAACTACCTGAAGGGTCGCAGGCGCGCCATCTGGGCGTCTGGTTTCAACGATCTCAAGTACGACGCCGAGCGGGACCTGCGTGATACCGGCGCCGGGAAGGTTGAGGACCATCCCTCGAATAAGTTTGAGTACGTGAAGAACTTGTCGGCGGTGAACGGCATCGTGAAGAGGGGCATGGTGTGTAGCGCATACTCGGCGCTGATCGGGAAGATGCAGGCCGACATCAGGTACCGCACGCGCTTCAAGCAGCTGTTGCAGTGGTGCGGGGAGGGCATGCCCTTCCCCACGTTTATGGATTTTAATAGTGCTGTGAAAAAGAGAGGCGTAGGCGCAATGGTGATCGTGGCGATGGACATGAAGCTGCGGGGGATGTATACAGCGCGCCAGCTATTGTTCCACGGCGTGTCCTTCAGGATCGAGAGGGTCCCGTTCTTTGAGGCCTTTGGAGGGACCTATGATAGGGCCAGCGCGCTGTGGATGGAGGCGATACAGTGGTTCACGGAGGCAGCCAAGCTGATCGTCGCGGAGGCGCGAATGTGTAGAACCATGTGGGGACCGTTCTGGTCCGCGTAAAGAGGCCGGGCTGCCGAAGATTAAATCGAGCGCGACACAGGACAGGCAAGGAGAAGAAGGAAGGCCGAAGATTGTTCGCGTCGATCGGTTGGTTCCGTATCACGGGTCAAATGATGCTCGGGACGAGCATGATTAAGGAGGGGGCAGTGTTACGAACCACGGAACCCCGTACGGAAAAATGGAACCCTAAATTGTCGAAGACGTCTTTAATCGTTTTATTGCACTATTGTGTTCCGGGCGAATGACCTTCGTTCCTTTGTGTCTTGACCTTGATGCTAACTTTTATGACTGTGTTTTGTTTAATTATCTGGATTAGCGCGGAACTTTCTCGAAAACCCGCGAACTGAGTTCGGCCACCTATAAAAGGACGCGAATTGGTCGTCGTGACGGATTCCAGTTCGGGATTCCGGTTGGGAATCGGGAACGATAACAGCGATACGAGCGATAAGGGAGTCAGGTTGGGACTCCAGACGGGTCAAAACGTGATCAGGGCGATAGTAAGAGGGTGTTTCGCGTTCGTGAACGACTGAGTGACTCTTACGCGGTTGCTAGTGTTAGTGTTAGTGTGTAGTAGTAGTAGTATTGTACCACCTTCTTTGTGTAATAAAGTACTCTTCGGCAACATCAGTGGTATCCTTTACGAACCCACCCACTAGTAGGACGTAACAATAGTATACAGGAGCATTTCCGACACTTAGAGTCAACTAACCTCTGTCACATCCAGACTTCCTCAATTACAGGGACAAACATCAACCACTTATCACCTGATATTAGCAATTCTTTGTGAATCCAGACGCTTTCCCATCAAACGTCAAGCTATGAGGCATTGCGTGTATGTCTTTACCCTATAAATAATGCGCATTCGGAGTGGAATGACCCGAGGAACCGGAATTGTGTCGTGAGTGCACCTAGGTTGACCTAGGAACCAATCTATCACAAACAAGCAAAAGGCAGTCCTATCTGTGAGAGATAGAGTGTAATTTCCATTGAACAGTTTTGATCTATCTCGATCCAAAAGGTCTTTTCCGTTATCCGTAAATGGTATTATTATTAGAACATGGGGTGTAATACATTGTAAATGATATCTTTCTACCAGGATTGTAAGACTATTTTTTAACCGTGTTCAAAAAAGGAGGAGGTATAAAATTCGACTGTATTTTTTTACTCGTATCTTTGTTACCTCAGACCTTTCGACTGGGTGAACCGATTTCGATGATTATTTTTTTAATCGAAAGCTGATGCTTGTCATGTGGTTCCACTTACATTTGAGCGAGATCTGACAAGGAGTTTTTGAATTATTTTGGAGTCGGTTATTTTTGTCAAGAATTAATATATTTTTGCTCATAACGAATTGTGACTGATTCTTAAATTTTGGGTTTTCAGTATTGTACGAGTATTTATAGTTATAGTCGTAAACATTTAAGGGTCTTTGTAATCCTTGTTATCACTACTACCATATCCCACTGCTGGACTTCCCATACAATGTGTGCGTAGACTCCACGATGTCATATTAATGCAAATTGGCAAGCTTCATACATATTTACGCAGAATATTAAGAAGTCTTATAAGATGTTTCCGAAACGTTTTTACCCTCACCGAAGCGATAACAATACGCACATTATTAATTTAATTGAAAATTTAAACGGACAGGATTTGAACCCGTACCCCCGTGTCGTTGCCATGTCGCATCGCACGCTGATGCCGAACTGTATGGTGAAGCCACTTACCATCAGGTGGATCGTCTATTCATTCGTCGTCTATTACCATAAAAAAAATTTTACAGGCACACTGCTGTTAGAAATAAATAATAGTTAAAAAAAAAAACTAAAAAACACGCTTTTATAGAGAATCCAACTAAAAAATAGAAATGAATTTGAATTAAGACTCATGTAATTGTATAAAAAGCGTGGGGTGCTAAGATAATAATAAAGTTTTAAGATATTAATTTATTTATTCCCTTCTAACTCATTGACACCGCATGGTTGACACCTTAGGCTTTTATTACAATTATACACGATTCTTAATTCAAATTTGTTTTCTATTTTTTAACAGACTTCAAAAAAAGGAGGAGGCTCTCAATGTATTTTTTTATGTTTGTTACCTCAGAACTTTGGACTGGGCGAACCGATTTTGATGATTCTTTTTTTATTCGAAAGCTGGTGGCTGTCATATGGTCCCATATAAATTTTATTGAGATCTGACAATGACATCCATGATAAAACCATATAAGTCTTAAATTTGTATTAAGTAAGCGCGACAAATGGACGAATTACTCAATATCACGCCAACCGATTTCGATGATTCTTTTTTAATCGAAAGCAGGTGTTTGTCACGTAATCCCACATAAATTTGAACGAGATCTGACAAGTAGTTTTTGAGTAACTTTGAAGTCGGTTATTTTTTGTTAGTAAAATTTAGATTATTAGTTGGATTTTCTATAAGTGTGTTTTTAGTTTTTTTTTTTTAACTAAGTATTATTTATTTTTTCATTTTTAGTTTGATTTTTTAAATGAAATTTGTTTTTTTTTTCCTTTCATTATTTTTTCTTTAAGTCTTGAATTGTTTGAAAGTTTGAAAGAAATCTGACCGTTTGAAGTGGGTCAAAATCAAGTCCAAAGAGTCGCTTACAAGTTACAAACAAACAAACATCATACAGGTGAAGCTAATATAAAGCGTGTAAAATGTACTATTTCTTTCTTTCCTGCAGCTTTTTAAGTTTTTTTTTATAATTACATGTATTTTACTGAGTTATTTACACACAAAAGCTAGTCAAAGTCTACCAAGTTTAGTAAGTAACAAGTTACAATACCACATGAATTGTAACCGAGACGTAAATAGAACAAAAGCCAAAAAAGGCGATTGTTTTAATTTCGCGTCTGAACCGTTGGGATGGTCTATAAACGTTTTAAATTATTAGAGCAAGTTAAAACACAATGGGTCGGATGTAGCGGGGTCATCGACCCGGCCACAGGTCACGCCATGGGTGAGCGGGCAGCTAAGGGTGCGTACACATGGGGAGTTTGGTAGTTCACGCGCGGTGGATGCGACAGAAAAACCGATGAATGAAAATTTTATCAACACAAACCGGCATCAAGATGCATGTCATGGAAAAACATAATTTATTCAAAATCGCTATATGTATGTACCCATAATTCTAAGGAGTTCCCTCAATTCCTCATGTCTCAATTCATTATAACAGAATTTAAATAATCTGAATTTTACCAAAAAAAAATAACCGACTTCAATATAACTCAAAACTACTCGTCAGAACTAGCTGAAATTGGTCCCAACAACATGACTAGCACCAGCTTTCGATTAAAAAAATAATCATCAAAATCGGTTCACCCAGTCGAAAGTTCTGAGGTAACAAACATAAAAAAAATACAGTCGAGTTGAACACCTCCTCCTTTTTTGAAGTCGGTTAAAACATGAAACTACATTATATCCTTGCAAATAAAAACATAATTTTCCAAATCGGTTGATAAATGACGGAGTTCATAGGCTTAATGTTTGTTACATAAAAAAATCAAACGAATTAAAAATCTCCTTTTTATGTTAATCGACTTAAAAGGTAGGAAAGGTAAATGTTTAACAATGGTTATAGCTATGCGATTTCCTGTAAGTGACTACAGTACTGTTATTAAATTAATAAAACGTGATTATTATTTGTTTTGCAAGTGATTTCTATTCCCGCTTCCCAAAATGATATTTTTCTATAACAAGATACAATACAACGTTACAATATCTTTTTTAATTTATTGAAGTTCTTCCCTTATTGTTATTGTTTATTAGTTAATTATTATTCCCTCTTATTTAACCTATCTCTAATGAAATTTCGTATGGGGTTATGATTAATGATCTTAAATCGTGCGTTTTAAAAGTTCTGTGCGTACGCGCTTAGATCCACCATTGTTTTATGGGATCGTACGTAAATGTCATTAGCCTAGTTATAACACCAGGGTGGTAGATGGGCGTTCACCATGATATGATAAAAGTGAAAGTAAGATCCTACAGATTATGGTGATGAGCGATGGAATACTGTATAATATTATACTGGGAAAGATTCTAAGATTGTTTTTCATAATAATTTTCCGCTTTCTAGACCTAGGTTTCTCTGACAGGTTCAGAGTAAATTTTTTTTCTACTGGAAAAGTTGAATTTCCTGTGAGAACAAATAAATGACATCTACACACTCTTAGCTCATATTCCCTGTGTGGTGGGTGCCATGGACAACACACAAAGACAAGAAGTATTGTTTAGCAGAAAAGTAATGAACAGTGAATAAATTTTTCACCTTACGCTCATGTGACGGTAGCGAAATGGCTAAGCCATATATTTGGAATACGGTGTAGAAATTGTAAACTTATGTTCGGTTTACACGTATTAAGTAGTTAAGTAGTTAACTAAATTTTAACTAAATTTTAAGTAAATTAATACGTGTAAACGGACAATTTAGTAGTTTAGTAATTTAGTAGTTAAGTAATCAAGTAGATAAGTAATTTAGAAATTTTTCTATTTTCTGTTAAGTAGGTGGGCGGGGCTTATCACTTAACACGTTTGGACAGGCACTTTTAAGTAAAAATTTAGTTAAAATTTAGTAAAATGCTTAAGTGATTTAGTAAAATGCTTAAGTAGTTAAGTAGAATTGTATGAACTAAAGAGCTTTACTAAATTATTACGTGTGGACGGACACTAAAAATTATTCACTTAAAATTTAGTTTTAACTAAATTTTACTTATCTACTTAACTACTTAATACGTGTAAACCGGACTTTAGGGCTTGTAGAGTTAGAAGCTTGGTTCTACATGAAATCTAATAAGGAACCATCTGTAAATTACGTTTGTTACAGCTGGTCACATTTGTGAAACCTCCCCCCCTAGTGTGACGTCACATATTATGAAATTTTACACTTAGAAATTATTAAATTAAAACAGCAGTTCCGAAATAAGTTTTATTTCCATTAATTGTGTTTTAATATTTACCTATACATACCTATTATTCGATTTTGAAATGTGACGTCACTAAATTTAGGACCCTTCTCACTGTCACACAATGTCACACTACATCGACCCCCCCCCCCCCCCTTACATGTGACGTAATTTATGGATGGCCCCTAACTTCTGACAGTGCGAGCCGTATATGGCCTCATCTTGGCAAAATTTTATTTATTCATAATGTTTTTGGTGGGATACAGATAATGTTTAGATTTACACTTCCGTGCGTTTACCTGTCCTGCTTATCCTACTAATATTATAAATGTGAAATTTTCTGAGGATGTTTCACGCAAAAACTGCCGAACGGATTTTCATGAAATTCAGCACACAGGTAGACCATGATCTGGAATAGGACATAGAATACTTATTTTCCCGGAAAACGCGGGCAAAGCCACAGCAGAGCACTAGTTGTACTAAGACTCAAACCCGGACCACCGCCGCGCCGCCGCTGCCGCACCTGACAGTAATAAAACTATCAGGGCACTGGACCAATGTTTTAATCTGGTGATTTAAATTGAACGCCAGCTCCTCTCGTTAGCTGAGAAACTTGAACTGTGTCCAAAAATTTATTAACGCCAGTATTGCAACTCACTTTGTGCCGTCAGTATTTTTACTTAATTTTAACAGTTATCCTTGACAGTTCAGTTTATTATGTTCGTGTTACGCCGAACGTTCAAAGACCAAACACTTTTATTAAACTAAAAAAACAACTCACAAAGCGATTTCACTCAATCATCCAGGGTTCGATTACCGGACCAGGGAGGTATTTATTTTACAATTAATTTTTATTCTCGCGTCGACAATGCTTGCAACATTTCATTTGTGTGTCAGAGCTACCCGCTACAGAAAGAATCCTATCACCTTCGCTTAGCATGCTGAGACATTTAGGCCAAACGAGCTGTCTGTCGCGAAAAATGAGTCTCAAAATGAGTTTGGACTTTAGTATAAAACCGACTAGTTTCACGCGACGCACAGCTCTAATAACCTAAATTTTACTAACAAAAAACAACCGACTTCAAAATAACTCGAAAACTACTTTTCAGATCTAGCTCAAATTTATGTGGGACCACATGGCAAGCACCAGCATTTGATTAAAAAAAGAATCATCAAAATCGGTTCACCCAGTCGAAAGTTGTGAGATAACAAATGTAAAAAAAATACAGTCAAATTGAATACCTCCTCCTTTTTTGAAGTCGGTAAAAATACCTCAGTAACTAAAGTAACTCAGTAAAGTAACGTAATTTTTTTTCTTCTAATGAGTCTATAATTCTGGACAGTATCTACCATTCACAAACACGTGGCAAGTTCACGTGGTAACTACATTGAAGTATAATGTCATAGAACAGACATCTCGAACAAAATGTGTGTCCCGCCGGGAGGTTCTATCTATAGGAATCCATTGAAAATTACAGCCGACCGGCGCCAATTCATTGGGACATACACTGTGTTCGCGGTGTCGGTTCTATATGCTAATAATAATACTTCAATGGGTAACTACAAGTATTATACCGCCTCATAATTTAATGTTATCAAGTTGGTGTAACGAATTTATAGAACTCTGGTTACAGATATTATTTGCCACCAAATTTGGTGTTACAAGGATTTACATTTAGACTTTCGCGGTATCGGTTAACTTGACTAGGCTTTGTTTATGACTTTGTTTGCAATTTATCTGATATATTATTAAGTTCCTAATATAGCAGCTTTCAAGAGCCATAATTTCAATTCAAAAATAAAATTAAACGAAATCCATGTAAATTAAAATTAATACGTACTTAAATAGCTCTTAAAAAAGCAGACGGGATCTGATGGTAACTTTCCTTCTTTTTCTTCTCTTTGTCTTGGCCGGCAACGCATCTGTGATGCCTTTGGTGTTGTTGATGTCCATGGGCGACGATAGCCACTTACCATCAGGTGGATCGTCAGCTCGCTTGCCGGCTATTTCCATTAAAAAAGTGGTCATCGTCACAAATGGACATCGGTTATTCCAAAAGCATCAGCAACGCATTGCCAGCCATAAAAATACTGACTTTTTAAGAGTAAAATAAAAAAGATTTGTTGATTTTGATATTAGTAAAGGATGGAACTCCTCAGGACGACTAGAGACTTCTGCAAGCTTTAGTGTCATGAATAATAATAATCTGAATTTTACCAAGAAAAAAAAACCGACTTGAAAATAACTCAAAAACTACTCGTCAGATCTAGCTTAAATTTAAATGGGACCACATGACAAGCACCAGCTTTTGATTAAAAAAAGAATCATCAAAATCAGTTCACTCTGTCCAAAGTTCTGAGGTAACAAACATAAAAAAATACAGTCGAATTGAATACCTCCTCCTTTTTTGAAGTCGGTTAAAAAGACCAACACTCAAGCGAATTGTCTTTGTATTATTATTAGATAGCCTAGGAACAGTTCCCACGAAGACAAGATTTGTTTAAAACATTGTGACTTACAACACCGTGGAAACGTAGCATTTAATAATAAGGTTGATTTCACACTAGCGAACAAAAACAAAAAAGCGTGTTTTTAGGTTTTTAAAACTAATACCCAGTCATTTAATCATATCATAAGGTTGTACTGTAATATAAAAAAAATACATCTTGTCACGACATAACTACTGATTACTATTAATATTAATTTATTATAATCACCTCATTACACATTTAGGTACATTACATTATAATCACATTATCTACACTCTGAGAAAACTTAATTCATTAGTTTTTAAGAGTGTTAGATAGACAAAATTGTAAGACATACATTAGTGTCTTAAATCTCAAATTAAATAAATAAATAAAATATCCTAACACGAATTCCATATTCATATTTGGCCACTAATCCTGACTAACTATAGTAGAGGCAACTTACCCTGATGATAACACCTTATGGCTGGTATGCATGCATGTTGATACTACTTTTAATAATTTTAGTGCATGTTTCCGTTGTGGGAGGGAAGGAGGTGCCACGCATGTGTAAAAGTATATACCATCATACATGTTAACCGGGGATTGTTGCAAAGTACTAATACTAAGTAAACACTAATCCTGCGTTCGTCCGTACAGGATTGTATAGGGAGAGATCCATGGCATGGTCTGCTAACGACTTGAAGCCAACGGTTTTTGAAGGTAAGTTCTTATGGCGCGTTTGGAAAAAAATATGAGAGTAACAGTTTAACGATGCGCGCGCACACCAACAGCCAAAAAACGACATGATGAAGTTAGCTGATAACCATCTCTCAAGTTTCCGTGTTACGATGCGCGCGTACACCGACAGCCAAAAAGCGACATTGTGAAGTTAATTGATAACTGAATTCTTGTACAAACCAATAGTTGTGGCATAACCGCATACGGGATGAAATATTTTACTGATTTTAATGTACACACACGTTTTTTTATGTAACTAGGTGACGAATGAGTTGACGATCCACCGTAAGTCGCCACGGATACCCATAGACATCAGCCCAAACTCCAAAGGCATAACGTTCTGATACATTGTCGACCGAGAAAGATGATCTACACATTTTTAACGCTCACCCCTAACCGCTATCTCTATAAAATCAAAGGTAATATATTTATTCTGTGGTGAAAAACCTTAAGACTAAAGAAGTTACCCAGTTACGCTAATCCCATGAATCTCAATAATTCGAATTCTAAAGCTAGTTATTTTTACCCAGACTTATTTCCCGATAGCGTCTAGCAGCCGATCGAGCGGTCTTCATCATAATTTTATATTTAAAACCCGTCAGTTGCCAACCTTTTGCTAATTTTGGCGCGGTTTACGATGAGCTATAAATCCGCCATATTGACGACACGGCATTTCAAGATGGCTACGGGCAGTGTTGCCAGGAATAATAACGTCTAGGAAGAAAGAATTTAACGTTTTAGTTAAAAATATCGTACCTAACAGGTAATTGTAATAGTTAAAAGCACTTTCTTAAAGTAATTAAAATTATAATTGTTAATGTTACCATTAATTTAATTAAAGAAAATTATAACGAAATTTGATTTTTTCCGGTATATCTTACGGTATTTGTTTTAGCATGTACGATCTTAGGAAATTCACAATTTAAGTTATATTTTATCTCACATGAAAGAATGTTTTTGTTGCAATAAATACGTATATAAACGGGGCAAATAACTCTCGATGACAAGTAGATTAAATCGGACAGATAGGTATGAGAATGGGACTTTGGGCCAGTTCTCAATTAATCTAAAATAGGTAATGGCATGCAAATTATCTATAGGTGGGAACAGCAGGTTTAAATTCAATTTTTTCATAATAATTTTGAAAAGCTTTTTATTATTTTTAGATAAGTAGCTGAATTTTAGTAAAATAACCATTTCTTGACTCAATATTTTTCGGCTGTATTTGGAATAATATGACGAACAAAAATAAAGGAAATTGTTGGATGCCACTGTCAGTCAGCTAACTGGCCCGAGAGCGGATGAATCCAGGGGTTGAAAACTTTTGTCTGTAGACCGAAATTTTTTTGTAATTATTATTATGAAATCTTGTATCTCTCTTCTTCCTATTCACCTATATTTGTGTTATTATTATCTTAAATGTCCTCTATATTATTTGTGCACCTTTACCAATTTAATCTTAAGGTTCTCTGGAAGAGATCGCTATGTAGCGATAAGACCGCATTTTGTACCTCCTGTCTACTTCACTTGCCTATTTCTTGATTGTGTTTTATTATTTTATTGGTGTATAAATAAAGAGTTAAATAAATAAATAAATAATAAATATCTACAATAAAACACTTGTCATGTTATCTTAAAATTAACCCATAGTTTTATATATTAAAATGTTCCTATTGAAATTCCTAGTTTCATAGAAATTATCGCGTTAGACTGTTATGGTACTAGCCAATACCTGCTATTTTTGTTGTGAAGTTCCGTGAACTTTTCAAGCTGAGCGGAAAAGTGTCCAATGACGCAAAACATACCTTTGAGAGATATTTTCTGCTGCAAACAGAAGTGTTTTTTTTTACACTTATAACCGACAACGTTCATGTATTATTAGTATCATTGTATTCTCCGCCAGGCAAGATTCTCCAGCCATTTTCTTCATTAGTGACAATTTATTTGTAATTTGCAGTGCAAAAAAAGCAGTCTTTTTTAGTTCCGTACTCACTTACAATTTTATACATTAAACACCAAATATAGAGCTATAAATATTAAAAATCCCATCCATCCATTATCTTTAGAGGTCCACTGCTGGACATAGGCCTCCCCTAATCTACGCCACTCAGACCGGTTCTGAGCCTCCTGAATCCAGCGGATACCCGTAGTCTTCTTCAGGTCATCGGTCCACCTAGTCAGGGGGATAAATATTAAAAGTATTATATTATGAATATTAAATACATCCATTCGTTCATGATTTACTACGCGTAAAAGCAAAAAATAATCATTTATGTCGTCATTTTCGTAATGTTGGACCAAATTTCCAAACCATTTCTCTTCATATTGCATTTTCATATTGCTTTCATCACTGTAATTTAATACAAATGAACCATAAAATTAGCGCTGAACATAATATCATATTCATTAATGTAGATGTAAGCCTTAAGTATATTAATATATATTAAGTAATTATTATTAAGTAGATTAATATATGTATTTAAGGAGTTCCTTCAATTCCTCATGGATTCCATCATCACAACTGAATTTTGATAAAAATGAAACCAATTTAGAAGTATGTTATTTTGAAACAAAAGTTTTTCCAGAACAGTTCATAAATGACGATGTTAGGATTTAAAAAAATACAACAGAATTGATAATTCCTTTTTTGAAGTAGATTAAAAAGTAATGGACCTTCGATAGATTATAATTATGTATTAGAGGATTATATTTCAAAATTATGAGATTTTTAAGAATAAACAAACTGGCAACACTGTGAAAGGAATAAAGAGTGTAGCGCCCCATCACTGGCGACGGATCGTATATTTTTTACGGTTCTTCGAATTTACTGTCCAATTGTAATTATTTGGGCCGTAATATCGATTATTTAAGCTACTTTCTTCGCCCTTGTTTATAGGTTAGATTGAAATGACGAAAATGGTTTTGGTAGAGCAGCATAGAATGTACAGAAATTCCCGAGCAGGTGAAGGAACGATTAGAAGACAACAGATATCCGTTGGATTTAGAAGGCTAAGAATGATCGGAGAACTTAGAGTTACGTTCAGCAGTGGAATTTAAAAGTGGATGTATGATGTATTTTTGTGTGAGTATTTGTATGTGAGAGAGGGAGATGAAAAACGAATGTATATTTTTAGCGAGAATAAAACCAGTACTATGGCTGAGCAACGAAACATACGTGCCGCTAGAGAATTTAATCCAAAAACGTTATTTCCAGGGGTCATTAATCAGCATACATACACTATATGATACAAAGTTTCAGCATGATTTGCAGTGCAAATTCCTCGTCCATTATGGTCGAATTCTTTTTACGTTGGCTTGCGGGCTGCAGCGTACAGCGAATTTACTTTGAGCATTGCGATTTAAGTGACTGGACTTCAGGCGTTTCGCGTTCAATTTATTAATATTTCAAACTGAAACTAACAATAAGTATACAAGTTATTAAAGGCATTGTTTACATTTAATTGATAAAATGATTGAATACCTTACAGATGTCGATGATAAAACGTTTAACTTTGTTGATATCGATCTTGCCGGCCGCTGGCCCACTTTCCGTCCGCGTCAGGTCAACTCGTGTAGTTCCTTATGACATGTCGTGATACTTAAATATTTATTGTAATCATAGCCCGGACTAAATGAAACGAATATTCCAGTTATGTATCTATTCGAATACAAAGGCATAGGTAGCGCAATGAAAACCCGCAATGTGCCGGTATTTTTATGTATATCTATACATCTATACTCTACTATATAATATACTATATAAATAAAATTGAAGTGTATGTTTGTAATATTAAAATAACCGCTATTTACTAAGTGCATTCGGATGTTTACACGGTACATATACCAAAACAATATTTTATACAATTTTTGTCTGTCTGTCTGTCTGTCTGTCTATCTGTCTGTCTGTCTGTTTGTTCCGGCTAATCTCTGAAATGGCTGGACCGATTTTGACGGGACTTTCACTGGGAGATAGCTGATGTAACAAGGAGTAACTTAAGCTACTTTTATTAAAAAAAAATAGTTTGTAAGCGATACGAACCATTACCTATGTGACAAGTTTACTACAGCCTAGGTATGGTGTCAGAAAAATGTGGCGAGTTTACTATGTGATGAGTTTACTGTGTGATGAGTTTACTACGTGATGAGTTTACTATGTGATGAGTTTACTATGTGATGAGTTTACTACGTGATGAGTTTACTATGTGATGAGTTTACTATGTGATGAGTTTACTTTGTGATGAGTTTACTATGTGATGAGTTTACTATGTGATGAGTTTACTGTGTGATGAGTTTACTGTGTGATGAGTTTACTATGTGATGAGTTTACTTTGTGATGAGTTTACTATGTGATGAGTTTACTATGTGATGAGTTTACTATGTGATGAGTTTACTATGTGATGAGTTTACTTTGTGATGAGTTTACTATGTGATGAGTTTACTATGTGATGAGTTTACTGTGTGATGAGTTTACTGTGTGATGAGTTTACTATGTGATGAGTTTACTATGTGATGAGTTTACTTTGTGATGAGTTTACTATGTGATGAGTTTACTATGTGATGAGTTTACTGTGTGATGAGTTTACTATGTGATGAGTTTACTATGTGATGAGTTTACTGTGTGATGAGTTTACTGTGTGATGAGTTTACTATGTGATGAGTTTACTATGTGATGAGTTTACTTTGTGATGAGTTTACTATGTGATGAGTTTACTATGTGATGAGTTTACTGTGTGATGAGTTTACTGTGTGATGAGTTTACTATGTGATGAGTTTACTATGTGATGAGTTTACTTTGTGATGAGTTTACTATGTGATGAGTTTACTATGTGATGAGTTTACTGTGTGATGAGTTTACTGTGTGATGAGTTTACTGTGTGATGAGTTTACTATGTGATGAGTTTACTTTGTGATGAGTTTACTATGTGATGAGTTTACTATGTGATGAGTTTACTATGTGATGAGTTTACTATGTGATGAGTTTACTTTGTGATGAGTTTACTATGTGATGAGTTTACTATGTGATGAGTTTACTGTGTGATGAGTTTACTGTGTGATGAGTTTACTATGTGATGAGTTTACTATGTGATGAGTTTACTTTGTGATGAGTTTACTATGTGATGAGTTTACTATGTGATGAGTTTACTATGTGATGAGTTTACTATGTGATGAGTTTACTATGTGATGAGTTTACTGTGTGATGAGTTTACTGTGTGATGAGTTTACTATGTGATGAGTTTACGACCCGCTACAACCTATGGCATGGCACGGGTCTCTCCTCACCGCCGAGCCGTAGTTGCGTAGGTCCTGGGTTCGATTTGAATGATGAGTGTGAATTCCTGTTCTCGGTCTGGTGTGTGTGCTTGTCTTTGTGTGTTGTCCACGGCACCCTCCACACAGGGAATTCTAGAGTGGCTAGAGTGAGTGCGAAATTATTCTTCCTCATTTTCCTTTTAAAACTAGTTTTAATTTGGTTATTGATGTACAAAGCGTGTTTATTACAATATGTCTTGTTTATTTTCGTTTTCTATGATATACTTTTCAGTATTCGGAACGGAACCTGATTACTAGTGAAGTGATCTAATTTGCGGAACGAAGGATTTTTATACGAATGTTATATATCTATTAATATTATAACTAGTTTTATCATTACCTGTTTATATTAATTTTTGCGTTACGAGCGCGTGTTGGTCCTATGGTATACATACGTATAAATCACTGCAGGTGTTCTCGATAGCACCCGATGTTGAACTTAGCTATTTGCTTACGATTACGCGGAGTAAAATACCTCGTAGTACCATTAAAGTATTATTACTAGCATATAGAACCGACACCGCGAACACAACGTATGTCCCAATGAATTAGCGCCGATCGGATTAAATTTTCAATGGATTCCTTCGATTTTGAAAGGAGAACGGGGGCTCAATTTTGAAAGTAGAACCTCCCGGCCGGACACACATTTTGTTCGAGATGTCTGTTCTATGACATTATACTTCAATGATTCCTAGTACATAGATATTATCTGTGCATTGTCGTAAGTCTCGTTGGTTAGTTAAGGGTCTCATCACATATACCAACACTAATATTTTCATTAGTACCTACTGTAAAGTGAGTTTGATAAATTCCATTCAATGAAAATTGAATTTAGTATATTCTGGCGCACTTATTAATAATATGCGTTTAATTATTGCCGACTATCATCGTATGGGAAAGGTGCTTATCATGGAGGAATAATGATAGTCGTTTTTTTTACAACAAATAAGTTAATAGTTATTAGTATCAGGAGTTACTTTGCGGAAATTGTTATTAAGTTAGTATTAGTCTACTTTGCAACAATCCGCGGATAACACATGTGATGGTATTTCCTTTAAGACAAGCGTGGCACCTCCCTCCCTCCCACAACGGAAACTTGCATTACAATAATAATTATACTTTTATTTTTTAGGTATATATTTTTAATTAATGTAGTGCATGTTTCCGACTTCCGTTGTGGGAGGGAGGGAGGTGCCACGCATGTCTTAAAGTATATACCATCATACATGTTACCCGCGGATTGTTGCAAAGTAGACTACTACTAACTTAAAAATAAGTTAATATTTGACCACAATCCCACCTGATTTTTTGTAATATCCTGTGGTTGTCCACACGAGACGGATAAATGTGAGCATTCCCGCACTATCAGGCTATGAATCAACCAGCTATAATTATCATAAACGCAACGGCGCGGCGGCGGTGCTAATGCAGACAAATTACTGATCCTCGCAATTATTGTGATGGGAAGCGCAGGAAATGAGGTTTATAGCATGTAGGATTAACTGCGAATAGATTGTTTTTTTATCGTTTTGTTTTTATGTGTTTTGGTTTCAACTGTGTTTTCAGGTTCACGCTTTCTTTGCTTTTTACAATGCGCTATTTTACAATGCGCTATTTTACAATGCGCTATTTTACAATGCACTATTTTACAATGCACTATTTTACAATGCACTATTTTACAATGCACTATTTTACAATGCACTATTTTACAATACACTATTTTACAATGCACTATTTTACAATGTACTATTTTACATTGCACTATTTTACAATGCACTATTTTACAATGCACTATTACCAATAGCGATGAGAGCTTGAATAGCTGGAATAGCGTGTCGGTATTCCCGATCAGTTATGTGTGTGTCTTCAAAATAAGAGTGAACAGGCTTTTGCTAAGTTCGTGCGCTTACCATCTTGGACTACATCGCCACTTACCATCAGTCAGGTACTTAACGTATTTTTGCTCGGTGCTTTTGAATCGAGCGTCGATACTGAAATATCAAACTTAGGTATCCATATTAATTTTCTTCAATACAAAGCAACATTGTTTATCAATAGAGTCCGTCGAATTATGGTATAACATTCGACTATAGTATAACATACAAAGTAACTTTAAGGGATGCAATGGCAAAAGGCCGTTTGTTTACTTTAAAATATTAGTAGAAGCTTAATACTCGCTATAAATCGTTAAAGGGAACATATCGCGGACTACCTCTAATAAACCTTTGTGATTCCTAACAATATAATGCAAAAAGCCGGATTCCCAGGAGATAAACTCCTTATTATGCTGAATAGGATAATAAACATGGAACAATGAGTCTCCAGACGCAGGGTGGTCATTCTACCGTGCCGGCTGGCGAAATGCCGCCGACTACCATTTACCTGACATTCCTTTTAACCTTATTTTTGACATTTCGTGTCGCCATTTTGAAAGTTTTGGCGGGTCACGGATCAAGGGTGGGGTTGAATTTTATCTATTTGAGTACGTTTTTGACATTTGGAAATGTCATTTTGAATGTTTTGGCGGGATACGGTCGAAGTCATGTTTATTCGACTTTTATGTTAGGTTTAGCTAGTTTAATAATGATATTACATGAGAGAAATTGATATTTCAAATGATGTTATTTATGGTAGGAACACAGGAGTATAATCTAAAAAGTGACAGAAAAAGACTCCTAGATAACAAAAATATTTTAAATTAATTGTTTGGTTGTCTACTGTTCCCAGCAACAAAATACGGATATGCGAGTTGAGAAAAAATGAAAACAAGTCATGTACATATGTGGAAATGACAAGCATTTATCAAAGCAAGCAGATTTTCGTGAGGTTCTGAGTTTTTTCTAATGAAATCTTTAATATCTAGTGTAGACCCTAGGTAAATAATAACTAATAATAAACTATCCGAACCTGCTTCACTCAAACCTTTTCTCTTTCTTGTTATTTATAACTAGCTGACCCGGCAGACGTTGTTCTTCAACATGCCATTTTTTTCTAAAATAAAAGTAGCCTAAGTTACTCCTTGTTACATCAGCTATCTGCCAGTGAAAGTCCCGTTAAAATCGGTCGAGCCATTTCAGAGATTTGCCGAAACAAACAGACAGACAGAAAGACAAAAATTGTTAAAAAATTTTGTTTTGGTACATGTACCGTGAATACATCCAAATGCACTTAGTAAAAAGCGGTTATTTTAATATTACAAACAGACACTGCAATTTTATTTATGTGTATAGATTAACTTAAAGTGTCCGTTACTTTGTCATCATGTAATATGTATGAGTCAAATCCTGCAACTTCCTGAAAGTTTACTAGTTCTTGACAAAAAATAACTGATTTCAAAATGAGGGATAACTCAAAAACTCCTCGTCAGATCTCGCTCAAATTTAAGTGGGATCACACGACAAGCACCAGCTTTCGATTAAAAAATGAATCATCAAAATCGGTTCACATAGTCGAAAGTTCTGAGGTAACGAACATAAAAATAAAAAATACAGTCGAACTGATACAGTCCTTTTTTGAAGTCGGTTAAAAAGTAATATGGTTGGTGGATTAATCGAAAGGCATGTTTCGAACCTGGGAGTTACTGAGAACACTAACCGATCACTTATAACCCAAACGGAGTATCACCATTTAAAATAACACAAATATTTCGTTATAAGGCTGTGGAAAATTAATAATAACATTCTCGAACAAAGGTTCTTACAAAAATTGTGTTTTATTCATGACGGGCGTTCGTGAAATGTGTGTCGTATACGATATTATGTAAATCTTATATGTAATGTATGTAAATTAGAGGTTCCTGTTGGACTTTTGGGACGAAAAAGCTGTTTTATTACTCACGACTTTTTTGTCGTGACCGTAAAGTGATCTCATCTATGATTGCATTTCGCTATAAAATTAAGATTTGAGGAGGTAGTTACTCTGCATCTAAAGCGAGGGGTTTCGGATACGGTTCCCGATCAGGGCAGACATATACATAAGTTACAGATCTTTGACATAATATACGTTCTCCTGTAGGTTTTGTGGTGATGTCTTATTTGTGTAGTTCATACAATCCGTGGAACTGGGAATCCTAAGTCCCTATTAATAGACCGATTTTGGCTCATTTGGGCGACTGACAGTGCCGTGACATTAGAGGAATATTTGCGCCCTATCATTGGTCGAAGTTACATTGACACCCTACGAGTGGCTACGAGTCAGGTCAACAGGCCTATGATGGCTAGAAATTGTTCAACCAATGTCACGTGATCCATCTATAGATACCTATTCGAAGCTTGTCGTCCAGATGTAAATCAAGTTCTTGGTAACACCCTGCTGCATGGTGGTATTAGTCGTGTCGTGACACAGAAAACATAATAGTATTACCTATTGGTACAGAAGAGTCACTACGCAAAATCCTTTAAATAAATAGCGACTCTTGCTCCGACACAATAAAGTGTAATACAGGTCCCACAGCGCTAATCGTCAACAGTTATATTCATCTAAAACTTGACAATGCCTCTCTTTCTACTCATAAATTTTATCCTCTCTAAGAACGGTTGTCTTTTTTTGTGATGACATTTTGTGATATACCTATTCCGAATGTATGACACGGCCAGCGCAACGGCGCGTGGCAGCCCTTCTGAAATTGGCGCGACACATCGAACGCAGCACGTACTTGTAATATCATACCAAAAGTGCGGAATGCGCCAGGCGGTCGTGATCGTGTCGTGACGTCGAAACGGTCGTACACAGAGCGATCGTTTGGGCATAAAATTGCAAATACTCACAGCTCGCCAGCCGCCGGCCGAGATAGATCTGTGCCGATGACCCCGTTACATAATACCTTCCGGTGAAGCGGTTTGTTTGTTTTCAATTAGTTTTATTAACAAAGGAATTTGATGGGAGTTTCATTCGTTTACCGGAGTTTTACGGAGCACTAGCTCGGTGGCTTGTGTCAATACGGGTAAGATCTAAAAACCGTGGTTGGGATATGCTCAGACTTAAAGTTACCCGATCTAGAATAATGATCCTAAATCAATAATAGTGTTAGCCGTTTTATATGACCGTTTTCGGAGTTTAACTCCTTGTCTATCGGTTTTCATATTTAAGCCCGTGTTATGAAGTTTTATGGGGAGTAAAATCAAATTTTCTCCGTTGCGTTAGACGTTATGTTTGTAATTCGTAACACAGCATCTAGATGTCGTTGAATAGCTGATCAGTAACAACAACATCTAATGATACAGAGTCTAGATGGCGTTGGATGGCTGATCAGTACAAAGTCATCTAATGATAATAATAATCTTGTGAAACATCATCATCCGTTGTTACTGATTTGACGATTGCAAACTAGATGGCGTTAAACTGCAGTCGTGCATCGGAGCTGATACACACAATTTTATTATTTTTCTTATCAACAAAGTGTCAGTCATCTAATACATTTGACTGTTGTCTAAGCAAAATCCAAGTCTAAGTGCGGTTTATAGATCTCACCCTGAGTGACCAACGAGTGAAGCAACAGCGGGCGCGGTCTGTTTGGATGGCCGCTAGTGGCAATTTCTTGAGCGCTTCCGTGCTTCGGAGGGCACGCAAATATTGGTATAAAATAACCGTTGTTAACCCACATTGGAAGGCTCCGGACGGCATGAAATCTTCCGTTTGGGTTGGCCTCCTTCTTACCCCCCCCCCCCCCCCCCCCAATCCGCAATGGAACAGCATGGTGCAGTATATTCTGTGTTCTGGGTTTCCTCAACAAGAGTGCGCCCTGTAATGGGCCATTAATGGGTTACAATCAATAAATATCTTATTTCAATATATATTTATTCCCCTGGCTAACTAATATTTTTACTCGTCGACCAAGTTACCAATTTGTTACCAGTAACATAATATCGATTAGTTACCGAGGAATTATTCAATTCCGTGTAGTATTTAGTAGAGCAACATGGTAACATGATATAATTATTTACAAGGGTAATAATTTTAGTAAAACCTTTGATATTTAGTGTACTTTATTAGTTTCCCTAGGTAGTAATCACATTAATATCTAAATAAATTGATATTAGCTAGTCGTGGTGATAAAATACAAATAGATGTGTAGATGATTATTTAAATGAAATTATCATACAGCCAGTTCTGACTACGTTAGAAAATATTTTTGAGTTAAATTTGTACCTACATAAATTTGCAAAAACATTGCTAAAGAATTTCTTTCGCCATTTATTTTCCTCCGTGACAAAACACTTCACGGGAATTGCGCTTGAATAAAAAATACGTTGATTAATAACTGATGGTGAAAATCGTTTTCGAGCTCAACATATTTTATTTAATTAACACATAAATAAATAAATTGAGGACTCAAATGAGCCATGAGTTTAAAAGTCCGCATTATGACATGTGTTAATTACAATTAAGAATTATGTAAAACTTTATTTTAGTATCATCATGTCGTCGGTACCCGCGTATTAAACATGAAACATGTATTAAAATTTAATAAGTACCAAAATTAAACTATGATTTAATTTTAAAATATACAGTTATCAATCAAACGAAGCTGTGAGTTATTTTACTCAAATGTACGTTAATATTTACGTTACGTTTCTCGTACAGAATCAAAATAGCAGTTGGTAAACTCAGGCGATCATTGCAAATGAACGGAGTTGTCGCCTTTTTACCTAAAAATTGCCCTACTGCGCTATGATGACTTCGTCATTCAATGTTACCTATTATATTATTATGTAAGAATTTTGTAAAAATCTTATTTCCATTCTTCTTCAATCTTACTCTATTCTTCTTTCTTGGGTGCTCAAATAATACAGTGTTTGAACCCAGGTCCTCTGTGCGAGAGATCAATGTTTAAAACCTTACGCTACCGCATTTCCATCCAAGTATAGTTTTTATTCTAGCAAAAAGCACAGCCTTGTAAGAGCTTTCGCAAGATTGTTTTGCTATGAAACACAAAATATTAAACAGTGTCAATACGAAGTAATTCCTACACAATATGGACGGACGAATAACGACAGCAAAGGAGAGTCTAGTACATGGATGGATGGATAAACCCATTTACATACTTCAACCTATCCATACATTACTCCACACCATTTTCCAAACATCTAAACCATGCCCACGTGGATGTATGTTGAATAGCCGTGATGAAAGAGCATGTAGGTGTATCGCGAAGGAGCAGATGTACAGGGTTCGATGCCCGGTTTTGGCACCGCCGACCGCCTCTTTATTGGGGGCCATGGTGTATGTACAGGGTGTTATAAAAGCTTTTCTGAGCTTTATTTTGGGTATGATTTTTTGACGGTAAAGTTTTAAGAATGGCTTGGAGGGAATGTTAGACTGATGTAATCTATACTAATATTATAAAGAGGAAAGATTTGATTGTTTGTTTGCATTGAATAGGCTCCGAAATACTGAACAGATTTGATAAATTCTTTCACTGTTGAGAAGCTACACTATCCCCGGGTGACATAGGCTATATTATATTTTCAAAAAAATTAGGGTTCTTTTATAAAACTCCAATAATGTAACCCAAGGTGTAACAAAAATATAAGAAAACCGAAGCAAAGTGACATAAATAACCGAGACGAGAAAAATATAATTTATAGTGTAATATTAACTACAAAAATATACTTCTTATATTTCAATTATAATATGTAGTATAATTATATGCCATTGCGCATAACATTAAAGCCTTAGTTAAATTTTTTTCGCCCCACTTCCTCAGCACTCTACTACTACAAATGTTTACGTAGCTAATAGTTTATAAACAATACATTTATTTTACTGTTATACGGGTACTCACGATAAAATACATTTTTACATTAATATTTCGACCTAGTTGCATGAAAATAAAAAAAAGTAAACTCAAATTAAGAACAAAATCGTGAGTAATGTAAAAATGTTTTAAATACGATAAGTAAGAATTAAGTCATGTTTCATTTATAGTCAAGATTATCTAAAATGCCCATAATGATAGCTGCTATTTATTAATATGAACTAACCTTGTATGGGTGTCTTTGAGCGAAATGGAATATTCATTTACTTGACATAAATAGTTGAATACTTGCGGACAAAGGATTTTGCCAAAATTTGTTAAAAATCCCTACTCATTTTCATTGGCGTTGATTATAAATCATATTATACGTTAAAATCTAGTAAAAATCCCATCACATCATAATTTATGCATAATTTAATAAAAATATATGACGTCAAAGCAATCTTATATGAAGAAGCCTAAATCTAATCTGACGTAGGGTGATGTGACGGCTTGAAACCGTTTATAAAACCAATCATAATCGATACATTACTATAATCGAAATTTAAAAATGAAAATTGATTAATTTAATTACATTGTTAAAAATGATTTGCTTGCATTTGAATTTAAAATTAGGTACCCAATAATACCACGACGAATTGGATGCTAACAAAGGACATTTTCCATTATGTATGGACACTTCGCCATCCATGGACAGTAACTGCAGATAATATGTTATATGTAATTATGTATTTAAGGTTGCGGTAAACATTTTTTTTTCAACAAAATAATATTTATGTATACCTACATGAATGTGTCTTACGAAATAAGCAAGAATTTATTCACTGTAGTTTTTTCCTGACGCTCATAATATAATATTATGTCAAAATATTATTATGAAACTGAGCGGGACTTTCATTCTATCATGATCTATCTTTCTTTCTTTTTCTTCTCTCTTTCTTGGCCGGCAACGCACCAGTGATGCTTTTGGTGTTGTTGATGTTCATGGGCGAAGGGATAAAAGAATATTTTATTGAAATCGTAAATAGGTACATATTGATATACGGTTCTAGATAGCTCAATCGAGGTAGTAGGTAGGTAGGTAACTAGGTACCTAAATATTACGGTTTTTAGTTTAAAATTTAATTATCGAATCGATTAGGTCTTATAATTTTGAATCGATTTGTTGTAAAAATTGGTTTCTTTCGTGAACCGATTTTTTTGTACATCTCTAATGTCACTGTGATGGCAAACGACAAATTGGGCTTCTTAGTTCGCGGTGACTATAGAAAAATGTTTATCAGAAACGCAACACCCTGTACATAAGAGTTTTATTTTTACTTTCCTCATAACGTTAATTCTTTTGTTCTTTGATGTGAGAGCGCTCACAGGCCACATGGCCTGCCGTGGCCGAAATAGAATTCGGCTAAGACCGAACTTGCTCACAGATTCGAATTAGTCTATACTCGTAAACTGATGGTAGGGTAAAGTCATTTAATAACGTGACTTATTTGATTCCGTGACATAATCTCCGTGTGTAAAATATAGCTTCAACCCATTAATGGCTCTCTACTGAGCACGGACTGGGTCTCTCCCCTTGAGAATACTTACCACACTGCTCCAGGGCAGATTGGTGGATTGTGTGAAATATAAAAAGTATAATTAAACTATATTTGGCTAATCGCTAATGAACCCCTTTGTCGGCCAATTTAGCATTCCGCCTACGCGGTGAAGCGTGTGCTTTATAGAAAGAGCGAGACCTGTTACCAACGCTCTACAGGACTCACCTCAGAGTCACTAACGGTTACTTTAATCGCTCCTTAGCAAAGAATCTCCATACAAATTCTGTACTAAGGAGCGATTTAAGTAACCGTTACTGACTCTGAGTTGGGGCGTTAGAGTCCATATTTTTATATTTGGATAGCTGACAAACGAGGAGAAGAGCCACCTGATAATAAATGGTCACGTATGGACGTCTTCATCGTCTATAAGCTCATGAAATCGATCAGCATTCGAACTTCAAGTCTCACGATTCTTTTTACGGACGTGCAAATTGTGGTATGAGGTTCCTTCTGAGGTATTACCGAAGCGCTATGATAACGGGTTCTTCAAAAGTTGTAAAAGAGTTAAAGAAAGAAAGTTGTAAAAGAAAGAGGTGATTATTCTGGGCCGGAGTTGAATGCAAGGGGTATCCTTCTGGTATTTATTCTATTCATTGGACCACTTACCATCTGGCCAGTCTTTTTCGTCAGTCCTTATACTATACAAAACAAGTCCTATTACGGTCCTATTACGCTCTGCAGGTACAAGTTTTCATTACGACCTATTTTTACGCAGTTTGGTAAAGTTTGACGTTAAGATTTGGACACGGGATTCGGGATTCAATTGCTTGGACAAGAGACGCCATCTTGAGAGCCATTACCTCATTCCATGAGTTCTCATTATGGCGGACTGGCGCCGTTTGCGTTGCGTCAGCTGCTTTAAATATTTATTGTCTGTTCAGTTTTATTATGAACTTCAGCAATCGTCGAAGAAAAAACATTTCCTAATCGCAGTACTTGTTCGCTAAATAGGTATCAGTGGAAAATACAATCCATTGAGCCTTTTTAAAATGTTACCCGAAGTTTACTCCAATAATTACAACAGAAAAAATCGCATCCAAATCAGTTAAGTCATTTGAGATTGGCGCCACGATAAATACCCTGTATTACTACACCACCGATCAGTTATCTAATACTTTATTTTATAATTTTTATAACCTGAAGAGAGCAGTGATAGCCTAGCGGTTAGAACGTTGGTCTCCCGAACGAAGGGGCTCGAGTTCAAAACCTGGCACGCACCTCTAATTTTCAAATATTATGATATGTGCGTATTAGAAGTTAATTATCACTTGCTTCGGTGAAGGAAAACATCGTGAGAAAACCTGCACACCGGATAGTTCTCCATAAAAGTTCTCAAAGGTGTGTGAAGTCTACCAATCCGCACTTGGCCAGCGTGGTAGACTATGGCCTGTACCCTCACATTGTAATAGGAGACCCCGAGCCCAGCAGTGGGACAATTATGGGTTGTTGCTTTGCTTTTTTTTATAACCTGAATTTTACCAAGGAAAAACTAACGGACTTCAAAATAACTCAAACACTACTCGTCAGACCTAGCTCAAATTTAAGTGGGATCACATGACAAGCACCAGTTTTCGATTAAAAAAATCATCATCAAAATCGGTTCACCCAGTCGAAAGTTCTGAGGTAACAAAAAACTACAGTCACAAATTCAAATTCAAATTTTCAAATTCAAAATCATTTATTCATGTAGGTATCATTGATACACTTATGCACGTCATTTTTTTAATTAACCAGCTTTTCGCAAAGAACACAAAAAAATATTTCACAAAAAAATACAGTTGAACTGAGAACCTCCTCCTTGTTTTGAAGTCCGTTAAAAATTAAATACGCCTTCTATTAGATGGTGTCCTCCTTATTTCCTTCTTTCTTATGGGCTGATATCTAACGAAGTACATAAAGCACTCAAGAAAGTTTGATTCATTAAAATTACTGCATTAAAATAAATCAATTACTCCATCGTATAAATCATTCTGTCAATAAATGCTAAATCCTGGATTTGGACATGAAAAAACCACACCCAATTTTACGCCTAAAGAGACAAAGTATCTCCGACACCTTCCCACTCCCTTTTCGTAAAACAGGGCAAAGGTTTGGTTCAGTAATGACAAATTTCATCTGCATTTATAAACAATAATTAATATTTAAAACAGGGAGCGAATGCAAATGGCGTCTCGAACGAACTGTTGGCGTGGAAACTCGGCCATCTTGATATTCTTGTTTATTCTGAAGTCCATTGTGTTGGCTGCAACTTATAGCTGGCACTGGTCTTTGACACTTCCGAGAGAAGAGAAGGAGAAAAGAGAATTACTGGTTGCAGCCTGGGTTACGAGGTGGACCATTAAACAGTCTTGCCAAAAGGCAATTCACGGAATAGGTCTGAGATACTGCTGTAAACACAATTTTGTGAAAGAGATCAAATCAATTATTTTGTTTGTTTTGTCACGCTATAATGTATTATGGTTACATATTATTATTATTACTTTTTGTTATAACCTTGTACCATGTTTTAATGACGAAATAAATGTTTCTTTCTTTCTTTCTTTCTTTCTTTCAATTAGATATTGGTTGTATGTTGTCCACCACACAATCGACTTTCCTAGTAGCACAGCAATATGTACCTACCAACTATCATAATTTATTCTCATGATGAATCAATCAATGATCGACTAAGAACGGGTGTGGTCGATGGGCTTATAGATAAACTCTAGTGACAAACATTTAGCGTTACCGTGCTTCAGAGGGCACATAAGGTAATCTGTCGTTATTTGCAAGCCTGTCCACATCTACACTGGAGCAGCGTGGTAGAGTATACTCTAAGCTTCCTCAAGAAGAGAGTCCCGAATCTTATAGTGTCACTAAAGACACAGCTAGCCAATATACATATAACACGTATTATTTTAGCGTTGACTACTGCCTACGACATTGAACAATTTTATTGTATTTCATTCATTATTATATTCTGTCTTCTTCTATCTTTTTATATACGAGTAACTGCCCTCGCTTTGCTTCGGTTATTTTTTTACACCTTGGTTACATTATTGGAGTTTAATTAAGGATCCCTAATTTTTTTGAAAATATAACATAGCCTATGTCACCCGGGGATAGTGTAGCTTCCCAACAGTAAAAGAATTTTTCAAATCGATTCAGCAGTTTCGGAGTCTATTCAATGCAAACAAACAATCAAATCTTTCCTCTTTATAATATTAGTATAGATAAAAGGCAAAGGTGATTGACTGATGTATCAATGCATAGGCTAAACCCTTAAGGGCTAGAAACTGAAAATTACGCACACGTAATCCTCTTATGACGTAGGCATCCACTAAGGAAGGATTTTTCATAATTCAACCTCAAGGGAGTGAAATAAGGGATAAATATGATAAGCATAATTTACGCGTGCTAAGCTAACCTGCAGGCAATAGTTAGTTGAAATTATATTTTCAAAGCAGCAAAAAGTTGAAGCACCCCTGCCACAAGGACTCCAATTTAGGATTAAAATATTCTTTAAGATTGTATATTTTAAAAGTCCCTTTGTGGAAAATAATTGAAAGAGTTTGTAGATAAAAAATTGACCAAAGAAAATTTTGAAACTTATTTTAATCTTAAAAGATGTAGAAAGAAAATAACGAAATACTTATATTGTGCGTACTGGATAACGCCATAGTGTCCCGTTACTGAAATGGGTACATAAATGGTATTTATTTTATCTTTTTTTATGTTTGTTACCTCAGAACTTTTGACTGGGTGAACCGATTTCGATGATTCTTTTTTTAATCGAAAGATGGTGCTTGTCATGTGGTCCCACTTAAATTTGAGCTAAATCTGATTAGTAGTTTTTGAGTTATTTTGAAGTCGGTTATTTTTTATCAAGAATTATGTAGGTTTTCAGTGACTAAATTAATTTTTCCATTCAGCATCTACGTGACATTATTTCAAGCGTAGATACGAGATATACCTTAAGAGGCGTCATGTTTTAACACACCTTCATCCATGTTAATCTGTGTACCTCCCCTCTCCCTCCCTTGCCCTACCTCCCCCCGAACGTCCAATGATCGCAAATAACCTAGTTTCGAGGTTTTATTGCGGCTATCTGAACCATGTAACTAGCAATAAATTATCTGTAGGTACCGAAGTTACGCAAACGTTTTTTGTTACGTGGATACTAGCTTCTGCCTGCGATTTCGTCTGCGTGGAGTTGCGGATTGAGTTTAGAGCGAAATTAAAAATGTGTGTACAAAAAATTGTGTATCAGCTCCGACGCACGAGTGGAGTTTAGCGCCATCTAGTTTGCAATCGTCAAATCAGTAACAACGGATGATGATAATGAATAGAATGAACCAAGATTAATATTATCATTAGATGGCGTCGTTACTGATCAGCCACCCAACGCCATCTAGATTCTGTGTTACAAATTACAAACATAATGCATAACGTAACGGAGAAAGTTTGATTTTACTCATACCGCGGACTTAAATATAAAAATCGATTCTAAAGGAGTTAAACTTCAAAATGGTCAAAAACATATTTTTTGGTTCTTAATAAAACCTCCATACTTAAAACATCTTGCACGAGCTTGGCACGAGCATATCCGTTTCCCAAATGCAAAGTTTCATCAAAATCCGTTCAGCCGTTTCTGCGTGACTGTAACGATTCTAACCTTGATTTTAGCAGTCAGATTGTTATACATATATTTCACATAGTTTTTAGAACATTACGAAGATATTATGTCTTCATGTACACAACCTTTGGGACTTCTAAGGTGGACTTTTGGGACCTTTGGAACTTGCCCACTCTAACCAGTGAAGCTAGCCTATTGCATAATCGTTTGGATATACTGAATACATGTCCACATGTGTACTGTAGCCACCATTCGGGAGGACAGTGGGCAGACAGGCTTACTAATCGCTGTCCCCAACAGGTGGTTAGCAGATGTATTGTCTGTTAGTAAGGTCAGCATGTTAGTACAAATTTAAATTAGATTTTTCTGGTTTTTTTTTTTTTGGTTTTATGATTTTTAATCACGGACGTAAAAAAAGACGGACGTAATCCCAAGAACAAATTCAGTGAAGCACCCATAGTAATACCAACTCTGTATTCGTACAAGTACACACACCCACACATTGACACCATACTGCTATGACATTGACACCATCGCGAATCAAAAATTACAAAATAACGCACACATGGTAAGCGAGTTGTCATTGCTATGCTTCACTCTCGATTAGACAAGGTTACGTCCGTTCTTTTTTTACGACCGTGTTTTGATTTACTATATTTTATAAAGAAGAAAGAAGAAAAGAAGCGACGTTAGGTTGGAAACATCCAGGGTGGCCTTAACTAAAAGGGTATCAGAGAACTGGATTTAACTAAAGCACACCCTTGAAGCTAAAAATAAAGGGTTACCGGAGATCTGGCCCGAAAGCACTCCTTTTTATTTTTCAGCTCGTCGGAGTTACATAATGACTTATTGCAGCTGTTGTGATGTGGTTTGTGACTGAAGATCGTTCCTAATATTCGGTCTGTTGATAATCTCCGTTAAAATAAAATTAATAGGTACAATAAAACTTGACTTTATTATTCTTGATTATTGTTTCTACTAATCATCAATATTGCGCTATTGTATGTGTCGCTTTTGAGTAGGTGCTTACAAGATCTATTCTATGCAATTAGGGTTCATGTACTTTTTTAATTTTTTTCTTCTTTATTTTTTTTTTCATTATTATAGGTACCTTCTTTTTCATACATATCGTGGATATTATGTCGTAAAATGAACCTTTTATATTTTACGTGGCACGGCTCGTGAGCAAAACGTCGTATCTACACGTATTACTTTATCCGACTTGATGCACTTTATGAAATATCCACGCTCTTTATCATAGAAAATTGCAATTTGCTGGCTGAAGACATTTCTTTCTCCATAAATCGCTTCAAGAGTTGGTAGTTAAGAATTAGTAGAATAAATCGTATTTATTCGTAATTTGTAGAATGTCTTGTAAGCAGTGCTGGATTTAGGCCTAGGCCCGTGAGGCCCGGGCCTAGGGGCGCCATGATTTTGGGGGCGCCAAAATTTTCAGAACCCCAAAAACTTAGGAGTGGTAAAATGTCAGAATTGTTTTTATCTAAAATATTTTTATATATTTTCGCTTCAAATTAATAAAAAAATAAAAAATATATTAAATGTTTAGCTTTTAATTTGTCGGTGCAATATGAATTCTTTTTGATGTACAAATACAATACAATACAAATACTCTTTATTTGTACACCAAAACACAAGAATAAACACAGTCGTACATGTAGATGTACATAATTTTCTGATTTTTCGCAAATTCTTAATTTTTATAGCGGATAGTTAAAGATTATATACTATTTCTCAATAGCCTTTATGAATAAATTATAATTAAATTAAAAGTTTTCAACCTAACTTGTAAATTTAAATTATTTTCGGAAATGTTGAAGCAAGAATTCTTGTTATTTCAAAATTCTATTTATCATTCAACTGAGTGTGTTTTTCGAAATATTGTGTTCCGAGTGTCAGAAGGGCGTATATTTTTTTTGCCAATCGCTTTGCAAAAAAAATTTAAGTGAAAAAATGAAAAAAAAATCCAAAGCGAAAAATTATGTCTCAAAGTATCCACACATCAAATAAAGTTTGAGATCACTAGCAAAAGATGGATTTTTTAATTTTACTTTTTTAAAAGACTGTTGCTTACGTAACATCTTTTTATGAAAAAGATACACTTGTTGAAATAAAAAAATTAAATTATTTTTTATTTTTTATTAACTAGAATTGAATTTAAAAGTCCTAGTGCAATTTTGACTAATAAATAATTGAAAGAAAAAGAGAATTTAACTAACAATAAATATTATCAACATTTATTATTAAATTGTTTTTCTTTAGTATAAGATAACTCCTCCCCTGGCTCGAACACAAGTGGCAATCCTTCTTGACATGCTGAGAATTAAGTTATCCAGCATTTCTTGCGGTAACCTGCCCCATTCTTGGATAACGGCTTCCCTGATCTCTGGCACTGTCTGGGGAAGTGACTGACGGTTCCAAATAGCTCGCTTGATAGCATCCCACGCGTGTTCTATCGGCTTTAAGTCAGGCGAGCCGGCAGGCCAGTCTAACCTGGTAATATCGTATTCATGCAGAGCAGCGTTGATTCGTTGAGCTCGATGTGCGGGTGCATTATCGTCAACCAATACGAATCGAGGGCCATGGTTTCTTCTAAATGACCTGACAATTCCATCAATAGCAATGTTTTGGTACAAAGCTGCGGTCATCCAGCCACGATACGGGATCAACGGCGTTCTAGCACCAATCATTATACCGCCCCAAAAGGATACCGATTTCCCGCCTTGTTGAATGGTTCTGGTGGCAGTTCTTTGTCTTTCAGCGTTCCCATGTCTTCTCCAGACACGGAGACGTCGGTTGTCCGGATGAGTGCTAATTCTGGACTCGTCAACGAAGAGACAATTCCGCCAAATGTTTTCCTCGTCGTCTTCTTCATTTTGGCGGAGTCTAGCCCACTGCATTCTGCGTCGCTGTCTTTGCTGTGAGTTCAGGGATGCTCGCTAGGATCACCTCGCTCGTAATCCAACCTGGTGTAATCAATTCCTGATGGTCTGAGTGCTAATTTCTAGTCCAGTAGCAGCTCGCAACCAAACTCTTATTTTAGTGGCATTGATTGTTGGGTCTCGTGCAGTCAGCAATCTGATGTAACGCTTCTGAGCAAAGTTATCCACGCCGCGATACCTCCGTAACGTGTTCACGACACAGGATTGGGCTACAGCCACTCTGCGTGCTATTTCTCTCGTAGAATGTCCTTCTTCCCCCAAAGTAACAATTCTTGCTCGTAAAACTTCTGATAATCCCCTCGGCATCTTTGTTGGTCAGATTTCTGAAGAGTGTAAACAAGGATTTAATCTCTTTTTATACCGACAAACAATTTATATTTTAAATTCTTTTGTTATTAAAAGATATGATTTTAAATGAAGAATCTTAGAAGAAAAAGAAAAAAACGTTTTATTCTAACGTAACAAAAAATATTTCGTATTTTCAAGTAAGTGATCTCAAACTTTATTTGACGTGTGTACGCCCTTTTGGTTGTAGAAATAAAAAAAAATATGCTAAAGTTAAAAGGACTTTAAAAATTTTTTCCTAATCGCCTGTCAAACATATTGACTGTTTTAGACATGTTTTAGAAGCATTTATGAGAAAAAATTCCAGCAACAAATCTTTCTGGAGAAAGATCTTTTTGTACCCTAAAAAGGGTGAAAAATTATTTACGTGCAAGTATGGGCCAAGGCCCAAGACAGGCTTAATGCCCTTGCGTTATTATCTATTGAAGCTCAATTAGTACAAAAACTAGATTATAAATAATATATTTATAGTATAGAACCAAAGTCTGAAAGAAGAAAATGTAATAAATGATAATTTAAAAAAGTTTATTTATTTATCTCCGAGACGGTATAATCAGATTAATAATAAAAAAAAACTATACTCGATAATTATATATTAACTAATAAAAAGTTGTATTTAAATGAATAAACTTTGATATGTAATATATTTTTTTAAATTGCTCATTTAATTTCGATATTCACCTCCTTAAAGAGCAAAAAGGGCGGCATATCCTTTGGGGCCTAGGGCGACATCAAACATAAATCCGCCACTGCTTGTAAGTACTTTCCTCCTATCCATCAACTTTTAAATATCCTTGGAGTTTTAATTGGTCAATACTTGCAATGGTTATAATAATGTGGGTGTCGTCATGGACAACGCATGTGAGATGCCTTTGGTTTTCCTGATGTCCATGGGTGACGACTGACGGTGACCACTTACCATCACATGACTTGCCTGCTCGACCATTACATAAAAAACAGTGTTTTCATCAATCCATAATACCCAATTATTACCTTTTAAAAGTGGATTATCAATTAAACAGACAAAAATGCGAATCTTTTGCCGACTATGAAGAAATAATTATACACATTTCACTAAACAAATAAATATTTATAATACCTATGAAAATAATGTATAACTTACAGGAAGTGAACAAACTAAGAAAGAGATTAACTGAAGTTAAGAATACACAAATTTAAAGTAATTGGCCTTAATATACCTTTATAATTTAAAATCACCCAAATTATTTATTTATAATTTATTTGATAACCCTACCCAGCTTTATTACACACGGTTGCATTTTCACACAATAGCAGTGAGGTAAGGGTTAGTGCACACAGGTGTAAGTAAATGCGTGTGTAAATAAGTAAATGCAAACGTTATTACTCTTCAGCTTACAAAATTAAACCTTAAATTCAGATTTAAAAAGATATCTTTCACTTGGCTCCAATAACATTGTAATACAGATATCAAGCGAAGGGGTGCACGAAATGCACCTGCTTTGCGATTTAATAATATTATATTATCCTTGTATCTTGATACATTATCAAGTCGCAGAAGACTAAAGTTATGCTTTAAATTCCACCATAACTTTTTTAAGTTTAAGTTTTAATAAGTCTACTTTTGTTAAAGAGTAGGTGTACTTACACCTGTACAATCTTTATCCATCACATTATACATTATACACCATTATAACTATTATTATTAGTTATATTTCTCCATAGGGTTTGCCTGGATAGCTACCACCCTTGAGCATGAGTCAGCCGCCAAACGACTCGTCGTGTTCCGACTGGGGGCTTGAGAGCCAGTTCTTTCTTTCTTTTTCTTCTCTCTTTCTTGGCCGGCAACGCATCAGTGATGCCTTTGGTGTTGCTGATGTCCATGGGCGACGATAGCCACTTACCATCAGGTGGATCGTCAGCAAAAACATTAAAATTTGCTTCTTCATCCACTTTTTAGTCATTTTGTCCGTGTATTTGATACCAATTTCACTAATCCCAGAAACCGCTTTTGGTGTCTAAAGTTACAAGCCTTTTAAAGTTACAATACTTTCACGCCTAGAATAAACTGAGCTTTTACATTACAAGCTCACAAAGAAACTACCGAAAAACATAGATTAAAGAGGATAGATAGGCTATTTAACAAATAGTCCAGAAATATTATATTATAAAAATAATATACCGATGAGTTAATTCAGTAATGTACAAAAAGCTAATGTTTATGAAATAATCTCAATTTTAGCTAAACATTAAAAGACTGCCACAACATCCCATAATTATCCCACTGCTGGGCTCGAGGTCTCTTCTCACAATGTGAGGGGCAACGTGGACAGGACGGGACGTGAAGTTTTGGAAACATCGTTTCATGTGTAAACGATAGCGCTTACGCCACGGAGGCACGCACGGGACGGGAACGGGGCACGCAAGTATATTTATGCCCCGTCTACGTCCCGTCTCCGTCCCGTCCACGTTACGTATGCATCGACATTTTCTCTATTACACTTCAGAGTCATGGAGGATAGAGGGTAAGAAGAGCCATCACACATGATGGTAAGTTGAAAAAGTATCCAACTGTATACAGAAAATAGAGGTTCTAGTACCTACCACCGTCCTACCACAATACCACTGGCGTCGGAAAAACTAAGATTTGAACATAGCTGTTGTAGACGGAGTGAAGTTTGCTGAGTTAGATAAATTTTTCGTAGGCTTCCGCAGCGTCACCCTTATTGGACGCGTTTTTACAGACACTTTTCATACACAGAGATGGCTCGGCTTTCCTTACCTCTATACTCCATGAACAATGTTTAATCACTTCACATTTATCCGACAAACTGTACCCTCTATACCTTCCTGTACTCTTTGGTGAGAACCTTCTGATATAATACTTGGATATAGATATAATATCTGTGCAACGAAGTGCAGTGCATAGTGGAGTGTACCAGCGCAGCGGCAGAACAAAGAGTTAATTGTTCGCCCACAAGGCCGGTTTAATCAAACACTTGGCTATTATCCGAGTATCCGAGTATCCGTTACATACAGTGTAGCTTATGAATAGCGTTTTTATTACTAGCTAGCTGCTGCGTCAAGAAATTCGCTTCCTTTTATAAAATATGGGTTTATGAGGCTTTGTCACCCTTAGCGATATTTGATGGCGTTATAAAAGGTATGTTAGGAGCACGGACGTAAAAAAAAGACGGACGTAATCCCAAGAACAAATTCAGTGAAGCACCCATAGGAATACCAACTCTGTATTCTTACAAGTCCACACACCCACACATTGACACCATACGGCTACGACATTGACACCATCGCGAATCAAAAATTACAAAATTACGCACACATGGTAAGCGAGCTGTCAGCTGTCAGCTTCACTCTCAATTAGACAAGGTTACGTCCGTTCTTTTTTTATGTCCGTGGTTAGGAGTATCTGAATCACCTGTTGTATGTGTATGTCACCGTAGATAGAACACCTAATACAGATTCGTAGTAGAATGATTTTGATGAATTTTTTAAGCGATTTTTATATAAATATCGGGTGATTACCATAACAGTTTGTTAACTATTATACTATTGTGACAGTTAATAAAATAACGGGTTATTTTCAGTAGTGATAAGGATAACCCATTAATATGAACTGTTAGTTCCATTCTAAAACTCGGTACATTTTAACTTAAGTACTACTTACCTAAATTATACTTAAGTATGTACTTGGGTGAAAATAAAGAAAACTAATTTTTCTACATGCGACACCTAAACCGCGTATAGGTATTGTAAATTTCATCGAAATCGTTAAAGGCGTTTTCGAGAATGTCTTAATAAAATGCAAACGAATATAGCTCGTTTAATAGTAGATACCTATAGGGTATTATGTTGTACACAAAGCAAAAGAGAAAAGTATGCAGGGCATGATTTAAAAACCTTCCATAATGTTTATACAGTCATATTGTTTAGATATCAGCAAAGTTAAATCATACGTTACGTACCTATACAGGTAACATTTAACATTGATAATAGAACAAACATTCTGTTATATTAAACACTAGCGGACCCGGTGAACTTCGTATCGCCTAAAAACTATATTTTTTCTGAAATAAAAGTTGCCTGAGTTACTCCGTGTTACATCAGCTATCTGCCAGTGGAAGTCCCGTCAAAATCGGTCCAGCCATTTCAGAGATTAGCCGGAAGAAACAGACAGACAGACAGACAAAAATTGTGAAAATGTTGTTTTGGCATATGTACCGTGTATACATCCAAATGTATTTAGTAAAAAGCGGTTATTTTAATATTACAAACAGACACTCCAATTTTATTTATTTGTATAGAAAGAATGTATAGAATATAGAATGTATAGAATATAGAATGTATAGAATATAGAATGTATAGAATATAGAATGTATAGAAAGATGTATAGAAGATTACAGGTTTTAGAATCATGCCCTACATACCTAATTCTTGTGCTCTCTGTACCTGTATATATTTTATCATTTTTATCTGCAGTTCACAACAGTTCAGTCCTATTGTAAACCAACAGCTGCATCACGGCTGCATCACGGCTGCATCACGGCTGCGTCACGGCTGCATCACGGCTGCGTCGCGAAAGATTGATCATAACTCTGAATCTCTATTACACTTTGTTTGTCTTACACTAGCAGGGGCCCGTCACTTTTGGTTACATTTAAGTTTTTAAAACGAGCGAAATATATCTATATGCAAAATGTCTGTCTGTTTTAAGATAAACTTTGCTCAAAACTTATAACACAATTCCATTATAATGATTATTATTATTAGTATTTTGCACAGCATTTTGCACTTTGCATTTCGTGCATGATAATTTAAGTTTCTGTATTATTGCATTAGAACTATAATAGCTCAACATAAATAAACAAATGAAGTCCACAAAACCTTTCAATTTCTTTGACGACTTCTTTCTTTCACGTTCAATAGACAGCATTCCAACTTCTTTACTCCTTGCAGTTCTTACGAAAGTAATTCGACGATAAATTTATTTTTATTTATTTTATTTTTATTTTCAATTTTATTTTCAGGCAACTACGGCCCATAGATAAAATACACACATAAAAATATTACAAACTAATACATACAGGATAAAAACAGGATAAAAACAAAAACCAACAAAGAAGTGGCCAAATGTGCCGTACCCCTGCGCAGATGCGGTGCACGTGTGGCGCGTGCGCACGGTGCGCAGGCTCGCGTATCTCGCTAATGTAATTAACTGTTCCGAACCCCTGCCCTGTGTACGGACACCATTCGGGGCAGTTTCTTCCGGATTTTATTTTTTATAGTTTATTTTAGAACGGTATTAAGGTAAGTAAAAATAAATTTTACTAACAAAAAATAACCGACTTCAAAATTACTTAAAAACTACTAAAGTTTATTTTTAACCGACATCAAAAAAAGGAGAAGGTTCTCAATTCGACTGTATTTTTTTTAATGTTTGTTACCTCAGAACTTTCGACTGGGTGAACCGATTTTGATGATTCTTTTTTTAATCGAAAGCTGGTGCTTGTCATGTGGTCCCACTCAAATTTGAGCTAGATCTGATGAGTAGTTTTTGAGTTATTTCGAAGTCGGTTATTTTTTTCTTGGTAAAATTCAGATTACTTAACATACAGGCATAATCGTAAATGGTCACCATGGATGAACATCAACAACACCAAAGCAAAGCGCCAAAGAAAAAGGAATCAAACAAACCGCATTATTTAATACAATGTCATGCCAAGCTGTGATTTAACATTTGAAACCCATTCATAATTCACTAGTAGATTATCCCACAAACCACTCGACGCGTGGTTCAACGACACGAGCGAGATTTCTCCCTTTTTGTTTACTACGTCATTTCCGTTGTTAAAATTCCATTCCAAGTCAGGTGAGTACTCTCGGAGCAAGTTTTGAAACAAAAACGTCGAAGGAATGAATGAAAGAATGATGGCTGAACAAAAACGCAATGAATGAATAGGTCTGGTTAATTAAAGCAGCTTGTAATGAGCGCTAAGCGTTGGCTTTATGAAGTTTCATTCATGAATGAAGCATCTTACGTTAAGAAAACGAATAGCGACACAATTTAGCTTAGCCTAAGCCTTTTTACACTTTTAATGTTTACTACGATGGCTCCAAATAAATTCATTCTATCATTCATTCATTCATTCATTCATTCATTCATTCATTCATTCATTCATTCATTCATTCATTCATTCATTCATCCAGATGTACATAATATATGAGTAACTAGCGCTCTGCCCGCGGTTTGCCTGTGTTTTTCAGAATAATGAGTAGGTACTCTATGTCCTATTCAAGATCCCAGATCATATTTCTACCTATCTACTAAACATGAAAAACATGAAAAAAAAATAACAAACATAGTAATTACATACATCATAACAAACAAACTTATAAAATACGAGTAATCGCCCTCGCTTTGCTTCGGTTTTCTTATTTTTTTACACCTTGGGTTACATTATTGGAGTTTTAGTAGGGATCCTTAATTTTTTTTGAAAATATAATATAGCCTATGTTACTCGGGGATAGTGTAGCTTCCCAACAGTGAAAGAATTTTCCAAATCGGTTCAGTAGTTTCGGAGCCTATTCAATGCAAACAAAAAATCAAGTCTTTCCTCTTTATATATTAGTATAGATTTATAACATTAGTAAGTTTATGAAAGTAATCCAAAATTCTTTTTTCGCCGTATTGGGGCGGCTTAAAATACTAACCCCAATCCCATGCCGGATGGGTGTCGTAAAAGGCGACTAAATCCGGCCCGCTGGTGGTAGGACCCGTCCAGGGATTATATTAGTAATATTGATTTTAATTATTAATTAATACCATTATTACTATTATTATTTCTCCATGGGGTTCGCCTGGATAGCTACCACCCTTGAGCATGAGTCAGCCGCCAAACGACTCGTCGTGTTCCGGCTGGGGGCTTGAGAGCCAGTTCTTTCTTTCTTTTTCTTCTCTCTTTCTTGGCCGGCAACGCATCGGTGATGCCTTTGGTGTTGCTGATAAATCCATGGGCGACGATAGCCACTTACCATCAGGTGGATCGTCAGCTCGTTTGCCGGCTATTTCCATTAAAAAAAAAATAACTTATCTTGCACATGAAATAAAACTTGCTGTATAAATTGCACCGTATACTTTAACTCTAATTCAAGATCCAATGGGCAGTTGAATTGATCAGCCACAAATGATGTTAGTAAAACATTGACATCGGTCCCGACCCCGACTCCGAGGCCTCTACAAGGCCTCTCCAAGGTCTGTGCAATCGATACTAACGCGAGTGAATAATTGATGTGTGCCTCACGTCCTGAGGCTTAGTGAGGTGCTTGCACCAGTGATAGACTTACAGTAGTTACTATTTTGGTTACTAACAGTAGTAATTATTTGGTGTTACAGTGTCTTTTTATTGTCAGTTATAGTTTAAAAATAAGGTTGACACAAAATTAAAAGAATTTAAACACAAATAATCATTTGCCAAAAAGAATTTCTGTTTTCTATTAATATTTTTTTTTTTTAAATTAAATTAATATTTCAATAGAAAATAGTGCTTGAATTGTAAGACTAAATAAGACACATCTAAAAAGCTATATATTTGTCTTATTTTCGTTTTATCTAATATATAAAAATCTTGTGCCACGGTGTTTGTGGTCGCTCCTCCGAAACGGCTCGACCGATTTTTATGATTTTTTTTGCTAAGTATATTTGGTAGATATGAGAATAGGTCGTTAAGTATATTTCATACCGCTAGGTGATTACGATGTCCCTATCCAGAAATTTTTACTAGAACAACGTTTGCCGAGGTAGGTAGTAATTTTAGAAAATATTTAAACACAAAAAAAATAATAATATCAAAAGGTGTGATTTTTTTTTGCAATATCAAGTTCTTAGATTTCGAATTTCGTCACAAGATAGCGCTATATGCCACCGTGCCCATATATAATATTAATAAATGTTCCTACACGTACATTGTGGAAATTGAAAAAACAAATAAATGACTGAATTATGTACTCGTATATGTATCACTGAACAGAGAGAGACTTGCGGTTCCCACATACATTCGTCACTGACGAAGCGCTATTCAATAACGATTTGTTAAAGACGAATGGTGGTTCACATATTCGAGCCAAATCGAGATTTAAAAAAAGTATATGCAGTTCACAGTTTATAATTACGGACTTGTACTTTTTGATGTATTCGACTTTTTTGAAGATTAGTAAATATGTAAATATGGTCATAAGAATGTACCTAATTTGCCAATAAATAACTATTCATTCAGTAGGAATGAGTTACTGTAGTATAAGTACAGTTAACGATTTTGGTATCACTACTTATTTCCGACATTCAATTTTACCCTACATTTCACAAGACGTGTCATAAAACAAAGCGATTTGTTAAGTAATTTGGCTCAACCGCTATCTACTGTGTTAACAGTACTGGTGCAATTACCTCACGTATATTACGTATTTTACGCCTCACCGAGCGACATGTGACTGGCAAATTGTTTCCAATACTAGGAAATTGTAATTTATCTCTGAATCGTACCTTACGCGTTTGTTAAGGTAAATGGGTATCTGTAAGAGTTTTGCACTTTTGCGGATGCTCTGATATACCTAATTAACTAGACGTATCAGTATTCAATATCCTAGCTAATATTTAAATCTCCAACGGAAAAAAGAGTTCCACAAATAAATAAAATTGGAGTGTCTGCTTGTAATATTAAAATAACCGCTTTTTACTAAGTGCATTTGGATGTATACACGGTACATATACCAAAACAACATTTTTTACAATTTTTGTCTGTCTGTCTGTCTGACCGATTTTGACGGGACTTTCACTGGCAGATAGCTGATGTAACAAGGAGTAACTTAAGCTACTTTTATTATAGAAAAAAAATAGTTTGTTAGATGATACAAAGTTCGCCGGGTCAGCTAGTTTATTTATTTATTTATCTTTATTAGATACACCATTGACTTATCACTATGAATTGATAACTAAATAAATTATTACAATTGATCCATCCAGTGTGATTTGTCTTCTAAGGCGTATACAACTTTTATTGTAAGGAGCAGCTTACACAATTTTTATGTCTAAACCAAAAAAATTACATTAATAGGAAACTGAATGGTAATTTTTGATAATAAAACTAGACAAACTTACATAATCCAAATAGTAATAGAATAAATTTAATAAAGACTTGTTTAATAAAGACTTGGACTAACTAGTTATAAGTAAAACATGCGTATGTGTGTTAGTAAAAGTACATATGTACCGATACATTAACGCCGTAACGGGCCATTTAATTGGGAACGAGTCTCTCCTCTTGAGGAGACCTAGAGCATACTCCACCACGCTGCTCCAGTGCGGATTGGAGGAGGGGTCATTGGTCTACCCAAGTGTCGGAAGTTTTCATATCGAAAGCTTATGGGTGGAAGGTAATTGAGACACTGCAAGCTCGTTTCCTATCCTTATAACATTAAAAAACAGCCCCTCATAATACAAATGGTTAGCCATTCCATCACATTTATAAACCTAAAAACTTGGTATAAAAGTCGTCTCTCGTAACGCTCATTGTCAAAGCGGATTAAATAAAGTGAGCCATTGTTGTCCACTAATTGAATTTTACTAAGTACTGAAGTATTTTAAAGTTATTCTGTTACAATTTGCTAGACTTTAGTGCTTGGAACTTATTCATTTTGTATAAGGAGATTTGAGCAGAGATACTAAACTTTATGGTATAAATGAAGGAAAAAAGTAGGGATGAAATATTTTTTATGCACCTAACCTAATATAACCTAAATGTAAGTGTATAAAGTAAATAGTGTTAATAATTGCGATGCGATGTCCATTTGAGATAAGCTAATTGTAAATTGTATTGTAAATTGAATCAGACGACCTGATGATACATTGTCACTGTTTTTCGTGTCACAAAGCCATCCATCCCAAGTTCATCAGCCGTATTGGGGCGGCTTAGAATACTAACCCCAATTCCACGCCGGATGGGCGTCGTAAGAGGCGACTAAATCCGGCTCGCTGGTGGTAGGGCCTCTCGAGTGATTATATTGGTAATATTGATTTTAATTGTTAATTAATACCATTACTGCGATTATTATTTCTCCATGGGGTTCGCCTGGATAGCTACCACTCTTGAGCATGAGTCAGCCGCCAAGCGACTCGTCGTGTTACAGCTGGAAAAAAAATGTTCCCAACACTCTAAGAAAGTAAAACTGAACTCTTGTATCCCTTTCGATTGTTCAGGGCACCACGATAAGAGGGGGGTAAATCGCATGCGAAAAGTTTCGAATAATATTTATAAGGAAACAAAAAAACTTCATTCATTAGGTATACGTAGAGCGATGGAGTGCAATAGCTTGCCTGCGTCAATGTCCCACACATCTATAAGGGGCCATCCATAAATTACGTCACACGTTAGGGGGGAGGGAGGGGGTCGATGAAGTGTGACATTGTGTGACATGGGGTGGGAGGGGGTCCTAAATTTCGTGACGTCACATTTCAAACTCGAATAATTGGTATGTATAGATAAATATTAAAAAACAATTAATGGAAATAAAACTTATTTCGGAACTGCTGTTTTAATTTAATAATTTTTAGGTGTAAATTTTATAATATGTGACGTCACGCTAGAGGGGGGAGGTCTCACAAGTGTGACCAGCTGTGACAAGGAGGGGGGACGGGTCAAAAAGTCATGAAATTAGTGTGACGTAATTTATGGATGGCCCCTAAGTCTATGTGGGAGTCTGAGAAAAGAGTTAATAGGCTTTTAATAAGTTATTATGCTTAGGTACCATCATGGACTTCATGGCAACTTACCAACAGGTGGTATTCCAGTTAAGCATTATCTTACCACATGTAAAGAAAGAAAACTAATCGCTTGGCTATATTCGCTTGTAATGAGACCGCTGCCTTAATCCTCTTTATTAAAACGAGTCATTGTTGCAAACAAATTCAATTTCCCATAGTTCCTCGTTGCGCTACTACGAGTATTGTGCCTCAAGTAATTGAAATGTAATAATGATAATGCAGGATTTAATTTATACAATTTTATGGATATAAACTGTCATTTAACTTCCTACTTACTTATTTGATACGTGATTTATGGAGATCTGTTTATGCCTTCTTTTATCTTTTAATTATTATTCATAAAAACAAGCAAAGTTGCAGAATGCCTATAATAGTGTTTTGTTTCTCTCACTCTTATGAAAAACGATAAAGATAAAACATATTATCTTCTATATCTATACATTTATATCTATACAATCTATACAGCTATACAATCTATACATCTATACAAATAAATAAAATTGGAGTGTCTGTTTGTAATATTAAAATAACCGCTTTTTACTAAGTGCATTTGGATGTTTGAAATTTTGTGTGAAATTTGATGATGAAAAACAACAATTTTTACAATTTTTGTTTGTCTGTCTGTCTGTCTGTCTGTCTGTCTGACTGTCTATCTGACTGTCTGTCTGTTTGTTCCGGCTAATCTCTGAAATGGCTGGACCGATTTTGACGGGACTTTCACTGGCAGATAGCTGATTTAACGAGGAGTAACTTAGGCTACTTTTAGTTTAGAAAAAAAAATAGTTTGTTAGGCAATACGAAGATCGCTGGGTCAGCTAGTAGCAGTATAATAAAAACGGTTTGTTAAGCGTTTATGAATAAAGCATAACAGTTCAATTTACAGGGTATAATCCTATTATCCCATTAATATACTATTTACTTTTTATACTAATGTTATAAAATATGAAAGTTAAGGTTGATGCATACTTAACGTGGATGGGACGGAGTCGGGACGTGAACGGGGCATTGACGTGCGTGCCCCATTCCCGTCCCGTCCGTGCCACCGTGGCGTAAGCACTATCGTTAACATTTTCTATGAAACAATGTTTCCACAACTTCACGTCCCGTCCCGTCCACATTACATAATGCATCGACCTTTAGTGAACATGTTCGAGTGACACACAAACATGCTTTGGACAAAAGGGATAGGACAAAATTTCATGTCTATTATCTTATATGACGATATGTTCCCTCTTCTGGAGCCAACCCTGAGCATAGTATGAGGACACCATTATCATAAAAATGCATTATCATCAGAACCAAAGGAATATGTGAAATTTCCACTCCGTAGATTGAGCGGAAATAATTCTTCAGCCTGCAAGATTTCACCAGAACATACAATAAATAAAAGCTTGTAAATTGCAATGAATTTTTAGAATGATTTTCTGTGGTCATAGTCAGACCCCTCTTTCCCACTGGGCACACTGAGCACGTGCCCAGGGCCCCGTGATCGATGGGGCCCCCCTAGTTCCTGCCAGATCACTAAACGATAACCGATATTTAAGACCGAAAAACTTTTTTAATTCGAATAAATCGAACCTAAATTACTGACTACAATACCAATTTGCTTATTAACTTTTGCATAAAAGAGGCTTGCTTATCTACTTTCTTTGTTTACTAAAACAAAATAGTGTTCTGACAAAGTCATAGGGGCCCCATTATCCTAATATACCCAGGGCCTCCAGTAGGTTAAAGACGGCCTTGGACATAGTGAGAACACTATAATTAAATAAATAAATAAATAAAAATAAATAAAAACACAGAGAGACGTAATAGGTAGTATAATATTATTCGGTTCGCTCGCTAGTGCCGTAACCATTTAAATCCATAAACGTTGGGTGGATAACGTCCCACTTGTTGCGTTGACGTGGACGCGTGACCCAGTTCTGGCCCGCACGGGGTTATTACGACCTCACTATTGCTCGACTCGGTAGTCGGTAACTTTAATATTAAGATCTCTAGGCCAGAACAACTTTTAGTCAACTTTTAGTGGAAACACCTTTCATTGTATAATAATGATGTACTGGAAGTATCTTTGTTTAGCTGCTTTATTAATATTACTAATAGTAATCTGATAGTTGAATAGATTGCATTGTTAGTGGCTGCTACGGCGTAGTAGCAATGTGTCTCTCAAGACCCCAGCCGGAATCCACGAGTCCTTTGATAGCTGACCTACTAGACTTGGAGGGTAATTGGACAAAATTCTACCTCCTGATCATGGAGTATTGAGGTAGAAGGAGGGCCATCTCATATGAAGGGATAGTTGAAAAAGTGTTCAGCTGTTAACAGAAAATAGAGGTTCCAATAATGGCCATTTCTGAATGGCGCTAGTGTGTGACACATAGATATATGAACATGGCTGTTGTAGACGGAGTGAAGTTTGCTGAGTTATGCCACCCGTAATGAATGGCGCTAGTGTCCGACAAATAGTTATTCGAACATAGCTGTTGTAGACCGCACCGCAGCACCACCCGCTAATTGAACGCGTTTTTACGGATACTTTTCGTATACAGAGATGGCCTTCCTTCTACTCTATCTTTCATGCCCCTGATATTATGAAATTGAAAAGTCTTTCTCCAGTATAATGCATACATCGCTGTTTTCTGCTTTGCCCAAAGGTTGGCTGATAGAGAATGCTCTTAGCATTAAGCTCGTCTTTTATACCAACTGTCTTAGGTATAATAAAGAGTAAATAAATAAGTAATGCGCTATTATTTCTGTGTAATATGTTCCATATTAAAAAAAAATCTATTAGAGGTCTGTAAGAAAAGAAGCGCTCATAGCCCGGTGACTTATGTCGATCCTAAACGATCGACAAAATTAAGCAACAGCGGGCGCGGTCGGTAGTTGGATGGGTGACCGCTAGTGGCAAAAATTTCTTGAGCGCTTCCGTGCTTTGGAGGGCACGTAAAGCCGTCGGTCTCGGTTGTTATCGTAAGATAGCAGTCGTTAAGCCATGTCGGAGGCCCTCGGGCGGCATAAAAACTTCCGACACTCGGTTTGGCCACTAACCCCTCCACCAATCCGCACTGGAGCAGCGTGGTGGAGTATGCTCTAGACCTCCTCAAGAGGAGAGACCCGTGCTCAGTACTGGGCCGATAATGGGTTGAAGCCAAGAACCGAAGCAAAGCAAGGACGGTTACTTGTTTAAAAAAATATGTATTGTAATATAGTAATATGGAAAATAAATGGTCATCGAGGGCGCACCGATGGAGGGTGACGGGTGACGTCACGCGACGAAGTGAGTTGAAATTTGAATTGGAACGTTTTATGGATAGCTGTGTAACTGGGTGGTCGGTACCACCACACACCTGACCTGTGGTTAACGTATGGTCAAAGTCAAATTATTTATTTTGTCATAGAAACGAACAACTTACTAAATGAACGTAAAAGTTACAAAATTCTAACTATATATGTAATTATTAAACAATACATTCTACACAGTACATTAAAATTATTTTATTAGTGTGGTCAGTACTTACAGAGGTGCCGTCGACTTTATTCACCTACGCACCCAGGTGAATCAAGTCCACTGACCGTGGTGAATTAAGTATACTTACTTATATGAATTAAGTATAGTTAACTCAATAGACTTCATTCACCTGTACTCCGTCCAAATGGATATTTTACTTTTGACACATTCAATTAGTGATATTAGTATTCCGATATAGGTATACCTACCGATTTTACCGGTCTCAATAAATTATCTTAGAATAGAGCTTATTTAAACGTCATGCTTTTAATTGGGTTTTCATCATGAAATATCAAAGCACATTTCTACTCACAAAATTGTGATCCATAGCCGCCAGAGCCAATCGTAAGTAAGTTTGTAAATTAAGAGAAATGGAATCTATCTATAGGTGAGTGGCAACTGTATCACTCTGTCATTTGTCAATTAAATAATCACTGCTTAGTCCTCACACTCCTCATCCGTCTATCCTTCATAATAAACTAGAATTGATTTACTTTACAGCAATCCACAAGCTAGGTCCACACAGAGATATGCAAATCTCTCTCCTCCTAAGGAAATTCTCTCCACTTTTTCTCATAACATACTCGTCCTAATATTATAAATGTGAAAGTTTGTAAGGACGTTTGTTACTCTTACACGCAATAACTACTGAACGGATTTTCATGACATTTAAGCACACAGGAAAACCTGGCAAAACCACGGGCAGGGCACTAAGTAAAGGTCAGTAAATAAATGAACCTAAAGTGAACAAAAAACTAACAGTCGGTTAAACTCCGGTTAGCAGAAACAGTGTAACCTGTCATTCACTGTACCCCACTGGATAGAAATACGGAACAAGCTACGGAGGGAAGTGACTTCAGTGTCTGTGTGGGTCCTCACCGTATGTACTAGGTGTGGCCGTGTGGGTGCTCGGTGTTTGCTTAGTGTGCGGCTGTGGCGATGGAGTAGGTATTATTTTATTTGTGTATCCATTGAAGTATAATGTCATAGAACAGACATCTCGAACAAAATGTGTGTCCCGCCAGGAGGTTCTATTTTCAAAATTGAGCCCCCGTTCTCCTTTCAAAACCGAAGGAATCCACTGAAAATTGAAGGCGATCGGCGCCAATTCATTGGGACATACATTGTGTTCGCGGTGTCGGTTCTATATGCTAGTAATAATACTTCAATATGTGTATTCGGTATTAGCCTCAGAGCTAATTTTTCCTACTAAGTAGTAGTATAAATGTGAAAGTTTTGTAAGGATGTTCGTTACTCTTTCACGCAAAAACTATTGAACGGATTTTCACGAAATTTTGCACGCAATTAAACTATGATCTGATATATGATATATATCTGATATATATGATATGATATGATATGATATATGATATATGATATATATCTGATATATATGATATGATATAGGGTGGGAATTCCGGAAAATTAGAACAAAGCCGCGGGCACAGCGTTCGTTTTTGAATAAATAGACTTGTGGCACCTAGAATCCGAGATAAGAATTAGAATTCAAATATGATACAAATGCCACGGACCTGAAAAAAAGACGGACGTAACCTCTTCTAATCGAAAGTGAAGCATAGCAGTGGCCGCCCGCTTAACATGTTGCGTATTTTTTTTTGATTCGCGATTGAAGCAGTGCAGTGTCAATGTGTGGGTGTGTACTTGTACGAACAGAGAGAGAGAGATTGAGAGAGAGTTGGTATTACTATGGGTGCTTCACTGAATTTGTTCTTGGGATTACGTCCGTCTTTTTTTAGGTCCGTGACAAATGCATAGGAAACAAATGATCTTGTGGAATTAAATTTGATATCGAGAACCAAGACCACTGTTGACCATTTGTATCTCACAGTGGGTGAGTCCGGTGACACCCTCAACACACCACAAACTACCGTGTTGTAATGCCACATTGACCACCTGGCGCAATGCCAAGGGTTCTGGGATTCCTGGGTTCGATTCCCAGCGAGGCAGAAATTTTAATGATGAGTTTGAATTCCTGTTCTCGGTCTGGGTGTGTGTGGTATTTTTGTGTGTTGTCCATGTGATGCTATGAGTGTGCATAAACAAAAAAAATACACTACGCTATGTCCGTGCTACGTTTGTCGGCTAATAAGTCGAAATCTAAGCTAGTTTTAAAAGTGTTTGTTTGTAGATAGGTCGGAGTTAAGCCGGAGATTGTAGAGTGAGTTTTACGACAGGGAGCGGCGTAAAAGGATTTGTGTGTCGCCTGAGAGATTAGGAGGCTAGTGGGGAACTTAGGTTTGTCTCCGCTCTAGATGCCTGGATCGTATTGCGGTAATCCCGGGACTGGCGGGAACAGGAAACCTAATGCATTCACTTCTAAACTAGGTACTTAGATTTTATACTTGTCTTTTATATCTAGATATGGGTACTTCAATGGTAATATTATACTCATTATTATATGTGTTTAATTTGTGTTAATATCACACGTGTTTTGCAATTTTATTAATAAATAGGTACATAATCATTTTAAATATACTTTATATAAAATATTTTCAAATAAATGAAACATTCAAAACATTCTTATGAATTTAACAGTTCCATAATTAAATATTGTCTTAAAAGATATACGAGTACAAGGTAGTAGAAAGATCCTCCGCTCCGCTACTGGTAAAACCACCCAATTACTCCAATTAACATATTAACTACATGTAAATATTCCCCCAGTAAAGTTTATTTCATGCAAGTTAAATTAGTAATATACCCTGGTGTCCCCGACCGGGAGACCGGGGCTCGTTAGGATAAAGTCGTTTTAGTGGATAGGTGTAAACGAATTTGCATTCTATGAGTAGATAAACTATAATATTATAATACTAGATAGTATGTCACCGACTTCAAAAAAGGATATTTTTTCATTCTTGTAACCTCAATTTTCGGCCATTTAAGAACTAATTCAGATTTTCATTTAAAAGGATTTTCTAGATTGGTACCATGTTTTAAGAAACATGCTGCCATCTTCATAGGATGTCAAGTGAAATAATACCAAGAAATTATTTCACATTTTTCTCCCAAACCACTGCACTACAAAAAAACGTATTGCACATAAAATGTCAATTTATTATTGGACTACAACTTTTGTAGGAAATAATTTTCTGTAAAATCAATACTTTGTCAAATAAACGTGAAAAACAAAAAAGTTTTTTCAAGGTGACCTTGAAGATGAAATATACGGGTATTTTGCCGATGATATTCGTTATCAGCGCGTCAAAATACATATGTAGATATACCAAAATTCGGATCAATCGAGGATATGAACTAAACTAAAAGAAAGTTTATCCGTCAGCTATTTCCACAAAGTCACCGATCCATCACTCAATGGCTACCTTTGTCACATAAAAGAGAGTCACAATTTTATTGTGCTACGAACACTCAAAGACCATTGGCTTCAGCACGTTAGTCACACGAATCAAGAAAATCAAGATCATACTTCACCACGCTACTCCAGTTTAGAGAATAATGGCCACCCAAACCGAGTCAGAATTTCTTATGGCGATAAGATATAACATATGGGAACGATTACCATTCCAGCGGAGTACGAAAGCACGTTTTGTATCACTTTTACCTCTCCATTCTTCACCACGCTAAAGTTGCACACACCCACACAGCATTTATCATTTTACAATGTGATATATGAGTGTCCCAAACTGAATTCATGGTTCAATATTCTAATGTCTGAACCTAATTCTTACTAAAGATTGAGACTACCCATAATGGGCATGATGACAGATTTTGAAATACTATTCGATATATTGTTGGGAAATATAATCACAACGTATATCGTATTTCCGCAAAAAAAAAAATAAGGTTAAATTAAATAAATACATTTCAATTTATAATCTGCGCCTTGCTACTCCTGCACATTCTTCTTCCTTCTACAAACATTCCTTCACTGTCACAGCTGTCAGTCTCTGGAACGCCCTTCCCTACTGTATTCGTAACGCAAGTACTTTAAATTCTTTTAAAAATCAATTAAAAGCCCACTATCTCTCTAATTAATTCAGTTCGCATTCTTCCTTCCCTATCTCTTCTTCCTATTCACTTATATTTGTGTTTTTATTATCTTAAATGTCCTCCTTATTATTTGTGCACCTTTACCCCATTTAATCTTACTCTATTCAGCTCTCCACATCTTAAGGTTGTCTGGAAGAGATCGCTGTGTAGCGATAAGACCGCCTTTTGTACCTCCTGTCTACTTCACTTGCCTACTTCTTGAATGTGTTGTATTATTTTATTGGTGTACAATAAAGAGTTAAATAAATAAATAAATAAGTTTAAAATTCGCACCAAAACACTTCAAAGTGTCATGGCGTCACTTGTGACGTCACTTTTCAGGAAAATAATAGACAAGATGTCATTATCAGTATGGTCATATTCGTTTGTTTAAGAAGCGTGACGTAATTCGCGCTGATTGAGACTGATTGGCGTTCAAGATATCATGGCGGCTTGCCGTATTTTGCACTTTTATCAAAAATATTGTTAATCTCGCTCATAATAATACGATAAACGCGTGTTTTGTAATCCATTAATAGGGTTTCATTAAATAAATACATAATTTTAGTGATTTTTACTTACTGTCATCATAGACTACTGGCCCATGCACAAAAATCATGGGTCATACGAACCACCAGGTGACGTATATAGGACGATATAAGAGCATAAAATAATAAGATTCAGCACTATGCCGTCACTTGTAAGCTGTCCAACTGAGTGCTGGTGAGAATTCAAAAGTGCAAGTTGGGTGAGTAAATTTTGGTCATTTGATTCTGTACGGCATTTTTAACCATTGATAGGGCCATGAAAAATAATAAGAAAGCGCGCAGTGCCGTACAAAAAAGGTGGTCCACAAAGTCGGTAAATGATTTTGCATTCGTGACAATTTCGAGGGTAAATTTGGTCATTTGATACAGTACGGCATCAGTTTCATACTGTTGCAATACAGCTTCTAATCCATTATTCCGCAACGCCGTACAAAAAATCGTGCGACAAGGGGAAGAAATCGAGGGTTGCAACCCCCTCTTTTGCAGTGGTCCGGGGGGTCATTTGAAAAAGTACGGCTTCGGTTCCAACACATTTTCTAGGACTCAAAAGTACTATTAAAAATAATGCCGTCAAAAAATGATAGTCCATTTGAATGTATAATTAATAATTATCTTAATTTCATGGTATACTTGATTTATAAAGCTGTAAGGTCATTTGACCCTGTACGGCAACTTTTTTTTTAACATGACATTGTAAAATACAATTGTTATATAGTATTGCCGTACAAAAAAAACTGTCCTAAAAAAAAATATAGAGAGATACAAAAACTGAAATTTTTGAAATTATTGCAAAAGTTTAAATATTCATAGATTAATGAAATATAGCAATTTTCTACCTTTTTCCCTTGTTTTAAATAGTATTAAGATAAATAAATTAGGAAAAAATTATGCCGTACATTTTAATGCAGACCATATCTTTTAGGCTGATGAAAATGACGCTACCATTTTATGGTCCAGTCATCTTAGTAAAAATTTGGTAAGAATTGCGGAAATTGAGATACCCAGCTGAATTTTTGTATAAACTTGTATTTTGGCGATCTAAAAGTTGTCTCAAAACCTGCATATGATAGGATGACCGCGTGTATTAAAAATTTGAGGACAAAGGTCACAAAAATCGTTTTTTTGCAAATATCTCATTTCCTATGAAATTTTCGCTATTTGTATCTTCATCAATATTGTAGAGAATTAAATTCCCTTCAACTTTTGTTTCAAAGATTTTTTTATACGTTGAATCGTTTTCGAGATACAGGGCGGAGAGAGCGCGGTTAGATCATCATGTAAGGTCAACCGGTATAGTCCCGATCAAAACACGCTATATAAAGTTTATTAAATGAAGGGAATTTAATTTTCTAAAATATTGATGAAGATACAAATAGCGAAAAACTCATAGGAAATGAGATATTTGCAGAAAATAGACTTTTGTGACCTTTGTCCTCAAATTTTTAATAGACGCGGTCACCCTACCATATGTAGGTTTTGAGACAACTTTTAGAATGCCAAAATGCAAGTTTATACAAAAATTCAGCTGGGTATCTCAAATTCCGCAATTCTTGCCAAATTTTTACTACGATGACTTTATTTATTACTAAATTAATTTTACTACAAACCTTTGGACCAACGAAAATGTACGGCATGTAAAAAAATATTATCTATGCATAAAATACTTTCAAAATAAATTAATTTTATGTTGTATCAAATGACCCCCCGGACCACTGCAAAAGAGGGGGTTTCAACCCTTGATTTCTTCCCCTTGTCGCACGATTTTTTGTACGGCGTTGCGGAATAATGGATTAGAAGCTGTATTGCAACAGTATGAAACTGATGCCGTACTGTATCAAATGACCAAATTTACCCTCGAAATTGTCACGAATTCAAAATCATTTACCGACTTTGTGGACCACCTTTTTTGTACGGCACTGCGCGCTTTCTTATTATTTTTCATGGCCCTATCGATGGTTAAAAATGCCGTACAGAATCAAATGACCAAAATTTACTCACCCAACTTGCACTTTTGAATTCTCACCAGCATTCAGTTGGACAGCTTACAAGTGACGGCATAGTGCTGAATCTTATTATTTTATGCTCTTCTATCGTCCTATATAGGTCACCAGGTGGTTCATATGACCCTGGATTTTTGTGGGTGGGCCAGTAGTCTATCATGCCTGTTACGGCGTATCATAGCAGAACACGACCTGACTTCGAAACTGTTTTTATTTATTTATTTATTTAATAGGTTCACCAACAGTTTTAACATGGTAAAATACACTAAACTTAGGTAAACATAATGTCTTATGCTACATGAAAAACCAATAACAGGCAAACACATCAAACATAATTAATTTAGTTAGGTATTGTGAAGATAACTTAGCTTAGGTAACTTAGGTTACATTAGATTTCTAGTAATAAAGTTAGTATACTTAATTAGGCTACAATTAGGCTAAATTGCGGTGCATTAGCGGGCAAAGATAAAAATCAAGACAAAACTGTTGAGGAATTCTCAGGTTGCAAATAAAATGAAACGACAAATCAGAGTAAATACAAAAATAACCATTTATTTATCATATCAAAATTTCACAATTCATTCAATTTACTTTGCTAAAAATTGATCCCTTGTAGCACGTGTGCCACAGACAGTATAGACTATAGGGGGTAGGTATACAGGGGAAGAGAAGTATTTCCATGAAATATGAAGTAAAATATTTTAATTGACACAACTTCATACATTTTAGGGTTAATTTTATCGAAAAATTACAATATGGTTATGCTAAGGCCAGACCTATTACAACTAACTTGTATGTTTTATCCACGGACCTGAAAAAAACACGGACGTAACCTCGTCTAATCGAGAGTGAAGCATAGCAATGGCCGCCCGCTTACCATGTGTGCGTAATTTTTGATTCGCGATTGAAGCAGTGAAGTGTCAATGTGTGGGTGTGTGTACTTGTACGAATAGAGAGTTGGTATTACTATGGGTGCTTCACTGAATTTGTTGTTGGGATTACGTCCGTCTTTTTTTAGGTCCGTGATTTTATCACTTTTTGTAGTTATTTCGTAACAACAATTTTACTTGATGACAAGTAACGTCGTAGTATGGATGACTGAATAGTTACATTAAAGAATACAGCGTTACTTTAGGGAAATATACATTGTTTTAAGTGAATATTACCCACTTTGCGACAATCCGCGGTTAACATAATATAGTGACAGTATACGCGTGGCACCTCTCTCCCTCCCACAACGGATACATGCACTACAATAATTAAAAGTATAATACCAGCACCAACACGTGTTTCGCCCCGAAACGGAGCATCATCTCTACGATGGTTAGTCACAAGACAAATACTAAATGAATTGTTATTATTAAATATACTATCTTATATTTATATGTGTAACAACTTATTCTTAATAATCCCCCAAAATAGACCCTCTGGTTCGATAATTTATCGAACTGTCTGTGTAACCCATTTTACTAAAATTGAATTATACAAAATAAACATGATTAAAATATGTTCCTATAGTATTTTAAATATAAAACGAAAACTGATTAAATCAGAACAAAAATAACAAAAACTTTTCACTATTAACTTCTTACTAATCTTTTATACAATTTTACCGTCCATCATATTTTATCTTTGAAGCTCAATCCTTAAAGTCGGAGACTCGAAACGTTTATAATAACAATTTAGATTTAGGATTTTATACGTATGAAAGGTATAAAAACTACATTAAATATTTTTGTAGTTTAACAATATCTCCACAACATAACACACTAATTATAAAAAAGACGTATGCGAATCCGTTTAATGCGAATCCGTTTATATTTGCTCGAAATCACGCCTCAATTTTGTCTACATAATAAATATGATATAAAGTATACAGGGCGTTATATTATGCAATGGATATACTTCAGGGGGTAGGGGTAGTTTCTGCGACACACGGCAGTGCAAATAATTAAACATGCGAAAATAGCGACACTCTCGCAGAGATTAAGTGGCTGACGGCGGCAGCGCGCGGTTTGGCGGCGCGTGTGGCGGCACGGCTCAATGGGGGGGCGTGGAGCCTTGTCGGCACGTGTTTTGTTTTTGAGAGTTCATTTGCAATATTGTTTACAAGGTCGCCGCTTTATCGAGCGCAGTGTCTATGATTAATGTATTTTAAGGGATAATTTGAGTAAAAATTAAGGTCATAATTTTTTTACATATTCGGTCCGAGAATCGAGAACTGAATGTTCTCCTGAAAAATGTCCCTTGTATAAAATGCCATCCTGTATATTTAAATTAAAATAATTATCTTTATACGTCTCTGGACTCGTTAGATATTAGCTTCAATTACTTTCAGCTATCAGTTATAATAGTAATACTATGTTCAAAACACAGGCTAGAAATGTTTTACATTACAAAAAATTACCTATAACATTTGGTATGCTACTTTGTGAATACAAAATTGAATACTTAAAAAAATGGTATATTGTAATGTTAAACTAAACTTAACTTAACTTACCCTATCCTATAATAATATCATAAGAATTAAATTTTAAAATCACTGACAAAAAATACTATAAAAAATTTAAAACAATCTACACCTTTCGATTTAGAATACCGAAATTCGACTTTAAAACTGTGATTTATGAACATCGTATGATGAATTCCTAATACATTATTATGACAGCGATTATTAAAAAAAATTATAGAAAGAATTTAATGTTAGATTAAAAGTCACGAAGCCACCAAGCAATGCACTAATAATAGTGACTTATTATAATTAATAGGACTGTTTGTGCCATACTTATTGATGTTATTATTATATGTTGTAACGAATAAACAATAAAATTACGAAAAATTAGAATAAACTTTATTAAACCCTCAGGATTTAATAAAAAAAACGAGTTTGCGAGAAGATTGTTAAATGTTTTATCTTAAATGATGGGATATGCCTTCAATAATGAGCCCTACAATGTTTTTAATTTATTGGAATGTTGACGACCAGCATCTTAAAATTCTCAGGGCGTCGGTACAACTACTACAACAAAAATATGATCAGTAACTGTGTGGATACTTAAATTTATATCGATTAATATCGATTATACTATTAAAATCCAATCTTAAATCATACAATATTCTCTAAAATCAGATCAAAATCGATAGGTATACATTTTATCTTAAGGTCGCTGCATACGTAACGTGGATGGGACGGGGACAGGAGGTGGACGGGGCATAAATATACGTGCGTGCCCCGTTCCCGTCCCGTGCGTGCCTCCGTGGCGTATGCGCTATCGTTTACATTTTCTGTGAAACGATTTTTTTAGAATTTCACGTCCCGTCCACGTTACGTACGCATCGACCTTTACTTTCTAATTAACATAATAAAACATAACATTAAAGTTAAATATATCATCATAAGTTAAATATCGATTATTACATACTTAAAGTCAACATTGTGTACCGTTTTATCGTTGGCAGTGTTAAACTATGTATCCAAAATATTATTAAAAAAGAATGAAACTTTACAAGTTACTATTTTCCTCTGAGTTACGTCAAGTTAATTAATTTAAAATTATAAGCCACATTCACGCGTCCTACTAATGACACCTGCAGCCTAATTCACGTAACTTTAAGACGCATCGATTGAGTTGCAGTGACGCTGCAATCAAGTTGCAGTGACGCGGCAATCAAGTTGACGTTGGTTGACGTTTAGTGTCTAAACCGTATTCTCGTAATTTTTGAACTGCGCGTCGACTGCACGCAAACTGCGCGCGAACTTCACTTCTCCTGCACGCATCCTGCGCCGTGCGCGCCTGCCAAACTTTTCTTCGGCTATTTAGTACTCTCTGTTAGTGTTGTTATATGACAGAACAAATAAACTTATTTTAATCAATCAAATACAATTTATTATGTTTCCATTAAAAAACGTTGAAGAAGATTTATTTATTATCCCAATAATAATTTTTGTGAAACTTTTTGTAAAAAAAGTAAAGATTTGTGCTTCAATTCACAAAAAAACGTCATATGTAATTATGTTACCTCAATATGGCAGAATGAAGGTCTTTACTTTACCTTGTAATGCAATTAAAAAGTAATAAAAAAGTGTCAAAACAAAATGTGCGACAAAGTTCGAGCCGACTGCGACTGCTTATTTTCTTTTTGTTTAAAAATTTTTGATGTGCTTAAAAACTCGTACCAAGATGTTATTTCAACGTTAAAAGTTTATGAGAATACCCTCAAACTGCGATCGGAAACACGCTATCTTGACGAGCATCAACAGAATACCTATTTGTGACGTGAGCGTGTTTGACAAGCGCTCGCGTGACGTGAGCATGTTTGACAGCGCTCGCGAAAGCTAAGAGAATACCGAAAGTGTTATTTTGATCGGAACGTCACTGCAACTGCACTGCAATCGAACTTCTTATACCCCATTTACACGCGCGCGCGAGCCACGAGACAATCCGCGAGACGCGCGCGTGCGCGCGCGTGTGAACAGGGCGCTCGCGGACCAGACAGCGGCGCGTCTCGTGGCTCGCGGGCTCGCGGCAGGAGCGGTTTGTTAGGCGCGGCCAAAGGGGCTCGCGCGAGCGCTCGCGCGGTGTTCACACGCGCGTAGGGGGCGTGGCTTACGGACGCGCCACGAGACGATCCGCTACACGCGCGTGTAAATGAGCGGTTAAATTACGTGAATTAGGGTGCAGCCCCCTAATTCACGTAATTTAAGAAGTTCGATTGCAGTGCAGTTGCAGTGACGTTCCGATCACAATAACACTTTCGGTATTCTCTTAGCTTTCGCGAGCGCTGTCAAACATGCTCACGTCACGCGAGCGCTCGTCAAACACGCTCACGTCACAAATAGGTATTCTGTTAATGCTCGTCAAGATAGCGTGTTTCCGATCGCAGTTTGAGGGTATTCTCATAAACTTTTAACGTTGAAATAACATCTCGGTACGAGTTTTTAAGCAGTTTTGTTGACGCTTTCTTTAAGTTAGAAGTGACTCATTGCTTACTTTTGTCAATTAGACGTAGAAGTCAGTGAAAGTAAAATTATATTTCGTAAGTAAATTATAATTTAATTATTTAATAGACGTTTATCATTTTTAATTATTAATTACCGTGTTTCTGAATACAATACATCTAACCTAATTAATTTAATTTTTTTACAAAAAGTTTCACAAAAATCATTATTGGGATATTAAATAAATATTCTTCAACGTTTTTTAATGGAAACATATTAATTGTATTTGATTGATTAAAATAAGTTTATTTGTTCTCTCATATGACAACACTAACAGAGAGTACTAAATAGCCGCAGAAAAGTTTGGCAGGCGCGCACGGCGCAGGATGCGTGCAGGAGAAGTGAAGTTCACGCGCAGTTTGCGTGCAGTCGACGCGCAGTTCAAATATTACGAGAATACGGTTTAGACACTAAACGTCAACCAACGTCAACTTGATTGCCGCGTCACTGCAACTTGATTGCAGCGTCACTGCAACTCAATCGATGCGTCTTAAAGTTACGTGAATTAGGCTGCTGAATGATATGTACAACAACTTGGATGGAGTTTCATAGGAATTTTGACAAGACATTAATTTATTTTTATCACAATTACTACACACTGACCACAAATCTTAGAGACTATAATGACAACTACTAATGTCAAAGTTCGAAATAATGATACCAGATAATTTGTGCATTCTACTTTTCCGGTTTTTTGAATTTCCAAATACTTGCTCTTGTAAGCAAAATAACTTTTAAAATTAGTAAGGGTACATAAATATATTATGGATATATGAATGATAATGGTTGCTAAAACTTGTTTTTATTCTAGTTTTAGGAACTCTTCAATAATCACACAAATATTCGACCCACTATAAAAGCTGCGAATATTTTTCCGATTTACTTTCCGGTTTATGGTCATCACTATTTAATTTGCACCCGAAACTGGTCACCCGTGAAACGTCAATTTAGTCTCTAAGATTTGTGGACGGACTTTATAACAAATGTCAACAGCTCAATCCCCACTTACAAATACGAGGCGAAACAGAACCACAATACACAATATACAGTCATTAGTCAAATCAAAAAGACGTCACTTGAAGCGTCTTTTTTATAATTTATACCCACGGACGTAAAAAAAGAACGGACGTAACCTTATCTAATCGAGAGTGAAGCATAGCAATGACAGCTCGTTTGCCATGTGTGCGTAATTTTGTAATTTTTGATTCGCGATGGTGTCAATGTCGTAGCAGTATGGTGTCAATGTGTGGGTGTGTGTACTTGTACGAATACAGAGTTGGTATTACTATGGGTGCTTCACTGAATTTGTTCTTGGGATTACGTCAGTCTTTTTTTTACGTCCGTGTTTATACCTATATTTTATAAGTAACAGAGATAATGGTCAAATCTTATGTCAAATGTAAGATTATCTCCGTTTCGGTTCTATCCTATTGGGGATTGAGCTACTACATATTCGCTACTTAGGCCAATACTTAAAAGTAATACTCAATGCTACAAAAATAATATAATATTGAACTATACGTATTCGCCGTGAAGTTTTTAAAACTTCTACATTTAAATGTTAATAATAATGCTATGTTAGTTTTTTCTGTAAATAAAATAACGAAAATTCGAGAACCGAAATCGTACCTAAATCCAAGTAGTACGACAAAATAAACAAATTACCATAAGTTTTAAGACTATGTAGTCAAAGATACTTTATAATTGACTACTGATATAATATAACAATAATAGTATCTTACTTGTCATATTATTACAAATATTATAAACGTGAAATATACATTTACATAATCTAATAGCACACAATTTACCTTCATTATCTATACTAAAGAAGTCTGAAAGAAAACTTCGTTAGGGGCCATCTATAAATTACGTCACACTAATTTCATGACTTTTTGACCCCTCCCCCCCCCCTCCTTGTCACAGCTGGCCACATCTGAAAAATCCCCCCGCCCCTATTAATCCCCCCCAATTAAAACAGCAGTTCCGAAATAAGTTTTATTTCCATTAATTGTTTTTTTAATATTTACCTATACATACCAATTATTCGATTTTGAAATGTGACGTCATGAAATTTAGGACCCCCTCCCACCCCTTATCACACTAAATCGACCCCCCCACCTTCCTTAAGGTGTGACATAATTTATGGATGGCCCCTTAGTATCATAATTTTGAAGGCTTAGAGATCGTCTATTAAACATTATTACTAACTAATAATATCATCTTGTCAATTTCAGTAAGCTAAACGAATCGTGATCCGATAGTCACCAATTATCGATTGACTTTATTGATTAATCGTATACGTTTAAAGAGTCACCATATTGAATAACATTTTTTGATGACGTAACGCAATCGATTATGACGGTGGTAAATAGAACAAGTCAATGATAATCAAAATAAAATTAACTTTGATTTCCTCTCCCACCCAACCACGAAATATACCACTGTCAGAATTTATTTAACCGTTTGAATAAATATTAGTTGTCATGAATATTTAACTTTAACAAGTCTTACAAAACGACGTCTTTTTTGTAATTTTATTATTAGCTCATTTAGTGACGTCCTTATTTACTCATGTCAGACTTGAGATAAAAACACAATTTTAACAAAATCCAAGTGTCATAAAAAGGTGCCATTCAACTTGTGAACTTTATAGAAATAAACTCTATCTTCCAGATAATCAAAAAAGGTGCGATTAGTACTCATAAAGTGATATCCATATTTTTACTTTAACATTAATACATTAAAAATAAATCAGTAGCAGTATTTCAGGTAAAATATTCAGATCGAAAAAGTATTTAATCATGATTTTGGTTAATTTTAAAATAATATGTTGATTGATTGAAAATTAACCACTATATCTATCAATAAATATTATTTCAATTATACCTCATTTCATGCTTACCTTATTTAACTTTCGATTTAAATCCAATTACAAAAACCAAATTTCTAAATGAAAGAAAATTTAAATAGTCACATTTTTTCAAATCACGTGTAAATAAATAGTATTAGTCTGTCGCCATCTTCTAAATAAATATGTATGTCCTCACAGAGCTGTCGACGTCACCGACTTTAGTCCCCGCACGAGTATTGTCGGTGAGAGATCCTTTGTGAATTCGTCTAGAACCTGGACAAAAATAACGAATAAATTTTAAATATTAGTAATCACAACTGAATTTTGATAAATATGGTGCCAATTTCGAAGACCCGTCGATGACTTTAAAAAAATACTTCCAAATCAATTCATAAATAAAGGATTTTTTACTAACGGGAAAAATCACCGAATCAAGAACCTCTTTTTAAGTTGGTTGATAATGTTTATAGATGTAGATATATTTTTTACACAAATAAGTTAATGCTTGACCATAATCTCACCTGATGGTAAGTGGAAATGTGGTCCAAATCAAATCAAAATCTTTTATTCATATAGGTATCACTGATACACTTATGCACGTCATTTTTTTAATCATGAAACAGTAATAACAGTCACTAAACGTGAACGTGTTAAACAGTTCTGAAATGATACATCATAATAATTTCATACAACAATCATATAAGGCACAACGCACCAGTAATGCTTTTGGTGTCGCTGCCCTTAGTACATTATACTTCCTTGCCACCCTACCTTCAAGTACTGCTCACAAAGTGCTTCGTCAGCGCCGCTGGCTGCGGGTGGCAGCTTCGGCGGCTCCGGCAGCTGCACGAACGTCACGGCCGTGCCGTCCGCGCAGCGCGACCTTATTATACTGTTGGCTCTGAAATGTTGGGTGCATGGTGCTCAGGGGGAGATCTACAAGGCGCACTTATGTTCGGTTTACACGTATTAAGTAGTTAAGTAGTTAACTTTTTAAGTGAATTATTTTTTGTGTGCGTCCACACGTAATAATTTAGTAAAGCTCTTTAGTTCATACAATTCCACTTAATTACTTAAGCATTTTACTAAATTTTAATTAAATTTTAACTAAAAAGTGCCTGTCCAAACGTGTTAAGTGATAAGCCCCGCCCACCTATTTAACAGAAAATAGAAAAAAATCTATATTACTTGTCTACTTGATTACTAAACTACTAAATTACTAAACTACTAAATTGTCCGTTTACACGTATTATTTTACTTAAAATTTAGTTACAATTTAGTTAACTACTTAATACGTGTAAACCGAACATTACACTTGGATTTTGCTCAAACATTTAAATCTAGTACATTTGATATCTAGTACCGGACTGACACTTTGTTAATACAATAAAATAAAAAGTCATATAAAAATGATTTTGTTAAGGTTCATGTAGGACCATTGTTTTTGTTACGATACTTTTTATTAAGAAAAAAAAAATAAAAGTCATGTAGAACGGCTAATGTTATGATTGATTTAGGACCATATTTTTAACCGACTTCAAAAAAGGAGGAGGTATTCAATTCGACTGTATTTATTTTATGTTTGTTACCTCAGAACTTTCGACTGGGTGAACCGATTTTGATGATTCTTTTTTTATTCGAAAGCTGGTGCTTGTCATGTGGTCTCACTTAAATTTGAGCGAGATCTGACGAGTAGTTTTTGAGTTATCCGTAATTTTGAAGTCTGTTATTTTTTGTCAAGAATTATTGTACGAATAATTTATAAGTCGCGCAAAGCCTAAGTGCGGTTTATAGATCTCACACTTACTACAGGCTCACAAGCGGGGTACGCCCAAATACATAGATTTTTACCGTTTAGTCGTTTATCTATACTCCAGTCACATTTACATAGTAAAATAATGAAGATGTCACAAACGTTATAATGATTATTTACTTCTATAATAGTTATTTGGTGTGGGAAATACAAATCGGTTAGTTAAAGCCCTACAAAGGAATTTTAATGCCCCATTTACACGCACGCGCAAGCCACGAGACAATCCACGAGACGCGCGCGTGCGCGCGCGTGTGAACAGGGCGCTCGCGGACCAGACCGCGGCGCGTCTCGTGGCTCGCAGGGCTCGCGTCGGGAGCGGTATTTTAGGTATTTAGGCGCGCGCCAAAGGGGCTCGCGCGGTGTTCACACGCGCGTAGGGGGCGTGGCTTACGGACGCGCCACGAGACGGTCCGCGAGACGCGCATGTAAATGAGCGGTAATGGTTTGTTTACATCGAGTCCAAACTGAATGTGACTGGAATATACTAAATAATTTGAAAAAAGGATTTATAAATAACAACATTGCAACCGCCTCCATTGCTGTCCAACTACCCTGGGAAGCCATATTCGGTCAAGTGTACTTGATCAAGTCTGCAGTTGGACTTGTCCAATTTGCAGTTTGACTTGACGCGCCATCCAGTGTGCATGAGATGTATGGCCAGATAGCTATACCGTGCCCATACACGATCAAGTATACTGGATGCCGCGTCAAGTCCGCTTGACGCTTCATCAAGTACACTTGATTGTGTATGGCCTCCATAAGGTTGACTGGCAGAGATAGCATTAAGTCCGCCTTTTGTACTAATACATTTTGTATGGTTCAATAAAGTTTAAATAAATAAACAACGACAATTACCTTTGTAAATAACTAATAGGCACCTGCTGGTACACATTACTGTCTTCGAGATTGACGTCAGGCAATGTCGGCCACTCCGTCACCTGGGAGCAAAGATAAACAGCTCACAAATAGTACCAACAAGATCTACCTTAGCAACGGTTGCCATAGCAACGGAACTAGCAACTATGTCAAATTATAAGTTACTCTTTGAGTTTAAGAACCGCTTACTTAAAGGGCAATCTTATCAATTAAAGTCGCTGCATACGTAACATTTTCATTTTCTACACGTTTACATTTTCTAGTTGCTGACCCAGCGAACTTCGTATCGCCTAACAAACTATTTTTTTTTTCTAAAATAAAAGTAGCCTAAGTTACTCCTTGTTACATCAGCTATTTGCCAGTGAAAGTCCCATTAAAATCAGTCCAGCCATTTCAGAGATTAGCCGGAACAAACATATAGACAGACAGACAGACAGACAAAAATTTTAAAAAATGTTGTTTTGGTATATGTACCGTGTATACATCAAAATTCACTTAATAAAAAGCGGTTCTTTTAATATTAGACACTCCAATTATTATTTTTTTTGTATAGATGTATAAATGTGACGTGAAGTTTTGGAAACATTCATCTATCTATATAGATGAATGTTTCCAAAACTTCACGTCCCGTCCCGTCCACGTTACGTATGCATCGAGTTTAAGATAGCGTTCTCTTTCAGGAGACCATTGGCCGCTTAATCATTGGACGCCACGATAACGACATCTCATTGATGTACACAAACTTCCATGTGCATGTGCGAGTAATGTGCGGCCAGTGTTGCCAGATAAGACATTCGAAACTGAATACGATAGAACAAATTTTTGTATTTTTAGTACATTCTACCGTATTTTGAAGCACAAAAACCGGTTTTTATAGAAAAACCCCCAAATATAGATAATAGAATCTACCGTAATTCAAGGAAGAAAATACCGTAATCCAGTTTTTAGACCTGGCAACACTACTGCACCTTAAAGGTGCTGCCACCTCATTTATTATTATAATGTTGTAGTTTTAATACATTTTATATCAGCATGGCATTACTGTTTCATTCTACAAAATACTCGCATGTGTAGTAGCATCGATCCGCAACGTCTTTAAAAACTCATCGAGCCGGTCCTTCATTTGCTCAGGTCGATTGAGTACGATTTGCTCGATTCTGTTGATTATAACTATACTACCACCGTAGTGGCGATATACTCACATGTGTGGTAGCATCGATCCGCAACAACTTGAGCAACTCGTCGAGCCGCTCCTTCATGGGCCGGCCGGGCGCCAGCGCCGCCATGCTCGGGTCGATCGCCGGGTCGATTGAGTACGATCTACTCGATTCTGTATACAGACAAACGTGTTTATATTATTTTATTTATTTTATTGAACGCCAACATAACAAACATTATTTTTAGCACATCATATTCAACTTATAGTAAATTATCTTAATGTCATTACATTATAGATACATAGTGTAATAATACTTTAGATACGTAATTATTTAAAATGGTTCGTAATTATTCATAAGCCAGCTAAGTCAGCTAAGCCAGCTCGAAGGACCAATTTAAAAAAAAATGCTTATTACTGTTATAAATATAGTAACAAATTCTATCGATGAATGCTAAGTGTTGGTGTTATGTATACATATAAGCTAGTTCTAGGAAGAAAATAAACTGTCACTTCATAACGTCAACTGCAGTTTTTATCACAGTTACAAGTAACTTATGAAGCCGATTCTTCAAGGGTCAATCGAGCGACAACACCAGAATGCTCGGATCAATCACCGGGTCGATGGAATACGACTGGACTCTGTTGTATAACACACAGACCAACCTGTTTACAATTATAGACACATAATTATTAATCCTAGAAGTCGGCTCGAAGGACCAATTGTTCGAAAATGCCTACACATTCACACTTGTACCCTTATGTAACATTTCATTTCTATCACCAACCGTCATCTACGAGTATGTATTCATTTTTTTATGTATTTTCACCTTTTAATCATCTGTTAGGAAAATAGAGTAGAAAAATCTCTCCCTTTTTCATACACACACCAGCACACCACATCTATCCATCCTTCTCATTACGTCCTTCATGGTCAACACACTCTGTATCCGTCTCTCTCACCCGCGGCGGCGACGTGCACCCGCAGCCGCAGCCGCTGCCAGCCGCGCGCGGACCGCACCACCGCGCCCAGCTGCAGCGCGAACAGCGCGCGCACGGTGAACGCGTGGTCCCGGAGCGGGGCCAGAGCCTCCACTAGCCATACGTCTATGTACTTCAGGGTTGAGGTTTTACTAGAATGGTAGGATGTCAGGTTTAGTATAGCGCCACGGATGTGTAGAGATAACAGTGTAAGACCATATCCGGCTCGAAGGACCATAAATCGTGTTATACTTTTAGCGTGCGTATATAATAAATTGTGTTCAATGGCTAGTGCCCCGATTACAATATCTTATCATTATATATTTCATCTTTTTTTACACTTTAGAAAATGAATTCTTACTTAATTCGTAAAGAGTAAAAAAGAATTTAGCTTAGAGATAGAAATCCATGATGGAAATTCATTGTCTCCTACAATCTTACATTTTAAATCTTAAAAGCACCAATCCACTCACCGCTCCACACTAGCCATATCCAGCAAATGAAAGTTCCGACACAGACATACGTTCTTCTTCACGCTCAGCACATCACTAATGATGCGCACGTACTGCGCCGCCGATAGCCGCGGGTGCGCGGGTCCACGCGTGGGGAAGATCACCTCGCCCGAGTCCAGGTCGAACTGGTCAGTCTTGTAGGGGGATTGGGGGCTGGGGGGAGGTTTGAGGTTAGTTACATGTCATCAAGTGTCATTCATGAGAGGTGAGGCTCGAAGGACCAAAAATTTTTTTAGTTAGAAATATAATATCGTTATTACTTAATTTATGAGACATCAGCTACACCGATACATTGCCGGCCAAGAAAGAAATAAAGACGAAACTGGTACTGAAGTCCCCAGCCGGAATATGACGAGTCGTTTGACTGACTCAAACAAGTGGGTGGTAGTTAGCCGGGCAGGTTTTAAACAAATATACCTACCTGTTATAATATTTATTACTTAACAAAAATATTGATACTATAATCTTTAAGCGAAGCCCTACCACCAAGCCTATTGTCGCAATAATTCATCCCATACTCACTCCCTAAAGAAGTCCTTGGGTTGTGCGGTGTCCCTGAACCCCAGCAACACCGTATCAGGCTTCATGGCGCCCAGACCGGAGAGCCGCGTGAGGTGCGCCGCGCCACTGCGGACCGACTCCGCTAGGCATAGCTCTACGAACGCCTTCACCTATAACGGATTTGCTCTGGTTGGAATAATACTGTCGTAATAAAAAAAACGTGTGGCATTCGAGGACTGCCGCGGTAAAGCTATTGCGTAGCATTTTTCATCAACTTATGCAATTATAATTATTTATTTATTTTATAGCAGTATTATATATAAATTCAAAAAAATAAGAGCGCCATCTGTTAAAAACACAGGAAACTTTAATGTTAACAGTTAAGACGTGTCAAGTAGCGACACCTATTGAGCGGAGTTGCAAATTGCCATTGTCGCATCCTCGAAGACTTCTGTGCGCCTAATACTCGCTTTAATTAATTGCTACTAATGGTGAAGAAATCCGATGAGAAATTTAATACCCCAGCTTTGTTTTGGCATACTCGCTTGCATGTTTTTGCTATCGTAGTACTGACTGCAAGTGGGGGGTGTCAGGTTTTATTTTCGTTACGGAGTTTCTTGATTCGGTCTCCACGCTCAAAGCCCGCGATAAAAGCAATGCAATAGCTTAAAAAGATATTTAAATAACCGGCCAAATGCGTGTCGGACGGAGGTTTCCGTACAACTGTACAACCGTACTTGTGGAACTGAATTGAGTAACAAACTTAACTTGCCCTGTAAGTATTGATCCAATTGCGAGTTTCAAGATAACTCAAGAAAAAGACCATTTTTCACAGCTCAAAATTTATGTAAACCTTAGTAATGAATTAACATTATACACACGAATTCCTGACATAAAGTGGTTTGAAGTTTAACAGACAGAGACAGACGAACAAATAAGTGTTCCTACAAGGGTTACAGGACACCCATAAAAAGTTTAAAAATGTGCTTAGGAATTCTTTCGCCGTTTCTTCTCGATAATTAAATTAAAACAGTACTTGACTGTTTTTTTTTTCGGAAAATGTCTCAGCGTGTTGATTAGATAATAAAATTTTTGAGAAATATGTTTTCCCGTAGAAACTTATTGATTTTTATGGAAATAAAAGTTAAAATATTTTACAATTTGAATTTGGCGCCAAAACGCCACTGTCCTATCGTTGATGTGCGTGACGTTGACTTTTCGTACATTTTCATACATAGCAGTATTTAAATGTGACTAAAACATATGACGTCACGCGTCGTGATTGACATACAAAATAAATATTTTAAAAGTTTAAAATAAAGGCCTAATTTTTTTACTAATTCGTATTATTTATGTATTTTAGGTCCATAACTTAGCTTTAGACGAAATATCACATACTTTCAACACTACAGTCCAAGGCTCTATTGCTTCAAGCAACAATGGCTTCAATGACTTACCCTCAGATGGTCGATCAGCTTGAGCCAATACTTCTGCTCTTCAGCCAGAGGATCTCCAGTGCCGTCCAGCTCGCCGACCCTTACGTGACCCAGGACGAATAGCCCTCCCTGGGGACAACACAATACATTGTGGTGACCTTGTAGCTAAGTGTACTATTATGGAAGAACAGGTCCCGCAAACAAGCGATAAAACGCTTAAAGTGTATGTACTACTTTGTAGACGTTAGACATATATTTTTTTTTAATTTTGAATTTTGACAGTCACATACGTCACACGGTGACGTCACGCTCGAACTGGCCGGAAATCTATTTATCTATACTAATATATAAAGAGGAAAGATTTGATTTTTTGTTTGCATTGAATAGGCTCCGAAACTACCGAACTGATTTGAAAAATTCTTTCACTGTTGGGAAGCTACACTATCCCCGAGTAACATAGGCTATATTATATTTTCAAAAAATTAGGGATCCTTAATAAAACTCCAATAATGTAACCCAAGGTGTAAAAAAATAAGAAAACCGAAGCAAAGCGAGGGCGGTTACTCGTGCTAAAATATTTTGGAATCACATTATCATCATCACAATAAAAAACTGTCCCACTGTTTTTTGAGAAAGGCGTCAAAGGAGGCAATTCCTCTAGTGATAATTTAAAGATTTAAAAGATTTTTATTTGAACATAAAAACACATGTAAACAATTGAATTTGTTCGTAAACAAATGCTATAGTTGGTAAACTGTGTTGCAATTGTTTACGCCCATTCCGGACTTACAGGACATTATGTTCTTACTTAATTACTTTAGAAAAGTATACAAATATACTAAAGAAATCAACAAAATAAAAATAAAATTACAAAACGGCATAATACTACAAACTAATATTTTAAACATTACAAGTAGTGATAATATAATTACATAATCTAAATTTTACTAACAAAAAATAACCGACTTCAAATTCTCAAAAACTACTTTTCAGATCTCGTTCAAATTTATGTGGGACCACATGACAAGCACCTACTTTCGATTAAAAAAAGAATCATCGAAATCGGTTGGCGTGATATTGAGTTATTCGTCAATTTGTCGCGCACATCTTAACACAAATTTACGACTTATGTGGTTTTCTCATGGATGCCATTGTCAGATCTCAATAAAAATTATGTGGGACCACATGACAGCCACCAGCTTTCGATTAAAAAAACAATCATCAAAATCGGTTCGCCCAGTCCAAAGTTCTGAGGTAACAAACATAAAAAAAAATACAGTCGAATTGAGAACCTCCTCCTTTTTTTGAAGTCGGTTAATAATACCACACTGTGACACAGTGATAATGTCCTTAGGCGACGATGACCATTTCCATCAGGAGAGTTTATCGTCATTCCCCTTAATTTTACAAAACATGGTTCCAATACCTTCTTCTGATCGTTAACGAAGTCGATGAGCGGCGCGGCCTGGCGGGGAGACGCGACGAGCAGCAACATCTGCGGCCGCCAGAACTTGACGTGCTCGCGCCGCGGGTCCAGCAGCAGAAGGTACTTGCGCACCTGGACATAAAGGGATTGCTTAGCACATTTTGAATATGTTCATTTGTAAGATAAGGTCAAAAAAATGTGAAAAATCATGGGGTACTCTTATCCTAACCTGAGTGGATGCACATTTACAGTACGGCCGATGTCTCTTGGCGCGTCTGAACTTCGCGTAGAAGGCTGCATAGTAACATAATTCGGCAATGCTCGGTACACTGCGTATCATGTCTCAGTCACACGTTAGCATGTTCGTGTCGCTATCTCTGTCTTACATGCGCTAAAGTTCGCAGAGCCTATGTTCAGACGCGCCAAGATACGTCGGCTGTACTGTACCTATGATTTAATTACGTCATCAATATTGGACCCTAAAAAAGCCCTCGAATAACCAATAATCATTATTGGACCTAACGAAGACACCGGGAAACCTCTGGATTCAGAGGGCCCAGGACCAGAAATGGTCGGATTGGCCAATTAGGGGAGAGTTATGTCCAGCAGTGGACTTTAAAATGCTGCTAGACAGATAAACTAGACCTATTCGCTAAAGGCCCCTTTTTAAAGACCTTGTTTATCATTACTCATAATACCGTTCCCTACAGCCCTACTGGATTCAGAAGGCTCAGGACCGGTCTGAGTGGCGTAGATTAGGGGAGGCCTATGTCCAGCAGTGGACCTCAAAAAGCTGATGGATGGATGGATAGATGGACAGCCCTACAACACCCACCTGATGAAATATCAGCGCCTGACTCAAACTCCCCCACTTGGGGTCCGCGGCGGCGGGGGACGCGAGGTGCAGCGCCAGCACCAGCAGGCAGCACGCCAGCGCCGCGCCGCACGCGTACGCCGGCCGCAGCGCGAACACCAGCGCCGCGCACCCCACCATGCCGAGCAGGGCGGTCAGCCAGGAGAAGTGCTTGAATGTCGGCCTGGGGTACGTGACATTTGACACTTGACAGATGGTACTTGACAGATGACAGTTGACAGATGACAGTTGACAGATGACAGGTGACATTTGACAGTTGACATTACACAGTTAAAATTATACAGATGACGTTTGATAGTTCTGTTGACAGACGATAGTTGAAGATAACAATGCAAAACTGACTGTTCAAATGCGAATGAAATATAATTTATTAGAAGTCTGTTTTTACAAACATTTTTAGACACGACAATTGACAGATGATAATTGACAGTCGACAAGACTCTTTCCTCGTATTGGAGAGATGCCTAACCAACCTCAGGAACGAATTCTAGATAGTCCACGTGACGTAAACTATCTACATCTTAATCTGCCATAGGCATAACAATTTTATTAGATACATCAAAACAATTAAAAATATTGCATTGATTGACCAATTATCTGGAATTATTATTATTTACACTAAATTAACATACTATCTAATGATAAGTGTAACCGTCACTCATAAACATCAGTACTTAAGTCATCTTCGACGTATTGCTGCCATTTGTTGCATTAAATTCTGTTCATCTTTACAGATTTCCTAATAACAAAGTTTAAATACCATTCAGAATCCGTCTACATAATGTTATATTTAAGACATGAATGTCAGCCAACAAGACAAATGGTAGAAAGGCGTTACAAACCTAAAATTAGGCGCAGACGCGAGATCCAGACCGAGACAGGCCAGGTTTATAGCGAAATAGCTCGTCATAAACAACACCGAGTTCACCTGGAAAAAGATGAAGCAATATTATCAGCCTGACAGCAACATTCATACCTGAAAGTGGAAAATGGAGAGTAGTGTGCGTCGTCCACACCCATTGACGCCCGTGTAGCGCAATGGTTACCATACCGGATCGCCGCACCGGGGGCCCTGGGTTCGATTCCCAGCAAGGCGGAAATTTAAATGATGAGTTTGAATTTTTGTTCTCGGTCTGGGTGTGAATGTCCTTGTCTAGTGTGTTGTCCATGGCACCCACGACACAGAGAATCCTAGTGTGGGGCTATGAGTGTGAAGTGTTATTTATTATTTATTTATTTGTCACCGATCAAAACAGAAGAGGGAAAAGAAGAAAAAAAGAAAGAAAGTACTATCTCCAAGCTCAAAGCTCGAACACGTCGAGTCATTGGTAACATAGTTCCTACGCGAAGCCCAATCACCAAGTAGGGGGGAGGAGGGGGGGGGGGTGGCTTCTGTCGCCACTTACACCTTGTTCTGTTTATGAGAATCTAGTCTATATATGGCCAATTGTTAGCATACTAAAACGAGCGCCATTTTAACGCTATCACACGTTAAGCAAAAACTCGCGTGACGTATTACGACACATCAAATAATATAACTTCTGTTGGCCACATCCACGGCCTAACGCGCTAAGTGCGACACACATAACAATGCAGATGTAGAAGCAGCGTTACACTATTTAGCTGGCTGGCTTCAACCCATTAACGGCCTACCACTGAGCACGGGTCTCTTCAGAAGGCCAAGAGTACACCCCACCACGCTGCTCCAGTGCATCTTGATTGAGGTAGATAAATAAATAAACATAAATAAATAAACGCTCGCACACTCATACCCCACAGTACGTTTTTACTTGTATCGCGGGTGACATGGACGTAACATATAACACATCACAGTAACACCCATGACTAGAGTACAAAATACAAATATTTATCAGTCACATAAATATCTGCTGCCAGGAATCGAACCTGGAACCCCTCGCTTCGCAAACAAGTTCGCTACGAACTAGGCTACAGGATCGTCAAATTCAATGCTATTTATTTTACCTGCGCGATAGTGTTGAGCGAGCCGGCCATGATGCCCACTTGCACCAGCAGCCAGGACATGATGACAGCCACCACCGGGTTGCCAGACTGGGAGACCATGGGTCGGAGGAGGAAACCTTAACACAACCAATATTATACTTTACACTTTACTACTCCTCGCACGCACTCGCACACGCATGCACGCACACTCGCACGCACACACACAATAATAGAACAAATGTGAATGCTAAGTGATTTATTTATTTAATTAGTACGGTAAACACCAATTACACTAATTAATACACGAATAAAACAAAATAAAATATTAGCTAACAAAACAATACAAAATAAAAAAAGAATGTCAAATCAAAATATCATTCAAAGGTCTATTATATTTCATTCGCTTTATTCGAAGATATAAATCAACAACGTAGTTTCTTTTATCTTACTGGCAACTTTTCGCACTTTTTAGAGGGTATATTGAAACTAAAAATTTTCATCCTACCTTTACATTTACTTGCTTTGGTCAGTCGTCTCAGTTCTCATTCTTTTATTTTGCGCGGCAACGAGCACACGCTTCCTTAGTAATCCTTAGTAACTAAAGTCCGTTTAAAGTACTTATTCTGTAATCATGCCTAAGCGAAAACAAAGAACAGTGGAATATTATGAAGCTAAAATAAGAAAGTTACAACAAAAATTAGATAGGCGTCGTCAAATTAGTGATGCCTCTTTTTCAGACACTGAAATAAATCAAGGTAAATACAATAATTTTATTTTACTGTTGGTAATTTTACTGGTGGAATTGCTGTGATGTTCAAGTGTTAAATCCATAACTTTTAAATACTCATCTAAGCTAACCTAACCCAAGTAGGTAGGTAGCATGATGTTTAAAAATACCCCTAAGTTTGACAAAAGTTAAACATGCGGGTGACAAAGTATATAAAATACATTACCAATATAATTTACGTAACACATTGTTACTTCTAAAATAGCCATCTCTAAGCTAAATAAATTTTAGCATGATGAGCAAAAAATATATTTATAATTACCTCTAGAAGGTAAAACGGATATCAACTTAGTATTGCAATATTTATGCGATTTTTCTCTTATGGCACAGATGTTGGTGCGCATAGAGGCGTTACTTACGAGACTATATCAATGGTCGAACCCCATCCAATGGTCCCCGAGCTCGAGTTGGAACCGGGGCCGGAGATAGTTGTTGAATCAGAGTTAGTACCTGAGCCCGATGATATGCCTACCCCTCAAGAGGTAAATTCTCAACCACAGGATCCTGCTACCGATGTACCGCAACCTGAGCTTGACCCTGAATTATTGTTGGCTCTGGGTGATGCCGCTGAGGATGCACCCGTTTTTGGGGACAACATCCATAGCAGTTTATCGCAAAGATGGACACCAATATTGAAAAAAGGACTTCTTAAAGAAATAAGAACAAAGCTTATTAATGAATACCCCGTGCCAGATAACTGCAGGTTATTGAAAGCCCCGACATTGAACCCTGAAATTTCAGCAGCAGTCATGGAGGTCGTCAGAAACAGAGATAAGAGTATCCTCTGTAAACAGGATCAGCTGGGTCACGGCATAGCCGCTATTAGTAAAGCTATCTCCTTACTGCTTATTGGCGATGACAAAGTTCAAGCAATAAAAATCCTTTCGGATGGTTGTAGGTTATTAACTGACTTACATTATACAGAAACTCAGCTGAGGACAAAACTCATAACACCCTGTCTTCAAAAGTCTATTTTATGTGTCATTGAGAATCAAGACAGAGACGAGACTTTGTTTGGGGTTAATTTACCAGACAAAATTAAATCTTCAAAAGCCATTGAGAAGCAGGGCCACCAATTAAAAAAGGTGCCGAATAAACCATCTACCTCGATGTCCGTTCAATCTATTCCTAGGTCTCGCTACCAGGAAAACTGGCAGGGCACTCCTCGTTACCCCTCGGCAAGCAGGGGGGGGCGGGGAGGGTTGCATCGGACTCCTGCTGCCCAGTATCGACGCCCAGCACCAACTGCCGCTCAGAGTCGATTTCCAATCAACCAGAACAAGCAACGTGCCCCGCGTCAATAGTTCAGGTACACGCGGGTAGATTGCGATATTTTTATAATTGTTGGTTAAATATTACAAACAATAAAACTGTACTAAACTGGATAAAAAATGGGTATCAAATACCGTTATATCACAAAATTGTTCAACCGTATGTACCAAGTAATAATAATTTTTCAATTAAAGAAGTAACTAATATGAACGTAGCCATTAACAATTTAATAGAGTTGGGTGCTATTTCGGAGTGTAAACCGCGACCAGACCAATTCATATCTAAAATATTTTTGACGCCTAAAGCAAATGGAACTTACAGATTTATTTTGAATTTAAAAGTATTTAATAAATATGTATCCAATCTTCATTTTAAAATGGAAGACTTCAGAACGGTTTCAAAGATGGTTCAGCCCAATATGTTTATGGCCACTATTGATCGAGATATGAGATTGGTAGTAATAATTTACGCGATTCTAAATATGAATTATTAGTTAATGAAAATAAAATAACCTCTGATAAAGAGGTGGCTAATGCATTTGAAAATTTCTTTCAAAATATTCCGGTTAGGTTGACTAAATCGCTGACTTCATCCCCGGCAGCAGCACATTCTATTTTAAAAGATACCGTTGATGAATGTAGTGTTTCGTTTCAATTTAAATATACTTCCTCATTGGAAATAGTTCGAACTTTTCGAGCATTGCACATTAAAAATACGGGTGATTTGTGGGGAATGTCTGTCAAAGTTATAAATAATATAATAGATGTGATAGCCCCTTATTTAGCTAGGTTATTCAATAAATGTGTAGATTTAGGTACTTTCCCAAATCTTATGAAGTATAGTAAGATTATACCGATTTTTAAATCTGGGGATAAAACAGACGTTAATAATTTCAGACCTATTTCTATTTTACCAACTCTTAGTAAAGTATTCGAAAAAATTATATTAAATCAAATGCTGATGCACTTCAACACTTGTAATTTACTCCACCCTGATCAATACGGCTTTACCAAAGGCCGTAGTACAACAGATGCTGGTGCTAGGCTTCTCAAACACATCTTTGAGGCCTGGGAGAATTCACAAAATGCCATAGGGGTATTCTGTGACCTGTCTAAAGCATTTGACTGTGTTGAACACGAAACACTTCTACTTAAGCTCAGCCACTACGGTATCAAGAATAACTCACTTAACTTGATTGCGTCGTACTTAAAGGGTAGAATCCAATGTGTTAGCATAAATGATACCAAGTCATCGGGATCTCAATCTGTTATGGGTGTACCTCAGGGCTCGATTTTGGGCCCCTTCCTTTTTCTAGTATACATAAATGATCTGCCGTATTATATTAAGAAACATGCAGAGATTGTCCTGTTTGCTGATGACACTTCCCTTATATTTAAGACGAATAGAAATAAAATGAATTTTGACGACGTAAACAGTGCTCTATCTCGTTTATCACACTGGTTTACAACAAACAATTTGCTACTTAATGCTAAAAAAACTAAGTGTGTTGAATTTACACTACCTAATGTACGGAATATTAGTAAAAGCCTGAAATTAAATAATGAAATTCTAACTATGGAAAAATCCACAGTTTTCTTGGGTGTCACCTTAGATTCTAAACTACAATGGGGCACCCATATAACGGCTCTCGCGAGTAAGCTAAGTAGGTCAGTTTATGCGATTAGAAAGATAAGACAGTTTACCGATGTAGAAACTGCGAAACTTGTTTATTTTGCATACTTTCATAGCCTCATGTCCTATGGTATATTGATGTGGGGTTCAGCGGCTAACATTGGTTCTATATTTGTTTTGCAGAAAAGGGCAATCCGAACAAAAACAGTTTCACTGTAAAAAAACAGGACAAGTACACTTCAAAAGATAGTTACAAAAATGATAATTAAGTTTTTACAAAAAGTTATGAAATCAAAAAACCCAAGTACATATCCGTTTTAGATTAGAAAAAAAAATTTGCTGGTAAAAGTAAAAAAAAATGGTGTACTTGGTGTGCATAATTATGATTTTCGCTCTGACTTGACATTGGAAGCCTAGGCCGTCAGAACAACGCAAGCCCAGCTGTGTCGTACAACCCAGGATCTCGGGATCTTTGGCCCGACAACACAGAACACTCCATTCCATACGTTTAATATTTAACAGCTGCAGAGCGAAATAGTAAAGCAATGATAGTAAGCTGGGCTTTTCGGCTTGTATGGCTGTACCACACGCCACTGAATTTGGAAGATATTTTTTTAAACTTTTTAACCTTCGACGAAAAAAGAGGGATGTTACAAGTTTGGCGTGTCTGTGTATCGGTGTATCTGTTTGTCTGTGTATCTGTATGTCCCAAACGGATGAACCGATTTTGATCTCGTCCTTTTTGTCTGAAAGGTGACTTAATCGAGTGTTCTTATCTATGTTTAGTGTAAATAAAACTGACGGGATTTTTTTAATTTTAATTTAAGATTATTTTGAAATAAGCGCGTACTATAAAGTATTATGCACACCAAGTACACCATTTTTTTTTACTTTTACCAGCAAATTTTTTTTTCTAATCTAAAACGGATATGTACTTGGGTTTTTTGATTTCATAACTTTTTGTAAAAACTTAATTATCATTTTTGTAACTATCTTTTGAAGTGTACTTGTCCTGTTTTTTTACAGTGAAACTGTTTTTGTTCGGATTTCATATCTTTTTGTAAAGTACACTTTTTTTTTAAATATTGCACGCCTTATACCGCGAAGCGGTTGAAGTTGTGCTTTACTCCCGATAGGTACGTCAAGATCAAGAAATTTTTTGCTCTAACTCTAACACAGCCAATATGCAGCAATATGTATAAGAGCTACTGAACCATTTGACTAATCCGTTTCCCACAGAGCTCGAATTTTTTTTACGATGTTTTATTATCAGTCAAATAAGAAAGTACCATTCTGGCAGGCATCTCGCGGTTGCGTCATCCCTTAATTTTTTGAAAATGCAAAAAATATTCTTTTTTAACCTTCTCCCACAAGGCTATAATTTTAATAGGTTGTAATTTAATTATGCTTAAGTGTAAAAAAAATTGCCAACCCATTTTGAGGGTTGCAAGTATGTGCCAGAACAAAGCAAAGTTGTCATCGGGTGTGCAATTCATAACCTGCTCCCACATGGCTCAAATTTTCAGGGAACATTCTTTCAGTTGTTAAAAAGTATATATAAACAGCTAGAAGATTCTAGCGGTTGCAAGTATCTGCCAGAAGAGTATAAAGGGTGAATTTTTCAAGTGGGCGTGGATGGATAAATTCAAAACTATGAGGAATAGCGAAAAGTGGTCAAAGGAGTCTCGGAGCCGATTTTCACGAAAACCAAAAATGCATAATTAGATTTTTGAAAAATCAATAGCCAGGAAGCCGTTGATTTTGCCTCATGAAAATAATTATTGTTTGTAGGGTAACACTTTTTTTCCATCAATGTGTACGATCTGAGATCCTACAATCGCCCCATACATTATAGTGACATCAAATAGAGAAAAGAGCCTGAAATTATACATACAAGGATATAACTGTATGAAAATTATTTTTTGTATGGCAATACTGACATTTATTTCCGCCAAAGTGTATCTATAAGATCCACCTCATCCAACAATAGTTCCACAGTATAAGGAGATATCCAGTAACGTAACTCGGCCCTATTCTCGAAAAACTTGCCTACGGCCGCGCGGAAGTTGCCGTGCGATAGGGCTGCCCGCCGACAGTATTTTAATTTTATCAAACGACTTGAGTTTCTTTGTAGTTTTGTATTTATATCGTATTTGAGTAATACCTACAATATGGAGGTACAGTAAAGTACCATGATGGAGGTCGCCCATCCAATCCATTCAATGTCCAACTTCTGCAAACGTTGCTTAATTTTTTTTTATGGAAATAGGCGGCAAACGAGCTGACGATCCACCTGGTGGTAAGTGGATATCGTCGCCCATGGACACCAGCAACACCAAAGGCATCACTGATGTGTTGCCGGCCAAGAAAGAGAGAAGAAAAAGAAAGAAAGAACTGGCTCTCAAGCCCCCAGCCGGAACACGATCGTAAATACCGCCCGTCTTGCGATATTCGCCCGCCAGGTTTGCGGGCGATAATCGCAACCGTGGCGGCTGCGCTACCGCAAAAAACCTCGGTCTCGTGAGTTTTGAAACTTTTTAACATTTCCGCCACCGCAGCGAGCGCGGGTGAAAATCGCTCCGTGAGTTCTTAGCCTTATTCCGATGTGCGTAGGTATGACGCGCGTTCCGACCGTTTGTATGAAGAGCGAATACTGGATGTAATAATATATAAACTGTGATAGTTCTGTACATTTAAATGACATCAAAAGCAGGCTAGAGCTTGAAATTATGCATAGAAAGATCATACATTTGTATGAAAATTATTATTTTTTGTATGGCAATACTGATTAATTAGGGGCCATTGATAGATTACGTCACACGTTAGGGGTGAGGATGAGGAGGGGTCAATGTAGTGTGACATTGTGTGACAAGGAGTGGGAGGGGGTCCTAATTTCGTGACGTCACATTTCAAAATTGAATAATTGGTATGTACTATAGGTAAAGATTAAATAAATAATAGTAAAAAAAAAAAACTAAAAAACACGCTTTTATAGAAAATCCAACTAAAAAAAAAGCGTGGGGTGCTTTTAAAGATATTATCCCTTCTACTCATTGACACCATGCACCCCACGCTTTTATTACAATTACACGATTCTTAATTCAATTTTATTTTCTAATTTTTTTAGTTAATTTTCTATAAAAGCGTGTTTTTTTAGTTTTTTTTAACTATTATTTATTTTTTCATTTTTAGTTTGATTTTTTGAAATGAAATTTAGGTTTTTTTCTTTCTTTCTTTTTTTCCTTAAATATTGAATTGTCATCGATCCTCGATAAGTATACGAAGTTTGAAAGAAATCTGACCGTTTAAAGCTAATATAAAGCGGGTAATTAGGTTTCTTTCTTTCTTTCAGTCATTGGTCCTTAATAGGTATGCCAAATTTCGAGTTAAATATATGACAGCAAAAGATTTATCCAAGGGCAGCCCTCTTTTACAACCTAATTCATTGGTTTTGCTGAAGTTTTTAGAAGAGGGAAAGAAGAGGAAAATTGAGGATAGTGAACTCTTGAAGTATCAACGCACATATAGCGTCAGTGAAACACAGTCTCAGTCATAAAGGGCAAAGCCGGCCAGCAAGCCGAAGCTGCGGTGGTGAGCGTTAATAGCATCTGCGACGATAAGATCGCGTGGGACCGCCAGAGCCCCGCAGCGCCAGAGCCGTGACAGAAACCATGTCTGCTGCTTGCTTGCTGCATGCGGAATGCTTCTTGCTGTTTGCCGCATGCTGTAGACCTTTTAAGGGTGTGTAACGTTTGAAGATCAGATTATATATTTGAAAATTATATTAAATGAAAATTAAGTCAAATGAACGTTATATAAAAAGAGCATTATAGGTACTATATAAAATTTATATGAGGTAAACGCAAGGCCGTCTTTAACCTACAGGAGGCCCTGGGCATATTTGGATAATGGGGCCCCTATGACTTTATTCTGAAGACTATTTTGTTAGAATAAAACAAAGAAAGTAGATAAGCAAGCCTCTAGATTTATGCAAAAGCTAGTAAGCAAATTGGTTTTGTAGTCAGTAATTTAGGTTCGATTTATTCGAATTAAAAAAGTTTTTCGGTAATAAATATCGGTTATCGTTTAGTGATCTAGCAGGAACTAGGGGGCCCTTATCGATCGCAGGGCCCTGGGCACGTGCCCAGAGTGCCCAGTGGGAAAGAGGGGTCTGGGTAAACGTTACAGTAAATCAAATACATACAACATCATTGCAGTAAATGTTATTCGAGCAAATTAATGAATTATAACATTATAATATGAAATAAGCATTAGATCACATGAAATTTTGTTACTATTTGTTTTTATAGCATGTGAAAATTATGTATAATGTGAACATTATTTCAAGTTATATTATACTAAATGTTATTATACTAACTATTACACACCTTAATTTTAGGTAGATATGTTTTGATGACAATTCAATATATTTGATGATAATTTTAGGTATTTTGATGATCAAAAATATAGGACGAGTTATAAATTATTTATGTTTGAAAAAAATTAAATGATGCTGAGTTATAAAACTAGATGTAGATAAAATTACTTTATTGGTGACATACATATATAAATGTTTTAGAAGCTTACTAATTGAATATATGTTACAAATGTAGATGCTAAAAAATAACTACCATGCTAAGTCGTATTTACAGTAGCTTACATTGAAGATTTATAGTGGCTAAAAGAGTATTTTTTAGACGCGCATTGATGGTGGCTGACTTAAGTTATTTAGGGGAGAATGTAGATTTTTAGAGGACAATAATGCTATTAAATAGAAGTCAGTTTAATTACCACCCTTGAAAATATAAAAGTGAAGTTATTGGAGTTTTGGAAAATGAATATTTATCCATTAATGTATAAGAGTGTAGAACTATAATATAGGTGTTTTAAATAAAAAATAGTCTTGATTTTCATGTTTTATTTTATTAAAGAATCTTGTATATTAATTAAGGCACATGCTATGATTATTATATCATCAAGTATTTTTACAAAATTAAAATTAATACATGCATGTGGTTTAAGCATACGAAATTCACGTAAACGCCGAATAACTCGCTCTACATGTATCCTTAGGCTAGCTATGTGTTAGTTTTGCTTCAGTTTAACTCATCTTTACACCTGTTTCGACACTAGGAGGTCTTACTAGTGTAATACCAGCTTTTTTTAGATATATTTCTAAATGTTTGAAACCCCTGTCTGCCATAAGGAACATACCACTTTTTAATGTTTGGACAAAGTCACAGGATTCGACTAAACAAGTGTCGGTTATCCTGCCCCCAAATCCCGGAGAAATATAGTTCATTAGTCCATTTGGTGTACAGGATATTAAATATTTTATTGTGTTGGCTTTTTTATAATCCGACCAGGTTATTGCTTGATTTATTGCTTTAGATGGTTTAAAAATATCTTGCTGTTTTGAAAATATCTTGCTTAAATATAAATGTTTTAGATCATGGAGTCATTGCATAATCATCAGACATTTGATTAAATGAGCTATCCAACCTTATTTTATTTAAACAAAACAATAAATGATGTTTGGGAATATTGATTTCATCTTTTATTATATATTAATCAAATAGTAACACTTGCTTGGAACACCAATGTATAGTCGAGGCTTTTTCTAAATTTTTTTAATCCTATTCAATATGGTCTCTTTTGCTTCTAACTTTTTGTCTTCTTCAATAAATTCACTACAGTCAGAAGAGGATTTAACTTGCAAAGGAGAGTTGATAGGAGAAAAAAATGTTTTGACGATGTAAATAATACTGTTTCCCAAGTGTTGCAATGGTTTACATGTAACAACCTAATGTTAAATGCTAGTAAAACGAAATGTATGAAATTCACATTACCAAATGTGAAACAGGTACCAACTCAAATAGTTATAAATAAGGAAGTACTTGACCTTGTAAATTCAACAAAATTCCTTGGCCTTACTATAGATTCACGATTACAATGGAGTCCTCATATTGAAGCCTTGTCTGGGAGACTGAGTTCAGCTGCTTACGCGGTTAAGAAAGTAAGGCTCTTAACTGACGTAGAAACAGCACGGTTAGTTTATTTTAGCTACTTTCATAGTGTTATGTCCTATGGTCTGTTGTTGTGGGGCTCAGCTGCAGATATTGAGTCTATATTTATTTTACAGAAAAGAGCAGTCCGTGCCATTTACAACCTCAGGCCTAGGGACTCGCTTAAGGATCTCTTTAAGGAAATTAATATTTTAACTGTGGTGTCACAATATATATTGGATAATGTTTTGTATGTTAAGAAATATTACGACAGTTTTCTTAAGAAGAGTGACATCCACAATATTAATACGAGGAACAAGGCTAAACTGATTGTACCAAATTTTAGACTATGTAAAACTGGTGGCTCGTTCATGGATACATGTGTAAAGATTTATAATAAAATTCCATCGAAATTTACAGAAATGCCTTACTTTAAATTTAAAACTCATATTAAAAGCATTCTTATGAGGAAAGGATATTACAAATTAGATGATTATTTTAAAGACAAGACTACTTGGACATGAGTTTTATGAATAAAGATTGTAGTAGATGATAAGTGCTATCTGTAACTGTGAGCAGGAAAAAAACAAACCCGGAAGTTTCTTGCTGCTTCTTCTCCCGGGCCCTCTCACAGTAGGGCTTTGTCTGAAGCATTGGCATAACTTGCATGACTTTCAAAAAGTGTTTGTAAACCAAACCAATTTTGAATAAAAACATTTGATTTGATTTGAAAGAATGCACAGGCGAGCAACTGGTGGTAGATGCAGATGGTGCATATAAAGAAATATCACTATCAGACTGTTCTGCTTCAATAAATATATTTCTTGTAATTTTGGTGAGGCCGGACATAGAAGGACTTGAATTTACAATGGTCTCCGATTTGAAATGGGATGTGGAGGTAGATATTTGTCGTGGTTTCAAAGGTGATAGTGCCTTTTCTGTTGATTTAATTTTAGTCTGGACAGCTTTACTTCTGAATTTGTGTGTTATTAATGCTTGAACAGATTTATCCGCTGTTAGTTCACATAAAGTTTCAGGTGTTTCAGGTACATTCTCTTCAACTATTTGAAAATCTGAAAAATAAACAATATTATGATCATAATAATAATAATGGCTGCATATTTGTTTCAAACTGCAATCCGTTTGTTTTTTTTGTTACTTACTTGAACTTGTATTAGAAGTATCCTTGACAGATGAACTTGGGGTACTACTTTGTTCTGGTTCATTCAAACACTCTGCGATTACTGACATCCTTTGTTTTTTCAACATATATGGTCGTTCCTTATAATATCTTCTTGGCATTCGAACTTCTTTGGTATACAACCTGGTTTCATGCGCACTCGAGAGACTTTACCCAATATGATACTCTGTATAATTAATCATATCGTTTGGCAACTAAAAAAATAAGAAGAGTATGAATTATTACATTTTATAAAACGAAAATAATATTTTAACTTAAATAAATCAAAAAACCCTATTCAAGTCATAACATTTTATAGGTTATGTGTAGTATATTAATGGTATAGATTTAGCAAAATTCATTACTTTTACTATACACATTTATAAATAGATACATCAAGTTGTGTTTAATACTTACATCAAAATGATCTTCACAGAAATAAATTGTGGAATCAGTTGATAAATGAGCATCTTGTTAACCACTTTCTTGTATTTGTTTTGCTTATTGTTTGGAACGTATATGAATAATTTGTTTGGCGTTTTTATCGTTGTACTTTTACATTGGGGCACTATACAGTATTTATAATACGAGGAATTCATTATTTAATAAAAAACACAAATGACTGTCATAAACAAACACGGCTGTTTCGCGAGGTGTGACGTCATTCAAGACGCCATGACAGTCTTGGCCTTTTTCGCGGTCAATTTCAAGTTCATTTCTAAAAACTCAAAATACTAATGTAAAAGACTTATTTTTCATTAATATATTTTTGGGGTGAAATAGATGGTAAGCTATAGTTTTAAACTAATTTCCAAATTTTGTCAACTAGCCTATTGACATAATTCAAATAATCAATGCTACCAACACAGAGTGACAGAGTGCTACACCACAGAGTACTTAATGTACAATTTACAGCCATGGATATTATTACTCTAACTGGATACATAACTTCGTAGTGGTACCTGACGATCGAGGACGTCATATTAAGAAGGACCATTTTTGTATTGTTTCCATGTTATCTATAGTCCCAGGATATATTATATTATTATACCATTAGAATGCGATTTTTTATAATGGTTTAATAACATCTAAGATGAAATTAAAATATAGATAATGGTGTACCTTAATTTTCAATTTACTCTTAATGCAATAATATAAAGTCGGTAATTTTAAAGAAATTTTAATAAAATATATTATTTCAATATTATCATGATTACTACCAGAAAAATTACATATAGAAAACATTTTGAAGAACCATATCAAAATAGGATATAATTTTTCTAAGTGTGGACACCCTACAATTTAAGAAGGACAACCTCAATCCGGTCTGGGATTGGTCGAATGGTCGTTCCGATATGACATCATCGATCGTCAGGTACCTGTACAAAGTCTCTGATCCAGATAGAGTAACATATCTATGGTTGAAACGCACTTCCCTGAAGTTACACAAATATTTCAAGATCAAAATTTGCCAAATCGGTCCAGCCAATCTCAAGTTTAAGTGACACAAACAAAAAGCAATTTATTTTTATATGTATATACTAGCTGCCCGGGCAGACTTCATTCTTTAAAAGTTTTTTTTTGAGATGTTATCTATTCTATCTTTCAAGTTAGATCAAACTGAACACGGTGTGCAAATTTAATTAAAATTGGTTAATTAGTTTAGGAGTCCATCGCGGACAAACAACGTGACACGTAGTTTATATATATTAAGATTAAGATAAATACATATGTCACAGTATTAGTTACAAACTCCTTCGAAAGGGCTTGACCGATTGTTAAAAAATTTTGTGTATATAATCAGTAGGTCTGAGAATAGGACGCAAACTATTTTTCATACCCTTATGTGATAAGTATGGTCCACGCCAATTTTTTTATTTTTTGGACAAAAAATTTTATTTGAATTTTCTTAGGATTTGGCATAAAAAATACACACAATTTTAATGTTTAACCCTTCTACCACCAACCCCTATTTTTTAATATCGACTCTCGGCGATCGATAATTAAATTAATAATTTACCAAACCTATAAAAACAAAAGTACTGTGACAAGTTTATTTGGACAATCACCCCTTGAGGGTGAAAACAAGGGATATAATTTAAAGTTATAAATGTGAAAAATTTCATAATTTTTAACCCAAGGGTTGTGATTAGGGTGTACCTATATCTAGATATAATTTAAGAGGCAGTTCAACGTTTGCCCGGTCAGCTAGTATTTTTAATAATTTCTTCAAAATTATCTTTGTCATGAAAACTGATGTTTTTATATTATTATGATTATTTTTGTGTAAGGTAATAATAAAATGAAACAATATTATTTATTAAGGTACCTACATCTATTTTTTAAGTGCACTGCAATTATAAAAATATTTGAACACCATCGAATAATATATCCTGGGACTATAGATAACATGAACACAGTAGAAAAATGGTCAATTGTGTCATCTTCAGGTATCTTCGAAGATTGTGATCCAGTTAGACTATTATATCCTTGAAGCAAGCACTCAATGTATAGTCTGTATACGCTATCTACTTACTAAGCATGTGTCTGTGGTCACAGCCATTAATATCGAAATATATAATACGCCAATGCCATGTACGAAGAAAAAAAAAAAGAAAATTCAATACCAACCTTCTAGTAAAAATTCATCCGAAATTAGCGATTTAGGCTGTTCAGATTCCAAAAAGGGACCGGGCCAAATTTTTTATTGTTGTAAAGTATTAAATAATTGAAAGATCGAAATAATTTTTAGTGTTTTATGCACACAATTAATAATCATTTTCATGTGTGAAAGTACAAAGCGTTGACGTTTCGCTAATAATTAAAAATATGGAGTTAAAAATTTCGTGACGGCTTGTTTCGTGACGTCACACTAGGTTTCGAGAAAAGAGACTATAGCGTCAAGTGACATTATTTTGAGAGTGTATTGTGTAGTGTACTTGTCGAGACGCTATTGCGTCTCCTGATCAGAGCCATTTATAAATTAAAATCACGCGAATCCCTGCGTGAGAAATTTAAAGAAGTAGGCATATTAACAGTAGCCTCTCAATTTATTTACACCAATATTATATTTGTAAAAAACAACTTAGGTATGTTCAAGCAGAATAGTGATACGCATAATCATCTAACTAGAAACAGACATAATTTGGTGACGTCATCTTTTCGCTTAAGTAGGGTACAACGCTCTTATATGGGGCTCGGTGTACGTTTTTTCAATAAATTACCCAAGTCAATACGTGATTTACCTATCCAAATGTTTAAGAGATATGTTAAATCTCAGCTACTAGGCAAAGGATACTATAGCATAAATGAATATATTAATGACAAAGACGCCTGGAAGTTAGTGCCGCATCCAGTTCCGCGTAGGTTAGAAGATATTATGTAACTTTTCATGATTTTAAAAGATGTGCGAGGAGTTTCTTTCGGTTTTTCTTCTCCTCTATGACAAAGCACCTTTCCGAAAAACTGGTAGATTAAAAAATGACGTGCATAAGTGTATCAGTGATACCTATATGAATAAAAGATTTTGATTTGATTTGATTTGATTTGATCTAAAAGAATCATATCTTCTAGTACCGGTTAATAAAAACCAGAGAAAATATTTACGATTTAATTTTCTAAATAAGACATACGAATTTAATGGCATGCCGTATGGTTTGTGCTGTGCACCTAGAACTTTTACTAAAATCATGAAAGAGGTTATGACTTATCTTCGACGTCAAGGATTTTCCTCTGTTATCTACCTTGACGATATTTTGTGTTTAGGGTTAACGTACCATGAATGTTTGCGTAACGTAAATGAAACTTTGAAGCTCTTGAAATGTTTAGGTTTTATTATCAATGTATAAAAAAGTTCTTTAGAACCTAGTCGAGAAATAAAATTCCTGGGATTTTTATTTAACTCCCTTGAAATGACAATGTCATTGCCTATAGAGAAGCGGTCTCAAATAAAATCCCTGGTTGAAAAATATCTAACCTTACCTACCTGTACTATCAGAGATTTTTCACGATTCATAGGAGTACTAAAAGCAGCTTGTCCTGCTATGCGTTACAGTTGGTTATACACTAAACGACTTGAACGACAAAAGTATCTATCTTTAGAGAAATCTAATTGTTACGACAATAAATTCAAACCGTGCCGAGAGATCTTACCTGATTTAAGATGGTGGTTAAATAATATTCAAACTTCAACATATCCTCTTAATTTTATAAAGTACGATATAGAGATTTTTACGGACGCATCCAGATCCGGTTGGGGTGCGTTTTGTGACGGTAAACGTGTAAACGGTAAATGGAAAGATAGTGAATTAAAATTCCATATTAATTATCTCGAACTTCTGGCTGTATATTTTGGTTTAAAATGTTTTACCCGTGACGCTTCGAACATGAACATCTTATTAAGAGTCGACAACACAACCGCGTTATCTTATGTGAATCGCATGGGAGGTATTCAATTCCCTCACTTAAATGAGTTGACTAGGGAAATCTGGCAGTGGTGTGAGAGGCGAAATATTTGGTTAACGGCCTCGTACATTAATACCAAAGACAATAAAGAAGCCGACGAAGAATCTAGGAGAGTAAATTCAGACATAGAATGGTCATTAAGTGCCTCTGCCTTTAATAAAATTATAGATCGTTTTGGTAAACCAAAGATAGATTTATTCGCATACAGAACCAATGCTAAATGTGAAAATTACGTGTCATGGAAGCCAGACCCCAATGCAGTAGCCGTAGATGCATTCACTATTCCCTGGAATAGTTCATTTTATGCCTTCCCCCCGGTTTCGTTAATTTTACGATGTTTACAAAAAATTACTGATGACAAAGCAGAAGGCATTCTAGTGTTTCCGTATTGGCCGTCACAACCATGGTTCCCAGTATTAAAAAAGATGTTAATTTCTGATATTATGTTTCTTAACACCGATAAAGACATGACTATGTGTTGTTCCAGGACTCATCTGTTGAATCATTTTACCCTGGGTGTGGCCAAGCTCTCCGGGAAGCTTTTGCTAAACGAGGAGCTCCACAAGCCTCTCTCGACATAATGTTAGCCTCTCTATCTAAAAATACTTTAAGACAATACGGCGTAACATTAAAATCATGGTGGGAATATTGCAATAAGGACCATAAGGATCCTTATGCTGGTACGGTCGCTTCAGTGATGGAATTTTTGACAGATCAATATAATCAGGGATCCTCTTACGGGACGCTAAACAGTCATCGCTCTGCTCTTAGTTTACTTTTAGGAAATGAGCTGGGTTCGGAGGAACAAATCAAAAGATTATTGAAAGGTGCATTCAAATTGCGCCCAAGTGTACCAAAGTATACATTCACTTGGGATCCACAGATAGTTCTAACTGGTATCACTACATGGGGTCCAAACGAGAATTTGTCCTTAGATAAATTAACTAAGAAATTGGCTGTTTTATTAGCATTGTGTACGGCTCATCGAGTACAAACATTATCGCTCATAAAAATTCATGACATAACAATAAATTTACCAAGGAATTCAAATCGCAATTAATGATCTTATAAAAACTTCATTCATTGGTCGAGATCAACCTTTACTTATGTTACCATATTTTAGAGAAAATATAAACATATGTCCAGCTACGTGTATGCATCATTACTTGGAACGCACGACAGAAATTAGACCTCAGAACATGCAAAATTTATTCCTAACAGTAAAGCGACCTTTCCATGCAGCAAGCGCGCAGTCGATTAGCCGCTGGATCAAGCAGGTGCTGGCGGAGAGCGGCATCGACGTCAGTCAGTTCAGTGCCCACAGCACGCGGCACGCAGCCACGTCGGCGGCGCACGCTGCTGGCATCTCGCTTGACGTCATAAGGAAAACGGCAGGCTGGACAGCTAATTCACTAACCTTTGCAAAATTTTATAACCGCCCAATAGCCTCAAATCAAAACGCATTCGCATCCGCTTTGTTGCGTCCAGCAAGTCCTTAATTATGGTGATTAAATGTTGATTAGCTTTAATTTCATATTACTAATTACCAATTATAACATTGTTAAAAATTTATAAGTAGAACAATAAATGTCATATTGTTCCCTTTTGTGTTTCATATTTCGTGACCTGCGTAACAAAATTTTAGACCTTAGCTCTAAACATCTACGTTGTTGATTTATATCTGAAGAATAAAGCGAATGAAATATAATAGATGATCAAACGAACTTCACGAAGTAAAGTTCGATCACTATTATATGAATTCGCTTTATTCGAAGATATAACTAATAACCCTCCCATCCTAGTGTAGGATTCCCAGACCCTGAAAATTTTGTTACTATCTCTAAAAGAATGAGAACTGAGACGACTGACCAAAGCAAGTAAATGTAAAGGTAGGATGAAAATTTTTAGTTTCAGTATACCCTCTAAAAAGTGCGAAAAGTTGCCAGTAAGATAAAAGAAACTACGTTGTTGATTTATATCTTCGAATAAAGCGAATTCATATAATAGTGATCGAACTTTACTTCGTGAAGTCCGTTTGATCATCTATTATAGAATAAAACGTGAAACTTAATAAAATAAAATAATAATAACAATAACAATTCAATAAAATCTACAATTAAATTAAATATGATCCAATATGAATCTATACTATTTAACAAAGACTCGCGGAAGACAGTGTTCTCTCGCACTTACACGTTTTATGACGACACAAAGATGTAGTTTGGTTCCATACGTTTATCGATAACAAGGGGCTTTATGGGTGTTCCCCATGAACAAAGACGTATCCGAGACCCCTTTCGTAAGTTACTCACCAAAAATGTTGTCTTTGGCTAGCGCCTCCAGCACCCTGGAAGCACCGATGAGGTTCGACAGAGCCGCGGAGAACGTCGCTATTACCATACCTGGAAAATGTTACTTCTCAAGTTAATAAAAATATTCGATAGCGCGATTTAGGTTTCATACTTATTTTAGGTTCATACTTTAATAACCTAGTAGCAAACATTTCTTAAATGCTTCCGTGCTCTGAAGGCCACTTAAAGCCATCGGTACCAGTTATTATCCTAAGTTTCGGAAGCTTTCGGGCAGGATGCAAACTTCCGAAACTTGGGTTGGCCACTAACCCTTCCAGCAATCTGCTACACTAGCGCCACACTCACCGACGGCTATGAACGGCGGCCACACGTTGACCGGCAGCAGGTACACGTAGTTGTTCTGCAGCAGCGGGCGCGAGCACGTCGCGGCGGTCAGCACGCTCAGCGCTGCGTACGTCGCCGCCGTGAACAGGAGCGCTGTTAGCGTGCCGAGGGGAATACTGCGAGACGGACTTTTCAATTCACCTGACAATAAAGTTTAAAAGTTTTATTCAATTGATTATTATTATTAAAGTAAAAAGTTATGGAACTTTGAAGTTGGGCTTTCGAGAATAATTTGTGATGTCACAATAGACATCCGACGGGATTAAACAAACACACACTTACGAGCGCGCGCGCGCACGCACGTACGCACGTACGCACGAACGCACGCACGCACGCACGTACGCACGAACGCACGCACGCACGCACGCACGCACGCACGCCCGCACGAACGCACGCACGCACGTGCTAGCTCTGAAAACTCAATTTTATTTATTTATTTATTTCATTGACAGTATATGGGGTATGACATATTAATAGGGTGTAAACGTAATCTCTTTAGAGTTTTATCATACACCCTGCGCCGTCGATATACATTAATAACATTAAAAATTCATGTTTATAAATATTACGTGCTATACATTTCAATAACAATAAACAATCTTAAGCCAGCTACATATTTTATAAACACCATGAGGGTAGATCACAAAATCAAGTTGCGTAAAGACCTTTTGTGGACGTATTCAAAGTTGGTTTTATAAAAACACTTTTTGAACATTATTATTTTTACGTCATTGCTTGTACAAAGCCCGATCGTAATCCAAGGACTCATATACAGCACGCTCACCGCTCATATTAGCCCCAGCCATGACGCCGGTGACCCCGGTGAACAGCACGCCGAACACGCTGGCGAAGTCCACGGGCTCGCCCCCGGTGTAGTCCCGCCCGTACTCCGGGTACAGGTTCTCTCGCAGCGTGGCCAGGGACAACCCGGTGTAGTTGAACTGGGTCGTGTTGACCAGCTGGTTCGTGTCGGGTTTGTCTATCTGTTGACGGTTCATTTTGGTTGAGTCTGATTTTTTAAAAGAAAGTGAAAGAAAGAATAAAAGAACGATGAAAGAAATCGAGTAAAGGAAAGGTGAAAGAAAATAAAGTACGAAATAAGAAAGGAAAAAGGGGATATCCATAAATTACATCACACATTAGGGGGGAGGGGTGGGGGGTCGATGTAGTGTGACATTGTGTGACAAGAGGTGGGAGGTGGTCCTAAATTTCGTGACGTCACATTTCAAAATGGAATAATTGGTATGTATAGGTAAATATTAAGAAACAATTAATGGAAATAAAACTTATTTCGGAACTGCTGTTTTAATTTAATAATTTCTAGGTGTAAAATTTTATAATATGTGACGTCAAACTACGGGGGGAGGTCTCACAAATATGACCAGCAGTCAAAAAGTCATGAAATTAGTGTGACGTAATTTATGGATGACACCCCTAAGGGAATGACGAAAGAAAGAAATAATATTTACATGTCCATATTTTACAAATGCTATGCTATAATATATTGATTGATCCAGAAATGTGGTGTGTTGAACGTTAATCTCCCGCACAGGACTTCAAATACGAATCCGCTGGCTCAAAATTAATATATTTAGAAACTAATTACACTTGCTTCAGTAAAGGAAAAGATCACTTATGATTTCTCCATAATATTATCAAACGGGTGATACGTACAGTACGGCCGACGTATCTTGGTGGGTCTGAACATGGCTCTGCAAACTTTAGCGCATGTAGACAGAGATAGCGACACGATCATGCTACCGTGTGACTGAGACACAATACGCCGCGTATCGAGCATTGCCGAATTGTGTTACTGCGCAGCCTTCTACGCGAAGTTCAGACGCGCCAAGATAATGCGCGTGTAGACGTTTATGATCTAAATGCATGCTGATTTCTTGATGATTGAACAAGCAGACCACCTGATGGTACCTGGTCATCGTCATCCATCGTCATCAGTAACACTTTAGGCATCACCGATGTGTCGACAAGAAACAAAAAGGTAAGAAAGCCAAAGCTGCGCATATTTTTAACCGACTTCAAAAAAGGAGGAGATATTCAATTCGACTGTATTTTTTTTATGTTTGTTGCCTCAGAACTTTCGACTGGGTGAACCGATTTTGATGATTCTTTTTTTAATCGAAACCTGGTGCTTGTCACGTGGTCCCACTTTAATCTGAGCTAGATCTGACGAGTCGTTTTTGAATAAAATTTAGATTATTATTAATGGAAATAGCCGGAAAACAAGCTGACGATCCACCTCATGGTACGTATACGTAGCTATAACGCCCATGGACATAAGCAACACCAAAATCACCGATCACACATCCACACTGCATCACACACCAACACTGAACTCATTCTCCACTCACCAACCCAGGCGCCGTGATGAAGAAGCTCAGGAACGCGCTGAACAGGCACACGAGCATCGTCACCCAGATGGCGAGGCTGGTGCGCGCGAACAGCGACGCCCCGGCCAGCGACACGGACAGGCCTACCGCGTTCAGCGTGGAGCGGTACAGGAACCGGTACCAGGTGCCGTCTGGGAGGCCTGGGCTGTCGCCGACTAGATATCCTGGGGGTGGAAGTATGGTATTATGTCATCAAACTGAATAGGGACAATAACTGTACATTTTAAAATTTTTAAATTGCTCTACACTTTTATTTTCACCAAAAAAGAAGTAATGACCTTGAAATACCTAAATAGATCTTATTGTTAATAAATTGTTGTTAAGAATAATCTCGATCACGTAATATAATAAAATACATCAGTGAAAAATTTAAAATCGCATCAAAATCGGTTAATCCACCTCTGAGTTTAGCTGGAACAGACATCAGTCAGTTACAATTTTATTCCATGTAATCTAAAGACAGATGCCTAAAAAGAAACAGGAAAAAACATAATGTCAACTTTATAGCACTCACCATTAGGTCCAAAGTTCTCCACCAAGGCCTCAGTGCAGGCCGATATGCAAAGGGCACTCGACACCACGTTGGCGAAGAAGAACAGGGTCCCGATAGCTCCCCCGAACTCCGGGCCCAGGGTCCTGCTTATCATGACTGATGGCATTCAGGAGTTTAACCAGACAAACATTGGGTTTACTGTAATTTTAGTCCATATTTTTAACATACACACACAACCACACACACACACACACACAGTGGTGATTACTTTGTGACAATTTAAGAAAAAATGTAAAATGTAAATCCGTTATTGGCTTTAAGACCTATAATATAAATTTAAGTTTTGCTTATATTTAAACCGTCAAAAGCTGTGGATTTTGAAACAAATAAATAAATAAACATTAGCAGTCAAATCCATCCAAATAAAGAACGTGCTAGCTGTTGCTTAACTCGGCCAATCATTTAGGATCGACACAAACCGCTGGGATGACTGCTAGCTATAATAGCAGTGCCGGCGTTAGGGTAGGGGAGGGGGGGGGGTTGGGCGACCGCTCAGGGCGTCAGGTTTGAAGGGGCGCCGCAGGCAGACATAACGGAACCCTTATAGTTTCGTCATGCCCGTCAGTCCGCAGCATAATGTCGAGAGACTTGGTGCTGGAAAGCTGCATCTTGACATGGATTTAGATTGTCTTTATTATTTTCGTATGGGTCAATTTCGTATGGTCCAATGGCAGGTAGGGGGCGCCGTAGAAATCTTCAGGGCGCTACTAGTGCTAAAACCGGCACTGTATAGTAGCTTATAAAAAAAATATTATAGAAATAAAAACAGCGGACCTCGCTGAATGTGACCTTTTTCCGTTCCATCGGCATGGCACTGCATTTAATTTTTAATCATAGTATTTAGATTTAGGTATATTGTTGTATTTGTTGCAGTGTCCTATGAGCGAAATAAATGTTTTCTTTCTTTCTTTCTTTCAAATAAAAAGGATACAATAAACCCCGCCGCCTTCAACTGCGCCGTTGGTGGATATAGCGCAGATGGAGGTGACAGTGAACGTCACGATGAGGTACGCCAGCCCGAACTGGCCCAACGTCACCAGTAACCCTGCGTTGCCCACTAGGTAACCTGGAACACCGAACTAACCCGTTAAAACGGAACCCTAAGGCTCGGTGCCCAACTACCGTCCGTTTTTTAAGGCGCGGTGTGATCTCAATATTCACAAAACTGGGTTTCTTTGGTGCTTGAGTACGAGGAAACCCAATGAAAATATCGCACGCAAAAAATACAGAGCATAGAAAAAGGTCTAAAGAAAAATGTTAACCGAATAGAATATTAAATAGTTGTTTGATATTCCCAATAAAAAATCGTAATTTGCTATACAAAAATAAACTTAATCGTCGAAGTTCTCTGTATTTTCAGCGGTAACAACATATTTTTTTTGAGAATATAATACGTATATGGTTTATTTAAAACTTAAACCGGACAGATATTGAATTTAATGTGTATATTTTGAATAACCTAAGGAAAACCCTCAAATTAAATGTTTATTCGCAATCTAGTTACATTGTTAGCAAAAATATGCTCTGCAATTTTGAACCCTATTCAGCGTCACGTAAATGTAACATTAGATTAACGCAGATATGCGGTTGTGTGAGTGAAATCAACGTTTTTAAATCGTAGTCATACCGCGCCTTAAGACGAGACTTATTTGGTCAACAATCTTACATCCCAACTCCGAGTCACTTACAGTTACTTAAATCGCTCCTGATTACAGAATTTGTATGGTGATTCTGTACTAAGGAGCGATTTAAGTAACCGTTAGTGACTCTGAGTTGGGGCGTTAATAGCACTAATTTTTATGGAATGTCAGTAAGGCACCTTTCCGAATCAGCGGTAGATTCAAAAGATTTGACGTTCATAAGTTTATTGAATTTACCTGACCTACATGAAACAAACGATTTGAATTTGAGTTTGAGTTCGAGTCATCTGTTTATCTGCCCACATGAATTAAACACAACGATATTGTATTTCAATACACTCAACTCGATAACAAAACAATGAATGTTTTTAGTTCGATCTTTCGGCATAGAATTGGCTGAAGCACATTTGAGAAACAATGAGGGCATTTCCTCATCCCTGCTTAGCATAGCACGGTTTGTAATGCTCCTTATTAATTCTACAACATCTAATAATCTTTTTAAAAACTACTGTTCTAACTACATACAGGTTCTAGCACTCTTAATACATGATACAACTATACAACGTGTTCCTGAGGTTGTACATTAATTTCGGCCTGTTATTCAGACCATTAAATTGGTCATTTTAATGCACTAGTTCCTGTATAAAATATGTTAATTAAAAGCTATAGAATCATTAGCTAAAGTTTATGCAGAACCTCAGGAATACGTAGTATTTATTTTACGTTTGTGCATCCTACAAAATAATTTCCTTATGCGTTTCAAGAGATTATCATCGATCGATCGATAACACTGTGGTCTTATCATTACAGTCTGATCTACATGAACTAACAAGCAATAGATTAGATAGTACTAAAGACTGTTTGTACTAAGTACCTGATTGAATGTAAGTTGATTGCCACTTCTAGACTACTCTTACCAGTTTTTATGCTCAAAGTATGATTTTTATGTTAAATAATACTGGATTGTGCATATTTTACTGTGATACGGTTACTCACGAATCACGATACTACCTACATAACCACATGAAGATCCAATGATGGTAAAGTACACTAACTTAGTAAAAGCCTATTCACTCTTAAGAAGTGCGTGATCATTTTCATCTATACATACATAGTATGTATGTATGTGTATTACATACATACATGCAAATGCATACTACATACAAATAAATAAAAGTGGAGTTTGTAATATTAAAATAACCGCTTAGCTATAGTGAGTTTGAAGAGTGTACATTACCCATTCGTATGAAAACCAAAGCGCTGAACATCGACAGGACCACGGGACAGAAGACACCGGCGAAGGTGCCGACCTTCTTGACCCCGGGCCGTTCTGATCTGAACTCTCCAAACTCCACATACCCTGTAAAAAACACATCCATAACTAAAATCTATACAAATAACTAAATTACTAAATGCATTTGGATTTATACACGGTACATATACCAAAACATTTTTTACAATTTTTGTCTGTCTGTCTGCCTGTCTGTCTTTTTGTTCCTGCTATTCTCTGAAATGGCTGGACCGACTTTGACGGGACTTTCGCTGGCAGATAGCTCATGTAACAAGTAGTAACTTAGGATACTTTTATTTCAGAAAAAAAATTGTTTGTTAGGCGATACGAAGTTCGCCGGGTCAGCTAGTTGTTATTATTAACTGAATAAAACGCTTCCTCAAACTCCCTTTCCCATCCTTTTTTGTCGGGATTCCCTTAGTCACGGATGTGTCATGAACATTGAACAACACAAATAAAACATCACTGATATCCAATGATCCGAGAACTTGTATTTATGTATCACATACATCAGTCATTTACAATACTAAAATTTTACCATTCAAACACTTACAGGAGCTCTCGCTTTGAGGTGCTCCGTGTGGCATAGTCACAAACCATAATAATTGTCCCACTGCTGGGTGCCGAGAGTCTCGGGTTCAATTCCCGAAATTTTTATTTTAAATTATTCGTGATGTCCAAACCCCATAGTGTGAACAGCAAAATAAATTCCTATATGAAGATATGTAGGCCTATTAAAAATGATCCTAGTATCCTGGCAGGAGTAAAACTAAACCAGTTTCAAAATATCAAACAAATTATCTATACTAATATTATTAAGAGATTTGATTGTTTGTTTGCATTGAATAGGCTCCGAAACTACTGAACCGATTTGAAAAATTCTTTCACTGTTAGGAAGCTGCACTATCCCCGGGTGACATAGGCTATGTTATATTTTCAAAAAAATTAGGGAAAAATTAGTTTCATTAATAAAACTCCAATAATGTAACCCAAGGTGTAAAAAAATAAGAAAACCGAAGCAAAGCGAGGGCGGTTACTCGTTCCAAATAAAATTATAACACTAAAACAGTACAAAAACTGCGCACCGCTAGATTTCTCTGCCATTCCAGGCGATTACACTTGTCTGCAGTAAGGTAAACACTGATATTGTAATTGGAGGCACTGGCGACCTCGAATAGATCTCGCAATGACCTCGGCTCGGATTCACTAACGGTCCGTGACACTTTCGTTATCTAACCATGTTTTAGGGGTCGCTACATTGTTTATTATTTGTACCTATTTAGTCAAATCTGAATGCTGATGGCTAGTTTCTACCCTATCCTTACGCCAATAAGTAAATCACGGGCGTAGCCAGGTTTTACTAACGGGGGGGTTGAAGAAAATAAAACGACTACAAGTACATAAAATAACCTTTAAGAAAATTAAGAATTGAGGGAGTCCTTTATTTTTTCACGCGACGTATGTAGCGCCATCTATTATGTTTCAAGATATCTAAAGATAAAATGTATGGGGTGAACAGTACATGTTAATATCTCAACTTTTCTGGGGCTTTTCAAACCCCCCGTTTAAACCCCCAAAACCCCCTGGCTACGCCCGTGATTAGTAAATACGAGTACTTACAAACTATTACTGCATTCCTACAACACAGATAGATATAAATTCTACCTTGACGTAGCTCCGAGGATAGATTACAGAATTAGATTAGATTCGTTAATGAAATACAGAATTAACCGCGATAAAGAATAGGAAACCGCTTCAGTATTTCATGCCTTGTTATTGACGTCATCCGACCGAATTCGCAAATAGTTAGTCATCACCGGCTTTCGTTTTAAATGAACACAACATGAACAAAACCGCCAGACGGCCTCTGAACTAATTCACCATTCGTAATTATAACAAAATAATCAAGACTAGACGACTTAGTGTGCCCGCTGAAGCATAGAAAGGCGCTTTTGTGTGTTATGAGTTTCCGAGACGTAAATGCCACTTGGGAAGTTTTCTTCCCCAAAGGCTGTGGGTCTTTCGAGCATCACTGATGAGTTGCCGGCCATGAAGGAGAGAAGAAAAAGAAAGAAATAAATGGTTCTCCTGCCCCCAGCAGGAACACGACGAGTCGTTTGGCGCCTGACTCTTACTCAAGGATGGTAGCTATCCAGACGAACCCCATGAAGAAATAATAATAGTATAAATTAACAAATAAAATAAATATTACCTATATAATCCCTCCAAGAGCCCTACCACCAGCGGGCCGGATTTAGTCGCCTCTTATGACACCCATCCGACGTGGGATTGGGGTTAGTATTCTAAGCCTCCCCAATACGGCTAATGGTCTCGGTACTAACAAATTAATGTGTTAGTCAGTCAAGTTACCTTCTCCAGGTGATCTAGCAGAAGACCCTGTTCTTCTGAACCTCGTCCGCAGCTTGTGCATGAGGCCAGGCTCGCTGGACGTGTCATTGAGACTCGGGGAGAGTGGGTCCAATGTTTCAGCCATGTCCGGTGGCTTCGTCACTGTAACAATATAACTGTATCAACATAGGATGTGAAATATTTCAACATTATATATGGATTGGGTTTCTAGTTCTCTGAAAAAAAAAATATTGTGATAGCTAAATAAAATCATTCAGATTATGTATTATTACAATAATCAACTTAAAAATTATCCTATATATAAACATTTTATCAGGTAGGGCTATTAACTCGTTAGGATCCGCGTGATCGCGGTACCTTTGAGTTCGAACGTGCTGGAACGTTCCCGGTAACCGACGGGTTAAGGCATAAGTTTCCTAATGATAGGGCAGTTACTAGTATATTTAGATACTACTATGTAGTACCTACTACTAACATAGAAAAAAATAATGAAGCACTAGAAATGAAATTCTGTTTAATATATTAAAGATAGTAACAAATTACATGATGACTAACCACAGACATATACATAACCAACTTCAAAATAACTCAAAAAGTACTCATCAGATCTCACTCAAATTTAAGTGGGACAACATGACAAGCACCAACTTAAAAATAGAATCATCAAAATCGATTCACCCAGTCGAAAGTTCTGAGGTAACAAACATAAAAAATACAGTCAAATTGAATACCTCCTCCTTTTTTGAAGTCAGTTAAAAAAGTCACAACTGAAGTATATTAGGATGATTGCTAGCATATGCTAGGATGTTGAAGGTTTAATCCCTTCCACCAAGCATGCGTCTTGTTTAGACTAAATTGAGTGGTACCAAGCCCAGACACCCTTAATAGGAGGTCAGTGATTCCATAGCCTTGTCACTTACTAAGCAGCAAGGTTGATTTACATTCAAGGGTACAGCTTCTTGCCCCTTTTTGCCCCTTGCAAATCAGAATTTGTGGGTTCAGGGAGAGAGGTCTGTAAACTCCTTAAAAACTCTGTTAACCCGTTGGTTACCGGGAACGTTCCAGCACGTTCGAACTCAAAGGTACCGCGATCACGCGGATCCTAACGAGTTAATAAGCATTTTTAAGGACAACTCGCAAGCATAGCATACATTGGTAAGCATACAAAATGCAGAAGGGGCAACAACACCCCCTCAGTTTGCCCATACTTGGACTTAAGATGGGCAGAGTCATTTACACTTCAAACTGATGTTGAAATGGTAAAAACGAAATAGTAAAATCATTTGAGAATGGTTTAAGGATTGTTTTTGAGTAAAGCTGGTTAAAGAGTAACTCCCCTGTCTTTTATTAAAAACATTATTGACCTGCACCAGCCATAAAGCAACCTAAACCTTAATATGGGTTGAAATTCAGTCATTGCAAAGCAACACAATCAAATAATTCATAACCCATTTTTTATATTTGTTGATAATTAATTTATTTTCAGCCCACTACATCCACTCTAAGCATGAAGGAATATCAGAAATCTTACATAGAGATTCCATCTGCACAAATTCGACTTGTCAAATTTACTGAAAAGTTAACAATAAGTTAATCATATTTGTAAACTAAACCATGCCAGTACTTCAAAAAATTAATCAAGTGTGATAATGAAACAACTGATAATGAACGAAACAATTAGTTCATCACAGAATAACAATAATTATTATTATACATAACCCACTCATGTCTAAATGTGTGAAACTAAATTAATTCTTATTGCATTACTCTTGTACAGTATATTAATACTTACTTTGAAAGATATCACCCATTATTGAGTTTTTCTATCTTTTACATTTACAGTATCCTGCAGCAGCAGACTATAGAGAAAATACTAATGACACTACTTAGTACAAGTATTAATGAAACAAAGGGTAGGTTTAAAGTTTTTTTAACAGACATACAAGTCATACAACACTTTTAAGGCTTGTTACCACAATGTTCATTGCTTCAGTGATGTCATTGATGTAAAAAATCGTATACACCACCAACGCACGTTATAAATCGCTTAATTAAAGTGCCATAATCTACAAAAAAGCATACTTCCTCAACTAACGTTGCATTGCAACCATAGACTTAAATATATAGACACGCTGTTGTTAACAAATTTTGTGTCACGCTTTCGTGCCACAGAGTACTCAATCACAGAGTCAATATGCGCCCAGTGTTGCCAACACCCTACTCCGAAAGAGATCATGGATACATTACTATAACTGGACATATACCATGGATATATTACTCTGTCTGGATTACTTTGTAGAGGTACCTGAGGATTAATTACGTCATAACGGAATAACCATTGTGTTCATCCATTCATTGTGCATCTGTAATCCCAGGATATATCATTCAGCTGTGTTAATTTTTTTTTATAAGTGTTATGCACTTAAAATAAAAGAAATGTACCGTAATAAATTACATTGTTTCATTTCATTATCACCTTCAACATCCGTTTTCATGACGTAAGGACAATTTTGAAGAAATTATAATAAAATGTGTTAATACAATAATATATTTTTTTACCACCAGAAAAATTATTAGAAAACATTTGGAAAATAGGACATAACACCCCACAATTATGAAGGATAATCTCAATCCGGTCTGCGATTGGTCAAATAGTCATTCCGTTGTGACGTCATCTCTCTTCAAGTACCTCGAAGTTATGTATCCAGTTAAAAGTTATAATTATATCCATGGCGACAATCATACGATTTATGCCTTTTTCCAGTTCATCTCGGAGTGACTACTATATATTTTTTTAACATCGTAAGTAAACATTAATAATTTAAATATGTATTTGTATGCATTGTTAGAAAATTATGTACGAGTATAATAGGTTCATGATATAATTATTATAGGTTCATAGATTTATCAATAGATGGCGCACATTATAATTACCTATGTCCCGATATTTCTACATTTATAATTTTGTATGTTATTATGTAAATTTATATTATAACTAGCTGCCCGGACAGACTTCGTTCTATCAAAAAAAAAATTGCAATAAAATAATATTGCGACTATACATTGAGATGTAAGCTATCCTATCTTTCAAGTTGGATCAAACTGCACACGGTGTGCAAAGGGCAATGAACCTAGTTGGCATACCTACAAGTCCGCAATTTTGAAAAAACCTCGATTCGGCGGCCAGTGATGTAAAATATGTCAATCGATAGAATAAATGATTATGATCAAAAAGTATTCAGTGATGAAATGTCGTAAGTGGTATACTTTCTGAGATATTTGAGTTCAAACCCGTAGAAAAATGAAGTAAAAAACTTTGTTTCGGCTGATATTGATAAAACATGTGTCAATCGATAGACTAAGTGATTACGATCAAAAAGTATTCAGTGATAAAATGTCGTAAGTGATATACTTTCTGAGATATTTGAGTTCAAACCCGTAGAAAAATAAAACATTGGTAATTGTCTTTTTTATTTATTAGTGGATCAACACTATAACTATATACATATAAAATATCACAATATCATTAACAAAACTAAATAAATACATATTTATTCATATTTACATATATACATATTATATTATATATTAAGTACATAAATATTTATAACTACGTATATAACATGTGGTTGAAGACCACGGGCGAGGACATTCTAATTGCTTCAGGTAGTGCTGCCGGACGTGATTCTTGAAGGAACTTTTGGTAGTCTTTTGATGTCTACAAGCAAGTAGTTCCAGAACAGTATTGCAAAGGAATTCCCGAAATAAGCAGTGCTATGGGTTTCCTTTAAATAAACAGGAGAAGACACATTATTCAAAATAGCATAAAATGTTGAGAGAATTCTGAAGTTTCACCTGTGTCGAATTGGTAGCCATTTAAGTTAGGAATCAAACTGGGAAATGTGGTCATACTTACGTAAGCTGAAGATAGGTATATCGAAGTTTTTTTACTTTATTTTCCTACGGTTTTGAAATCAAATATCTCAGAAAGTATATAACTTACGACATTGTATCACTGTATACTTTTTGATCGTAATCATTTACTCTATCGATTGACACATGTTTCATCACTGGCCGCCGAATCGAGGTTTTTTCAAAATGGCGGACTTGTAGGTATGCCAGGTTCCATACAAAACTGTTGGAAGCCCTTTGATTAAAATCGGTTAAGTAGTTAAGGAGTCTATCGCGGACAAACAACGTGACACGTAATTTATATATATAAAGATAAGAAGATTTTATTTTAATTTATAGTTTTATTTATTACTTTTCTTTCAATTTCGTTTTGTAGACCGCCATCTAAAACTAATTAAAGTTTTAGTACCTACATTAAATGAATCGTACTATTTTTTTTCTGGAGCCATCTTAGGAAATACGACTTTTATTTACCCACCGTACGATCTCTCACTCCGCGACGTCTGGCAACCCTGTTCCGTAGTGATTAAGTACTCTGTGTTCGTTCTGTCAAGTTTGGTTCAAGATGTCGGTATTAAATATTTGACACTAAATAATTTTTAAGACTGTAAATAAAAATATAGTTACTTACCAATTATGATTAAATAAAGTTCAAACGTAAATAATGAGAACGTTTTAACTGTGCTCAATAAACAATAATACGTTATTAAGTGTTTTTGAACAGTCGGAGTTTTTCTAACGTGACATTTACTTGTGTAGCTTGCTCGCAGCCGACTAAACTTGAGTTGGCCCCAGTTGGGGTCAACACAGGTGAACAAAATGTAAGTACTGAACAGCGTGTCTATATTATTTAGGTCCATGATTGCAACTAATGAATCATTGACATATTCATGTACTCACGTTTTAAATAAAATTATTTCAGTAACTATAGTTTTTAGACAAGGTAAAAGCACACCATACTTGTTATAATTACGTTTTTACCATACAATACTTCAGGTGCTAGACAATAGAAAAATAATGAAAACATTAAATAAACATTGTCTTCGACGTTTTTCGTCAACAACACAGAGTACTTAATCACTTGGTCAACAAAAGCAAAAATTCAATCAAGATTCCAATCCACAGCACAGAGTACATAACCATTACGTTTTATCCACAGACTATAATCGAATCCATAATTAAACAGACTAACTCATGGATATATTTCTCTATCTGGATCACGGACTTTGTAGTGGTACCTGAAGGTCGATGACCATCCAATCGATACAAAGGCCGGATTGAAGTTGTCCTTCATAATTGTAGGGTGTCTACACTTACTTAGAAATATTATGTCCTATTTTGACATGGTTCTTCAAAAAATATACTATTGAATTAATACATTTTATTAAAATTTCTTCAAAATTATCAAATTTCAATTATTGCATCAATATTATAATAATCTAGACACACGGTAGTGTGTCAAGCCAATTTCAAGCTAACAGAACTGGCGAGCAGCACCGTGTGTAATATTACACGAATCATTTTGACCCCCTCATAACTCAAAAACTCTTCCACATAAACCTGTCAAATTTGGCTCATTTATTGAAACTTGCGAGATACACATGTGCTCCAAATTTCATAAACACACCTCAAACGGTTATTTAGATATTAACGTCCAAAAATCTACATTTTTGTCACTGACTGACCTGTAGATCAAAACTCTAACCCAGTTCCAGGTGACCTAGAAACTTGATATTTGGCATCAAGGTAGACATTAGGTGTACGTAAGGGAAAAAAATCTTAAAACTGAAAATTATTGATAATTAGTGAAACTAGTGAATTAGCGGTTCCACTGTAAAGAGTAATTTTTACAAATAACAATAGGTATATTCACTATCTATAAACACTTCATATTACATAAAATGGCGTCAACTGTTGATCGGATAATTTATAGACAAAAAGTGATGATATCTCATCAAAAACATAAATAAGAAATGAGAGCCAGTTTCCAAAAAAAAAAGAATAGAGATTTAAATGGGTGCCAAGTTCTGTGTAGAAAAGCCTTAAATTTTAGACACAAGGACATGTAATTCAAGCTTTACATTTGACTTGGCTAGTTTTCATTAATAGCAAGCAACAAACCAAATTTTAGAAAGTAACATAGGTATTACATTAAACTTACAGACTTAACAATTATAATATAGCATAGGTAGGTACGTGAAAACTAATCCAATCAAATGTAGAACTTGAATTACTTGTTCTTGTGACTAAAATTTTAGGCTTTCCTACACAGAACATGGCACTCATTTAGATCCATATTCTTTTGTTTTAATTTGCTCTTATTTCACATTTATGTTTTTGATGAGATACATATTATTCATCTTTTTTTATATCAGTTTAAAAATCACAATCTAATGATATGTCCTGGGACTATAGATAACATACCATAACACACATAACACATACACAATAGAAAAATAACAGCTGTCATGGGACGGCTGGCAGATGTGAAACATCGAAATGCGTCGCCACGATCACGAAGTCTAAAATCAGGTTTACCCCTCGCGTAAAGATGTTTCACATCATCATCAAAATGGTCATTCCGTTATGACGCCATCGATCTTCAGGTACCATTACAAAATCCGTGATCCAGATAGAGTAATATATCCATGGTCATCATAGAGTACCACAGAGTACTTTGTTAGAGTACTGGCAACACTTTCAAAAGTCATAACTCATAAGTCATAACTCCAAAAGTACTTAGCGTAACGTTTTAATATTTTGACTTTTGTGGTCATATTAAAATAATCACAGAGTACTTTGTGAAAATAATTTTATTTACTTGAAACTAAAGATATTAACTAATTATATTTATTTAAACATTATTTAGTACAATGGGGGTATGAGTGTGTTAGCGTTTATTTATTTATTTAATGATTTGATCATATTAATCATAGTGAGTATGTTTTAAACAAGAGTTCGATGATAGGATGGATTCTAAGAGTAGGTAAAAGGAAAATTTTTTGAAGAGCTTGTATGTCAATTTCCAGGCCCCGGAATAAATTTATCTCCATGAAATGAGTGGTACTCCAGAAATGTTGCAGAGTTTAGGTAAGCCACTTAACCAGCGTTCCTATCGCGTTACCAAGCGAAATGCCGCCAATCGAAACATTCGTGTTTCTTGACTTAGAAACCACGGGTCTACCGAAAGAGGAATTAAATAAAACGAAAATTACCGAACTGAGTCTCATTGCGGTTAAGCGGTCTCACATACTGGAGACTCGTCGAGGAGATTCACCTCGTGTTCAACAAAAGTTAACCCTGTGCCTAAACCCTCGTCGAATTGTGCAGCCAGCGAGCTCCTACGTCACGGGACTCAGCAATGATCTGTTGGAACACGAGCCTCCATTCAATAAAGCGGTGTTTGACACCATCAATAATTTCCTAAATCTTCTCACTAAGCCTGTATGTTTGATTGCTCATAATGGAATCGGTTTTGACTTCCCAATTCTTAAAACACATTTGGATGTTCTTAATGCCAACTTCCCTGATGACGTGTTATGTGCCGATGCTCTTCATTGCTTCTATGATTTAGATACCAAGCTTAAGAAAACACATGGAGATGTGAGTCCTGAATCTCTTGAGGATACAACCAATATAGAGGAAAACATTTACAAAGAAGATTCTACAACAGATATGCAGAAAGAAAATGAATCAACACCTAAGAAATCAACTTCTGAGAGCGGCATAAATGATAGAAGAAAACGTAAAATTTGCACTAATCCTAAGGAGATATCAAAAGTACGTAGGCGAATTTTTTTCGAAGGTGATTCTAAGCCCCAGAAGTCCTACAAATTGGAATATATTTATAATAGGTACTTGGATCGATGGGATAGAAAAGCACATAGAGCAGAGAGTGATTGTAATATGTTACTGGAATGTTCTGTAGCTAAAGGGGAGGAGTTTGTGCAGTGGGTTGATGACAACCACTGTCGGTTTGCAGAAGTAAAGTCCATGACTATCGGTGTACCTCTTGGTTACTGATAGAAATTAATATACGAAAAAGAAGTAACTTGATTAAATGGTGTCATGACAAAAGTGCTTTAAAAAATTATAAAGAATGTATGAAAAAAAACTAACCTGAAGATGATCCAAATGGTGTCATGACAAAAAGTGCTTTAAAAACTGGGCAAGTGCGTGTCAGGCCATGCGTGATGTAGGGTTCCGAAGTAGTAAGTTTATCGACTATTACTCCGCCTGTCTGTGCGGATGTAGCCTAAGGGTCTCGGTGCTTTGCTTGGGACAAACGGACGGACAGACAGACATGGCGAAACTATAATTCCGATTTACTTCGGAACCCAAAAATTAATCAGATTTTGAAGTTAATTTTAAAAAATGGATGTATCATGGTGACAGTCAAATGGCACTGATTTTATCTGTGAACTGATAAATATATTATTATCATGTAGAATTATTTCTAGATGTATTTTTCTTACCTTTGCATTTATAAAATTTAGGTAAACATGTTATTTTTAATATCATATTAGTAATTTAATGTTTATCTAAAGTTTTCATTTTCATTTATTTATTTTTTTAATTTGTTTTTGTAATTGAAAATCATCTTGTATAAAGACCTTTTTATATTAGGTATACTTTGTAGTATGTAACAGACACTGTAATATGTCTACATGTTACAGTTTAAAGCATTGTGAAAAACAGACAAAAGTGGAGCCCTAGTCATATTATGCTGTTGGCAACCTTTGTGTTCCCAACTCTCTGGCATTGTTGGTATGATTGGTTGGTTGGTCTGGTAACCTGTGTTTGCATGTGACAATGAATAAGTATACTCAAATCAAAATAAGAGTTCCTGACAAGCATTCATGACCCATTACCAAACATAAATGTCAGATTCAACAGCCAAGGTCAATAATAGATGTGACTTCAACCCGTTAATGGCCCTCTACTGGGCACGGGTCTCTCCTCTTGAGGAGGCCTAGAGCATACTCCACCAGTCTGCTCCAGTGCAGCAATAATAAATATATGCATTATATTCATGGCATTGTATTATGTGTCCTGTGCTATTACATTTTGTATTGTTATTTTCCATTGTGATTGTACCTTGGTGCTGTGCACATGTAGACTATGCTATTACTGTAGAATTATTTACTAATTATAGAGCTCAAAGTCCAACGCCCAGTCTGTTGCCGTCCTAGTGCGAGGGCGTTGGAAACGCTGGTGTGTGGTGGTCACTTACCTGTTTATTGGCCAATTACTCGCCAAAAGCCTCGTGCCAGTAGTCGGTAGGTTCTGTCACAGAGAGAGAGAGAGGTGCCAGTTTCAAAGAGCCACAAACCACCCACTTTGCCAGGGTCAGTTAAAAATTTTGTGGCAATAATATTGTGTTCAAAAAATTTGTTAATGCCCTCTAATGTATTTATATATTTTTTTTTTGTTGTTTGTAAAGATTTTTAGGTGATATTTACTTAGTAAGTTTTTTTGTAAAAAAATATGAATTTAGATAAATAATAAATAAATAAAGTAAGTATGTCTTTTTAGTCTCAATTCCTTCCAAAAGTGCTTGCTAGTTATACATGGAAGTCTTAGGACGCGATTAGAAGTTACCAAGTATACGAAGTGAGGAACCCCAGATTCGATTCCCGGTGGGGGCGGACATTTATGTGATAGATAGGTATGTTAGTTCTTGGGTCGTAGTATTTGTGATTTCTTATTTATGTAGGTATTCATCCAGGAGTTTCTTTCGCCGTTTCTTCTCTACAATAAGTAAGCACCTTTTCGAAACTGGTAGAAGCAAATATTGACGTTCATAGGTGAATTACAAACACCTCCATGATTACATGATGGATTTGAATCTATACAAATAAATAAAATTGGATGGTCTGTTTGTAATATACAAATAGCCTAAGATCCGGCCGCAAAATTCCGTGCTCATCTGTTTTTTACTACAAACCAAATTTTTATGAATATTTATAACGAGGAGAATATAAAATGACTAGGTTGCCTATCAAAATTTGGCCGCTAGTATTTTTAATTAAATTATTTTTAATTTATTTTTGGGAAAAAATTTCGCTCACTTGTTTTTTAAATAAAACCTCATCTACGTCACGGCCACTTATATAAAGATTCTAAAAAATCACGGTTGCCTTTGGGCAAACGGCCGCAACTCCTTCGCAGCCTGGTGTAAACAGGTATGATTTCGACACGTTTATACGGTCATAACGTACATTTATAAATTATATCTCAAATTAAAGCAAATTTTTCTCTATTTACTATCGTATATGGTTGCCTACTTAAATCCGGCCGCAAATAAGGGTTGCCGGCTGTTAAAGATATCCGGCTGCAGGATTAATGCGCTCATCGATTTTTGCTCAAACCCGAATTCTTATGCTTATTTATAATTAGGAGAATATATAATTACCAATTTGCCTGTCAAAATTTTGCCGCTAGTATTTTTAATTTATTTTTGGGAAAAAATTTCGTTCACTTGTTTTTTAAATAAAACCTCATCTACGTCACGGCCACTTATATAAAGATTCTAAAAAATCACGGTTGCCTTTGCGCAAACGGCCGCAACCTCTTCGCAGCCTGGTGTAAACAGGTATGATTTCGACACGTTTATACGTTCATAACGTACATTTATAAATTATATCTCAAATTAAAGCTAATTTTTTTCTATTTACTATCGTATATGGTTGCCTACTTAAATCCGGCCGCAAATAAGGGTTGCCGGCTGTTAAAGATATCCGGCTGCAGGATTAATGCGCTCATCGATTTTTTGCTCAAACCCGAATTCTTATGCTTGTTTATAATTAGCAGAATATATAATTACCAATTTGCCTGTCAAAATTTGGCTGTTAGTATTTTTAATTAAATTATTTTTAATTTATTTTTGGCAAAACATTTCGTTCACTTGTTTTTTAAATAAAACCTCATCTACGTCACGGCCACTTATATAAAGATTCTAAAAAATCACGGTTGCCTTTGCGCAAACGGCCGCAACCTCTTGGCAGCCTGGTGTAAACAGGTATGATTTCGACACGTTTATACGTTCATAACGTACATTTATAAATTATATCTCAAATTAAAGCTAATTTTTTTCTATTTACTATCGTATATGGTTGCCTACTTAAATCCGGCCGCAAATAAGGGTTGCCGGCTGTCAAAGATATCCAGCTGCATAAATAAATTAAAAATAATTTAATTAAAAATACTAGCGGCCAAATTTTGACAGGCAACTTGGTAATTATATATTCTCCTAATTATAAATAAGCATAAGAATTCGGGTTTGAGCAAAAATCGATGAGCGCACTAATCCTGCAGCCGGATATCTTTAACAGCCGGCAACCCTTATTTGCGGCCGGATTTACGTAGGCAACCATATACGATAGTAAATAGAAAAAAATTAGCTTTAATTTGAGATATAATTTATAAATGTACGTTATGAACGTATAAACGTGTCGAAATCATACCTGTTTACACCAGGCTGCGAAGGAGTTGCGGCCGTTTGCCCAAAGGCAACCGTGATTTTTTAGAATCTTTATATAAGTGGCCGTGACGTAGATGAGGTTTTATTTAAAAAACAAGTGAGCGAAATTTTTTCCCAAAAATAAATTAAAAATACTAGCGGCCAAATTTTGATAGGCAACCTAGTCATTTTATATTCTCCTCGTTATAAATATTCATAAAAATTTGGTTTGTAGTAAAAAACAGATGAGCACGGAATTTTGCGGCCGGATCTTAGGCTAAAATAACCGCTTTTTACTAAGTGCATTTGGATGTATACACGGTACATATGTATATCAAAACAATTTTTGTCTGTCTGTTTGTTTCGGCTAATCTGTGAAATGGCTGGACCGATTTTGACGGGACTTTCACTGGCAGATAGCTGATGTAAAAAGGAGTACCTTAGGCTACTTTTATTTTAGAAAAAAATAGCATTTTGCACAACAACGTTTGCCGAGTCAGCTAGTAATAAAATATAATTATGTTGAAATGTATAATACCTGGTGCAGATTGCAGAACTTCATATCATAATACTTATTCATGCTGCAACTAGGGCTAACTACATATTATATAGGCAAATGTATTGGCGATTGCCATCACACCTATTTCCTGTCTGATTCAGGCCTCCTCGTGCTAACGGGTATCCTATGGGGCTGCACCAACCCTTTCATCCGGCAGGGAACGAAGGGACTTCGCCACGTTAACGCTGACTCAAGATTGGGACAGGCTTATGCTGAAGTTGTGTTTCTGCTGGGAAATTGGAGGGTAGGTTCTTTTGAATTAATATATAAACCTATTAACTTTATACAAATATATAACGCTTCCCCCGCTAGACAGCACGCAAGACCCGAAATCCAAACTCATCATTCAAATTATCGCCTCACTGGGAATTGAACCCAGGACCCTCATGTAGTGTGACAAGGGGTGGGGGACGTCCTACACGTGACGAGACATTTCAAAATCGAATAATTGGTATGTACAGGCAAATATATGTATATGTATGTAAAAAAAACAATTAATGAAAATAAAACTTATTTCGGAACAGCTGCTAAAATTTAATAATTTCTAGGTGTAAAATTTCACAATATGTGACGTTACACTACAGAGGGAGGTCTCACAAATGTGATCAAGTGTGACAAAGACGAGAGCAGAGATCAAAGTCATGAAATTAGTTTGACGTAATTTATAAATGGCCCCTAATCATGTTGTTACTTTTTTTAATCTCACATACAACAAAAGTAACTACTGTATATGTTTCCACAGTACGTCCTCCCCTGGTTACTGAACCAAGCGGGCTCCCTGGTGTACCTGGCCGCGGTGCAGAGGGCGCCGCTGTCGCTGGCAGTCCCCGCTGCCAACAGCCTCGCCTTCGTGTGCACAGCTGTCACGGGGGCAGCCGTGGGGGCTGAGGAGCCACTTGACTTAGGTAAGATGTAAGGCACCTTGTTGCCTTTACATCACATGCTTCTCCATCATCAGAAACAAAAGTTCCAAGGTGGTTGGATAATTCTCTAGTATTTCTTTGCAGCGTCCGTTCAGAGGGTACATTTGGGAGTTTTGTTCAGTGACAGCTTCTACAAATCCTATACCTGACAATTTATTTATAAGATCTAGAGTGTACCATTATGGAATGTTGTAAACTAAACAATTAGTATAAATTGCATTCTTCAATTTTTCAGGATCATATCTGGGAATTGTTCTGATTGCTGCTGGGACAGCTTTGTGTTGCTGGGATAAAACAGAATGAGATTTACACATACAGACAAATTTATCAGAATAAGTAATCATGAAATGAAATAAGTGTCGAGTTTTGAGCTGTTACTGTCAAATCTATCATCCTGGCAAGAATTGACCAGTCTATCCACACAACTGGGCTTGCTTTCAAGTACATTTTAATAATATTGTGAAAAGGACCCATATCAAAGTACTTATATAAAACCTAAAATTGTACATATTAATCTCTTAACATTCCAGTGTTATTTATGAAATAAAATGTATTATTTATCAATAAGTAAAAAATAAAAATTACAATTTAAGTTTTCAAGTTTTTTTTTATTAGAAGGTAGTTGCAACCTACCCAGTCAAGAATGTAACATGGGTTGTAGAAGACTTACATTACAGTAGAATATTGACATTACAATAGAAATATTTGTAGTAGAAATCTATGCCAAATTGGTTTAAATTTGAGAAAATTATTTATTAAAATTTACACAGACTGAGTAGTAATTACGTCAGAAAATATTGGGCTTAGCTTGGTGGAATGTTGGGCTCAATATTTTCATAATCGGTATGAAGTAAAAAAATGTACCATATCTATACTTATTGTATTCTTTAACTTATCAAACACTAACCCTAAAGGTTAAATTCTATCTAATGCTTCCAGCATAATGATGCTGTTCCCTCGGATAACCTGTAACAGAGAAAAAGAATATTGAATGAGAAAACTAAGAATAGATAGACAATAAAAGTTATTTAATGACTGGTTGTGGTTGGTGTGGTAGGACAGAACTACATGGTTCTTAATATTCATTTAGTTACTATGCCACAGGAATACTATGTAGAGATGATACAAGACCACACTGTATCAACATGAAGAAGCAATGGAATTTTTTTAGTGATTTAGCTGAGATGGCATTTCTGAATTTATATGATTTATATTTATAAATACATATTATTATTATTTTGGCCCAGTAATGATAATAATACACAAAAAAAATTTGTATGGGTCCTTTATAGACTGAAATCATTCAACCCGACCGATGTGCCCCAAATTAGTTTAATTTGAAAGGCAATAATGGTTTGAGACCACTAAAACAATGCATTAGGCATATTTTCAACTTATCCAATACAATTTTTTTTAGCATAGTAGCACATACTGGATATCCACTAATTCTAAATATGACAATTATGACTGCTACATAAATCTGTACATACCACCATTCCAATGTTGTTTCTTTGTCCGTCCTTGCACTCCTCAACAGACTCATCGAGCACTAAATTCATGAAAGGGTCGAAACCTCGCAGGACTCCTGTTACCGCTCGACCAGCATTCAACTTTATAGACAGTTTCTTGTCCATGAATCTGAAATTATCATTTAATTTAAATTCTTAGAAGAAATGGATTTTGAAAATACATGGATAACCTACAAATTAGATTTATCAAATTATGATCATAAGCCATTCGTCGTAAGGCAATAATTGCTTTCAATTTATGCTATGTGCACGGCTGTTAAGTTACAAAATGCGGAACGCTTTAAAAATGAAAATAAACTCACTTTTTCAATTCTGGTGGATGTGCTTTTGACATTATGGATACAATAAGTTACAACCAGTAATTCAATTGCACACTATAGTTCTGTTCTTCCCGCTTAATGTTAAACGTTAAAAATAGAAATGAAGGTTAAAACTGTTGAAAGTACAGCAATGGACGCTATTCTATCAGCATTTCATTTCAGCAATGCAAATTGCAACCGGCAAAAAATACAAACCAATATGGCCGTTAGTATATACTTTAATCTATGAATATGGCTGGCTAAGTGGCTACCTACAGCCACAGAGTACTTAATCACTACGCTACAGCTACAGCAACCACAGAGTACCACATTTTACTATTTACCACAGATAAGAAAACAAGCGACATCATTTATCCATAGACTAAGTAAAGCAAAGTGTATTGTGGAAAAGAGTTTTGTGGACTACTTAATTTACGAAACATATTATTTTATGTTATTATTAAGTATTCTTTTGTTTTACAAGTATTTTATTGTTGGTGTCGCAAAGCATTATGTTTATACTATAGAATTGCTAGAACAAAAAATCTACTTAACATATAATGCAACAAGAAATAAAAGATGTCACGTGTCGAGTAATTCGCATTGGATAATAAGTATTGAAATATGCCGGTTTATCGTCATATCACCATCTCAGAAGATATTTTATAGTTAGGTATCAATAGTGTTATGTTCAACGAACCACGAGTATTATTATTTATACGAGTATTAATACTTATAATAAATCAATATTATAAGTATTATAATATTCACTGTAAGTACGCACAACACTCCGCGGACACAGCCGTCTGCCCCGAGATCCTGGCGTAGACTGCCTATCTTGTACCGAGTTTGGTCCAGTATATTCGAGTAATCGAATAATACAATAATCGAATAGATGATCGAATGACTAGTTCATTCGATCATCAAGCGAGGCGTCATCTAGCGACACCAGCGCACAACTCTGTACATAACATCTCTTCCTTTTTTTTAATTTATTTTGTTTATAATACATGTGACTATATCTATATGTAATTAATTTATTGACACAATTGAGCAAACATATAGTAGATCTAATTTCGACAGATTTAAACAATACACAGCTTTATAATTTATTTTTCCAATGTTCCAAATTCCGTTACTTTTCTACTGTATAATATTATATACAATATTCTTCCTGGATCTTGTGCCAGTTATATTAATCCTTATATTGATGTTACTTCGCTGGAAAGCCTGAAACTAATTTTCATTTATTAGATATTTTCAAATACCTGTTCCCTAATCATATTATCTTTTTTTTTTTGGGTAGTAGTAACAAGGTAGTAATAAAAATTAACTATAAACAGCTGCTTTGGTGGAAAGCTTAATAGACGCTGTTTAATGATATTTATATATATATTACAAAAAGGTTTTGACCAAGGACTAATGCACATCGGTGTCCGTAATTTAATGATAATAATATCATTGTTTACTATATGTTTTCACATCAAAAAAAAACACTTTTATATTGCTCGAAACCTGTAACATAGAAAGTTATTAGATTACGAAGTAAGATCGCCTGTTTAGAACGTCTAGTGATCTAAGGCACGTAGATGAAAAGTGGAAGATCACCTGCTCGATGGAAAGATGCTGTTAGGTCTGCCACACGATGTTCCATTGTGGGGTTTTCACATATTGTCACAAGTCCATACCTGGAAACACATCGTCACTGCTGCTGTTACCAAGGACGTGTACCATCATCAAAACGCCACATCCACAGGTGCTAAGCGGGAAGCGGTGCGCAATGGAGGACAAACAGCCAGGAGCTGACAGTTTTTTAATGTAATTTATGTAATTAATAAGAATTTAATGTTATCATTATTTTGATCCATTAACATAGCACACTGAAATATATAATTTTTACGCCGAGTTGCTCCTTTGCAATTTTATTGTGTCTTACGAAACCATGCAAGCTTCTCTTTTGGAGTGAACCTGGTGGAATCCTGATGCTGACCTAGTCTATTTTTTATTTTACTTAACAGTTATTGATTAGGAAATTAAACTGGCTTTTAAATCACACAATCACAAAAACACAGCCTAGATCTATCCCACTTGATGTTCGGTTAATCTGTTTTCGTAGATGGTGAAATTTCAAACCATAATGTGGATGAATAACTAAGGTAATTTTACCCATAATTAACATTTTCGTCTCGAATGACTGAGTAAATTAATCTGTTGACCGCCCAGTATTCTCATACTGGTCCCCACAAAATGGCTGAAGATATATTTATCCCAATACCCAATTAAATTATCAATTCAGCAAACTTGATTACTCTGCTTACAATTTTTTGCTTGTTTACTTGATTGCCTTGTGAGATTCAACGGCACTTCATTCACTTCAACGTCCGTTCATCTTGACTGCTACTCTTCAGAATGTATCCCTGAAATACCTCGGCCACCTTCAGTTATTGGGCGTTGAGATATCCTCGAACCTTGGCTTTAGCGGTTGAATTCTAAGCTATGGTCCTGCTAGGAAGCTTGGAATCCTAGAAAAACGCTTTTACCCTTATATAAAGCACATGTTTGGCGTTGTGTGGCGTACTGCTGTCACTTTTGGCTGGTGCTGCCAAAGCCATATGTCAGCATTGGATTCAATGACGAGGCATGCCGAAATGCCTTTCGCTGACCTTAAAATTGGTTGAGACCAAATTACAAAGCTTAAAGCACAGGCGCAGAGTTGGTATCTCAGTATTCATAGTATCAAAACCTACGTTAAGTCGTCGTCACCACACAAGCTTCACCAGCATCAGAAATTCAAACTTGAATGGAATCGTGACGATCCGGCATGGCAACAATTGCGCCATACGGATCGCAGAGTTAAAATTTGTATGCGATTAAAGATATTTCAATCGCTGGAACATATTATAACAATTTACTTGCACTTGGAAGGCTAGTAGGCAAGGATATGATATATCATACAATATTTTGTTATAAGGATATATCCTTATAACAAAATATTATTTTGTTAATGTTTCTTCTTGATTACCCATATTTCGGTCATTGGATTAAGGATATTAGATCGTTGGAACTTCGTGGGAACTTGGAACAATTGACTTGCATCGAGTGCAGTAAGAATTTATTTTCTTGATATTTGTTTTTCATTGACAATTGCCTTTTAATTTATTAATATTTGTGTTTATTGGACCACTAGATTATATAATATGTTCTTTTTTTTAAATATAATCTTCAAAAATAGGAAACATACGTTTTATTTAAAACACGATCTGCGTAGCAACAATTAAAATTAGATTGGTTTTCTAATGTATGTAAATATTTTGAGCAATATAAGTATTTGTATCAATCAAGGCTTAGTTTAGACACAAGATCTCTCACAGATTACTTAGCATTTATCTTTTCCTTTATTCATATTTTAAAATAAATGTAATAAAATAATATATAGTTACCTAATTTTTTGTATTTTGTTAGTAGATACTACTGAGCTCGATGTAGTGTCTCATTGTCTCTTTACTATGGAGACAAAATCATAACCTCACATATTTTCCTTTATTTTTCGGCAGCTCAAAAAGATTAACTATTGCAAGATATAAGATGAAAATACTACGATCTTCCGAGTCTGTTAGTGCTCATTTCCACATGGATGAATCGTTATTTTTCCAATAATAATGTATCCAATAAATGATTGTGGATGATACTCTATAAGAATTGTATTTTTTTTTAATAATTATCATAAAAGTCGAGTCCGTTATCATGAACTCATAACTGTTGTCGTTTGTCATACTTTGTCATAATCTGACTCGAATATGTGAACATATACTTACTCTTCTGTAAGGAATCATTATAAAACAGATTTACAGATTCCTTTCATAATAATTGAATTCTGATGCCGAAAAAGTATCATCTTTTTACTTGATATCTGTGATTCATATTGATTGGGGTAACTTTCTGAAAACCTGAAATTTGTTATTTCATGCCGCGATTTCATATCGGTGAAATGTGGTCGATTATGATGGGAATTATCTTCACATCGTACTACCACAGCTACCACCAACGTGGGATATTTTATTGTTTTGTTATAGTATCTCGTTAGTACCAGCACCAACTGACATTGTCATATCAGTGCAATAACCAGGAGGGAGAGATTACTATTACTTTAAACTTTGTTAAACAGTGAGCTTTTGTCATATTTTAATATTTACGTCGGTTCTACGGAAGGAAATGCTGTTTTAGCATTAGTTATTGTACCTATGCTACGAGTAATGTTGGAGTGCAATAAAGTTATAATTTTCCTTATTTATTTTACAAAACAAACTAATCAAAATATTCATTCAATATAATTTGTCTCATTATGTTATTGTTCCAAATGATGTCGTATCCCATTATTTCCCATTTTGTGGTTTGACCACGGTGAGCATTACACTACTAATGTGGCACTGTTCAGTGTGACATTGATTTCGGAAGTAGTTGGATCCTATAAAAGATCTCTTATGATAAGTCACACTGTAGTACTGTTGAACACTTCAGTGTGTAAATTCTATTTTATTGTCCCTTATTTCTTAGCCTTATGTCACTTTTTCACCATTGGCCTTTACCATAAAGTGGGAAACAACTATTATTTCCTGTGATGTTACTGTTACACCAGTTGCATGTAGTTATAGGAAACAGATACTATCTTTCAGTACATTTTTTTGTCACTCTGTTAAGACTAGCAAATATAGCTTTAGATATACTCTTTATAGTAAAAGTCGATTAATGTTAAAAGTAAATAGATCTTGAACTGTCAAGTGAATTAACTCGTGTGAATTTTTGGATTTAATTTTTTCACCAATAATTCCCACCAACAGATCTTCAAGCAGTTTTAACATGAAGATGATTGTGAAATAGCTTCGAAAAAAATCAACACTTTTTTTTTAGTCTTAATTAAAGTACTTGCTAGTTTTAACAGGAACATATTAGCACACATCGAATCTTTAAGAAGCGAATTGATGCTTTGTTCGAATTATTTGAATTATTGCGTGTTTATACATGTTTTGTTGATGTTGTTCAGTGACTAGACATTAATGAAGTTTAGGGCACTTGTTAGTTTCAACCGGAGTTAAATTATAACATATGTACTTTCTTCGCATATTCCTCTTTGAAAATGCGTGTCTTCGAATTATCGAAGTGGTACATTATATGATGTATATATAATGATGTCATGTGATGTGTATGATGTAATTTGTTAATTTCTTGGTGCTTGACCTTTTATGCCGTGCATTTTGCCAGACTTCAAACATTATATAATTTTGTAGCAGAAGTAGGTATCTGTGCATCATCAGAACACTTTTATTCCTTTAGATAAATGTTTATGAGAATAACTTCTATTTAAAGGATATTTACAATAGCGTAGTCATGGTTTGGTGTAGAATAACAACAAATGATAATTATCTTTGATTCCATTGATAGGCATTTTAAGCATACCCTCCCTTTTTCAGTGAGTAAAATAGGTCGAGGGCAATATAGACGAAATATTGTGATATATTACTTGTAAGTTTGCACTCTTGCACAATGATGTGCTCTATAATTTTGTTTATCTCAATTACAATTAAATAACGTGTTTAATGTTATTTGTATTTTGTAAAAGCCATTACAATATATGGTATTTTTATGATGCACAGTGCACTGATTTGTATAGACCTCTTGTCTCCAAGATTATCTTATTATTATCTATAATTTGTTATAATAGACTCTACTTTATGAGACCTAAAAAGTACATTAATTTGCATTTACTGAATACGAAGAATGTTATTCAGGTGAATATAATTGTAGTGTAACGCAAATAATACAAAAATAATATGGATAACTCACTTTTTATGTTATTATTCCTTTGTTTTCCTAGACTAATGCGTACAGGTATATTTTGCTGTTCGAAATCTAGTAGGCATTATTTAAAATATTTTTGTGTACGTCCTATACACGTGCAATGAATAATATTGTCTTTGTCCTTATAAAAGTGTATTTCAGACGTAATAAAAATTTAATGGTGATCCTTACGCTTACATCCAAGCAATACTTATATTTGTTTTGGTATGCATTACTCGGGAAGCAATAATTAGAAAATGTATTATTTTAGTAATAAATATTTTATTATTAAATAAATACCAGTAAATAATTGCAACAGTTTATACTTTTTAGCCTTAATTGTTTGCTGTAAGCTTGATAAAGGTTAGACTGTTACACTGTAATAATGAACGCTGTAGAAGTTTAGATTTTTTGTAAAAATATTCCAGGTACTTACATGTTTGTGGCTCGTATCTGCGCGATCACATAATCACGCACGTTCACACGCTAATATTATTATTCTTTGATAACATTGTATACCTTAGGTATTTCAACAGCGAATCGAATTTAATCCACTGGTCGTTCTTCAACCTCGTCGCCAATGTTATGTTCAACGAACCACGAGTATTATTATTTATACGAGTATTAATACTTATAATAAATCAATATTATAAGTATTATAATATTCACTGTAAGTACGCACAACACTCCGCGGACACAGCCGTCTGCCCCGAGATCCTGGCGTAGACTGCCTATCTTGTACCGAGTTTGGTCCAGTATATTCGAGTAATCGAATAATACAATAATCGAATAGATGATCGAATGACTAGTTCATTCGATCATCAAGCGAGGCGTCATCTAGCGACACCAGCGCACAACTCTGTACATAACAAATAGTACCAAACTAATCAACTAAACTCAAATACCAACAAGCAAATAGACAGCTGTGAGGATGGATGCTGTTTTGATACTCATCGTATTCTCTGATTAAACAGCTACGTTTTGTTTTTTAAATATGAACTTGTAATATGTTTATGTAATACTCTGTCTAAGTGGAAAGTTTGTGTTTGTGTACTTGTTCGAAAATGGATGAATCCGGTATTGACATGGGATACGATCTCGCTTCCCTTTTGACGAACGATTTTAACACGGACCAAAGGATCTTGGAGGAAATGACTTCGCAGCACCAGCAGGATTTCATGTTTTACGAGCTCAAGTCTAAAGCAGTCCCCATAACCGAAAGGTAAGTGATCCAAATGATGTAATTCTGTATACAATGCGCGTACGTACGAAGTACGAATTATTTTCGCCTGTGAATTTGCGAATATTTTTAGCACATACTTTTATACGTATGAGGAACAATTTCACCGTAGTCGAACTGCCCGCGACCCTGAAAACTGGACTTGGCAAATCACCCATTTTTGCTATCTTGTTTATGTCCATTCTCCGAATTCGAACTTCAGAAACTCCGCACATTATTTTTTATGAGACACTTTCCTTTCTTCATAATATTGTCTATGTTTTAATCAAACACTATTCACGAGGTACTTCACTAGTAATTCTTCGATGTAAATCGTATAAAAAATATAGAATTTCAAATCAAACAATTTTCCCGCTCGAATTCCCAAGAGCGCGCCAAAAATTATTTATCGATGAAATTAATGATGCAGGTCACAGACATTTGATACAGTCATGTCTGTAATGCAGGACATAAAATAATTAAATAAGTGCTGTATTCCTTTTAAACGGTAGGTCGATGATGTCGAACTTGCCGAGTGATAAATAAAAAAGGAACCATTTATTTACATACTAGACAGTGCTCCGCTCATCTTGATACTTTCAAAATGGTACTGTTTTACACTACAATAAAACAGTCATTATGTGCCGAAGGAAGGACGCGGCGTTAATAGGAAGAAGACGTGTCCAGGATTTTGCTTGGCTGTGATCTAAAATGATTAGAACATACCTGTTATCTATGGTTTCTTATTAAAAGTTACCATAAATAATCTCCTGCAGGGGGCGCCGCTGTACCTTCCCGCGCGACCGTTGACTTTATGCATAGGGACTTCATAAACCAGGAAGAGCTTGCTCTAACGCCGCGTCCTTCCTTCGGCACATAATGACTGTTTTATTGTAGTGTAAAACAGTACCATTATATGCCTTGTGAAGGACGCGGCGTTAATAAGAAGACTTGTTTGATATCTGCTGGTTATGGTAACCAAAACACTATGTGAACTAAAAATATGTTTAATCAAGCTACATTAAATTAACACTGACTTGAATTAAAACATTTATTCATATGAATAACAGTATTACAAATAACCATAAAATATATGAAATTAATCAACTCAATAAGTCACAACTTATTGTTAGTAAAAAACAAATTATAATATTCAACTTGAAATCAATACTAATGTTAATAAACTGGTACCTAATCTATGACCAGAACAATCACTTTAATATAAAATGTAATTTTTTACGCTTAGGAACATGTAAACGAATATGAGATCAATTAGAAATTAAATCAACTTAAATAACAAAAACAGAAATGAATTAAATTAATAACATTCTATATGTTGGAAAAATTTGATCTAAGCAAATCTTCATTATTATCCTCATCATCATGAATAATTTTTTTACAATAAAACCTTCTAAATGTTTTATCACTTTTCCAATTCCCTCTTTTTAAGATTTCTTCTAATGGTATATTCTCCCACCAACTCTTTGATGCTACTGCAGATCTTATACTCCCTGGAGAAGCTTCAATATTTACCTCTCTAAATATAGATTTGATCCAACCAGAAATTAAAGTCCTAGAAGCTGGCTTAACTTCTTTCCTTAAGGATATAAACAGACTGGTAACATTACTATCATGACGTCTAGGCTGTGATATGTGGATCAGCTGTTTAATATGTCTCACAGGACATATAAGGGGATTAGTATGTTTAAAAAGACACCATCCCGACTGTCTGTGAGTACCCGTGTCTGTTTTTGAACCAAACCTGGGCCATAAAATGATTTTTTCTTCTTCTTCTACTAAATTATTTTCTGATATGTCCAATAATGTTAGGTCATGAATTCTTCGGCCAGATGCTAACAACAACAATAAAGAAGTTCTTCTAGATAAATCAAATAGGGAGTTTTTACCAGGTACTGTATTTAACCATTTGAATAATATTTTTGTATCCCAAATAGGGCATTCAATATGTTGTGGTTTTTCCAATGAAATAGCCTTTAATATTTGTTGAACAAAGAAATTTTTTGACAATTTTTTTACATTTGCACCACAAAAGGTGGAGATAGCTGATTTATATAATAATATGGTGTTGTATGAGTATCTGTTGTTTAAAAACAAATTTGCTAAAAATCTAGCAACATCTTTGCCATCTGGCTGTTTATTATTTATACTATTTTGAGTACAAAACTCTAACCACTTTTTAATGGGGGCTTTATATGTATTAAGAGTGCTTGTCCGCCAACTGCTACTCAATAATTTTAATTCATCTCTACTCCAGTTGGAGATCTGGTCTGACCACCCCCAACTTTCCAAGCCTGAAGGGTCCTTCCAAGCCTGAAACTTGTTGACTCTATCAGTAGTAGGTCTATCAGTAATAGGTATGACAGGGCTTGGATTGGAAAGCACTGGTCCTGCCCTGTTGCTATTACTATGCATGTTCCCATAGCTCGATTTAGACGTACTAAAATTTTGGAAAGGTAAGACGCCTTCAGCGTTGTATTGCACTGCTCTATTATTAGATGCAGTTTGTGTATCAAGACCCCCAGTGCTATTATAGTTCGAATGATGAATTGCATTATCACATGTGCATTTATTATGTGTGCACCTTGCTGGGCTAAGGCTACATACATTTCTTTCCGATTGGAGTGGTGGCAACTCCATTTGCCCGACAACATTGTGTTGTTCAGGTGCGCTCCCCAGACCGCGTCCGCCGCGTCTGTGGTGAGAATGTGGGACACTTTTTGGATGTGCAATAATTTTGCACTTATCCCTATCTTTTTTACCTACCAATGTAACTCTTGGGTTACTAAAGGTCATTTTTTGAGTCATGGCCTGTACTTTTTGAATACTCTCAGAAAAACTGGTGTTCTGCTGCAATGGAAGGGACCACTTTGCATTGCAAATCTGGCGAAATCCATCGTTCTCATCAACCTTTGCCGGGTTCGTAGACAGGACATAATGTTCTTTAATTGATAGATCACTTCCCCCCCTAAATTTTGCAGAAAATGCAAAATTATTTTTATTTGATTTAGAACTAAAGTTTTGTTCCAGTAAGTTAATAAAATCATTTTTATGTAAACTATAATTCTTATGCCCTGTCTTCGGAGGATTTCCGCAATCCAATAGGCTATTAATGAAGAGGTGTGGGGGGCTGTTGAGAGACCCCAGGGAAAAGCAAGGGTCATACTGTTGACTTGCAGGAATTGAATCAATTATCTTTAATGCTGGAGGAATTATCTTTACTGCCTGACTGACGAAAGGGCTGATTGTTACGATTAAATTTTGATTTCTTAATGGTATTATATTTAATTTTTGAGTCATTTTTTCTAGATTTATAATGTTTTGAATGTTTAATGTTATGATACTTAGTGTCATAACCAATGTTTGTAGTATTTCTATCTTTTAAATAGCCAGGCGTGTTTAACCAAGTCTGGGTCCCTCCTAGCGAGTCCACCAAGGGAACAAGGGCCTCTTTATTGAACAAATGCTCCGAACTAGGAGGAATATTATGTAGGGCCATTTTTAGGTTTACATTATTAACCTCTTTGAGAATGCGATCACGCCTAACCTCAATGCACTCTGCCCGCTTGCCACAAATGATTTGCATGCATGATTCTGTGTTTTTATAAGAAGCTGAAGACGGGCCAAACATTTCCAAAAATTTACTGTACAATGTACCAGCATTAAGCTCAGATTCTGAGTTAGAGGCCCAATTTAAGACTTCTTGCAGCCCATTTTTTAAAAGATGTCTACTTTCCAGTACAACATTTGACAGTCCAGCTAACAAATGCTCGGTACCAGCTAAATAATCTATTCCATTGTTTAGGTGACACAGTTCTTCGTTCAGTTTCAAACCTGAGAAACCCGGACTTGCTATGTATGACTGTAAGGCTTTTTTATATCGAATGCCCTTCCATGCTTGAGAGTTAAATTGTTGAAGGTTACATATCTCAACTAGCCTTTGTGGGTCCGCGACAGGTATAATTTTATTTTCATCAAAACAAATTTTGATATCACCTAAAGACATACTATTCGGTGGTTGAGTATTAATTGGTTTATTTAAGAATTGTGCCTGGGGTCCCGCAGAACGATTTAATTGGGTGTCGTCGTTATTATTATTATTTCCATTGGAATTTATGGCCTGAACGATCTGGGGTAATTGAGCTACACAATTTGAAAGATAGCTAACTTGATTAATAAGTGTGTCCATACGCGGATCTGCACAAGTTTTGACATGTTTAAAGCGTTTAGAACGCTTGTTAGGTGGTAGCGAGGCAAGGCTTTCCTCATCTGCCGAAGATGAGGAAGAGCTGTTTTGCGACGAGCTAGACCTCTCATGGCTCCGCCCTCCATCCGGAGCAGCGATGTTAGGCTCTTGATCCTCCGAAGGATTCATAGCAAAACTTACGATATTTAGGTACTTACCGAAAAGTCGGCAAAACCACCAATATTCACTATACTTACACTAATATTTACAGATTTACTTAATAAACTCTGTATTTAGTAATAATTGCCTTAATAAACAACAATCACAATGATTTTCTAGGTTTTACAAACTTTTGAAAAATTTTCACTGCGTATCTAGCAAAATCCAAAAACACTATGAATAAAGTCAACGGTCGCGCGGGAAGGTACAGCGGCGCCCCCTGCAGGAGATTATTTATGGTAACTTTTAATAAGAAACCATAGATAACAGGTATGTTCTAATCATTTTAGATCACAGCCAAGCAAAATCCTGGACACGTCTTCTTCCTATTAACGCCGCGTCCTTCACAAGGCATATAATAGACCTCTTTTATTCGGATTTTATACTGACGAAAATTATACATATTTTGTACTATGACACAGAAATATTTCGAATAAAATAAAATTATTTATAATAATGCGTATGTTAATAAAATTATGAATATGATTAAGTTCTGTTACTTAATCTGAATTTTATTGCTATATAAGGTAATTAATATTTTTATCGCTATGCAAACAAAGGTCTTCATTCTTTATCAACACAGCAGATCATTACGATCTGTCTGTACATATGTCTGTACATGTTTTGTCTCTCTCTAAATTTAAAGATCAAATAATGCGACGAATCGACGCGGGCAATTTGTTCGATCTGTTGTTTGTGACGTATGAAATGAAGATGTTCTAGTGTATCTTATTATCAATAAAATTGCTCTACTAAAGTCCGTTTGTAGAGGAAGGCGCAAGAAACCACAGCTCACGAGTTTCCTAACAAGGCGCACGCTCCAATCGCACAGATCCTCACGTGATATGAATTATTGACCTCTGTAAATGTTGCACTGTTCTGTTGGTAGCGAATTTACGTCGGGTTTTCGTATTTTAGGTTAATGGGCAGATCAATAGTACAATAGTAGGTACTATTGTAGGTAGATTGCTGTCATAAAATATTATGACTTTATTTGTCAAGTGACAAAATAAATGTTCCTTTATTCTGCTATTGAAAAATCGATTTACCTAATAAGGGAACGTTCCCAAACCACGTGACACATTTTTAACCATTTTTTACCCCCCTCCCCCCCCTCGATGACCAACCGTGGTATATGAGAAGACCCCCCCTCCCCCCCTAGTTTTCACGTGACAATTTTTTTTTGCAGACAGTTAAAAGAATATAAATTAGTATCTATTGCAGAACTATAATAAAATAAACTTGACAAGAGGGTTTCGTACCTTGATTATGTATTTACCGTTAATTTAATATTTTAATTATTTTTGCCGTTTTTTTTTTAAGACCATTGACTTATTTTTCCTGTAATATTTAAGTAAAGAACTCTGTATTTTTTTTTAATTCAAGCGTCAGTAGTTTCGGAGATAGGGGGGGATGGTCAATTTTTGGCTTTAATTTTCATTCGTTCTTGAATAATTTTAAAACTTTCCATTGTAGAACTATAACTAAAATATATTATTTGAGATCCTGACAACAAGCCCTTTTTACCGACTTCAAGGAGGTATTCCATTCGACTGTTTTATGTTTGTTACCTCAGCACTTTCGACTGGGTGAACCGATTTTGATGATTCTTTTTTTAGTCGAAAGCTGGTGCTTGTCATGTGGCCTCACATAAATATGAGCGAGATCTGACAAGTAGTTTTTGAGTTATTTTGAAGTCAGTTATTTTTTGTTAGTAAAATTTCGATTATATTTGACATGCTACACGAGATGGTTTGCAAAACAGTTCTTGTTTAATTTTGATCTCGTTAATTTTTTTTTCAAAATTCAGTTGTTTACTTTATAATATACTTTCGCCTTTGAGTCACAAAAAAGTATCACTGATTTGGAACAGTAGTTTCGAAGTAAATTGGCTGTGAACGGCGGCTGCCCAGACGCACGAGTGATCCTTTAAGGGTTCCGTTTTTCGTACGGAACCCTAAAAATAATAATTTCGTGACGACGTGAGTGATCCTATAACGGTTCGGTTTTTGATTTTTTCCGTGTCGGAACCCTAAAAACAAGCTACTCCCAAACTACTGAACTAAAATGAGTTTAAATTTGGTGCTCAAGTTCTTTTTTTGGGACCAAAAGACGAAGGTATTTATTTAAAAATGTTGCTTGTTGTAAGGATCGCAAATATATTTTATTATTTGATAATTTTAAAATAATTCAAGAAAGAATGAAAATTAAAAGCGAAAGTTGAACATTCCCCATCCCCGAAACTACTGAGATTAGAATTTTCAAAGTCAGTTTTCAATCAGCACTATATTGTACCTAACTATCTAATTGCGTCAGTGTTTCTACCTGTGAGATTTAAAAGCGCTAAAGTAAACGGTCGTATATAAATAAGTAATGTACAGGAAGTTGGCACCGCACTTGTATAAGGTATCGCGATTCTGGTGGTTGTTCTAGGTTCGTTCTATATTGTTCCAAAATATGGCATTCGAAAAAAAAAATATTCTCACAAATTTCGTAAAAATAAATTAGGAAGTTCTGGCGGTTGGTCTGGATTGTTATAGATTTTTCCTGCTTATATTGATCCAAAATATCGCATTCGAAGAAACTTTATTTGTAAGGTGGCATCATTGGGTGAAGTTGGCCCAGTCTTTGCCGTGGAGGGGCAATTTGTTTCTCCTCAGCTGATCCCGACGCTTATGCGCTTTTCATAGCTGATGTGGTACTCCAGGGCATTGAATGTTACATTCCAAGCTCTGTGGTACCCGTTGGGGTAAAATCCAAGCTTGGTTTGACTGAAACTGCATTAATTAGCCAGAAGCAATCCTCTTATCAGGATTGAGTAGAGGTACGTGAGCTCGGAGGCACCATTGTAAGTCAGCTGAATAAGAAATTTAATGCTGCTTCGTGGTCCTCAAAGAAGCAAATCACCAAGGCAAAGTTCAAGCACATACACAGAACCGGCAAGAGACTGCTGAGCTATCCGTGTGGTAGCCGAGCGTTATGGTCTCTGACCAAAGCCATTGAAGGCAATTTCTGTGCATCGTCATCGTTGCCAGAATCGCGATACCTTGAAAGTGCGGTGCTAGCTCGCGTTTTTTGGATTTTCTCTGAAAGTTTCATTCTCAGCCCTATGGCGTTTTTGAACAATGTAGAACAAACCTAGAACAACCTTCAAAATGTTTTTTTTTTTATTCAAAGAAAAGGGCTTTGTCGCATATGCAATTATGTCGCCCTGGTAATACATTATATTATAAATAATTCTACACGTTCTCCTTAATATTATGCCTTAATCTATCATAAGCTATTTATCAGATGATACAATTTTTTTGCATCATTCAAAATGTTTGTAACTTCAAAGTGTGGCGCCAACTTCCTGTAGGTGAGTAAGTATAGCTCGTGAAAGCGGGAGATTCCCTTAGTGGATACTGACCACGTGACAAAAACCTAACCCCCCTCCCTCCCCCCTGTGACCAAGCGTGGTGTTTTGCAGACCCCCCTCCCCCCCCTAAATGTGTCACGTGGTTTGGGAACGTTCCCTAATATAGAAAATGAAACGCTGAATTACTAAATAGATATTTCTCCGAAATTAAATTAGGTTAGTATCATCACATGAGGCTATGGCGCCTAGTCCCTGCTGTTGGAGGTCGTTCTGTATAGTTTAGGTGCAGCGCAGACGACGCTCTTTTTGTGCGATCGAGTGTGCGGACGCACAAATGTCTACATGGCGCGCAGCCGCACTTTTTTGCGCGTCGTATGCGTTACTGCATATAATTGCAAAGGTTCTATTTTCACAGACTTAAAAGTGCGTCACGGACAATGTGCCGTCTGCGCTGCACCACTGGAGCAAAAGAGTACCCGCATTGAAGTATAGTAATGAAAATGTACTAAAGCAGAACAGACATCGCGAACATTTGTGTCGCGCCGGGAGGTTCTATTTTCAAAATTAAGGCATTAGGTATAATGTTCGGTTTACACGTAATAAGTAGATGTAGTTAACTAAATTTTAAGTAAATTAATACGTGTAAACGGACAATTTAGTAGTTTAGTAATTTAGTAGTTAAGTAATCAAGTAGATAAGTAATTTAGAAATTTTTCTATTTTCTGTTAAGTAGGTGGGCGGGGGGGCTTATCACTTAACACGTTTGGACAGGCACTTTTAAGTTAAAATTTAGTTAATATTTACTTATCTACTTAACTACTTAATACGTGTAAACCGGACTTAAGCCCCCTTTGAAAATCTAACGAATCCATTGAAAATTGAAGCCCATTGGCGCCAATTCATTGGTACAAACTTCGTGTTCGCGGTGTCAGTTCTGTACAGTGGCGGATTTATGTTTGATGTCGCCCTAGGCCCCAAAGGATATGCCGCCCTTTTTGCTCTATAAGGAGGTGAATATCGAAATTAAATGAGCAATTTAAAAAATATATATATTACTTATCAACCTTTATTAATTTAAATACAACGTTTTATTAGTTAATATATAATTATCGTGTATAGTTTTTTATTTATTATTAATCTGAGTATACCGTCTCGGAGACAAATAAATAAACTTTTTTAAATTATCATTTATTACATTTTCTTCTTTCAGGCTTTGGTTCTACACTATATATTATATTATAATCTAGTTTTTGTACTAATTGAGCTTCAATAGATAATAACGCAAGGGCATGGATTGGCCTTGGCCCATACTTGCACGTAAATAATTTTTCACCCTTTTTAGAGTAGAAAAAGATCTTTCTCCAATTTGTTGCTGGAATTTATTCTCATAAATGCTCCTAAAACATGTCTAAAACAGTCAATATGTTTGACAGGCGATTAGGAAAAAAAATTTAATGTCTTTTTAGCTTTAGCACATTTTTTTTATTTCTACAACCAAAAGGGCGTACACACATCAAATAAAGTTTGAGATCACTTACTTGAAAATACGAAATCTTTTTTGTTACGTTAGAATAAAACGTTTTTTTCTTTTTCTTCTAAGATTCTTCATTTAAAATAAAATCTTTTAATAACAAATAAATTTAAAATATCAATTGTTTATCGGTATAAAAAGAGATTAATCCTTGTTTACGCTCATCAGAAATCTGACCAACTTGATTCAAGCGTTTTTTCTGACTTTTCGAAGAAGGAGTTCATTCAAAAAGATGCCGAGGGGATTATCAGAAGTTTTACGAGCAAGAATTGTTACTTTGGGGGAAGAAGGACATTCTACGAGAGAAATAGCCCGCAGAGTAGCTGTAGCCCAATCCTGTGTCGTGAACACGTTACGGAGGTATCGGGGCGTGGATAACTTTGCTGATCAACCTCGCAGTGGTCGGCTAACTGTTCTTACTGCTGCTCAGAAGCGTTACATCAGATTGCTGACTGCAGGAGACCCAACAATCAATGCCACTAAAATTAGAGTTGAGTTGCGAGCTGCTACTGGACTAGAAATTAGCACTCAGACCATCAGGAATTGCTTACACCAGGTTGTATTACGACCGAGGTGATCCTAGCAAGCACCCCTGAACTCACAGCAACGACAGCGACGCAGATTGCAGTGGGCTAGACTCCGCCAAAATGAAGAAGACGACGAGGAAAACATTTGGCGGAATTGTCTCTTCGTTGACGAGTCCAGAATTAGCACTCATCCGGACAACCAACGTCTCCGTGTCTGGAGAAGACATGGGAATGCTGAAAGACAAAGAACTGCCACCAGAACCGTTCAACAAGGCGGGAAATCGGTATCCTTTTGGGGCGGTATAATCATTGGTGCTAGAACGCTGTTGATCCCGTATCGTGGCTGGATGACTGCAGCTTTGTACCAAACCATTGCTATTGATGGAATTATCAGGTCATTTAGAATAAACCATGGCCCTCGATTCGTATTGGTTGACGATAATGCACCCGCACATCGAGATCGAGACTATCGAGATCAACGAATCAACGCTGCTCTACATGAATACGACATTACCAGGTTAGACTGGCCTGCCGGTTCGCCTGACTTAAACCCGACAGAACACGCGTGGGATGCTATCAAGCGAACTATTTGGAACCGTCAGCCACTTTCCCAGACAGTGCCAGAGATCAGGGAAGCCGTTATTCAAGAATGGGACAGGTTACCGCAAGAAATGCTGGATAACTTAATTCTTAGCATGCCAAGAAGGATTGCCGCATGTGTTCGAGCCAGGGGAGGAGTTATCTTATACTAAAGAAAAACAATTTAATAATAAATGTTGATAATATTTATTGTTAGTTAAATCCTCTTTTTCTTTCAATTATTTATTAGTCAAAATTGCACCAGGTCTTTTAAATTCAATTCTAGTTAATAAAAAATAATTTTTTTTTTATTTCAACAAGTGTTTTCATAAAAAGCTGTTACGTAAGCAACATTCTTTTAAAAAAGTAAAATAAAAAAAAATCCATCTTTTGCTAGTGATCTCAAAATTTATTTGATGTGTGGATACTTTGAGACATAATTTTTCGCTTTGGATTTTTTTTTTCATTTTTTCACTTAAAAATTTTTTGCAAAGCGATTGGCAAAAAAATATACGCCCTTCTGACATTCGGAACACAATATTTCGAAAAACACACTCAGTTGAATGATAAATAGAATTTTGAAATAACAAGAATTCTTGCTTCAACATTTCCGAAAATAATTTAAATTTACAAGTTAGGTTGAAAACTTTTAATTTAATTATAATTTATTCATAAAGGCTATTGAGAAATAGTATATAATCTTTAACTATCCGCTATAAAAATTAAGAATTTGCGAAAAATCTGAAAATTATTGTTTTCAAAGCAATGTACATCAAAAAGAATTCATATCGCACCGACAAATTAAAAGGTAAACATTTAAAATATTTTATATTTTTTTATTAATTTGAAGCGAAAATATATAAAAATATTTTTGATAAAAACAATTCTGACATTTTACCACTCCTAAGTTTTTGGGGTTCTGAAAACTTTGGCGCCCCCAAATCATGGCGCCCCTAGGCCCGGGCCTCACGGGCCTAGGCCTAAATCCAGCACTGGTTCTGTACGCTAGTTTTGTTACTATATCTATAGCTAGTAATAATACTTCAATGGGTATCCGTATTTTAACCCACCTAGCTACCACTATTCTAAAATCCACCATGAAATGTTTTACGTGCTTCGATGGCGATGTGCCAGTAATGTGGCCAGTAAAGGGAGGCCCCTTTTTCTTTTTCGCCGATAACGCGTCACTGATGCTTTTTACTCGACCCAAAGGAGGGTAATGTGTTTATCAGTCTATGTATGTATGTAATTATGTGTGTTCCTATGTGGGGTTGTAGAGACCAAACCGGTTGACCAATTGTGATGATTCTTACGTCAATCGATTTGTCTTAACCTTGCGAGTTGCGAGTGTCACTAAAGATAAAACAACTAGACCTCATATTGTCTAAATGAAAAAAAAACATAAACGTGTAAAAACAATTAAAAAAAAAAAAACAAAAAATAAAAAAAAACTATAGAAAACTATAATAATAATAAAAAATCCAAAAATTAAAAAAAAATCAACAAAAATTCAAAAAACAATGTTCAAAAAAAAAAACAATATTCATACAATATTAAAAAAAAAACAATATTATAATAAATTTAATAATAATATTTTTTTCACAAGGAGTTAAAAACGCGCGTAAAAAATTACCTGTGACGTTTTTCATCACCTTTTGTGTCAGTCACCGTGTCGCAAATCTTAAAATTTCACTCTCATCATTTTTTCCATTTATTTCATAACGCGCCTAAAGAAGTATTATACCTAACTTCAAAAAATTAGACGAACTACGTCCTATCTTCACATTGTCTTTATCTCTAACTTTATTTAGTAATAACATCCTAGTATTTGTTGAAATAGCAACTGTCTCACGCAGCTAAGATACATGCATAATAAATAGACTATAGGTGTGACTGCGGCATCGGACAATGTGCTCTTTTATGATAGCACTTTCTCAGTTTATCTAGTTTTTACAAGCTTTTAAGTTCAAGCCGTCTATGGGTTTAATATTAATTAATTTCCCAAAATTTTTTCTTGTTGCTAGCCTAGGAATACAATGAACCATTTGACCAATTTTCTTAGTTTTATATGAATGTAATAGAATCTGTAGTTTCGGCTCTGCGAGTACGTTGAATGTTGATGGATAGTCATGCGAAAACATGTCTTCTCTTTATGATATTTTTAGTAGTGATAATTTTTACCAACACTTTTCATACACAGAAATGGCCCTCCTTCTACTCTATCCTCCATGTCCGTAACTGATCATGTGAACAAGCGGGGTATATCCTGTTTCGTACCCGAAATAAAATCTGCAGTTGTAGTTTTTGACGTGATAGCGTCTATTAAAACGATGAACGTCGGGCGCACGCACGAAAAAATGTAGCGTTCCGCGAGCGAGAGAGGGGCAAAAGCGAGAGAGAGGCACGATCGGCTAAGATCGGCGTATCGTAGCCGATGCCGTAGGCGGTCGTAGTTGAGTGGAGCGGAGCGGGGCGGGACGGAGCGGGGCGGGGCGGAGCGGAGCAGAGCAGAGCGGGGCGGAGCGGAGCTTTGTCATGACGTTGTCACGTTAAACTACCGTCCGTAAACCATAGATTACCATTTTTTTCATAGTGGCAATTTTATCAAGGTTGTTTGAACAATTTCTTTGTATTGAGAAACTTTCCTTAATCGCTTATGTATTTACGTTTTGCTGGTGAATTGAATAAGGTAAAAGGTAACGTTTAAGGTAAAAAAAAATGTGTTAATGTTAAAAATACCAATGCAAAGATGCTCACGTAACCCCACGCCTCACGATCATGCCATTGTGGCATGATCATATAGAAATCGATCATCCTAAACATCCATTCGTCAGATACAATCTATATGAGCCTCGTCCAGGAAATCCCTTCCAATAATCCACCTTGAAATAGCCTGATGATCCACTCAATGTCTCGCTCTAACCAGGAGAGGCCGGTAACAGATTGAGGATATCTGAATTGCGAGAAATCTGCTGTTAACTACTTGTCATAGTGATATTATTCATAATAGTAATTAGTGGTGCCAATGCGTTAACTTAGCATAACTAATAGGTAAGGTGTAAACGACCCACTAATTAACCAGTTAGCTACTTCAAGCCAGACTTGTAAATGCGACTTGTAATTGACTGTGTTACCTACATTACAACGAAAGTTATATCAATTGTAACTACCCACATATAGGTACTATCCAAGAACTTTATATCTTTGGCTATGTTTCAAAGAGGTACCTAACTGAAGTCGGATCACGTGACTTGGATGAAAATCTTCGACCAATTATAAGCCTGATTGACGTTGGCCATAAGACTCGTAGCCACAGACAAGTAAGGTGTCGGTGTGTAACTTCGACCAATGATAGGGCGAAGATATTCATCCAATGTCACCTGATCTGGCTTCAGGTATCTCTTCGAAGAGTGGCCTTAAGATATAGATATAAACTTCTTGGTACTAGTTATTTATTTATAAACTTTATGGTAAAACTTACATGTTAGGCCTACAAAGGGCGAACGACTATCCATGCATCATGAGAGTAATATTTTGTAAAAGCGACGGAACTTTGCCAAGAATCAATTTTGTAAACATTTCTTAGAATTGTTAGAAAACAGCTCATCAAAAACATTGTATATAGTTTCCGCCCGTGTTTGGTTTCACAAAACGAAATCAGAAACATAATAACGTCTCAGTCATCCAGGCAACATGCAACCGGGATAAAATCTACCCTATTTTCTTGTCCTAGACGCATATTTCCGTTTACGTGTTCAACAAGAGGCAGTATTGCCTCGAAACGCGCACGGGTTTGACACGCTAATTCTCTTTTCAAACTCGTGCTGAATTCAAGGCACAAGTCCCCCAATCGCGCACGGGTTTTCGGAGAGCATGAGCCCTGGATTGGCGTATTCATTTCCGTGTTCAATGAGGCAATACTTGTCGGGATTATGGCAACTAAATGTTCAATTTCAATTCAATTATGCAACAAAACTACACTTCGTCATAAATGTCGATGGAACCCCGCTTCGCGGGCTCCCTATTTCCGCGTAAAAAAATATACGAACCTCATTTCATTGCCCTTGTGAGTAATCATCGTATAGTCAACATTATTTTTATATTGTCATATTTTTTTAATATTTCCATGATAGCCGTCTAGCCATTTTTTCTATTTCCATGATCATGTTGCTGGCGAAAGGAAGGGACATCTTTCAAAAAGGACTCCTTCCTTTAAACTCTTATACCCCATTTACACGCGCGCGCGAGCCACGAGACAATCCGCGAGACGCGCGCATACGCGCGCGTGTGAACAGGGCGCGCGCGGACCAGACCGCGGCGCGTCTCGTGGCTCGCGGGCTCGCGTCGGGAGCGGTTTTGTAGGCGCGCGCCAAAGGGGCTCGCGCGAGCGCTCGCGCGGTGTTCACACGCGCGTAGGGGGCGTGGCTTACGGACGCGCCACGAGACGGTCCGCGACACGCGCGTGTAAATGAGCGGTTATATTTCGCAAACGGATTCCTAAATCGAAAAACCGGGAAAGTGCGTGTCAGGCCACGCGCAATGTAGGGTTCCGAAGTAGTAAGTTTATCGACTGTTACTCATTAACTACTTATGCTAAGCCGTGATAGTTTTCCTTGTAAATTCATCATATAACCTATATTTGAGAATTTTTTCACTTTTCACTTGTCGAACTCCAACCGTCTAGCCGACAGGGGGGAGGACACTTGACTTAAAACGACTGACTTAAGACGAAATTGGTCTTAGGAGATCCATACTATTTTTGAAAGACCTTTTTAACGATACCCCACACTATATTTTTCAATATATTATTCCACGATTCTAGAGTTTTAATAAATATCGTATCTATATCCATCCCAAACTGCAGCCTACTAGCACTAAGGGTTTCGGTGCTTTCCTTCGGACAGACGGACGGACAGACAGACGAACATGACGAAACTATAAGGGTTTCGATTTTACTTCGGAATCCTAAAAAGGTCTTCATACGTGCAATATTTTTGATCGACCTTTGCTAGGATATGTTATCATTATCATGGGGTAAATAAATTCCAGCAAGTGACATACTTAACCAATTTTTTTTAAATCAAAATGCATTACTCCTTACTTGCATAAATACACAACGAATTTTTTTTTCTTTATCGTCGTGATAAATATCTATAGTATACCTAAATTACAGCTTTCTACAGTTTTTAATGTAACTAAAGTCACAATAACATTATCCAATCAGCAGCTACACCAGAATCTGAGAGAGAACAGAGCAAAAGTGATACACATACATAGATATCATATAATTAGGTTCAGAAATCAATCTTACGTGGATTCCATTAATTATAAAATCCGTCTGTATAAACAAATGTCAATGTACAATGGACGTTATCGGCGCAGGCGCAGGCAGACATTACCAGAGTAGAGGGTTAAGAGGAATGATAAATGCATGCATTTGTTTGAATAAACATCCAGATTGTGCGCCAATCGCTTCGATTAGGGCTGCCGGCTGTCGGTTTACGAAATTTATGGGCATTAAAAAAGTATGGCTTGGATTCGTAGAACTGTTGCATGGACCATGGTATTGGATGCCCTGAAATCGCAAGATTTGAACTAGCTGCTACTTGGGTGGTAATAGGTTGCTAACAAAAAAAGTATGGTTTTTTGACCAAAATGTAGTTTTTTTTACACAGATAAGTAATGCTTGACCACAATCGAACCTGATGGTAAGTGGAGATGTGGTCCGAGGTGGTGAGCACATTAACTTAGTAAAAGCCTATTCACTCTTTTGTAGTTTTTAGAGTTCAGGCTTGTAAAGTCAGGCCTTGTACAATTTGAGGCTTAGCTCTATATGAGATCTCAACTACAATTTTTTTAATAGTGAAAGTTATGAAATTGTGATTTGCATCAAATGTTTTGGCGGTTTACTGTTAGAAAAACATCGAAAAGTTAGGATCAGGAAGCCTGAGATTTATTCAAAAGGATGTATGAAGTCTATCTACTGGCTTATAGCTGTTGACTTGAAAGATGAGTTCAGTGCGCCAGGGTCCAGGATGCTATTAACAGTATCAACCCTGTATGGGTTCACTCCAATTAACCCGAGCAGTGTGGTAGCGATTGGTCATTGATATGATACGAGTAGCTCGCCCAATGGCGCGCTGGACGCAAATTGGTCGCAATTTGCAACAATCAAAACAGTTGATACTTAAAACTTGGCGAAAATAGATTATCTCAATCGTCCCTTCACTTTCATCCGTATGATATTAATACTCTGGATAAATATTGAGTCAAGCAGCGAACGAATCGTAGTGTTCCGGCTGGAGGCTTTGGAGCCAGTTCTTTTGTCCTCTCTTCTTTTTTCGCCGGCAACGCAGCGGTGATGCCCATGGATATATTACTCTAAATCGATACACAACTTCGTAGAGGTACTTGAAGACGTAGTCGTAGAGGTACTGTGGTGTTACTGGTATCTATGGGTGAAGGTGGCCACTTATCAGGTGGATGGTCAGCTCGTTTGTTGGCTGGTTAGGTAAACAAAAAATTGTTTTTGATTTCTTCCATACCCATTCGATACGGCAAAGCCATGGTGGCATTATGTGAGTTCACCAATATGACGTTGATTAGCGTTTCTTATCGACTTCAAAGCCTAGTTCGTATTGAGACTGAGTTAATTTTTCACCCATTTTTCACCATCTATCTTCTGATGTCATCATTGCCACTGTCATCTGTTTTAATTGATTTATTATGTGCAGACCATTCTTGTTAGAAAGAATTACTATTTGATCCTCAGATTTGATCGTTACCATTTTTTCAATTTGGTTTATTGTTTTGCTATTGGAGATATATATATTTTTATTTTTTATTATGAAAGAGAAAATATATTCATTTTATTTAGTTTTCTGCCAAACTGTTGGCCAGTTTGTCGGCAGAGACATCGAAGACAGTACAGTAGTGTATAGTTATGTTATAGCATAGAACAGAAGACATATTTGTACTTATGTTATAGTAAAAACAATAATATTTTTCTGACACATTCACTTTCTCTAAAATTCTTTACCTCAGATGAAATAATAAAAGGTTCGTTACTTAGTCGTAATTTGTTATTCGTTCAAGACGTAGCTTTGCCTCTGCATATTTACAGTTGAATTAGATAATGAGAGCAGGTCGGTATTTTTACTTCCAAACATGGCTTTCTTCATCACGTGCCTCTGACGACAGCTGACTGCGACAGATCCTCAACGGACATCCTCCACGATATTTATCTGTGATACAGATAACAAAAATATTGTAATGTCTTTGTCTTATAACGAAAATAGCCTTCTTGTTTGACTATCTCTCATTGTAACTTTTAGTTTGTCAATAGTTTGGTTAGACTCGTTAGAGTAGTGATCGAACTATCAGTCGATAGTTCAATTAATTTGTTGACTGAACTTTAGGACTGTAGGTCTGCAGGTCAACCAAAAGATCGGAGCTGTAGACCTATTTGAAAGGAGGAATCAAACCAAGGAATTTAAGCGTAGATCTTTAAGAAAGGAAATGTATGAATTAAATTGATTTGAATAACCTAAAACAAGAAACCTAGTTTAATTTTGTTTTGCGTTTTTCAAGAGTGTAGTACAGCTGGTTGGTTTATTGAGTCAAACTCTAATTTATCATTTTGATGTGATCGTGTTCTTAGTCAACTAATTCCAGGAATGCTATCTCAATAATCTTTAATTAACGTTAGAATCCTGTCCTTGCTGCTTTTCGCGATACCTGATACTTTGTATGAGGCATGTAACGAATGTTATGTTAACAAAATTTTGATTATTGATCGTAAATGTATATTTTTTTAATAAGTAAGAATACTTACAATATAAATACATTTTTACTCTCTTATCCTGCGGGGATACATTTTATCTGGATGAAAAGCATATTATATATTTTTTTCAGGGTAAATAACTTGTTTGCCAAACATACAAATTAGTTCAAACATTTATGTTTCGTTTGGTGATAATGTTATACGAGTTATTGATAACACTGCAAGGCATTGTGCTAATTCTGCCAAATACTTTTGAATATATTAATTTCTATACATCATGTATGACGTATTTGGTGTTTACATCAGTGGTTTACATAGACCGGATGAGATGAGGTTTTTCAGGCGAGATTAGTAAATATAAAAAAGCATTAGTAAATAAACTTTGTAGTAAATTAACGTATATTGATGCAGTTCTCATACTTGACGGCTTTGCTGGCAGTGCTGGCGATGACCTAGAAAAATGTAAGTCCGTATCATAAGATATGGACTTTATACTTTCAAGCAATTTTTTTAACTTTATTAAATTGTTTTTAACCGACTGCAAAAAAAGGAGGAGGTTCTCAATTCGACTGTATTTTTTTTTATGTTTGTTACCTCAGAACTTTGGACTGGGTGAACCGATTTTGATGATTCTTTTTTTAATCGAAAGCAGGTGCTTATCATGTAGTCCCAGATAAATTTGAACGAGATCTGACTAGTAGTTTTTGAGTAATTTTGAAGTCTGTTATTTTTTGTTAGTAAAATTTTGATTATATACTTACTACAATTTTTAGTAAGCTGATGTTTTTATCAATTAAGTGTATCATGTAACGTTTACGATACGGTTTTATGGCTGATAGGATATTATGACATGCGGATGATATTCGCATGTAACCGCTGTCAATACCCTCTCACGACCTTTCGGTGTTTATCTTTTGCTAACAGCGAGAATCTTCATTGAAATGCTATTCTAGTATATCTCGTTTCTATTGGTCTGTATTTCTGTAATGAATATTTTTTATTACTTCTGGTCACGGACCTAAAAAAGACGGACGTAATCCCAACAACAAATTTAGTGAAGCACCCATAGTAATACCAACTCTCTATTCGTACAAGTACACACACATTGACACCATACTGCTTCAATCGCGAATCAAAAATTATGCACACATGGTAAGCAGGCGGCCATTGCTATGCTTCACTCTCGATTACACGAGGTTAAGTCCGTCTTTTTTTCAGGTCCGTGCTTCTGGTGAAAAAAAAAAGAATTCATCTTCGAGTCTAGTTTTGGCTCGAACTTAAACTCGAAATGATAATTATTTAAAGACGGTAATTTTCAGTACTAATATTTTGTTTCTACCAGGTTAACATAAGACGAGAGTGTAGAAAGTGAATAGTAGACAGTGCATTATTTAAGTTTTTACGCGTAAACCAAGTGATCGCTTTAAGCGCTTTCTCACAGGCGCTAAACAAATTCGTCAGTTTTTTGCGTTTAAAGCGTCTTACAATCCCTCTGGTTAATGAAAAGTGTCTGACGCTTTATAATACTAGTTTAGAATAATGTTCTACAAAATAGACATAAAAATCAGCCATGTGAATTTAAGTAAAGTAACTCTTTTTTAGTTACCTTTCTCACCTGGTCCCTGCCCAGGTGTCACAGGGCAAGCTTCACAAACACGCAAGGTATTCAAAGTACTCTAGACGCTACTGAGTAGTTAAGGTTTCATCCATGTGAAAGTAAGTTATGTCTGATCGCTCTGGGCTCTGGGTCTAAAACACAATATTATGTCACTTGCATAATTCACAAGAAAACTTAAAAGCATAAAAATTTTAAGCCTTTAATTTCCCCAATGAAGGGAAAATCTTCTTGAATACATTTTTCGGAACTATCTCTCTCGAATCCGATTCAGACTTTATATTTCAATCGGCCAAAACTTAAGAAATTACTAGGTAACAAAGAAACTTTCCCCAAGAGAATCTGAACGAAATATACCGACACATGAAAGCGATAATTTCATATTTCATATTCATATTTAAAACCAATAGGCAGATTTAGATATAATTCAGGTTTCTTGGATGGAAGTAACAAAATTTAAAACATGTAAACGATAAAAAAAAACTTTATTTCGTAGTCTTCTAACTCTTACGCCCCAACTCAGTCACTAACGGTTACTAAAATCGCTCCTTAGTTCAGAATTTGTATGGTGATAGAGATTAAAGTAACCGTTAGTGACTCTGAGTTGGGGCGTTAGTCTTTTTATAAATTTTATGTCGGTCGTTATGGTGTTAGGGGCGAGAAACAGATTTCTGCGCAGCATATAGCAAACACGCAATCATTATTATGGATCCGGGTGCCATCATTGCGATCATGCTATGTATGTATGTACCACATCGCCATTAGTACTAAAGATCCGTGAGTAAGCGCTAAATATCAGAGCACGAAATGGCGAACTCGATTCAGGGATCGTTGTTGAATGTACATAGTGAATAAACGATGACAGCTTGCTGATATGAGTTTAATATTGTACATGAAAATTCGGGAGATAAAACACTCTAAAATACTCGGAAACAAATCTCTAATAACACATAATAAATTCGAACCCGCTTTTGACTATGGCAATGGCTACATAGTCATAATAAGATCCAATTTTTGAAGCGAAAACTTCTTTAGCATCGGGGTAATTTGAAAATCGATGAAACGAAAACGGGACAGTAAAAAGAGACAGACACATAAATTTGAAAATGAGATAGGAAGCAGTGTACAGGGGTATGGGGAGGGGGAGGGAAAGGTAAGGGGGAGGGGGAAGGGGGAAGGGGAGGGAACGGTAAGGGGGAGGGGAAGGGAGGGGGAGGGGGAGGCGAGTGGAACCTACCAAAACTATAAAAGTTAAAAGTAACAACAAAGTACATGAATCACTGATTAACATTAGGCGATACGAAGTCCGCCAAGACAGCTAGTGTTAAATATTTAATTTAATGATGCCAAAGAAGTATATATATCTTCTCACGCGCGTACATAAGTACACGTTTATGTTTAGTACAAAATAGTTTTTGAAATACAATTAGAACTGATACATGTTATTAAATTAATACCTTTATTTTTGAAGATTTCACTTCTGCCGCGTGTGAATTGTTTTACTTAATTTTCTTAATTTTCAAATACTGATTTATGTTGCTTGGTTGGTAATAGAAGTATCCAGAAATGCCAAAAATACAGCTGACGAAAATTTTTTAAAGAATAAGTCGATAACGAAAATTGTCGAATCGAAATTATTGCTTTCACAATTACGTCGTTCATTTGAGATATTACGAAAATAAAATTCAAGCTACCTACCAAAATGTTTTGAGTTGCGTGAATCTATCTACCAATCAGACTGAGGTGGTAGTAGGGTTGCAGATGACCAGAAAATCCTGGATTTTTGCGTTTAATCCTGTGTTCAGCCTATATCCCGAATCTTAAAGTTTTATTGTTAATGTTGTACAGGTATCATCCACAGCAGAAGCAGCAAGTCTTGTAGAAATTCCAAACACCAGCGTTATACCACAGCCCTTGAACTTAGCGTAGCGCGTAGAGCAGCTACTAAAATAACCGTGTGGGTAAACATAGCGGCTGCCAACACCGCGTCGCGTCGCGTCGCACCGTGTGTGTCTTGTGTCTTGTGTCTTCACGGACAGAATGCTTCTCGGCTTCCTGTTTTAATGCTGTATATCTTGTTTAAATAACCAATGATGTTTAAAAAATATACATACCTACGTTATGTCCTAACAAATAAATCAAAAAATCTGTTCCGAAAAGAGCTACAACACACACACGTTTATCTTTTGTTTCACTACACCAATCACATTGGTATAATACACGAAGGCATTTTAACGCTCTATGTCAAATGTTAAGTACTTCTGACAACAACAAAAGCGTGTGTATCGTCTTGTATTGACAGAGCGACTACGAGCAGAACGGTCAATTGCCTGTTCTTACACTCTTCATCGTCGGCTCTTTTTTATATTACTTATAATATCACTGTAAATTACCGCCTTTGGATTGATATCGAGAAACCTACACCTAGTACCCAAAAATATGTTTGTAAATATATCTACATACGTATCTCACCAATCTGCACCTCGCCTCTTCTCTCCCTTTCTCACTACACGACTCACCTCACTTGAAGGGTGGATCCAGGGGAGGGGGGTCATGGGGGTCGGAACCCCCCCTGGGCTGGGTCCAGGACCTAGGTGGACCACTAATTAAAATTGTTAAACATAATATTTTTATACATTTTTTGTCACAGTATAGATTTTATTTAAGTACTTTCATTACGTAATGAATTTAATATAATACTTTGACGGCAAAGGCAGTATTAGGGAACGAATTGATTTTGGTATTTAAATATACTGTAGATTTTTTTTAAGTACAGTACTTACATTTATTAATAAAATATCTATTTTTTACTTGTATCTATTATTATTAATATTAAATTATAACTTCTTGTGATTTGACCACGACTATGTGAAAGCGCCAAAGCTGGTCCGCCCTTGCCTCATCTCACGGATCACCTCACAACACTCATGTCTTTCCACCTCATCTTATCATTTACTGCTCCTCTCTGTGGTACCTATAAAATGTAACAATACATTAAGATGAGGGTAACAAACAACGTAATGCACTTAAATAACGCTTACTGGCGAATCACTTGGTGCACACGTAAATAGTGCGTGCACACACTTATTATTTACTTTCAGACAGGCGCTAAACAAATTCGTCAAGCGTCTGACAATCCCTCTGGTCCATGAAAAGTGTCTGACGCTTTATGATACTAGTTTAGAATAATATTCTACAAAATATATATAAAAATCTGCCATGTAAATTTAAGTAAAGTTACTCTTATTTTTAGTTACCTTTTTCACCTGGTCCCTGGCCAGGTGTCACAGGGCAAGCTTCACAAGCATGCAAGGTATTCAAAGTACTCTAGACGCTACTGAGTAGTTAAGGTTTCATCCATGTGAAAATAAGTCATGTCTGATCGCGCTGGGCTCTTACTCTATAATGAATGAATAATAAAGTGGCTTAAGAGCCAGTCCTTGCCTTCTTCCTCTCTTTTTTAGTTGCCAACGCATCGGTGATGCCTTTGGTTTTACGAACAGGCGACGATAACTATACTTACCATCAGGTGGATTGGATCATCAGCTCATTAGTCAGCTAGTTAAATAAACAAAATAATGTGAGTGGTGTCTGTGTCCATTAAGGCGCGGTATGACTAAGATTTAAAAACGTTGATTTCACTCACACAGCCGCATATCTGCGCTAATCTAATGTTACATTTACGTGACGCTGAATAGGGTTCAAAATTGCAGAGCATATTTTTGCTAACAATGTAACTAGATTGCGAATAAACATTTAATTTGAGGGTTTTCCTTAGGTTATTCAAAATATACACATTAAATTCAATATCTGTCCGGTTTAAGTTTTAATAAAACCATATACGTATTATATTCTCAAAAAAGAAATATGTTGTTACCGCTGAAAATACAGATAACTTCGACGATTAAGTTTATTTTTGTATAGCAAATTACGATTTTTTATTGGGAATATCAAACAACTGTTTAATATTCTATTCGGTTAACATTTTTCTTTAGACCTTTTTCTATGCTCTGTATTTTTTGCGTGCGATATTTTCATTGGGTTTCCTCGTACTCAAGCACCAAAGAAACCCAGTTTTGTGAATATTGAGATCACACCGCGCCTTAGGGTCAACGCACATTTATTCGGCGAAATTCGCATTTCGCCGAATGATTTTGGTTACACTTATTCGGCTCGGCGAATGCGAACGGCTGCGTACGGCGCTGAATACGCTGACGTAGAGAGTATATGTTCCTTGGTACGACGTCGTACGCGGCCGAAAGATAAAACACATTTGTCGTCGTTTTCTACTTGTTTACCGCGAAAGCGGAATCGACGCCGAAAAGCCGAAAGGACGCGTACGCGTCTCCATACAAAATCGTTGTTTACTACGGACAAAAGCCGAATGGAGCTGAATAAATGTGTTTTGACCCTTAAGTGAGATTACACACACAATATAAACTACACCGTTTTCCGGATGTAGCAGTATTTTTCAATAACATGTGTAAACTGGTTACGTCAGGATAACACAAGTTTCCTTACAAAAGAGTTACATTTTCAGTACGTAATGAAGTCAATAGTTAATTATGGAACTAAATTTTTGTTTTGCTAATCCATAATAATGTGTTGTGAAGTGTTAGTAAATTGCTGTCATAAATATAGTAGGTATATGTCGTTTTATTTAAAAAAGGACGCCATTTGACTAAACGTTATTATTACAACTTGTACCTACGTAAATGGAAATGTTTAGGAAATAATGTATATTAGTAAGTACAGTCACCTGCAGAGACTGCAGAGAAAAGTAACCCATCTGTTTATAAATATACGAACAATCAACGTTTCCGTTGCCTGTTGCATTGTAAATAGATGGGTTACTTTTCTCTGCAGGTGACTGTACGATACAGTATCTACAATTACATACTTATAGCCCCACTCTAGGATTCTCTGTATCGTAGGTGCCATGGAAAACACATACAAAGAAAATCAAAATCATTATTAAAAATACCTCGCTGGGAATCGAACCCAAGTCCCTGGGACGGCGATCCAGCAAGGTAACAGTAATTGCGCCACACGGGTCGTCAAATTTTATATTAACACATGATGAGTATATTGCACATACCAAATAACTGCCCGACATTTTCTAAAAATGAAGCCGAGTCCCCGAAACCCCCTGCATACTAAATTTCATGAAAATTGTCGGAGTCATTTCCGAGACTCAGACTATATTATGTATAAATACACTAGCTGCCCGGACAGACTTCGTTCTGTCAAATTTTTTTTTATGTTGAGATGAAAGCTATCCTATCTTTCTAGTTGGATTAAACTGCACACGGTGTGAAAATTTGATTAAAATCGGTTATAAGTAGTTTATGAGTCCATCGCAGACAAACAACGTGACACGTAATTTATAATTATATCCTAAGAGATATATACAACAATAAATTGCTCGTATAAAGGTATTAGATATTTCGTAGGTTTCCTCGCACCACTCTTCCCACCCACGATCATCTTTCAGATTAAGTTTACCCCTTTTAAATTTAGCAAACACTAGCAAACATAAAATGATTACCTACATCAAATGTAGTAGTCTCCTGAAGTTGATTGTAACTATCAATTACCAATTGAGTTGTTTACGTCACACGATTAATCGTGTCGTGAGTCGTAACTGAAGTCAGTAGACAATACACTCAAGATACTTTAAACGGTCACCAAAAAGTAAATAAACAGGCACGCCCGCGAGGAGTGATACGATGGACGAAATACGAGGAATGATGCAGACAAGCCAATTAAATTCAATAAAGGATAGATTGACCAACGTTGACCAGCACGTGCGATCGTATTGCAAGGAAATGAAGGTCAAAATTGAATGGCAGATATCATATCATTCCGCTGAAAAGGTGAGAATAGTATGTCAATGTCATTGGAATCAATATGGTTAGGAACCTAGGAACATAAACACAGGGAGTTGAGTGTAGCTAGAAATGGCGCGCGCGCTAATATTCCTAATAATAAATATAGGAAAATGTTTAGAATTTAATTTCTCCTGGTCTTAAAATCTTTAGTGCACGCTCTGGCTCACTGGTTTTGCCGGAATCAATAGACCGATTTAAGTAAATTTCTGTAAATTGAAAAATATGCTTACGTGTCAAATCGCTGCCCAAAGATTTCGATGCCCAAAAAGATAGCACTCATATGATAAAAAATATAATATGCTGTTAGTGAATTGATTATTTTCTTTATTGATAACGAGTAACCGCCCTCGCTTTGCTTCGGTTTTCTTATTTTTTTTTTATACATTATTGGAGTTTTATTAAGGATCCCTAATTTTTTTGAAAATATAATATAGCCTATGTTACTCGGGGATAGTGTAGCTTCCCAACAGTGAAAGAATTTTTGAAATCGGTTCAGTAGTTTCGGAGCCTATTCAATGCAAACAAAAAATCAAATCTTTCCTCTTTATATATTAGTATAGAGTATAGATTAAGATAATGAAATACTATATTCTACTCTTTGTATTGAAAGTGTTATTTGTATACTAAATACTACTTAAATGTTATAAACGTATAAAACATCAATTTCTGTCATTTTTTTTATTTATTTGAAACATAAAGCCACAAAATCTCACACTAACGCCCCAACTCAGAATCACTAACGGTTACTTAAATCGCTCCTTAGGACAGAATTTGTATGGTGATTCTTTACTTTTTGACGTGATAACGTCTATTAAAACGATGAACACCGGGCGCACGCACGAAAAAATGTAGCGTACTGCGAGCGAGAGAGCGTCAAAAGCGAAAGAGAGACACGATCGGCGTATCGTAGCCGATGCCGTAGGCGATCGTAGTTGAGTGGATCGGAGCGGGGCGCGGCGGGGCGGAGCGGGGCGGAGCTTTGTCATGACGTTGTCACGTTAAACTACCGTCCGTAAACCGATTTTACAGACATCCATTTTTTTTATAGAAATAGCCGGCAAACGAGCTGACAATCCACCTGATAGTAAGTGGCTATCATTGCCCATGGACATCAGCAACACCAAAGGCATTACTGATGCGTTGCAGGTCAAGAAAGAGAGAAGTTAGTTAGTGGACACTTCTAAACTCGCGATATCTATAGTCGAACGCGATATCGGCGCCCTAAACATGGGAGTGATAAAACATCTCGCGCCAAGTTTAGGGAGCGTGACTCATCCCGGCGGCACGGCTGCGTGTCTGCTGCGTATTTTGCGGCTTGTTAGTTTTATAGCTCACTAGTGGATACCCGGGGTGTGCTATTACGCAAAAAAAATTGTATGGAAAGATTCGAAATTGAAAATGTGCCTAATGAATTGTTTTAGTGATCTCAAACCGTATTATTTCCTTTGAAATTAAACTATTGTGGGGCATATCGGATGGTTTATTCTATGAGGACATAGTTGATTTCTAGGACTTTTTTAAAAAATCATCTGGAAAATGTTATTTTCTTTTTAACCGACTTCAAAAAAGGTATTCAATTCGACTGTATTTTGTATGTTTGTTACCTCAGAACTTTCGACTGGGTGAACCGATTTTGATGATTCTTTTTTGAATCGAAAGCTGGTGCTTGTCATGTGGTCCCACTTAAATCTGAGCTGGATCTGACGAGTAGTTTTTGAGTTATCCCTAATTTTGAAGTCGGTTATTTTTTGTCAAGAATTATCAGTTTTTGCCCAAGTCGTTTGTTACGAGTATATCAGGAACGCTCCTGTCTGCTTTGGCGTTTCTCCAACACTACGCGTGAACACACTATGTCCATACAGAACAGTATTTTTATACATTCCCTATTGTTCTGTGTAATACCTAAACATTATGAAACGTCTGTTTCAGGCGCGGTGAAAACGTGAAGGAAACAAAACTGGTTCAGTTGGACCGTTCGCATTATAAGACTGTGAAGTGAACATCTAATATATAAAATTCTCGTGTCACGGTGTTAGAAGTTGAACTCCTCCGAAACGGCTCGACCGATTTTCGTGAATCTTAGCGTGCATATCGGCTAGGGTGGAGAATCGGACAACATCTATTTTTCATCCCCCTACCCCTAAAAAATTTTTGGCAGAACAACGTTTGCCCGGTCAGCTAGTATTATTATATGAGTAGCCGACTAGGTCCGTAGTAGGGGTAGGATTTTTTCAAAATTTAAAGCTATTTTTTTCGATGAAAATTATTAAGTACGAGTAACCGCCCTCGCTTTGCTTCGGTTTTCTTATTTTTTTCACCTTGGGTTACATTATTGGAGTTTTATTAAGGATCCCAAATTTTTTTGAAAATATAATATAGCCTATGTTACTCGGGGATAGTGTAGCTTCCCAACAGTGAAAGAATTTTTGAAATCGGTTCAGTAGTTTCGGAGCCTATTCAATGCAAACAAAAAATCAAATCTTTCCTCTTTATATATTAGTATAGATACATACTTAATAGGTAAATCAAATATGAAGTACAGCCAGTTGTTTACGGTTAGCCTTGCGTGGATTTAGAAAATTGGCTTAATAATAATGCAGCTATTTATTGCCCTCTTACTGTATCAATTTTATAATCATTTTACGTATTTATTTTCTATTTGCATTACAAGCATTCTGCAACGTCGATATCCACGACGCATCTTGCCTGATTTATAAGACCTGAATCAATAAATCAATACGGTTAACTAGAGTACATACATACATACATTGCGTAAAAGCCGACTGGTGATTTCGCCTGATTGACCGATAGAGTTGGCAATTTAAAACAATAAAAGCGGCCAAGTGCGAGTCGGACTCGCCCATGAAGGGTTCCGTAGCAGCAAGTAACATAATATAAAAGTTCTTGTAGTTCGTTGTAACTTTGATCGATGTTTTTTGCGGTTTACGATTTATAACGTATTAAAAAAAACTACTTATTAGATCTCGTTCAAATCAATTTTCGTTGAAAGTTTGCATGGTAATGTACATCATATATTTTTTTTAGTTTTATCATTCTCTTATTTTAGAAGTTACGGGGGGAGGGGGGGGACACACATTTTACCACTTTGGAAGTGTCTCTCGCGCAAACTATTCAGTTTAGAAAAAAATGATATTAGAAACCTCAATATCATTTTTGAAGACCTATCCATACATACCCCACACGTATGGGTTTGATGAAAAAAAAATTTTTGAATTTCAGTTCTATGTATGGGGACCCCAAAATTTATTGATTTTTTTTCTATTTTTGTGTAAAAATCTTAATGCGGTTTACAAAATACATCTCCTTACCAAGTTTCAACAGTATAGTTCTTATAGTTTCGGAGAAAAGTGGCTGTGACATACGGACGGACAGACAGACAGACAGACAGACAGACAGACAGACAGACAGACAGACAGACAGACAGACATGACGAATTTATAAGGGTTCCGTTTTTTGCCATTTGGCTACGGAACCCTAAAAAGGAGAAATTAAGTTTGGCCGTATGGACCACGACTGATCACGGGTCTCTCTTTAGGAGGCATAGAGCATAATCCACCACGTGAAGTACGGAGTGGTGGAGTTTTTTTAGTTTCGCCAGTTATAAGGAAATATCATGAGTTCATTGGGGTTATCCTACTACCCTACTTTGTATTATCCTACTTATATTATAAATGTGAATGTTTTTATGGATGTTCGTTGCTCCTTTGTCTTTGGAAAAGTGAAATTGACCGAAATTCACGTGGGCGAAGCTGCGGTGCAAGCTGGTCAATTGATAAATAAACTTCCCGCGAAAATAGGGAGAACTGGCGACTCTAATCAGTAATCACTTGGTTGAAGATACTGTTATGCAACCAGCGATTATAGTATAATTTAAAACTGCAACTAAGGCTGCCTACGCACTGGCGACCATAGACGCGGCCAGGCCGCCGCGGCCATGGTCGCCGGTGCGTAGGCAAGCGCGACATGTGGACGGCCGAAAAATTTGCAGTCGACTTCCAAGGGTGTGTCAAGATGGACGTGCAGAAGATAATCACGCTAACTGTGCTTGTGTATTTACTACGAAAACGAAAACGGAAGATTTCACGTAAAAGACAGTTTTGGGTGCATCCATTACTTTGCGAGAGAAAGACTAAAGGATTATATTATACTTATTTTTTGGATTTAAAAATGTATGAGAAGAGATTCTTTAATTACATGAGAATGTCAACGAATACTTTTAACCTGTTACTGGATACAATAAAACCAAAAATTACTGGAACTGGTAACAACTATCGGAAATGCATTCCAGCAGAAGAAAAATTAGTAATAACAATAAGGTAAGCTTTTTCTTTTTTAAATACAGAATGTTTAAAAAATACGTGATATATTTTAAAGGGTGTTTCGGAATGGAGTATTGTGTACAGGAAAAATAAAAATAATGTGATAGGGCCTTTTTTTTTTACTTAAACTGCTAAATGGATTTTTTTGTAAATTAGAATTAAACAAGACTCGATTCTGAATCACCCTAAACCACCACTGTTGTGTTTTTCACAACAACCTGTATAATTCATTGACCAAGGTTTTGCCACTTTAAAAAATTTATGAACTCTTGTTCAGTAGTATTCTACTTTACGACTTTGAAAAGGAGAGGAAAAGGGCTTGCTTATAACATGTTTTTAAATATTAAAAAACTGAAGTAGATAATCAAATTATTTATATTTTCATAACTTAAAAAATGGCAATTGTGAACAATTAATCATTCAAATTGGGAAATAGGTCTATCATTTCTGAATTTTGGGAAATATCAGAATAATGAGTATGAGTATCGCTGTAATTTGAATCATCTGATATCCTGTTGGTAGTAGAATAACCTGAATAACTCGGTCGATACGGGTCATATTCTTGGTCGTTAAGAATATTGAAATTTCTTGAATAGTTAATGCGCGCTGTTGTAGGTGTACAGTTCGGTTGGTATTTTTCTATAATTTCCATGATTTCCATTTTCGCTTTGGTCTTTATTGCAGCAGGGATTGTTTGAAATCTTTCGAGGAGGGATAAAAGAAACAGTCTGTCACAATTTGAATCATTCTGTGTAGTCGCTATGGTCTTATGCAGAACTGAAATTAGAGGGTCTGTATCGGATTCTTCGTTTGGTATTTTTTTCTTCCTTTTTGTTCTAAGCGACTTTGATGCAGACTGTTGAGTCTCAAGATCAGAAGATCTTGCACTTTCATTTTCTTGACTTGCCTCTTCGAGACTATTTTCTGTTGCGTTTGTGTCCAGCACTGATTTCAAAAACAGTAATTGGTTGAAATAGGTGTATTGTGATTTTCGTTTTGCAGCAGAACCACTTTTGACATCTTTAAGACGGCGCAGCTCTCTTGTGAAACAGTCTCTAAGGTTTTTCCATCTTTTTTGGAGAGTAATGCCTGTAAATCAATAAATAAATGTAGTACATATTACAAAACTAATATTATGTTTATTAATGTGAATTTTATTTTCAGGTATTTGGCTACTGGGTGTTCTTTATCTCATATAAGTCATGAATACCGTATAGGGCTTCCTACAGTATCGGAAATAGTATTTGATGTTTGTGAAGCAATATGGGAGATATTAAAACCAATTGTGATGCCACAATTGACCAGAGATAAGTGGATTCAAACGGCTGAAGGTTTTCAAAAATACGCCCAATTTCCTAATTGCATCGGAGCCATCGACGGCAAGCACATTAGAGTTATCAAACCACAACATTCAGGATCTCTTTATTACAATTACAAGAATTATTTTTCAATCGTGTTACTTGCAATATGTGATGTAAATTATAAATTTCTTTACGTAGATATTGGAGCATACGGCAAATGCAGTGATTCGTCAATTTACAAAGACTCTGTATTTTATCATAGGCTTTTAAATAATGATCTCGATATTCCGAGCAATAACCCCATCAAAGAAAATGGCCAATCAATGCCGTTCGTTTTAGTGGGTGATGAGGCGTTTTCACTATCGGAACATATGATGCGACCGTATGCTGGGAGAAACTTGAATAATGTAAAGACTAATTTTAATTATCGACTATCCCGTGCCCGCCGCTATATTGAATGTACATTTGGAATATTAGCCAATAAATGGCAAATTCTTCACCGACCCCTAAACGTCAAGAAAGAATTTGCAGTTGTGATTATAAAAGCTCTATGTGTGCTTCATAATTTTGTGCGAGAAAGAGACGGATATGATTTCAAGGACACGTTAACTGTACCAGAGGCTTTATTAGAAATACCTGCATGTTTACCTAATAGAGCAAATAGAACATCAACCGAATATCGAGATATATTCGCAAACTACTTCAGTACCGATGGTCGCTTGCCCTGGCACAATTTGTAAATATATGGGTACCTACGACGGCTGCTCAGTTTGTGCGTTGAGGCACTTGCTCGCCGCGAGCCGCCATTGCGCGCCGTAAACAAAATGGCGTCGAACGCACATGCGGTATGAGTAATCTTTTTAAAAAGTTATTCCAATCATTACGAAAACCTGGGAAATTTTAGCAAATAATTGTCAAAACTCATGTGCAAAGCGAAAAATAGTTGTTGTAGTTCATCGCATTATTAATTTACTTAGGCATAATAAAATAAAATACTAACCAAGTTCTGCCTTTTCTTTATCTTCCATGGATTCACCGCCAAATATATCGACCACTTCAAGCCACAACTGCCGCTTAACATCTTTATTGGAGTAATCATTTGATGCTAAATCCCATAAACCTCTTCTATTTTCAACTTCAATTATGAACCTTTCCGTGTCGAAATTGGCCATTGTAAAATAATCACTCTGTAGCTAGCTACACGTCTGGTCGCCGCGGCCGATGCGAGCAAAGTGATGTTCTCGACGGCCACGATTGGTCGCTGGTCGCGTGGCATCAAATTGGACGCCGCGGCCAAGGGTGGCCGCTGGTCGCTGGCCGCTAAGTGCGTAGGGGCTATAGCGATTGCCATATAAAGTCCAGAATTCACTGGCCGCCGCGGCCAGGTCGCGGCGACCATGGTCGCCAGTGCGTAGGCAGCCTAAACTTTCTTTATACCTCTCACTTGGATCATGCCACTATACTACGGTCCTATAATATTACAATCCTATAGCCAGTTCAAAGGCTTCAACCCATTGAAAGCCCATTATTGAGCATGAGTCTCCTTATAACTGAGGTGGATAGAACGACATGTGTATTATCAAAGGATAGAACATACTCTACCACGCTGCTCCAATGCTGCCAATACGAATCCGTGGAATAGATTCCCTGTCTAGAAATAAATTAAAATCTACGGACCTACGGAAATTATCGCCTATTTGCACAATATGGGCGTCGCGTCGCAAAACTCGTGCAGTTTTGAGTTCAGCGTCCCGTATTTATATTTACTTTCCATGACGATAAAGATGACTAAAACAGATAAAAACATTGATATCGATACCTTCGTCTTTGGATAGGCGTTCCTCATTAATTTGTTAAGTAAACAACATGAACATGGAAAAGTAGTAGCTCGATCTATTGTCAAATAGATGCAACACGCGAGATTTGCTCCGGTTCGCGTTTTAGCATAGTTCGTGACCCTCATCATAGATGGCGTTAGTGGTATGATGCCAGGGCTTTATTTTTCAGGTTTCAAAATTCAACCCCGATTTGTTTTAAATAGACGTAAGTAATTATTTGGGAATAATTTTTTTTTCCTGCCTGCAATTATTTACCGACTTAGAATGTGAAGCTATAGTGTCTGCCTAGAACACGACAGTCTAGTGCGCTTTGAATTTACCCAACTTGCAAAAAATTATTGGTGACAGGCTGTAGGAAAAAAAAAGAAAGAACACACAGGATGCCTACAGACATTTCGGGCCGTATTGAGGCGTCCTAGAATACTAACAATTTCACGCATGATCGGTGTCGTAAGAGGCAATTCGGGCCCACTGCTAGTAGAGCCTCTAAGAGGGATTATATTATATTCTAATTTTTAATATTGATTTCAATAGTCAATTTATACTATATATTATTATTTCTCCATGGGGTCCGTTTGTATAGCTAGCACCCTCATTATTGATTCAGCCGCCAAACGACTCGTTTTCCGGCTGGGGGCGTGAGAGCTAGTTCTTTATTTGAAGAAGAAACAGATTCTTCTCTCTTTCTTAACAATAAGAAGATAGGTGTTCATGGGCGACCAGGGCGACGACAGCCACTTACCATCAGATGGGTAAATATATACGAGTATATTCGATTAATTTGAATCCATAATAATATACCTTAATTCAAACGTACGTTATGACTATTATCAGTATCACACATGATCGTGAGGGGAAAAGCCGGGTGGGGTAAAACCGGTTGTGCGATTAGTATGTGAGGGCGGTCCTCGTCTTGACCCGGTTGCGGTGTCCTTAGCGCCGCGACCCATGCGGGGAGCGGTCTAGATCGCGAGTGCTCAACCTTTGGTGCCTTATGCCGAATACGACGTACCGTGTAAGTCGTATTCGGCATTATGCTAGGTGAGCTGTTAAACTGCAGTAACCAACATGTGTAACTACGGTATCAATCTGGGTAAGCTCCATTTTCTGGGCCACTGGACTGTAGGTATTTTCTTTGGTTTTTCTGTTTTTATGGCTACTGAAAAAACAGTAATTCTATATTATATAGTATATGATTTAATCAAGGTTTAACCAAAAAATTTACCAAATTCAAAGTAGATGTAAAATTTTCGCAACCCATGAAATATTCTATTGCTTGGCGCCTTGAAGAGTAAATGCTATAGTTCGCCGTGGCCAAGTGTAGGCATAACTACCTTTGAAAATATGATGAGGAACCTGCTCTTAAATATACATATTACATGGATGTTTTTATAGTAACAGTAGTGACATTACAACCATACGTAAATTAACTGGGTATTTACAATAGAAATAATGTGTAATAAATTGAAGATTTGAACGACGCGACGCCAGTGACGTGACGTCATTACTTACTAGTCATCGCAATATAAATTGTGAGTTTACTGTTTTAAAATTTCCTTTAAAATATATGTACCTTCCTACCTACTTCGGAATTAACGTAAACTCAGAGAAAAGAAGCCGTATTGAGGCGGCTTAGTTTACTGACCCCAATCCCATGCCTGCCTACAGGGTGTTGTTAAAGGCAACATATTCTAGGCCTACAGGATGTTGTTAAAGGCAACATAAACCGGTCCGCTTGGTTTTAAGGCTTCACATTAGGAATATGTACGACGATATGTACGACGACTAGTACGATACTGGTTCATACCACCCGCGACAAAGGTAAAAATTACTTCGGGGGTATGAGTAAGCGTTCATTATTGTTATGTTTTCAATATTATTATTAACTCATTTATATTATTACTGGTATTATTATGTTTCTGTGAAGCCTGTCTGGCTAGACCGTCCTCATTGCCGTCCTCCCTCTGACCATCACTACTTACCATCAGGCACGTCTGTTCTTTATCTGTCGTTTGTCTGAACATCGAGCAGTACTTAGATACCTCTTATTTGACGCTTCACTTGAATCTGAGATAAAGATAAAAAAACACCACACCAAATGTTATCGCCACCTGTGTTTGTTTAACCTGTGTCGTCCATTAGTGTAGGATATGTTACGTTGTAATGCGAACATTTCATGCCTGATCTGACCACTGACGGCATGACCACTCTACCTGACTGGTGCTCAAGAGACCCCTCTTTCCCACTGGGCACACTGGGCACGTGCCCAGGGCCCCGTGACCGGGGCCCCCTAGTTCCTGCTAGATTACTAAACGGTAACCGATATTTATTACCGAAAAACTTTTTTAATTCGAATAAATCGAACCTAAATTACTAACTACAATAACAATTTGCTTATTAGCTTTTGCATAAAAGAGGCTAGCGTTTTACTTTCTTTGTTTATTCTAACAAAATAGTGTTCTGATAAAGTTATAGGGGCCCATTATCCTAATATGCCCAGGGCCTCCAGTAGGCTAAAGACGGCCTTGTCAAGAAGGCGTTATTACGTTACGGTGCTCTAGTTGTATATGCGGTTGAGTTAACACTTGTTAAAGCTTAGCTAGAAGTTGAACTCGCTATGAACTACATACCGAGTTCCTAAACAGATTTAGTGTATAATATTATAGTGCTTCAAATCTGTGTAGTGTAAAGTAGACTGTGGGTACGGTTCAGCTAGTCGTTGATAAAACTGATAAATCTCTAAGTAAACGATAACTGCTAAGAATCAGATGAATTTACTCGTAGTTTCAAGGCATGTTTCAGTAGATTTTTTCAGTTATATTGCATTTAATTATAAAACTCTTCTTCACTTATTTTCACCACACAGACCAAAAATTTAATAATAACGCTTCACACTCATAGCCCCACACTAGGATTCCCTGTGTCGTGGGTGCCATGGACAACACACTAGACAAGGATATTCACACCCAGACCGAGAACAGAAATCCAAACTCATTATTCAAATTTCCGCCTCGCTGGGAATTGAACCCAGGACCCTCGGTGCGGCGATCCGGCATGGTAACCATTGCGCCACACGAATCGTCGTACACAACATTTACATTTAAATTCATCGTACTTGCAAAATGGTAATGTCTTCTGTTCTTTTCAGGTAAGAAAAAAATTGCAACAACGTAAACAACAGAAAATTGGTACCGAATAACTGGAACAACTCAACGGGACTAGTGGGACGGACCCGAATTATTTCACTATTTGGATTAATTAGTATTGTGCGGTAAGTACAAGCTATCCTAATATTAATTGTGAATTTCAGTCTCATCAATAGGGATCAATGGGCGCTTTATTAGCTGACACGACAGCAACATTATGTCAGAGTAGATGTCGTATCGGTGTCATGACTTATGAAGAAGCGCTTAGTCGTGCTCCCAAGCTACGGGATTCATTCCGTCACTGGTTCGATCCGGTTGCTATAAACTGCAGTGGTCATTGTCCTGCTTGATTGAGGTTATACCATTGATCTTTACTTGTTACTAGAATAAGAAAGAGAAGCTTCACTCATAAGCTCAAAGCTAGAGAGCGAAAGTCTGAATTTTTCAGCTTCTGTTCATCCTGTGAGGGCGAATGTTGTAAGGTCATGAAATACTCTTTTATTAACCGACTCCAAAAAAGGAGGAGGTATTCAGTTCGACTGTATTTTATGTTACCTCAGAACTTTCGACTGGGTGAACCGATTTTGATGATTCTTTTTTTAATTGAAAGCTGGTGCTTGTCATGTGTTCTAACTTAAATTTGAGCTAGATCTGACGAGTAGTTTTTGAGTTATTTTGAAGTCGGTTATTTTTTTCTTGATAAAATTCATTATTTTTATTATACTGACGTTATTTTACATAAATGTCTGGCCAAGCTAGGGAGCCCGGAAGCAAGATGACTACCAAATAGGATACAAGGTCATCCATTTCAGTTTTGTATTTGTTAACCCCCAACACGTTTGTGTTATTGACGTGTCTGTGTATCTGTATGTCTGTCTGTGGCATTGTGGCTCCCAAACGGATTAACGGATTTTGATCTAGTTTTTTTGTTTGAAAGGAGACTTAATTTGTTCTTAGCTATGTTTAGTGTAAATAAAACTGTCGGGGTTTTTTAAATTTTAATTTAAGATTATTAACTTTTGCCTGGATGACGCTACTTCACCCATCCTTAGGGGCCATCCAAAAATTACGTCACACTAATTTCATGACTTTTTCACCCCTCCCTCCCTCCATGTCACAGCTGGTCACATTTGTGAGACCTCCCCTCCTAGTGTGACGTCACATATTGTAAAATTTTACACCTAGAAATTATTAAATCAAAACAGCAGTTCCGAGATAAGTTTTATTTCCATTAATTGTTTTTTAATATTTACCCATACATACCAATTATTCGATTTTGAAATGGGATGTCACGAAAATTAGGACCCCCTCCCACCCCTTGTCACACAATGTCACATTTCATCGACCCCCCGTCCCCCTTAACGTGTGACGTAATTTATGGATGGCCCCTTACCTTAGTTACTTGAATAAAGACACGCATCAACGTCAATATATACACGTAGAGATTTCTCAATAAAGTGCCATGACTCCTCTAATTCTGCCATTGTTCGGGTTCCCGTTATCTGAAACAAAACAACTAGATCCTCAGTGATAAGTGACGGGTAGATAGTGGTGACAAGTTAATATCACTAACTCGGTTACGAGTAAATAGCGTGTGGTAATCATGTGGTCGTGTTTTGCCCAACAACGGTGCTACCTGGAGATACGTCTCTAATACTCTACCGCCTTTTCTTTTTTAAGGCGCAAAACTTTAATAACATTGAATCTTGAAGATGGTTAAGTCTTGGTCAAATCTTCAAATCTTGGTCAAATCAAATCAATTCATGGTCAAATCTTGAAGATAATATTGTGAAATATACCGTCAAAACTTTATTAAGAGCAGCAAATCTTCAATAAGATATCCTACTCTTCTTTGAAAAGACCATCTAGATTGCAGACCAGGGATTTCCAAACTATTTTGGGCAAGAGACCCCTTTTTCCAAAATGTTTCACTGTGCCTTAGTCTACAAAATTGATATTATTTCCCATATGGGACATTTTGGCCTAATAAATTGCCTTAGAACATGAAATATCTTCACACACATTTTCAGCAAGCGTCTTCCTACATTTTGCTGATATGATGTGATTGAAAAGAAAAAAATTACTAAATTTACTAAAAGATTACTAACTATTGAAGACGTTAATTATTAATATAGTTATTTGCTCTCATCAATTAGACCTAGAACTAATTTCCTAGTGTTAATAATAGACAAATAACGATGCTTGGAACAACTGAACTAATTCACATGGCGCCTGCGGAGATAACATCGAATCTTTCTTGATAGACAACGAGATTGATATATTGTATAACATTATATTTATATTATTATTATCATTAGATATGATGAGACAAAAATTATTAGTTTTAAATTGATTTCATTCAAACGTAAAAGATTAGTATAAAAAAGATATTAACGTAACGTATAATTTTATCTAATTTTGTATTCATATAAAAAGTAGATTAGGTACTAATCTTAGTAAAAATCTAATTGTAGAGGTGTTGCTATTAACACTTCGACATTATAATAATAAGTAACATTAAAATTTCTTGTTTGTAAGTGAAGGCAGAACTTTGACTATAAATTATATATCTACTCTTAACATTTTTTTACATTTAACTGAAGTAACTTTCGGTTCATACTAGGTAAATACCGAAATAAGTTTTCTATTAGGCTGCCTATCTATTTTACTAATAATAGATAAGTACGAAATGTCAATCTTCAATACAAAATCACCACGATACGACATCACTTAAAGAGCTATAGAGATAATATTGCTATATTGGAATAAATGCAATAGTGTGTTCTAGTTATTCTTTCGGAGAAATAATAAGAAAATAATTATTGACTAAAAATAACCGACTTCAAAATAACTCAATAATTACTCGTCAGATCTCGCTCAAATTTGAATGGGACCACATGACAAGCACTAGCTTTCGATTAAAAAAGAATCATCAAAATCGGTTCACCCATTCGAAAGTTCTGAGGTAACAAACATAAAAAAATACAGTCGAATTGAATACCTCCTCCTTTTTTGAAGTCGGTTAAAAAGGCTTCTTGAACAATAAATTAGCAATGTCCTTATTGGTGCTGGTGTGTTTCGTTAATGGTGATCCTGATTATTTAGGTACTATCTTGTGTCCCAAATCTTAAATTAACTCCTCACAAAACAGTCTGAAAATAAATCATCTGAGACATAAGCTTGATGACTGTTTCAAATGATTTGCTAGTTGCTGCTCATCTCATCCAAAACCAATGACAGGCGTTTCCACACCTCAATAATCAAGGCTGTGACGTATGACTACATCACTCCATGCGTCTGACAGATAGTCTATTCTTAACATTTTCGTTTGCCAACATCATCCATTTTATTTTGTCTTCTTCATGAAATACTATGACTCAATAAAATAAAATAAATAAACGCTTACACACTCAAAAAATTCGGTAAACTCTCTATCTTACATCCATTTGAATAACTTGGATAAAATCAATTTCAAAAAGTGTGAAAAATTTCTAAAGGGTTTTCTCGCCTTAGAAAGACGAGAAGAGCCTTCCTTTTGACTAGGGCCAGGAACCTTAAAAATATTCCAATATTCCTTCCTTGGCTTAGGTTCATTGATGATTGACCATGCTTCTGCAATCGTCTATACGACTGTGATAAAACTATCCAGAATCCTTCTGTAGATAAAGAAGATTTTGTTCGTTAATTTAAACACAACGTAGCATTCTATTGGCGGTTAAAATGAGACTATCTCATTGTCTCGTTTGACGTTTTATTTCAGAAACGGAATGTTCTCGGCCCACACTGACGTCAGACATGCCCACCCGTTGTGGGCAAGTCTGTGACGTAATATCACGTCATGAAACACGTCAGTAGAGACCATATTCTTACCACATGCGTCTGGCAGCAACATCAATAGTATTCGATGCTTTTCCCGGTCATTTATTACGGTAATATATATTTGGAAATGATACTGTTTCATATAAGACGCTGACAGTATTGTTATAGAAAGCAAATATTTAAAAATTATTCGTTTCTGTTTCGTGCGTCCTTTTTGCTGTCCCAATTTTACTTAACTGCAGATGATTCCAGTATAAATCTCGTCTGACATCTTTAAAATAAAAATAAAAAACTGAAAGCTTTTCTTGTCCCTTTTTTCCTATCCATAGATGACTGAGACCACTTCTAATCAGGTGGCTTGTTTGCCTGTTGGTTGATTTTAAATTGAATTACTCAAAGGCCATTTAACGCACTCGTAGGTGATTAGATTATCAATCCTAATTATGTAATTTGTAAAATCATGTTTAAACTAATGAGATCCTATCGCGTCACCAAGGCTATGACGTGGAGCTCATCTCGACGATGTTCTAAATGTGTCATGTCTACGAAAATTGCAAATATCGTGCCAATGTCGTAAGGGTCGGTTTGGTGTATCCTTGACGTCATTAATAGATTCTCCAGACGTTTTTTCGTTCATAGATACAACACAACGTTTACATTATACGAAATAAATTATGATATTCTCGTGTGTTATGGTAAAGCAGGTTTATGAAATAAATGCACAGTTTTCTTTATGTTTTATCTACGCCACTTAATTAGCATTGATTTGACTAGTATTGCGTGAAATAATAGTTACATGATTTGCCACGGTTACTTATAGATGATAAAAGTGTATTGGTCACTTAATTATAGATGTCTGATGGTCTAGGAAGGTTTCCAATTGTAATTTACTCATGACATCTATAAATGATTAGTGAGGTAGCTTAAAATTGATCAGGATCCATAATATGTGTAGGTATAGGATATGCGTCTTAAATGAAAATCGATTGGATAAGATGATTGTCTTATGAATATCATAACGTTAATTATATCAGATAAAAATATAGATTAAATACATAATTACAGTGAAATAAAACCACATAAATTAGGAGCTCCCAAGCTTTTAGATGTATGTGAAGACTGAAGTAATAGGTACTCTTGTTAACTAACAATTAAGCAGCAATAAAACAAGAGAAGTAGATCTTTAAGCTTCAAAACAAATTATAAATAGTAACATTAAAACAGAAGAAAACCTTTGAACTCTTAAATCAATAGCATTAATTTTAGTGGTCAAATATTTGCAATGATCACACGGCAATGGCCATAACTTTGACCTCAAAGAGGGGCAGTTTATTTTAACGTCTCATAAATACGCTGTTACACCGAGGCGTGGCTACGAACATAAACAGTGCGTGGCTCCTTGCCAACTTACGGGGCTTTGTGTCTGAACATTATAAGATAATATTTGAAGTAGAACAAAACATACACAAATACGCAATACTCATTAGAATTCATTCTCTCATATTCTTTATCAGAAACAAATGTTTCTTATGCGTTTCTAACTTGAATCGACGTAATCATCTGGAATCCAAGCGGAAATGTCTTGTAGAAAAACTAAACAGAAGCATAATGAATAAAACATAAATATTAAGAATAAAATAACAAGAATGAAGAATAAAGCAAAAAAAGATTTAACAGAAGATATGAAAAACATTGCATGAATTGTGTTTACAAACAATAAATTAAACGCCATAAGCCAGAATAAAAAATATTTGCACTGTGCAAATGTATTTAAATATCAAAATTAAGGCAATGACCCGTGGGCCTGAAAGTTGGTTGTAAGAAGCAGACCCAAAGTATTTTCTTAATAGATTGTATTAGTTCTTATGAAGATAGACTTATAATTATAGAGCCCTACTCTACATGATGCATGTGCAACGCACGAAACTGCAGTTGATGTTCACGTAAACACGAATAGCAATTACAGAGGCTGCGATGCACGTGTTCGTCTGTAATTGAAACCATTTGCTTAGGTGGAGATGTTTAATGGTGGATTGTTCATAGTATTAAACATAGTAGACAGGATGTGTTTTGGAAAAGGATATTACAATGAAAAGAAAGAAATGCATAGCGTTGATAATAAGTTAAGTAAGAGGTAAGCAGGTCGAACTACGAAAGTATTTAAAGTTAATTCTTCAATAATAGTGAAGCTATCTGAACTAATTAATCAACATCATAATAAAGAGGAGAGAGGTGACATAATGTCAGAATTTAATTGTAAAAGCCCAAAAATGGTCCAAAAAATTAGGATATCTTTCATGCCAATGCTTTAGAATGTATTACAACATTGAAGCAAAGCACACGTCATTGCTTATTTTCGCGGTTTACGTCCGCAAACCTTGGTGCGGCTGACCGGTGTGTGTCTGAACGTATCTGTGCATAATTTTAGATTCAACTCTAACCGTCTGGTGTCTGGCAGAGCGGTACCGATCACCTTTGCCTGTTCGCTATTTTAGAGTTCTCTCGACCGGCTTCCCACGCGTTCGTTTAAGCAACTTCTTTCTTCTTTCATTAGTTCAGTCGTCTCTCTTATTATGAAAGGGATAGAGCTACATTGGCCATTATTTCTTCCATCTCTGTTACTGCAGATTGGTTTGAATAGGATAGTGAAAATATTTGGCTAATGAATCGGATTGGAATTGCGCGCCAGAAACCACATAGAAACAAACATGGCGACGAACGCGACGCCAGTTTTTTAATGTTTCCCGCGCGACTGTTTTGTTTTTAATTGACTGTGTCTGTGTGCTGCCAAGACTGCTGTGTTGTGTTTGACACTAGGTATACAAAGAAAAAGTTTAAACTTTATCTAAAAGTTCGTGAAGAGTTTGTAGTGCAGTGAAGTGATATGTTTGTGTATGTTTGTGTGTGAACATTTAAAAATGACAATGATTTTTCAATATTTTTGATTGATTCTGTGTTAAAAATTTGTGCGAGGAAAAATTGTATGCATCAATACATAGGTATTTATAAACATGTTCTGGTTAAACTCATCTAATACCTAATGTTTACGAAATTTGCAAATACTTGTTAGAAGTGGAATGAATTACATTCTTACATTTTGTCCATGAATTCACACGTTTCTTGATGTGAGAATAGCAAGTAACCTGTCGACCGCCCAACGCATTGAAAATGACTGTTAATAAAATCAGACAGATGTAAGATGACTCTTGGATAAGGAGATATATGCTATTTAACTGAGTATGTCATTATTTTGTAGCAAAAGTCTAAATAGAAACATTTCTATAGTTGTTCATCCAGAAAATAAAATTTTGACTAATTCTCCTGATAATGCCCTAGTTACGTATGTAACGGATTTGAATTCGGTTATTTCATTGAAGAGTAAAAGCCACCAGGAAACTCAGGTTAAATATACGGAACCGAAACGTTGCTTTAAAATTTGAGTGCGTTGTTGATGTTGACGTTGTGAATCTCAAATGCGAAATGTATCATCTTGTCAAAGGGCTTTTAAATTCGTAGCAAGTATATTGGATCTATTGAACCCGACAATAAAGATAATGTTTTCTTATTTGTCAGGCGGCACGCCAGACATCAATAGGCTTAACTACTCTTATCACTAGACAATGTGTATCTTAGTAAGTCGTGACTAAAAATAATGTGTAGATAAGTTTACTTCTGTAGTCGTCTCATTTTATCGATATCTTTGCTGAGAGATCGAATTCTGCAGTTATCTTGTTGATTGTCGATGTTATTCTTTGGTTCTTCCATATCTTCTTCTCTGCTAAAATCACCGTGGATTTTTTGACGTGCATGGAACGTTATGTGAATTGGGTCAACCTTTTTCTTCATGGCTGGTCACGTTTGGACGATGCTCTTCTTAGCTCGTTTATATACTTACTGGTCCTAACGTGTAGTAAATATTGTATTTAGTAGTGTAGGAAGTATTGTACAATGAATATTGAATAAGTTCATTTGAAGTGCTGATGATACTTATTTTACACCTTAGGCCTTGAATCATCGCAAAGTCATTGTCATTCTCGTTTTGATTGTAGCGTTTGGTGTTAGCGTTTAGAGAAAAGAGTCTTGTCTAGAGGAGTGTCTTGTTTTCGTGACACTAACTGTCATTACGTTATTCTCTACAGAAATGAAATGAAATGAAATGAAATAATCTTTTATTCATGTAGGTATCACTGATACACTTATGCACGTCATTTTTTTTAATTTACCAGCTTTTCGCAAAGGTGCTTTGTCATGGAGGAGAAGAAAAGCCGTAAAGAAACTCCTCAGCACATCTTTTAAAAATAAAACTTATATTTATTACAAAAATAGGTATGCTCTAACCTGAGCAGAACTGGTTGCCTAGCTGGTCATTTCCAAGCATCTTTATCATTTAAATAATCATCTATGTTATAATAACCCTTGCCTACTAGTTGAATTTTTACACGTTTCTTAAAAGATTCCACCGGCAAGTCACGAATTGGCTTTGGGACTTTATTATAGAATTTTACACCGAGTCCCATAAAAGAACGCTGTACTTTAGCAAGACGGTACGAAGAGGTAGCCAATTGATGCATCCTTCTTGTTTGTCGATTTGATAAGTCATAATTTTGTTTAAATGCAGTTATGTTTTTCCTTATAAAGACTAAATTACTATAAATATATTGGGAAGCTACTGTAAGTATACCTATTTCTTTAAATTTGACACGCAAGGACTCCCTTGATTTTAGTTTATAAATAGCTCTAATGGCTCTTTTCTGTAGTACAAAAATTTGTTGTATATCGGCTGCTTTGCCCCACAGCAAAATGCCATAAGACATAACACTATGGAAATATGCAAAATAAACAAGCCTAGCAGTGTCGACGTCAGTGAGTTGTCTTATTTTTCTAACAGCATAAGCAGCCCTAGCGAGTTTAGTTGTGAGAGATGCTACGTGCGGGCCCCATTGTAGTTTACTATCTAAGGTTACCCCTAAAAAGACTGTGGATTCCTCTATATTTAATGTTTCATTATTTAATTTAAGAGATTTATGGACTTTTTTTATATTTGGTAGCACGAATTCTAAGCATTTGGTTTTTTTTGCATTTAAAAGTAAATTATTTATAGTGAACCAATGTGAGACATGCGACAGAGCACTATTAACATCGTCAAAATTATTTTTATTCCTATCAGTCTTAAATATTATCAGATGTATATAGTCAGATGATTTATAACTGTAATTTTACTTACTACAAGTCAATCATCATTAGAATCGTTCAAGAATACAAATATGTAGATATCTTGTATAAGGAAAACATTTTTGAATCATATCTACAAACAACATCCCAATCTTTTATCTAAATACCTTTCGTCTGCATTTTATCTACATTTTTATAATCTCCATTCCAAGATGCATTTTATTGTTTGAAACCAAAAATTCCTTGCGGTATTTTAAGAAGAGAGATATTACGCATATTTAAATGTATATACCACCAATTGTTACGAAGTCAACTAATTGTGATTTAATTTTAAAATGAATTTCCCAAAATTATCTGATACTATAATTACATTCATCTAATAACTCTAGATCTAACCGATAACCAAACCACTAAGGATAGACGATAGGATATCGCAGTGTTACCAACTGTCATTACTAATTCATCCGGTAAATCTTGAACGGTTGGAGTTAACTCACCATTAATAATGTCGACGGCGTCGCTTCAAGGCATTCACGACTCATCAACGTTTAACTCTGCAACCAGTAAGGTCGAAGTTCCTTTGATTAATTATAAGTATAGAATTTCACGTCTGCTCCTCGATTTACTTCAGTTGGTTCATTTATCACGCTGTATAAGTTGTCAACATGCTTTGTGTAATTTCTTGCAAAGTTTTTGGCCACACTAATCAAGGTTTTTTTATTCTACATATCATGGTTCTGCTTAGATCTGGTCTGAAGAACATTCAGATTGCATGTTTGCTTTTTATCATAGTGCATGTAAAACCTTAAAACCGGAGAAAAAACAGCGCGAAAATGGGTCAATAGTTAATCTTGTGGAATTTGAAGAGAAATCGCCATTTCTTCTGCGTCTCAGTTGGGTATGGTTAGTAGTTAGATGGTGGTCGTCATGGTTGTAGGGTTTTCCTGCGTGGTTAGTAATGTTGGGCTTATCTTCTACAATTACTAGATGATACAATGACCATTAATTTCCATCTGGAAGAAACTGGGGCTGTTGTCTCGTCTGTTGTTCAGACTTGTTGACATAGACAGGAATGAATGGAGCTTCTTACACTTATAGAATTACAGGAGTAAGACATCAAATTACTTTCATTATCATTTGTCTTTACGCTGTTACAATGCTCTCCTATTGATTTACGTATCTTTTGTAAAAAAAACTATATCGATTGCAAATTCAGGAAGTAAGATTTTTAAATGTTTGTGTAGTACTAGAATTAGAATGTTCTATGAGATCTTGTGTCTTTAGTCTGTTTTATAGAAATGAAGATTGCCCACAACAGAACAATAATTAAAGAATTCTATTAAGTTTTTCTGACTTAGGAAACTTCCCAAAAACGTTTATATTTGTTTTTACTCAATATCTGACTTCATATCTAACCACATCAAATAGATTACCCTTACCAGTAATAAAAATAAAAGCAAAACAAGTAGAGCAGGGACTGTCCCTTAAGATATCATCAATAAGATAAAAACGTTTATCATTTGATTCTGAAGGAAGGTAAACTGAGGCTTGCATCACGATTGAGGATTGCATACAGTTTTCAGAAGCAGTTTACCTGTTACATACTTGACAGACATGCGCAGGCGCCGGTATCAAGCGCTATCAAGCCAGTCAGTGTCATTCAGACCGCGAGCGCGCACGGACGTGTGTCCCGCCCCGATAAACACGTGCATGTAAATAAACATGGACAATTGTCAATTGAACTCCGTAACTCGGTACAGTGTGTGTTCGGTGTTATTGGATTGCTTGACGCGGCGCTCGAAGTCGGTATGCTCGGTTGCCATTGTTGTTTTTATTACGAATTTGTCTTAGAATATTAGAAGACAAATACGTCTTTAACGTAATGTAAACTGTTGAATACAGACCACATACATACATAGATGCATGCAGACGTACGCCAGCGATCATTGTTAGTTTGAATACACTGAAAGTTCAGCGTAAACACGTTTCTGTAACACAAATAGATAGGAGATACTAATACTAATTAGTTTTGAATTATTAATGCAGGTAGCGTTCTTGGAAATTATTTCTTTAATTACGTCAAATGATTAGAAATTATGATTATGGTAAGCATGGTGCGGTGTTAAGCTGTTATGGATTTATATTTTTCTATCGTAATTATTTATTTAACCTTGATACAGCTTAGGTATAAGACAGAAGTCTCTTGATTTTGACTTTGAAGAGTGCTCGATTGGCGGCAAATATATATGATCAAGCGTCTGCTGGAAAGAACTGGTCTCTCCTTGAAATGGAAGAAGCCTATGGTGTACTTTTCCACGCTATCTGAGGGTAAATCTGTTGCCATACCATCAGTTGAACCTTTCGCACGCTCGGCTACTGGCGCTACTGATTTTTTTTCATACATGACATAAAATCCCTGAGATTTAAAATTTTTGTTGTGTGATCTAGCTCTTGACGTAAAGTATGATTTCAAGGCCTTTTTTTATAATACCTTCGATTGTTTACGAGAATTCGACCTTAGTCGTTTAGAACTTACAGGATTAATAGACGCCGAAAGTATTAAATAACTTGAGTTTGATCTGTACTATTACATATTCTGTGGTTTGTTAAAGATTTACCGGCGTTATTCGGTTGGCATATTGTTTTGTTTTGAAGCGCGTGCTTACAACCAGCACTTAAATCACTTACGTTTTATAATAAAACGTGTATCTAAGAATTTATTCACAAGTGAGAAGTGGATAGAGCGTCTTTATTTCCCTCCGATGTTTAGTGTTGCGTTCTGAAGAGCCCTGAAGAGGTAAACATAAAGTTATCCTGTAGTATTAATGCAATGTCGTGACTAGTAAACAAAACAGGAAATGTATTTTGACATGTTTTAAAGTAGTAGATACCTATAATAAGGCATACACAAACATATTGAAATTATCAAATTAGTAGTCCATCGGTAGCGTGAAGATGACGACGCTCGAGATAGCAATTTACAATTGATATGCTAAAATGAATGTGAAATTACATAAATAGGTAGTTATTGTGTAATTGTTATTGATTCGCTTACTATCTAATTAATAGATAGGTTGTATCTAATACAAATAGGTATTCAAAAAAGTTTCTTCTGCCATCTCGAGCTGTCGTCATCAATAGGTAGACTATGTGGTAGACGGTGACTTTTCTAATAACTATAAATTTTAAAATAAAAAAACCCCTGATAGTTTTATCTACATTACACATAATACCTACCTAAGAAACATCAGCTTTCAAACAAAAAAACCGCATCATAATCGATCCAGTCATTTAGTACTTAAGAGCTACGATGCCACAGACAGACACACAACATGTCAAACTTATAACACTGCGTCGAGGATTAAAAACATCAAGAGAGATGATAATAAAGCTATCTTATGGAGGCCATACACAATCAAGTGAACTTGTCAAGTCTGCAGTTTGACTTGACGCGGCATCCAGTAAACTTGATCGTGTATGGCCACGGCACAGGCCACGGTATAGTGATCTGGCCTGGCCATATAGCTATCTCATGCCCACTGTATGCCGCGTCAAGTCAAACTGCAAATTTGACAAGTCAAACTGCAGACTTAACAAGTGCACTTGATCGTGTATGGCCTCCATTAGCTTCCGTGGTCAACGTATAACCACGTAGATATGACACAGTGCAAATAATAACAATTAAATACATTACGAAGCAACCGCAATGCGTGTGTGCGCCTCTTCATCAATGAAGCTGGAACGTATCGCATCAAACAAAAGCCGATTGGTTTAAAATCAACTATAACGTAACGAGATAGGGTTCAAAATGATTTAGCATGTCTTTTGACGATTGACGCATTGTAATATGAACTCTAATACATGCAAGATAAATTGATAAATCGATTGAATTGGCAGCAGTTTCGAATTAAATTAGTGATACCCAGTTTTATATTAATTTGAAATAAGACTCAATATTGAATATTTTATCGATTGAAAACTAAAATGGTTTCTCGAAATTAGGGGCCATCCATAAATTACGTCACACTAATTTCATGACTATTTGACCCCTCCCCCCTTCTTGTCAAAGCTGGTCACATTTGTGAGACCTCCCCCCTAGTGTGACGTCATATATTATGAAATTTTACACCTATAAATAATTAAATTAAAACAGCAGTTCCGAAATAAGTCTTATTTCCAATAATTGTTTTTTAATATTTACCTATACATACCGATTATTCGATTTTGAAATGTGACGTCACGAAATTTAGGACCCTCCTACCCCTTGTCACACAATGTCACACTTCATCGTTCCCCCCTCCCCCTCCCCGCTAACGTGTGACGTAATTTATGGATGCCCCCTTAGCATGGCAGTAGAACTCTAATTTAATTAAAGTCGTCGATGCAATTAACAGAATACAAGATGGTAAATTCAACTTTAATGTTCAGAGATGACGTATGAAGATGCAAAAGCCTAAAAATTATGAATTCATGTTTTGGACTGTTCGTTAAAAGGACCTCCTACTATTGTTTTTAAAACTAATTTTACCTTATCAACTTTGTGACAATACTGGTTTGGATAAGTAGCTAAGTTTTAAAAGATAAATAACATTTTATTTAGCTAACATTGCCTTTTTCAATTCATTCATGTTTTTAGTTTAATGTACTAAGTATTATGTCTTCTATGGTTTGGCTGGAATCCGTAAGCGCTCAAAAGTATTTGGGTCTTCTTATGAGGTTTACTTACCCGTTCTACCGTGATACTTCGTAGGCGGTTTGGTTTTTGCGCTTCCTTCATCTTGAGTTCCAATCTTCTCTGCTCATGGGGAGAAGTCTACTGAACAATGGATGAGTCTTGTACCGAGATAAAGGAACAATTCTTCGTGCTGGATTATGTACCATCCAATTTAATCCCAACGGTACACTTGGATGGTAAGATATTTTATCTGCATAATTAGCTACCATCTTCGTTTTAACATCACCCGTGAATCATTTTTGGGTGTTTCAGTCACTGTTATTTTTTACATGTGATAACTGAAAGTAAATACTCGACTGCAATCCCACCTGATGGTACGCGCACTAACTTACTAAGTAAAATCCTATTCCCTCTGTTTGACGAGAATCCAGAACCGGATCCCACACCGCCCACACGTCTATATTGGCCGCCAACTCATTGGTGCTGTCTTTGGCGTTACTGATGTTTTTTGGCGAATTAACTCATTGGTGATGACTGATGACTTTGGCGTTACTGGTGTCTATGGGGGAAGGTGGCCGGTTACCTTCATGTGCTCATCCTTTGTCAGCGATGGAAATAAAAAAAAAAACAGGTGGCTCTCGTTAAACATGTTCCAACTTCAGGCTCGGTGCAAACATAGCATACATATCGGAATAACATAAGTATGTGATTCATATCAAACAGCAATTCGTTCTGAGCAATACGAACGAATCTCGGCCGTGAAATCACTTCAGTTCCGTCATTGTTCAATGATGAAACGCAATAGGACGGGGCTTGTTGCTTCGACTGGTAAAATTGACACGCATATTGTTTTACGACCGTTTTCAATACTCTATCTATCCGGTATCCTCAAGCGAGTTCAAGTTCAGAAGCATGGATAACTCTTTGATGTCCGTTTTCAAAAAGTCTCGTTTTGTACCAAATGTCCCGGTTTGTCCCGCTTTGGTATAGGTTTATGCCCGACTAGCTGCCCATCGAACTTCGTATCGCCTAACAAACTATTTTTTTTTCTAAAATAAAAGTAGCCTAAGTTACTCTTTCTTACATCAGCTATCTGCCAGTGAAAGTCTTGTCAAAATCAGTCCAGCCATTTCAAAGATTAGCCGGAACAAACAGACAGACAGACAAAAATTATGAAAATGTTGTTTTGGTATATGTAACGTGTACATCCAAATGCACTTAGTAAAAAAGCGGTTATTTTAATATTACTAACAGACACTCCAATTTTATTAATTTGTATTGTATAGATGACCTTGTTTAGCTATAAATAGTAATAATTGTAAAATAATTCTAAAAGTTTTGTAGGCGTCCCGCTTTGACACGAAAGCGCCCGATGACCTTTTTTTAGTGCACGTCCCGCTTTCCGTGGTCAGAAAGTTGGTCAGTTTAGGTATACCGTATAACCAGAAGACGATTAATATGCAAGTGAAACACTTAGTATATCACACTGGATATATGTATCGCAGCATGTACTCGTATGGAGGCCATACACGATCAAGTAAGTGTACTTGATGAAGCGTCAAGCGACTTTGACGCGGCATCCAGTATACTTGATCGTGTATGGCCACGGTATAGCTACTCGTATCTGCCATATATTTGTCTCATGCACACTGGATGGCGCGTCAGACTGCAGACTTGACAAGTATACTTGATTATGCATGGCCTCCATTATTACGAAGTCTTCCCTTAAATGACGCCCTTCACCCTTGCTTCCTATTAAGTTCAGCTTCAGAAATTTACCAACACCAGCTCCTTTAGATAAACAGGCAGTCTTCATTTGGCCAGCGCAATGGACCTTGAATTTTTTTTATGGAAATAGCCGGCAAACGAGCTGACGATACACCTGATTGTGTCTATCGTCGCCCAAGAACATCAGCAACACAAAAGGCATCACTGATGCGTTGCCGGCCAATAAAAAGAGAAGAAAAAGAAAGAAAGAACTGGCTCTCAAAATAGCAAAAAAACTTATAGAAATCATTCACTACCCTAAAGGGGGCGGGTATCCGATATTTATTGCACCGATCTAACGGACAATGACACAATATACGCACAAGGTTGTTAACTCTGAATAATCAGCGACATAATTGCATTTTATTAATGTGTAACATATGATTTTACTGTTTATTCTTGGATAGGGTTGCCGATTCGTAGATCCGGGAATTTCCCGGCATTATCTTTAGAGGAAGTCCGGTCCGAAAGGGGATTTTAAATAGTGTCTCGAACACTATTTTATGACAGGAATTAAAATTATTGTTTACTAACGCTCTGCTCGCGGCTTTGACATTTTGGGATAATATATGTACCTATATGTTACTTCAGATCATGGTTCTGTGTTCTAAACAAAAAAATTCGTACAGTAGTTATTGCATGAAAGACTAACAAACATCCAAACATCCTCACAAGCAAAGTTTGACATTTATAATATTAGTAGAAAGTTGAAAAATAAGTAAAATTAACGCGAATAAGCTGTTTAAATTAAGATTTAAACAATGTATTTTATTTTTACTGTACATGTAGATATTTTTGCAGAGGTGACCGCAAAAATATCTTACCTTCCCCCTAAATTCGGAATTTTTAAAGAGTTTGTTGTGCTTCGAAAACTCAGGTAATAGCAGCCCTATTCCTGTATACTATTATGTTAACGTGCTATTACCACTGCATATTTAACTATGCTATACTTAATATCTATTACATATGTCGCTAAAACCTTGATTTCATTTGAAATACGGGTATTAGGACCTCAGCAATGTGTGTCAAATTGTATGCGTTTTATTATTCGTCCTCATACTGAGTAATTGCGATTATATTTATAACCAACATAGATGAAGTTTTTACGATCGCTAAGCCTCGTTGACTAGAATAATAATAATAATAATAATAATAACCGTACCTTTGGCGTACTCAGATGGACTCAGACCGAATTAGACGCCCTGGATAGAAAAGTCCGCACGACTATGACTCTCTATCGCATGCACCACCCGAAATCGTCTGTTATGAGGTTGTATATCCCCCGGAAATGTGGCGGTCGAGGCGTATTGAGCGTCAAGACCATGCATAATCGGGAGATATCCAACCTCAGAACCTACTTTGAGACGAAGAGGGAGTCCCCAATGCATAAAGACGTCATAGAATGTGATAAAGGACTTACTCCCCTATCTCTGGCCAAACTCGAGTGGCAGAAACCGGTGGTACTAAGCACCTCTGACCGGGAGACCGTATGGAAGGAGAAGGAGTTGCACGGACGCTTTTTTAAAGCTCTTCATGAGCCGTACGTAGATAAAAAAGCGTCCGTGCAATGGCTGCGCTTCGGTGACCTTTTTGGGGAAACCGAAGGTTTTGTGTGTGCAATACAAGATCAGGTGGTTAAGACGCGGAACTACCGAAAGTACATCCTGAAGGATGGCACTACCGACATTTGTCGAGCTTGTCGCCATCCCGGTGAGTCACTCAGGCATGTGCTGTCGGGATGTTCGGCTCTTGCTAACACTGAGTATCTGCACAGACACAACCAAGCGGCCAAAATACTTCACCAAGAGCTTGCTCTGAAGTACGGTCTCCTGGATGAGAGAGTGCCGTATTATAGGTACACACCGATGCCAGTACTCGAGCGTGACGGAGTTCGGCTCTATTGGGACCGGTCCATCATCACGGACAGGACGATTCTGGCGAATAAGCCTGATATCGTGCTGATGGACCGGGCACAGTCGAGGGTGTTTTTAGTGGACATCACCATCCCACATGACGAAAACCTCGTGAGAGCGGAGACAGAGAAAAAACGAAAGTATCTAGATCTGGCTCACGAGGTTTCCAGCATGTGGCATGTGGAGTTCACTGAAACCATCCCAATCGTCATATCTGCGAATGGGTTGATCCCAGTCAGCCTCGCTCACCATATGAGGCGACTGGGGTTCCGTGGCAGTTCGCTCGCAGCCAAGATGCAGAAAGCGGTGCTGCTAGACTCGGCTAGGATAGTCCGTCGGTTTCTCAGCCTGTCGCCCTGACCCCCGGCCGTTTGGTCTCCCCTGCCGGGGCGTAATCCTCCACCCGCTACAAGTATTATTTATGTAGAGTGTATGTAAGTTTATTTATTGGTATATATTTATGTTTATTATATAACTTTTTTTTGACCCTATATGTATTTATTTTGTACGCGGGTGTGAGAGTCGAAAATATAATAATAATAATAATAATCTCGGTTGGATTGTTTGCTCCTGATTTAAAGATTGCTTATCGGATTGACCAAGGCGTGAATATACATATTGTTCGACTAGCTGACCCGGCGAACTTCGTATCGCCTAACAAACTTTTTTTAAATAAAAGTAGCCTAAGTTACTCCTTGTTACATCAGCTATCTGCCAGTGAAAGTCCCGTCAAAATCGGTCCAGCCATTTCAGAGTTTACCCGGAACAAACAGACAGTCAGACAAAAATTGTAAAAAATGTTTTGGTACATGTACCATGTATACATCCAAATGCACTTAGTAAAAAGCGGTTATTTTAATATTACAAACCGACACTCCAATTTTATTTATTTGTATAGATAGATTTAATAGCGTAGCTCGTATTTTTACATAAAGGATCAGTGAGAGCAAATCGAGTTTAAGATGCTGTTGAGTAGAAGACTATGCTGGCTTTGGTGGAGAAATTATAATACGACAAAGGAGAATATTTTTATATTTTTAACTTGAATGCACAATCTAACTACATATTAAAATAATGAAGTCATTGACAGTAATAAAATAATCTGACACATTGTCATATATTAAAAAATATATTTAATGTTGGTTGCCAACAGATGCCTCCATAGCGTAATTAATTAACGATTAATTTAACTCACATAGGTTTACTGTTGTATTTGTACTTTGCTTATAATTGACAACAAATGTTAATATTTCTAATCATGCAGTTATGAGTCATTGAGTGAGTAATGTTTTGTATTTGTACATATTTATGTTATGTACCTAAAATAATTTACGTGAACATTTCATAAGTAGGTAGGTATACTTAATTATATCGAATAAGTTTTTACAATAAAATAACATTTGTTTGGTATGTGACGACCTATTTATTTGGTAGCGACCCTGCCTGCGAAGCGAGGGGTCCCGGGTTCGATTCCCGGCTGGGGCAGATATTTATGTGACAGATAAATATTTTTACCCGGGTCATGGGTGTTGTTGTCATGTGTTATATAATATGTATTATGTGTTGTCCATGCCACCCGCGATACAGGTGAAAACCAATACGGGGGGTATAAGTGTGTAAGCGTATAATATTTATTATTATTATTTTAATCGTCATTAATTTTAATAATTACTATATCTGTAATGCAGGTATTTCCACTGAGCGTTTTGCCAAACAATTTGTTCCAAATAATAATTATGGTGAATTTATATAGTTTTTAAATAATTTATATAGTTTTGACGACCCGTGTGGCGCAATGGTTACCATGCCGGATCGCCGCACCGAGGGTCCTGGGTTCGATTCCCAGCGAGGCGGAAATTTGAATGATGAGTTTGAATTTCTGTTCTCGGTCTGGGTGTGAATGTCCTTGTCTATGTTGTGGGTTGTCCATGGCACCCACGATACAGGGAATCCTAGTGTGGGGCTATGAGTGTGAAGCGTTATTTATTTATTTATTTAATAGTTAATACTGATTTTAATAACTTCGCTGAAATATTAAAATATATTTGTAACTTGTTACAAATAACAACGAGTAACGTAGGCAACTTTTTACCGCGGTAAAACATCTCATTCCCATGGGAAGATCCATTGCGATGCGTATTGGAATCACTCCATACTAAAAGTAACAATGTGTTGGTCCTTCTATAACTTCGTAAAGGCTATGGATTAATGTAATTTTTATATTGTATGTATTTAAATATATTTTAGTAAAATATGAATTGATATAAATATATATTTATAGTTGGAAGGTTAAAGAGGGTCATAGGTTTTACAGATGGTTCCTCTTAGTGTTTTTTAAATTTTCGAACTGTTATTTATTTATTCTTGCACCAGGAATGTATCATGCATGTTAAACAACTCATTGTTAGTTGCCTTTGAACACGCGGGCGAAGCCGTAGGTAAAAGCTAGTATATCATAAATAAACATAATTATAACACATGAAAATAAATAAACTTTTAACACATGAATAAACATGTCGCTGCAACACTTAATAGCGAGAAGAGGATAATGACGTTTCGCTTTTATTTTTATAAGATAAACTTTAAACTGTTCCTATCGCTAACAGCATGTGAAAAGCCCTAATTGGCAATTTGCTCAACGAGCTTAATTAGGGCCATAATAAACAGCGCACATTTCACAAAGGAAGTTGACATGAACATGTGTGATATAATTATTGTGGCATTTGATCAAAATAGGCTTTTAGTTTTTAAAGTTCGTCGTTCTATATTTTATCATCAAATCAAATAATCTCTTATCCCGTAATTGCATTTAAGTATAGAAGAGAAAAAATACACCAAAATTAAATGATGCCACTGAAAGGAACATTTATCAACCCTTTATAGTATTAATCAAAAACCTTTTTTACAAAAGGTAATTGTAGTTAAGTATTTGAACAGTGCAGAATTACTGTTAGTGCACTGAGTTTCAAGAATGTTTATGTGATTTAGATGTCGTTTTAAAATAATTTAACTAAAAGTTTTGATATTTAATGACGTAAAATTTTAATGAAATATGTATTATTCGGAAGATATCAAATAAAGAGAAGGAAATATCCTGAAAATACTTAGCAAAGATAAAAGTAATATTAATAGTACAAAGCATCTTAAAATCAAAGTGAATGAAGTCAGAAACAAATCTAGTGCGTTAAAACTCGTAGTGCTAGTACATAATCTTGAAATGACTCGACTTGATCTAAAAGCAGTCATTAAAACTAGAATGTGTGGAACAGATTAACAAGCTAAAACATAGCTGTTGCCTAACAACTCTAACAAGAGTAACAAGTCATGTTTGTTGCTCATTAGAGAAATGATTACTCTCGTTTCATTGGCCATGAACCCAGACCACGTTATATTGTATGATTGAAACTTATTAAATTCGCGAGTAACGTACTACACTTATTACGAGTACGTTAATATTGTAGGTAGGTCATTCATGGACTTCCTACAATTTACGAAATTTGATCGCAGTGGAGACTATTCTTTTCAACTAAATATATTGTCTTTTAGTTTAGAGACAAATAATTTAGGAAAATGAACCATCAATTCAGAAAGGCAAAATGTTCCACTTATTCACGTGCGATAAATATATCGATTAAGACTTTTAGTGGGTCTCCTATATTCAAAAGTGAAAATATTGAGCTAACTAGTTGGTCTACTTTCATGTCTACAAAAACAAGCACTTAAATTGCCACACACGTCACTCCCAGTCGTTAACTGTTTGTTGCCATTACAAATATCACCCTAGAAGACCATGACCCCGCTTCAGTACTACGAGATTAGTATCTTTGCTCCAATGGTTTTGATCTACAATCACAAATACATTGTGATATGTATCGTTAAGTAAATAAACCTGCATTGTAATGCGTGATTGCTTGTTCGTCATTTTATCATGGTGGTTCTTAGGTTGGTCTCATTTTGAATTTTGGTTATTAAAGTTGCCATTATGTTCCATGATCATGCTCAGTTCATGAGCAGGAGCATTTGGATTCCCTAGTTTTTTAGCCGTACCTTCAGAGCTGCTTGGCTACAGTTTATATTTCAGAAGTAAAATCATAAACGATCTTGAGTCCTTCTAAGTTGTTCGCATGCTTGGGGATTATAAACAAGACTGGTTACTTTGGACTTAATCGATTTGTTACAAGTTTTTAAGTTATTTGCGTCGTAGTTCTGCCTATAGTTTTCAATATACAAAATATTTTTATTTGTGCATTTTAAATAATTATAAATCTTAATTCACGTACATCAAAGATATGTTCTTCGTACCTTGGTAAACAGATAGGTCTTGAGAACAAGTTTGAATGTCTTATTGAGTGATATAAATTTTTGCAGAAAATTTTTAAAACACTGCTTGAATTAACTTTCTAACAACCTATATCTTGCAAAAATTGTAATTATGAGAATTACACAGTTCAAAAATAAACCCTGAATTGCGCGAGAGTTGTCACAGACAAAACTAGTGATAATTCAATATTCACAGCTGTAGATTAGGATCTCCATATTATTGAGTGTTTTCGTGGTAAACAGTTTTAAACAGTTTTGGATTTTCCACAGTCCGGTTGTATCCTATTTGTTAACGGTCGACTTTTTATCGGCTATAGGCGATATTACCATGGTTTTGAATTTCCTACCGGGCATTTACGTGATCTTGTAAGTGGTTTCCTTTTACTATTATTAATATTGTTTTTTAAATCTATTTTGTCTATATTAATTACTTTGCTTACTTATGGTATCAGAATATTGTACTTTAAATGTCCGATTGTACCGACTTTTAAAACACAATCTTATCATAGTGTTCCTCAAGGGAGAATATTATGCCTAATTATATCTGTTTATTATGAATTTTCTCTGAAGCTAATCCACTGTCAAATGAACAATTGACTGTCAGGATCTAAAGAAGCTTATGATCTAAAGGATATTGAGCGTGAAGAAATTGTTTGAAAACGTTTCCTTATTAATAACAAGACGAATATAATTCCCAAGTATAGCAGCGAATATTGTTAATATGTAAATATGTTAGGTACATCAAGCATTTCTTCATAATTTAGCAATAATGACTGAATACATACGCAGAATGTTTATCAACGGGTAACGCCCGCCGCATATCGTCACTGATAACAGCTGAATCATCTGCGTTTGCTGCTATGGGAATTCTGATCGTAAATTAATTTGAATGTATATCAGCGATTGATTTTGACAATCAGACCTGTTAGTGATCTTGACAGGCCGAATTCTTATTCACTTTTGGAGATAGTTTGAAGTTAACTTGCGTACTGAGCGATTCGACGTGATGTCTTATTGTCATGCAAAATCCCTGAAGAAGAATATGTATTTTGAGATTTGAAGTTTAAACGCAGTAGTTTCAGATCTGACCTATGTGCTCGAACATTGGGATTGAACCGGATACACTGTTCAGCAGAGTGCATTATGGATAGAGGAGATAGAAAATTCGATGATGCATTGATTGCAATAACCCTTTGACTGTTACATTTGCTTGTTTGTCGACTATGGTCATAATAAATGTATATGTAGAGCACAGGCTCTCAAACACATTTCAGCTATTACCCATATGAGGTTTGTGTGAGCCTTATGTGCATTAAAACTTAACTGAGTTTTATTACCATCATTCTTTAAATAATAAGAATAGCTTACACTAGCAATATGAAATAGCACATTCCTACCTCATTTAATTAAACTTCAATGATGTAATTAACATTATTATTAGATCTCCTTAATGTTTATAAACCTTTTTATGTTTTCTTCTGCAACCGTTCTTCTTTAACGTCCACATTATCAGCCACTTTGACAATCGCTGGCGTAGTAAGTACCCGCATGCTATTCGGTATCGTTCCCATTACAATATCGCCATTAAAACTTGTAATTACCACACATTCCATAGAGTACTCGCTTTTATGTGGAAAATGCCATCGCGTTTTATTTGAATGTCAGATTGCACAACCGGGGACTAAACTCCGAACTTCTAATAAGGTCGTTGAACATGAGACTATTGTACTTGATCTTATTCTTTTCACTTCTTATTCCTTGAACTTTCTTTCTGGGCGATCCCTTTGGTGAGTTATAAAATTAAATATTTATTTAATTATGTTAAAGAAGTATAACTTCTCACGCTGGTACAAAAGTACACGCACCCTTTTTTTCATTTTTACCCCAGACTCGTACCATCTTTGTAAAAATATCGTGAAGTTCCCTGCTGTTGACTTAGGTAATAACAGAATGTACGTAGGTTTTTTCCTTAAAGTTTACAAATACTGGTTATTGATGAAGGTTTTGCACCTTAGTTCTCAAAGTGGTCCAGGTGGACCCCCAGGGGTCCACGGGAGACTCGACGGGGATCTACGTTGGCGTGACCAAAAAAAACAATTAATTAATTTACCAATCAATTCTTACTTTTTCTCGAAAACTATTAATCTCTATATAATCTAAACTTAGCCGCAACGTAAATTTCCAAAGATCTAATCTAATCTTCACATTTTTTGTTGAGTTTTTGGAATAGGGTAGAAATGTAGCTTCAGGAGGTCCACCGGAACCAGCTAAATTTTGGAAGTGGTCTATGAGAAAACAATCTCTGAACCTAGTCTGTCTAGCAGATAAACCACATCTGATTTGTCCGGGGTTCAATTCCCTAACAGTTCAAACATTTAAGCGTAGATAAACTTGTGATCGGGTTCTTAGTAGCCGTGGACGATAGTTGTAAAAAAACTACCTATGGAATGAATCGACAATTGTTCTCATCTATATTCGAATTGTCGATTCATTCGTCGCCGCAGATAAACTATCGAATGAATATCGAGCCTTTTTTTGGCACTAAGTAATAAATAATAACCGCTCATATTGTGAGTGCCATGTTGTGAGTGATTAAACCCATGCATGCATAAATATGTTAAACACAATCATATAATAATAGATTCTTACTAAGAATTCCTAGACGATCATCCATAAGTTTAAATCGTAGCAGGAATTTGATAAAAACTTACGTTATTATACAACTGGTTTTGTTTTTATTTGCCTCGTGTCGTTTGTTTGCCCTTGATGCAATCTTATACTATACTTACACACTTTTACCTATATAATACATCACTCTAATAGAAACTGCTAGTTATCCACGTGTTTCCTCTACGCAAAAAATGTTATATGGGAAAAGCGAAAATTGAACATGTGCTTAATGCATTGTTTTAGTGGTCTCAAATCATCTTTCGCATTTTTGCCTTTCTAATGAAACCATTATAAGGCATATCGGTTGGATGGTTTCAAAGTCTTTATAGGACATCGCCACTAACATTTTTGTGTTTTACATAATTATGTATACAGACATAGGTAGAAGATAGAAGATAATTATCTATACTAATATTATAAAGAAAGCTCCGAAACTAATGAACCGATTTTAAAAATCCTTTCACTCTTGGGAAGCTGCACTATCCCCGGGTGACATAGGCTATATTATATTTTCAAAAAAATCAGGAATGAAGGAAGCTATACTTTTTTACACCGGCTACTGCTCCTATGTATATGTGTGTACTTCCACTAGTCTATGTACTACAGGAGTGTGTCACATGGCATGGTCACACACAAATGTGACGTCACGAAAAACCACGCCCCAAGGACAAACATCTATCTCTCTCTGAGTATGGTATCCATAGTAGGTATCTTTTATCCACAGATTATTTATTCAAAGCACACAATAATAAGCTATAATAATCTATCGAACAAACTTAAACAAATTAAATAAACAAGCACCTATTATTTTTTGCCCGTATTAGCATCGACTTATAACGGGATGACATTGGAGTGACAGGTAACGGTGACGTTTGACAGTTGATAGCGGTGGATGGTCAACGGTCGACGGTAGGCACCACCACATCGGCTCGCGTTAAACATATTTTTTTTTTATAAGAGTTCATATTATGAATACTTCTTGTTTAGATGTTGATTGTTTTTAGGTTACCACTTAATTAGGGGCAGGTCATTGATCTTGATATTTAATTTTTTGGGAGCTAATGTAGGTTACATTCAATTACGCATATTTAGAGTTAGCAATCACTGTCGCTTTACTTCTAGTAACTTATTACTAAGATATGTACAATATGTACATGTGAGTGTGTAATGTTAGTACATTACGAGTATTAACTTAAAATTAAGGACAATATTTACAAGATATTTTCAAATTGACTTTAATAATTGTTATTTCTGAACCGACGAAATGTAAAATAAACACTAGTTGTTACCCCAACATTACTTAAATACATCAGTACAAAACTGCAAACCGCATCCAAATCGGTTAAGCTATATCCGAAATATAAAAAACCAACGTATAGGATGGATGTTAAAAGATGTTGACTAAACGTTTCGTGGTTTCATTGACGTCTATCAGCCAACAGTCAGCTGTCATGACGCTTATCTCCGATAGACGATAGCTTTACTTTTGTCAACTGATTGTATCGTGATACGCAATGCGAAATTTAACTGATAAAGATAAATACAACAATCACGATAGTTATAGTTGACACTGATAGATATAGGTATACTTCGGCCGCTGTATCTTGGCGCGTCTGAACTTCGCGCAGAAGGCTGCGCAGTAACATAATTCGCCAATACTCGATACGCGGTGTATTGTGTCTCAGTCACACGTTAGCATGTTCGTGTTGCCATCTCTGTCTTACATGCGCTAAAGTTCGCAAAGCCTATGTTCAGACGCGCCAAGATACAGCGGCCGTACTGTATGTACCTACCAAGTCATTGCAATTCGGCCATGCTGACAGTTTTACGCTATTGCGACCGATCACCTGTTATCAATAGAGATTGATTATTTTGATTTCATGTATGGCCTACTCCTTACAACAAATTTTATTTATATTAACACACATATTATTTATATTTACATTTATTTATACATACTTAATATTAAATTACATTTTATTTACATTTACATATTAATAAAGGATATATGTATAATATGGGCATTCCCATAGCCAGTACTCCCAAAAAAAATAATTGTGTCACAATGATTTTTGTACAAAAAATTAAACTAAAATATTTTATGTATATTACCGTATTTCCTAAAAAATCCTTCTTGGGCTTAATTTTCTTAAATTAATAAGTAACTTAACTTCCTTTTTACAACACAAAAGCATTCAGCCATTTATATTGGAATTAGAGCCAATCAGGGATCTTTTAAGATCCTTTGGATCCTGTGGACGTCGACGACCACCGGAAGCGCGTCTCACTTCGCGAACAAGTGAATTAGTTTTAAGTATATTGTTGTATGTATGTTAGTCTGTAAGGTATTTATAATATGGGCCTCGTTGCCTGAAATAAAGGTTTATTATTATTATTATTATTATTATTATTATTATTATTATTTATTATTATTATTTGGGCCAATAGTTTGCGTTGATTCGATTATGACTATTACACAACAAACTAGATGGTGTTAGGGGACTGTCAAGTCAATTTGATAATTATTACATTAAAAGATAGATGGCGTTTGGGGACTGTCAAATGAATCTGAAACTTAAACGTATACGATTTTAATGCGCCTGCATAGAGTCTATATTACTGTGTCTACTATAACCTAAATACAAAATGATTTTGTTAAAAATCTCGTAACTCCTAAGATAAAAATTGACTAAAGTTGGTTTGTGTAATTTATTAAGATAGCATAATCAAATAAAGGTATTTTCATCAGGGCACAAAAATATTAATGTCAGTACATTTCTCCATACAAAATGGGCATTCTCCTTTATATTAATTAATGTTTGAAACAGATGTTACAGTGCAATACCTCAACTGTTGCTAAGGCTTTCAGGCTAGGAGTGCGGCGCCATCAAAGACAAATACAATTTACCTATGTGAAAAACGGACGTTGTTCCTGAAATTACAATCGAAGCCGGACTTTTCCTTGTTTTAATATGTTTATAACCTTAAACTTGATGATAGAAATATTGTTTTGCTACTTATTTCAAGCATAAAAATCGATTTTAAGAACAATTAATTTTTATTTTATGATTAATTTTACCAATACTACCAATAATGTCAGTAGCAATAGTCAACTCTTCGACTTTCAGGATTGATAGAGGCAAACCCTTCGCTTCGCAGGCAGGGTCGCTACCAACTAGGCTACAGGGTCGTCAAACAATGTTTCGCGTTCGTTACAAAGTACATTAGCGTTAACTTCAACGCTAGTAATAAAATTAATATTTTTTATCTAAAGTATGGTCATCGGAGACGATCCTCGCACCGGTCGCTACTGGTTTTTGACGAGGAACTTCACACTCGACGGCCCGTCGATTAGTTTACTTGACGCTCGAGTACTTTACTAAGTATTGTTACTACTTCAATATTATGTTCAGATCGAAGTAATTATCGTGGTTTACGGACGTTGACAATCAGTGGCGTAGCTAGCCCTAAGAAGGCCCCATATCAATATTTTTTGTGGGGCCCCTTCAACAGGAGCGCCAAATGTAGCGGTCGTAGGCAACTGGCGAGCTTTTTTTGGGAGTTTTAGTAGGGGGCCCCTATACGCTGGGGGCCCCGTATAATTGATACGGCTGATACGGCGGTAGCTACGCCCCTGTTGACAATGTTCTATTTATCCATAATCTTTAAGTTGCATCAGTGATGCCTTGGTGTTGCTGATGTCCATGGGCGACGATAGCCACTTACCATCAGGTGGATCGTCAGCTCGTTTGCCGGCTATTTCCATAAAAAAAAGTTGCCTGGCAAATTGTCAATATTTATAGTTTTTGTTTTGCTTATTAACTTATCCAGAGGTAATAGGTAAATTATTGAAAACGGCCGTAAGTTGATTTGGATTACAGAATGATTTCTTGAGAATAAGATTACCTACTTGATTAAAAATATATATATATATATATATATATATATTTACTGTGAACTGTCCGATCCGACGTCTTTGATTTATCACATGTATTATGCATTCCATAGTCGAAGTCATTCAAAAAAACAAATACATTTTGCACAATCTTATCATCACCACCAATCAGCCTAAAGCCAAATATTTATCTAGTTTTGTTTGAAAGATATAATCTCAAAAATCCTTGTAAAATATCGAAAGCAGCTACGAGTGGAGTCCTGTTAGGTTTAAACCTTGAAATCCAAATACTTTGAGTGGTATCTGTGTTTGAATGTATGTATTAAGATTTTTCTATGAATACCATAGAATTTTTTTAGACAAAATGTTTACCTAGTTTTTTTGACAGTTTAGCTTAATGGCTTTCTTCTAAATCTAGTGAAGTTTTTTAACTTTTGCTACTGAACTGAACTGATTCTTAACTTGACACAAATATTGGTATCTCTTTACAGCATAATGTTTCAACTTCAGGACGAGCTTCTGATGATGAAATCATGAGATGGAAAGTGGAATTCTACGTCATCAAGTTAGGCCTCATTTGCTTTTGTGTCAAGTAGAACTTAACACAAAAAGAGATTTTCTTCTAAAATTTATTGATTCTTTCAGTACAATTTTTGACATATTTAAGCTTTTGCGTGCATCAACAAATGTTTATCTATTCTGTAGTACCTATTTAAATCAATCCATGCATACGATTAGTCATCTACGTCGTCTTTTTACGACTCATATTAAGATTGCAAATGTTTTTCTTTATACTGTTTATTGATTGCCGTTCATTCAACTTAGGCGTAAAATAGACTGGCTCTCAAGCTGGTGTGTTTGGCTTCCACATTTCTCTTACTAAGGAATGATGATTGCTAATACATATTCTCATTAACACCTAATATTAACTGGACCTACTGATGCAGTCCTAGTCTCGATTTGACACTGATGTCTAAGGTCGGCAAGGGATGATGGCACTGCAAGTTCGTTTGCTATCTTCATTTTATAAATAAAGATGAACTGGCACAGGCATTGAATTTGCTTAGCGCTATGGAAGTATTCTTTCTTGATCAGGTCTCTTAATTATATTATCAGGTACCTTGTATAAGCGATTTATTTTAGTTTACCCTACCTGTAAGGGTCAAATTTTGCAAGCTTAATCAGACATAATTCCTCTTTACTAGGGAGTTGAAATAGATTCATATAATGTTGATGACAAAGCATTTCAGTGTTAGGCATCAAGCGATACTGAGGTTTGGCGACGAGAAGTCAGACGAGGGTACTCCTTAAGGGTTAACAGCATCACATTTTACACCTCTGTTTTACGCCTTAGATCCTATTTCCATTTCTCTCCGCATCCGGTTTCTTCTGGATATGGATGCATGTTTTGTTTAAAGTATCACGCATGACGCCACCTTTTCCTTTTTGGTATCATAAATTCGCGGATGCTGCGATTTTTGGTTTGTGGGTTAATCGCTCGATGCATTATGTACAGAGGTTAAATTTATGTGTTTATTTATCTGTTGTGTTTGGGAAGTTTACTTTCATGGATAAAATGAGTAATTAGATGACCTGCTTCAGTTTTTTTGTTGTTATTACGATTTCATACATCCATTGATTTTCCTGGTCATCGTCTTGTCATCTTGTTTTTGTTTTCGCCTATGGTCATACTTTTTAAATAAATAAATAAATAACGCTTCACACTCATAGCCCCACACTAGGATTCCCTGTGTCGTGGGTGCCATGGACAACACACTAGACAAGGACATTTACACCCAGACCGAGAACAGAAATTCAAACTCATCATTCAAATTTCCGCTTCGCTGGGAATCGAACCCAGGACCCTTGGTGCGTCGATCCGGCATGGTAACCATTGCGCCACACGGGTCGTCGAAATTTTTATTTATAAGTTTGACCAAACTTAAAGAATTGCGCTATTAAAAAAAAAAACTATTTTTGTGGGATGGATCATAGTAGTTTACTATCATGGGTCATAGTAAAATATCGTAGTAAAAGTTCACGAGCTCATTTTAAAATCCAATGTTTATTATGAAATTTAATGACCTGAAAAAATAACTTATAGTTCGGAAACACAAAATCATTATCCAAATGTTATTTTTAGTCTTTTAATTATCTTTAACGTAATTTACTTGCATTGCATAATAGTTTAAGAAAAACGGAATGGAATATTTTACATTACGGCATGTGAGCAAGGTGTTAAGTAAAATCTCAAGTTTACCTGGTTAATCATTGGAATGATAACAAAAACGTTAGTGTTACCCTGATATAACTGTCGGACCGGCGCGGGCGCAGGTTGTACAGAGGTCGCATCTCAATAAAGTACACACAGCGCCGTTGTCATGCCAACTCATAGATTACCTCCAATAGATACCGCATACAAGGCAACTGACGCGCGCCAACACATACGTGCATTTGCAAGTCGACGACAATAGTGTCGACCAATACTGACCCGTCAAGTCCAAGTATGAATAAGAAATAGCCAATCACAGCGCATTGTTTTGTCCCCCGCAACCCGCGCCTTCCGCCAAATTTTGTGAGTTCAAACTCTAAGAAAATTTCACTTATGCGGTATCTATTGGGGATAATCTATGTGCCAACTGTACCGTCAGCAACGACGGATTTGAAAAAGGTAATTTTTCGTGTTTGAAGTTTTTGCTTTGAAATCTCTTGTTTGTTGTTTGAAATATGTTTTATTGCTATTGTTGCAAACTTCAAACAAATCAAAGTAGTGAACATTTATTTTATGGCACATAAATAAAAAAAAATTAGTTAAATTTTTTTCTAAACATTTGTTTTATGATAATAAAATGTAATGTAATAAATATGCATAACATCATACAGTATCATAATATTAAGATAAAAACCCTCCGTAAATAAAATTCATATTTGTTATGCGCACCGCGAAGGATTGGAATAGCTTGCCTGCGTCCGCGTTCCTCCTATGACGTGGATGTCTTCAAGAAAAGAGTGAATAGGGTTTTACTAAGTTAATGTGCTCACCATCCTGGACCACATCTACACTTACCATCAGGTAGGTTGTCAAGCATTAACTTATTGTACGTAAAAAAAAAATACTGTGCGGTCCTTTGCCACATCGTGCATCGCCATAGTAAACATAAATATTTTCAACTATGTGACACCAAATATTGGTTGATTTCTCTTCGTTCGTGACGAACCTGTCTCAGTTATGTACATGCTTCTTGAAATTGTTATAATTGCGTGAAATGCTTCTGTGGTCACCAAATGTGTTTCGCAAAATCACTTAATTGTTTTGCCTTGACCATTTGTGATACGTATATTGCAGAGGTTTCTTGCTATGACAAGAGCGTTACTTGCTCTATGTAAAAGTTGTCTAGTCTGTCTTGTTATATTTCGTCTAAAAGTGCATTTAATTGCAAACAAAAAAACTATGTCAAAGCGGGAAAACCCACTTACGTTCATGAACGCGTTCGCAGAAAGACATTAAGTGGGAGCTAAAAAGTGTAACTTGAAGTCTTGAACTTATAAAGTGTGTAATAACTGCATCTTTCCATTCCATGTATGTTATAGGAAAATTTCCATTAGTTCTATACATTTTCACACGATAACATTTACTAAGTATAGCATATAGATAGTAAATACTCGGTTATTTGCTTAAATGTGACTTTTCCGATAATATTTAATATCCGGCTCGAAGGACCAATCATTATACCAAAGTTTATAATTTACAACTTGGGGTATAGGTATACAAGTTGTGAATAATACAAAGTGGATAAAGTATTTTTTGGAAATGATTTTATACTATTGCAAAATCATATAGAAATTTCGTTACGTACATATAACATTAAAAATAATACTGCGAAATACATCAAAGTTAACTGAAATGATAGATTACTTCATTTTTTTCCTCCTAATATATGGGTCACGGATTACCGCTCAGTAAAGTAAGTAATGTTATAATTGTGGGTCAAAATATTCAAGTTTCTTAGCTAGATGATGATAAGATAATTGTGGAGATATTATCTTGTTTACTCAAAAATTACGTTTTTCTTATGGCCGGTTTCTGAAGCCTCCAGTTAAATGATCAACAGCTATTGAATCAATAAAGTTAAACTTAAGTTATGTATTCGATAACTGTCACTGGGTTTCTGAACACGCGAGCGGCCTTTCAATAACTATGAATTCAATAACGAGTACCTAAAACTGTCACTAGATGGCTCTCTTCAAAATAACAAGTTTCAAAGGGATATTATCATTTTCATATTCATTTTTATTATATCAAGCCTGTTATATTGACGATTCCCTTCAGCTACAGCCATGCCAGCCAAGCCGACGCAGCCAGATGGTGAAGGGAATACATCAATCGTATTATAGTGTAGCCTTTGCCATAACAATACTTTTTGGATAGAAGTACGTAAAGAATAAATTGTGAGACGTCAATCTCAGGTTGTCATGGATACATTATTATTGATGAATGTCAATGGCAAAAAGTAAAAATTGTTGCATTTATTTCATTAATTTTATTAGTATTTAACTTAACACGTTGCATTGGCGATTCCTCTGGTATTGCTCATGTCCACAGGCGACCGTAACCACTTACTATCAGGTGGCCCGCATGCTTTTTCATCTCCCAAATGTTAAAATGAAACGTCAAATAAAGTTATGAAACCTATAAACGGCCATCTTGGGTTAGATAAGTTGATCTTAGTTTAACGGCCGGTCTCAATATTATACTATCAGTTGAGCTCTGGTACATAACAGAGGTAAAAAGTAAAGATTGATCTCCCGGCAACTGCCGTCTCTCAAATCAAAAGTAAGCAAACAAAAGTAAGATCATCGGTAGATAATATTTCAGTGACATTTCTGCCTCTGGTTTTTACGTCCCTCTCAAAATTTAGTTTTCGCATAACAATATATTTTTTTATACTTTTATACTTTTTTATACTTTTTATTATAAAAAGGAACTCAGTGTTTTTGATTATAAACTTATTTCATTTTAATATTAAAATGATAATTTGTTCCAAATGTATTGTGAATTTCGCGGATGAAGTTAATAAAATAATGATAAATGTAACCTAGAACAATGCTTCAGTAATAACAAAACGCAGCATTTGACGTTTAGTACTGACAGGTTTCCTAGACAACGATGACATGTTATTGTCATTTGACATTCGTTTATGTCGTTTGGTTACCCAAAATATAAACAACGTGTATGTTCTCATAATTTTAGCAATATTAATTAGTTTTATAAATAAATGAAACACAGTTCAACAATTACCGTGAGTATAGACTTTATTTGTTAATAAAATAAAATAAAATATATTATTATTATGTTTAGTAAACAAAAATTTGTAGTAATTGTAAATTGTTGTAATTGTAGCAGTGATAGCCTAGCGGTTACAAAGTTGGTCTCCCGAACGAAGCGTTTATTCTCACTTGTCCGGGGCCCGAGTTGAAATCCTGGCACGCACCTATAATTTTCAAATATTATGTGCGTATTAGAAGTTAATTATCACTAGCTTCGGTGAAGGAAAACAACAAACATCGTAAGGAAACCAGCACACCGGAGAGTTCTCCATAAAGTTCTTAAAGGTGGTTGAAGTCTACCAATCTGCACTTGGCCAGCGTGGTACATAGAATATGGCCTAACACCCCTCACATTGTGAGAAGAGACCCGGAACCCAGCAGTGGGACAGTTATGGGTTGTTGCTTTTTTTTTTGCTTTTAAACAAAAAAATTGTTGCCAAATGTACTAAAGGAAGTTTCTTTGCAGATGAAGTCCAGACCTTTCACAAAAGATGAAGTACATAAGGCCAATAGCTATTGATGTAGCAGGGATACACCATTATTTCTGAAAAGGCGAAATGTTTTTGTTATAATTTCAAAATATATCTAACTTAAAAAGCTTAGTGTTCTTGTTTTATTAAAATACCTACCTACTTACCTAAAACTTTAAAGATAGGAATTGTCCTCAATTCTCATTCACTGCCGTTTTTAACCGACTTCAAAAAAAGGAAGAGGTTCTCAATTCGACTGTATTTTTTTTATGTTTGTTACCTCAGAACTTTCGACTGGGTGAACCGATTTTGATCATTGTTTTTTTAAACGAAAGCAGGTGCTTGTCATGTGGTCCCACTTAAATTTGAATGAGATCTGATAAGTAGTTTTTGAGTAATTTTGAAGTCGGTTATTTTTTGTTAGTAAAATTTAGATTAAGTTTAATCTGAATATAGGTATATAAACAAAATTGGATTCACACAATTCAGTCATATATTTTATACGAGGATAATTTCGACGTTCTTGGTACCGTATTAAAAAAGGCGGAATCAAATACACAGGCTTCATAAAATTCATTATCACTCATCACTAATTAATAAATTCATGATTTTTTCATAAATTTTCTTTACAATACGAGAAATCTACCAATTATCCGTCGAAATCGAGCGACATGAAAAACTCCGATAATTGGTAACTTCTATTACCAACAGTTAGCGGTCAAAGCGTTATTGAGACGCAAGTATTTATTTTTGTATGGACCAACATACCTACGGTATGACTTGGCCCTCCGAACGGTAGATCAATGTCATCGGTAGATATTTTCTATCCACCGAAGGTTATTGAGACGCAAAAATTGACAAATATGACAGATAACATACTAATGGTAGCTTTATCTACAGTTTTTTAAATGTTAGTACATTATTGAGACCGGCCGTAAGCTGAGTTTATGTATTATCGCAGTGCTCAGAAACGCTTTTTCGGAAGTTATTGACCCGTTAGCGTTATTGAATAGATAAACTCCCGTCAGAAGGACCTCAGAAACCGGCCATTAGTGTTTTATGGCTGCTTTTTGTTTTATGCAGATAGATCACTAGTTAAGTTAGCTATATTATTTATCTTTTTATACTACCCGGGAATCATTCATTCCAATCTGTAAAAGTTTATATTCTCTCCTTTCAATCAATTTCAACGCCATATTGTTATCGAATTATGAACAGTAATTTGTTTCAGAGGGTTTTGGCGTGAATGTTTAATGTCAGTAAAGGTTTTTCAACGAGTTTCATATTCATATTTATTATGTTTACGTTATACGTTCTCCTGGGAGGCCGATTTTTGCTCGATGTATAGGCAATTCACCACATCTTCTATATATCTATACATCTTCTATACAAATCAATAAAATTGGAGTGTCTGTTTGTAATATTAAAATAACCGCTTTTTACTAAGTGCATTTGGATGTATACACGGTACATATTTCACTAGCAGATAGCTGATGTAACAAGGAGTAACTTAGGCTAATTTTATTTTAGAAAAAAAATTGTTTGTTACGCGATACGAACTTCGCCGGGTCAGCTAGTTTTGTAATATAATCTGGGTTATATAAGGTTCACTTTAATACTTTTTGTATTATAATCTGGGTTAAATAATTAAAAAAAATATTTTAAGATTGAAAATGTGAAAAGTGTACAAAAAGTTTTACACTTCTCATCAAAGTTACTCAGATTGTGTGTAGGTACTTCGAAGACCACAGACTATGTTGTCAGTCACTGTTTTAATTAAAATACATTAACGCAAAATTGTATCATTACAACAGTTGCAAGTAAAATATAAACATTTAATTAGCAACAACTAAAGCACTGATGTCATTCGTAAGACGAATAACCGCTTTGCCCCCTAAACACGCAAAATGCAAAAAATGGCTTCAATTTGGAATACAAAATACGTGACAATTAATATGCAATTCATGGTGTGAGGACGAATGCCCATACATTCACATAGGTTATGGTGTATGGTTTTGTAAGACAATAGGTCACTCGTTTATTATTCAACGTCCTTGTAGTAATTCTCAACTCAACGCCTCTTGGAAAATCCTCCGTTGAGCGCAAAAATTAAAATACTGTTTCCATTGACACGTTCCAGCAGCTATAAATAGTGTGAAGCTTTTGTCGTGATTTTTACAAGTTTTTATTTAACTTGTCTTGTTAGTTAGTTCGTATGTAATTATGTATGGTTCCTTGCAAGCTTTACTTTCTCTTAGCCTACGAGATCGATTTACCTAGCTGACCGGGCGAACTTCGTATCGCCTAACAAACTATTTATTTCTAAAATAAAAGTAGCCTAAGTTACTCCTTGTTACATCAGCTATCTGCCAGTAAAAGTCCCGTCAAAATCGGTCCAGCCATTTCAGAGATTAGCCGGAACAAACAGACAGACAGACAAAAATGGTAAAAAAGTTGTTTTGGTATATGTACCGTATATACATCCAAATGCACTTAGTAAAAAGCGGTTATTTCCATATTACAAACAGACAATTTTATTTATTTGTATAGATAATATAAGGATTCTCCTACTAATATCATTAATGTGAAAAGTTGTATGGATGTATGGATGTTTGTTACTCTTTCACGTAAAAACTAATGAACGGATTTTCGTGAAAAACACATAAGTACACCAGGGTCTGGAATAAGGTACTTATTATCCCGGGAAACGCAGACAAAGCCGCGGGTAGAGCGTTAGTAAATTATAATAACAAATATTAGACCATTATAAGAATAATAAAATTTGAATTATTACTTAATGTACTTAACATTTTTATCGGTTCTTCTCAACTCTTTTTAATCGACTTCAAAAAAAGCAGGAGGTTCTCAATTCGACTGCCTTTTTTTATGTTTGTTACCTCAGAACTTTGGACTGGGTGAATCGATTTTGATGATTCTTTATTTAATCGAAAGCAGGTGCTTGTCATGTGGTCCCACATAAATTTGAGCGAGATCTGACAAGTGGTTTTTGAGTAATTTTGAAGTAAATTATTTTTTGTTAGTAAAATTTAGATTACTAACTTAATGCCGTATACTTTAAGTTCACGATAAGTCACCGGGAGGACATCGTCCATGGACACAGTTTAAGCGCAAGATTGAAAACCAAGGTTGAATGATTCACGGAGAGAATGTTTTATCTGTGCTGCTGCTGACGTCCACTAATTAAGAACGATAAAAAAATAAACTTGGATACTATCATAATGCTATAATTGTTTTACTTTATAGTTTATTTGTTATCGCAATGCGTATAATAGTAAAACTAACGTAACGCAATAAAAAAAACCTGACGGGAAAACTTAATACTACACAACTGAGATTATGTCATTATTAGTTAACTCCGAGGAACTCGTAATATTGCTCACATTATAAACATTTATTTGGGATAATTTTACTTACATTTTGGCTCATACCATCTCACATAATTTCCTTCATGAGTCATGATTATAACATTTGTACGTTATTTAGAAGTATATTATGATGTAAGGAATACCATAGTTGAGTCCAAGTTAACTGTTGTCACCCTAGAGTAACTATTGACAAGAAATTTAAAGACATTCCTTAGATGTAATAATGAACAAGTAATGAACAAGTAATGAACAAGTAATGAACAAGTAATGAACAAGTAATGAACAAGTAATGTTCAGTGAAGCGTAAGTTAATTTTCCAGTTTCCGGATAATGTAGGTACAGAACAGACATTTTAGCAGATATTTTAGATTCAATCATTGCAATATTCATATTTTAGATTTAAATGCTGTTCATTTTACTTTGGAATTGTTTTTATTGTATCGAAAAAATCTCATTATTACTGTCATCACGATTGTAGTTATCACGCAGATTGTTTGTAATTAATGTCGTTATTTGATCGCTTGTTATCGGTTTCTGAAAAAATGTCATATTATTATTTAAAAGTGTGTTTTGTGATAGAAAAAGCACCATCGAAATTGTCATGTTGGTAACTACTACATCACAAAACTCAATTTCTTTGTCTTCTACTTTATATTATGATATGGCTAACGCATCATTACAAGCTTCAGTTTAACGTTACAAAGGTGAGCTGTGAGTTAGTTAAGAATAATTTGATTGTTTTTTAAACTATTCATCTATGTTATTGAAGAAATACGTTCAATCTTATTAAATACGAGTAACCGCCCTCGCTTTGCTTCGGTTTTCTTATTTTTTTACACCTTGGGTTACATTATTGGAGTTTTATTAAGGATCCCTAATTTTTTTTTATTTTTTTTTTTGAAAATATAGCTTATGTTACTCAGGGATAGTGTAGCTTCCCAACAGTGAAAGAATTTTTCAAATCGGTTCAGTAGTTTCGGAGCCTGTTCAATGCAAGCAAAAAATCAAATCTTTCCTCTTTATATATTAGTATAGATTAATGTTTATACTTGTCTTCAACTTATCTATTCAGTTGCCTGACTGACCTAATTCAGTAAAGTCTGTTTTCCGCTAACTCCTGTACAATTTGTTCATTTTGCGCATCCTCAATTTGGATCTAACATGCAAGGAGCGATCCCTTCTAGTGACGTCTGTGACTACAAGAAACCAAATACCATGATGCATTCGAGAAATTTGTTTAGTTACGTTAATCCGTCGTCTCTTAAAACATATTATGTATATGTTCAACAAATTATCGTCTTGGTTTCTATCTGCTCGAGAATTATTTCTGTAGGCGTAGTGTTTGAAACTTGGTTTAAGGATACTTTAACATTAGTCGACGGTTCGCAGGATATATCATAAGTATATTTCAATTACATATAAAAAAATTCTCCCAGACGCAGTCTTGCCGTTACCATGATCTAAGTTATAGGCTCGAAATATCGATTTAAATTACAAAAATCGTAAATACTCATTTACATAAAACTAGCTGACCCGGCGAACTTCGTATCGCCTATTTTTTTTCTAAAATAAAAGTAATGAAATGAAATGAATTTTATTCGAAGTAGGTTTGTTACAAACACTTTTCGAAAGTCACTTAACGCCATCGCTTCAACAAATCCCTACCGTGAGTGGTCCCGGGAGAAGAAGCGGCAAGAAACTCCCGCGATAATTTTTTTCCTACTCACAGTTACATACAGCACTTAATTCTACTTATTACAATATTTAATATAAAAAAAAACTCATGTCCAAGCAGTCTTGTCATTTAAATACTCATCAACTTTGTAATATGCTTTCTTCATGAGAATACCTTTTACATGAGTTTTTAATTTACAGTATGGCATTAAGTAACCTAAGTTACTCCTTGTTACATCAGCTATCTACCAGTGAAAGTTCCGTTAAAATCAGTCCAGCATTTCAGAGATTAGCCGGAACAAACAGACAGACAGACAAAAATTGTAAAAAATATTGTTTTGGTATAATTATGTACCTACCGTGTATACATCTAAATGCACTTAGTAAAAAGCAGTTATTTTAATATTACAAACAGACACTCCAATTGTATATATATGTATAGATTAGTGATATAAAACAGCTAATGTAAAGTTTGATTTAGGACCATTGTTTTTGGTGTGATAATGTTAAGTCTAAGCAAAACCTGAGTTATGAGATCTCACATTAAGTGCTAAACTGTGTGTAAGAAGCCGCTGACAAGTTTAGCAAAGTGCTCTGAGGCGTGTTGTCGTAAGACTCGTTGAGGGCCTTCACCTTAAAGAAATCGGGCCACTTGTCGCACGGGGACCACCGGAGCAATTATTGCGTGGGTACATTGATACAGACGACACGACACGATATGACGGTTTTCACCAAATTAATTTTAATGTAGAAGATTTTTTATTTGTTGAATTAATTAATCATTAATTTTATTTATGCTTCGATCAATTTTGGTTTATTCATCTTTATTGATAACGTTTCGAGGGAGTAAGCAAAATCGTCAATAATTATATCGTTTTGTAAGTCTCGCATATTGCTTTAAAGATTTTGCTTTGATTTCAAAATTTGCTCTAAGCTGAGGTATATTGAAATGCCGTAAAAAAAGCACGCAGTAATTTACTTTAAATCTCTTGCTAAGGAAGTCTCATAACAAATTAAATTAAACAAAAATATAATAATGGAAATTATTTTTCCTTAACTGTTGAATGCCAAAGTAGTCCACAATAATAGCCGTGCGCTTTACCTTAATCTTTGTGAGTCTTGTGAGTTGTGACACAAGATTGCCTGTGGTGCAATGGAAACGTGCAAAAATTTTCACATCGTTTAATTTCGTCTAACGTTATTAATATATCGATAATACAACTATTACAAGTTGCGACACGTATGTAATGATTGCTCGAACAAAACTTCTGTGACCCACGTCAGACAGTGATAGATTGATGCTGCTCTCTCATTCATCGGAATACGTTCTGTGCTGTTGAAAAATATCATAGGTATTGATACTTCATACTATAAAAAAATAAATAAAAAATGTGTTTTTGGGCACGTGGATGACTTGCCCGGGAAATCATAGGTATAATTTCGTGGAAATTACTTTTACTACTTAATTAGTTTTACTACTTAGTAAACTGAATACTTTTACTAATTAATACTTTTACTAGAAAATAGTTTAGTAGAAATTAATTTTTACTGAATTTAATTAATATTGCTAAAATTATTATCTCTACACATTTTGCATGCTGCTTACTCCTGTATTGAGGTGACTTTAAATGTTTTTTTTTTAATAATTACCGTGTTTTAAATGTGATAATGTCCACTTAGTTGCTATTAAATAAATAAATAAAATAAGACTCAGAAATTATCTTTGTGTCACAAAATTATTATTTGAATTAGTATTTTTTTTTGTCAGTAGCTTAATAATTTATCATATACTGTAAGGATTTAAAAGCAATGGTTTTCATAATTTATTCCGAAAACTAAAAAGTCCACTGATGGGGAAGTTCTCTGGTTTTCAGAAATCCAAACCAGCTAAATAGACACAGCTTCAACATTTTGGGATTAGTTTAGATAACAGATTTGTCTTTATTTTGATTGACGGGGATTTACCAAGTACTCTAGTTTCCATATTCTTTTTTAAATCTTTATCCTTATCACAATATCTAACCAGATTTTACCTGCTTGCTTTGATGGATGTAAGATAAAGGTTTGTATATTTTAATATTCATGAACATATTGCGTGATTTGCGTGGTTTTGTGTAGATAAAAATCGTAAGACTTTCGCCCCAACTCAGAGTCACTAACAGTTACTTTAATCGCTCTTCAGTAAAGATTCACCATACAAATTCTGTACTAAGGAGCAATTTAAGTAACCGTTAGTGACTCTGAGTTGGGGCGTTTGAGTCATTGGCGATTGTACTTACACGTAACAGGGTGTTTAGGATTTGTATATTGTATGGTCAGTGGCGGCCTTAGGGGGTGGCGAACAGGGCAACCGCCCGGGGCCTCGCGCTTACAGGGGCCTCGCGCCATCACCCCAGTTAAAAAAACTTTAGACAGCAAAACAAAAATATGATTGTATAACTTTAAGAACGGAATACCATAATACACAGTGAAATAACAATAAAAATACATAACCTTTTGGTTATTTGACTGTTTAAAACTATAAAATAAAATCTTATTATACTATTTGGCTTCGCACCCCAAGCCCCTTTTTTAAATTCAATATGCTATTTTACAGTATTTTTAGGGTTCCGTACGAAAAAACGAAAAACGGAACCCATATAGGATCACTCATGCGTCTGGGTGACCACTGTTCACAGTCAATTTACTCCGAAACCACTGGACCAAATGAGTTGAAATTTGGTACTCATGTACTTTTTTGTGACCCAAAGATGAAGGTGTAAATTAAACATCTGAATTTTGACAAAAAAATACGGAATCAAATTTAAACAAATACTGTTTTGCAAACCGTATCATGTTGTATGTCAAATGAAAGGGATTGTTGTAAGGATCTCAAAATATTTTTTTTAGAGTTCTACAATGGATAGTTTTAAAATTATTCAAGAAAGAACGAAATTTAAAGCCAAAAACTGACCATTCCCCCCCTTATCTCCGAAACTACTGACGATAGAATTTTGAGAGAACAGTTCTTTACTTAAATATTACAGGAAAACCTATAAGAAGTCTATAGTCTTAAAAAACGGCAAAAATAAATAAAATACGATAGAAAAATAATGGTAAATACATAATCAACGTACGGAACCCTCTCTAAGCGAGTTTAACTCGCACTTGTCAGGTTTATTTTGCACTTCCAGGAGTGAATTTTCTTTTTTCTTGTGTTTATGAATGAATGTTCATTATCGCCAGTTAAGATATTTTTTTTGCAAATACAGATTTTTCCCGCTTGACTGAGTATTAAAGTGTATAACCTACCTTTAAGAGTTTTATGTATATTTTTTTATTATTCGCCCGATTAATAACATCACAAAAGAAAACAGCTTCAATACGACCTACGTGGGCCCGTGTTTAAATATATGAAAAATGAAGTTCAGGAAACCTCTAAAAACCCAACACAGGCTAAAAGCGATACATAGCAATCTAATAATTACTAAATCCACGAGCGTGCGAGGTTTGAAAAAGCAAATTTGCACAGGCAGTAGTAAAATGGCCGAATATCGCGGCATAAGGTACTCGTGGCGTTCGCCCATGCTTGGTCTGCACTTTCCGCTTTCTATCAGGGCAGTCATTGCGGTTGGCCCCAATTAAAAAAAAATTCAAATCAAATCTTAACGCCCAATTGGCAGGATGACAGTAAGTTAAAATCACTAAAATTATGTATTTATTTAATGAAACCCTATTAATGGATTACAAAATACGCATTCATCGTATTATTATGAGCGAGATTAACAATATTTTTGATAAAATAAAACTACAAAATACGGTAAGCAGCCCAAATAGCTTAAACGTCCATCAGTCTCAATCTGCGCGAATTACGTCACGCTTCTTTAAACAAACGAATATGACCATTAGACCAGTGCCGATAGCTATAAAAACGGTAAAAAGTGAAAAAAAAATATAGTAGGATGAAACCCATTGCAAAAGAGAATATAACAAAAATGAAAGGAAAAATAATTTACGGGTGATCTGAGGTCGGCCTTTGTATGTCCTAAACATACTGTAATTTTTTTGATTTAAAATATTTCTTTTTTTAACCTTAATTTTGACTTACGCTTCCCGCCCACGTCAGTCTTTTTGTAGGACCGATAATCGGGCCGATTTTTTCTTCCGTATTATTTCTGACCGACTTTTTGACTGACTATTACTATCAGTACGTTCTATTTTTCTCCTACAAAAAAGCGGTCACCGATTATCGGACGTGGGCGGGAAGCGTTAATATCGAAAATGCACCCGAATTTTCAATTGAAAGTTCTCACGTCAAAATATCTGTTTTCTTGTTGAAATCTCTACTTTCTGATGGTATACCTATAGTAACATATAAACTACTATGGTAAATGTTCTCAGAAAATGAAATGAAACGACAACTATTTTCAAAAAAAATCGGATTCGAGTTTTTAATTTTTTTTTAATCATTATGTAATTTTTTGTAATTAAAATTTACACTTTAATTAATCGAAAAACGTAAGATTCCATGTTATATTGACAAAGAAAACAATTATAAATCCATAAAACATAAGGATAGCAAAAAACATGCGAAAATAGTGTCGTTTCATTGTATTTTCTGAAAACATTTACCATCGTAGTGTATATTTTTTATATACCATCAGAAAATAGAGATTTCAGCGAACAAAAAGCCCACTGACTTTTTTAAACAAGCAGATTTTGACGTGAGAATTTTCGATTGAAAATTAGGGTGCTTTTTCGATATTAAGTCAAAATAAGATGAAAAAAGAAATATTTTTAATCAAAAAAGAAACCTTAACAAAACCTAACCTTAAACAAAAGAGAAAACTTAACTTTGTACGTCCTAAAAATACTAACTAGTATGTTTAGGACGTACAAAGTTAAGTTTTCTCCAAATTTCGTGAAATAATATAAAAATAAAAAACCAAAAACTTGGTTATTAGAATTTTTCACATAAATTTTGAGGTTATGTATGACCCGTGTGGCGCAATGGTTACCATGCCGGATCGCCGCACCAAGGGTCCTGGGTTCGATTCCCAGCGAGGCGGAAATTTGAATGATGAGTTTGAATTTCTGTTCTCGGTCTGGGTGTAAAATGTCCTTGTCTATGTTGTGTGTTGTCCATGGCACCCACGACACAGGGAATCCTAGTGTGGGGCTATGAGTGTGAAGTGTGAAACCATTTTTTTTTTACACTTAATCCCCCCTCCCCCCACTTCCCGACCTCAAATCGCCCGTAAATTATTTTTCCTTTAATTTTTGTTACATTCTCTTGCTTTTGCAATGGGTTTCATCCTACTGTATTTTTTTTTTGGTTTCAAAAATTATCGGCACTGGTCTACATACTAATAATGACATCTTGTCTATTATTTTCCTGAGGCGTGACGTCACAAGCGACGCCATGACACTGAAGCGTTTTGGTGTGAATTTTAGACTTATAAATTAAAATGTATTTATTTTATACTAAATCTTATTGTTTTGCGGAAATATGTTATGCGTTGTAATTATAACAATATAGAACAACAACAATATAGAACATTATTTCAAAATCTGTCATCATGCCCATTTTACGGAACGCACAAGGGCCTCGCAAAGATTTGCCGCCCTGAGCCTCGCAAGGGCTAAGGCCGCCACTGTGTATGGTGGTGATTATGGCTAAGTTGTAGCAGAGAGAATACATGTAAAAATATCCATTACCATACGATACCATTAGTAACCTTATAGAAGTAAGATAGACAGAGATAAAAATATCAATTTAATTTGATAAACAGATGGATTTAATAATTAAACTAATATTCGCCTAGTGGTCAAATATCGACCATAAACATTATTGAAAAATTTTAAAATGTTTTTTTTATTTTTTATTGATATAAAACTATAAAAATTTGTACATGACGTCAGTTTATAACGTAAAAAACAAACCATACCGGGAAAAAATTATATCTGTTGCCGACAACCAGGGATTCTTATATTTTTCTAAAGATACTTTTTGTTTTGTGTGTCCAATCATATATATATATATCTCTATACCTATCTGTTAATTAAATTAATCGAAGTTTTTCCCGCGTTCTCAATAAACTAAGTATTGAGGTAATAATCTCAGGGATTACGAATGGCTTACCGACGGCTGAAAGTGTTTCGTTTTATTTTCTTAACTGGAGGTCAGGTCACAAATAAACTATGATTTTTATGAATAATTATTTGGTTAGTTGGTTATAAACCCAATTTATTTACCATGAACTATATTTTTATGTGATGATTAAAAACTGAAAGTAATCATATAATAATCATTGACGACCATGTAGCCTAGTTGGTAGCGATTTAGCGACCCTGCCTGCGAAGCGAGGGGTCCCGGGTTCGATTCCCGGTCAGGGCAGGTATTTGTGTATGATAAATATTTGTACTCGGGTCATGGGTGTTGTTGTGATGTGTTATATGTGTCGTCCATGCCACCCGCGACACAGGTTAAAACCTACTGCAGAGGTATGAGTGTGTGTTTATTTATTATTATTTATTTGATTATTATTAATTGTCATGATTCAATAACATAAAGAAATTAAAAAAAATACCTGTGTGTTAAATTTCATGAACATCCGTTTAATAGTTTTTGTGTTAAAGTGTAACAAACATCCATTGTACTGATATTCGTAAATGTGATGATGTTATGTGGATTCACAATAATAACACCTATTAGTCAGTACCTCAGTACCACTTGACAGTAAGAGTAAGATGGTATCTGGTATGATATATTACTGTTATCAGCGTGGTAGCGGTGGCCGGTGGTATCACTTGCGCTTGCGCAACAGATTAACAGAAATCGGGGGCATTGCTACTGCCGAGGTCGAAGGTACTCGGTGACGGTCGGCGACTGTCCGGCTGGTCTGTTTGTTTACGTTTGGAGAAATGTACAGGGTAGTGTTGCAAAAAATTATTTATAGAAATGTTTGATGAAATCCATGAGTCAATGTATAACTAAAATTCAATTTCTCCTTGTTTTTAACCAACTTCAAAAAAGGAGGAGGTTCTCAAGTTCGACTGTATTTTTTTGTGTTTGTTACCTCAGAACTTTCGACTGGGTGAACCGATTTTATTCTTTTTTTAATCAAAAGCTGCAATGGTGCTTTTCATGTGGTCCCACTTAAAGAGCGAGATCTGACGAGTAGTTTTTGAGTTATTCCTAATTTTGAAGTTGTTTATTTTTTGTCAAGATTTATCCTCAAAGAAGTTTATGGATTCATTTGATTGTAGATCTGTATCTGCGAAGTTTTTATATTGTAAAAAATAAATTAATAATCACGGAATAAATTTTGTGCCATAAAAGAATATGTGCGATAATACAAAAATAATACTGTATCCGAATTATCACCATCCGGAGAATCATCCAAGTGAAAACAAGCCGAGTTAGCTAACAGTTTGGTTGGTCAGGAAAACAAACTATCGACCGTTACTCAAACCTGGCCAGTAAGGTGTCTAGTACTCGGATGACGTGAGCTTTGCTTGGACGCCATCTACTGAAGTAGTTTAGTGTTGCTACTCGCCAATAGATGTCAGGAAGACTATATTGTAGCAGTTTTTTAAGGCCTGAAAACACGGATAAAACGACATTTTCTAAAAATGAATCCTGGCTAGATCGATTTATCGCCCCCGAATTCCTCGCATACTAAATTTCATGAAAATCGTAGAAGCCGTTTCCGAGATTCCAAGAATATATATATTTATATACAAGAATTGCTCGTTTAAATGAATAAGATAGTGTGCGCTTGTGCTAAGTTTATGCTCCGGTATTAAATCTTAATGTAGATTGTGGCTAGTGTAGACTGACGCGATATGTCGACTGGTCCACACTCCGCACAAGTAGTTTTGTAACACTTCATTCATTGACTAGTCCACTCGCACTAGTCGCTTAATGAGAAAATTAGTCACGCACGATTCGCGGTTGGTACACCGAGCATGTTGGTCGGCCTTCTTGACTATCTTATTGTGCGCGGCCGCTGACAAGAGATGGAGATTTCTCTTGTTAACGTGTTTGTATAGGCGTTTACGTGTTTTTTTGTAGATTTTTAGTGACTGTAAAATTGTCACTTCTGATCGTTTCGATGTCTATGGAATAATACAATATGGATTAAATGAAAAAAAAATCTTGAATGCGTAACACGATGGAACGAAGATACCATAATCATAATATTTTATACGTTACCTGCATGGGGAGCTCAGATTCGTATATCTGTGTGAGATTCTCACACAGATCTTTGATTTTCAAAGCAATATGTAAGTAAAAGTAACTATGAGCATATTGTGCATTGTAGAAATTTATTATGGCTTACTTCCGAAAGAAAACATATTAAAGGAACTTGCATCTCCGAGAGATCTCTGTATCCTAAGAGCAATATAACCCGTAGATAAACATCACTTTGTGTTATGTTACGAAAAAAAAGAACCTAACCTAACCTAAAAATTGTACTACCCCTTTGTACAATTGTACTGTTTCAGACATGAGGCCAGGCCAATTTATCGTTATCAAGCAACAAAACTAACCAGTTCTATTGTTTACATCGACACGGAAACGCATCGAACTCAAAGACAATATTACATAAATGGAGCGTAAAGATGTTTTTGCATCGAATCTGAATGAGGTCGTCGTGGCCTTACTTTTTACTTTCGGCCGATTTTCCGCAGCCAAGGATGACTTACAATGAATCTTAATCGTTCGGTGCTTCGGTGGCTTCGGACCTATTGTCGGTATTGATATCGAGGTCATGTCTTTTTGCCAAAAACACCTTTTTGCGCTGATTTAGAAACGGATTTGGATTATAATTATAATAATAAACGCTTACACGCTAAATCCCTCGCAGTAGGTTTTTACCTGTGCAATGACCCGAGTGCAAATATTTATCTGTCACATAAATATCTGCCCCGGCCGGGAATTGAACCCGGGACCCCTCGCTTCGCAGGTAGGGTCTACTTACTAGGCTACAAGTTCGTCTAAATAATAATATACCTACTAATACACTTCATATTGTAATTGAGTTGGACTGAAGGTGCGTTAGCTGATACTATGACTATGATCATAGAGAAATTTTAATTTTATAATTAAAAAAAAAACCCGACAGTTTGCTCCAAACATACCGAATATCAAATATTGTGATCACGTCTGCTTTTAAACAAAAAAAAAATTGCCTCAAAATCGGTCCATAAACAGAAACTTAGACAATGTATAATTTTGTAAGCGCTGAAGAAGGAAGAATTTTTTTTAATGTATAGCAATGTCCTAACTTATAACCGCACCCCAGGTTCAATCAATCGCTTAAAATTGTATAATTCTTGACAAAAATAACCGACTTCAAAATTAGGGATAACTCAAAAACTACTCGTCAGATCTCGCTCAAAAAGTGGGACCATATGATAAGCACCAGCTTTCGATTAAAAATCATCAAAATCGGTTCACCCAGTCGAAATTTTTGAGGTAACAAACATAAAAAAATACAGTCGAACAGAATAACCTTCTCGTTTTTTGAAGTCGGTTAAAAAATGAGAAAAACCAAAGCTGTGACTGATAAAGTCATTGAAGGATGAAGGCGTATAGGTACAAACGTACATCTACTATGTGATTTTCATTTGCAACGAAGTAAAAACACATTACAGCGATTGCATGTCGTTACTAATTTTCAGTAATGTTGCTCACTTGCCAACAGTTTACTCGGTTTTTATCTTTATTGTTCCAATTACTGTATGTTTCATTGTGTTAAAAATATCTCTGGGCTTTGCTACGAATTGTATTTGAAGAAGGATTACCCAAAGTATGCGAATTAACAGTGGGTCACGTAGGTTAAAAAGGCGACGCTGTCATTCCTTTCCATTGTTTTCATATCGACAGGATTGTAGTTTTAATATACTACAATAATTTTTACCGACTTCAAAGAAACAGTCTTCGACCAAGTAGTAATAACACTAAAAAAGAATCATCAAAATTGGTACACCCAGTGAAAAATTAATGAGGTAACATATAAAAAAATACAATCGAATTGAGAACCTCCTCCTTTTTTTGAAGTCGGTTAAAAATTATAGTGCGGACGATTCATGTAACTTATTTAGAATGAATGTAGGTACTTTGTTGTTATTTTTAACTTTAATAGTTTTAATAAATCAAAGACCATTAAATTCCCTCTCCCTAGCGCCCCCCTCCCTCCCATCTTCCTCTCCCCCACCCTCCGGAAAAATTTCATCATACATAATTTTTGCGTAACTTCTTAAACCGTTTACGCAGCGCAAACAACGGAAGCTCTCAAAAAGGAATATTTTTTCCCGTTTTTGCAACATTTTCCATTGATGCTTCGCTCCTATTGGTCGCAGCGTGATGTTATAAGGCCTAAGGCCTTCCTCGATAAATGATCTATCTAACACAAAAATAATTTTTCAATTCGAACGTCAAAGTTTCTAAGATTAGCGCGTTCAACCAAACAAACAAACTCTTCAGCTTTATAATATTATAATAATATTATAATATTAGTATAGATTTACAAGTTACAAGAGCTCTTTTCTGCAACGAGAAAAGCGAATTGTGACAAACGGCTCTCAGCCAGCTCTACATTATTTTTATCGACTGTCTTAATATATATAAATTACGTGTCACGTTGTTTGTCCGCGATGGACTCCTAAACTACTTAACCGATTTTAATCAAATTTGCACACCGTGTGCAGTTTGATCCAAATTGAAAGATAGGATAGCTACTTCTCCCTTAAGACACACGGAAGGTTTTAATAAAAAAAAACTTTTGACAGAACGAAGTCTATCCGGGCAGCTAGTCGACTATAAAAATTATTGCTTTTTCCGCGTTTTCCGGGACAATATGTTATTCCAAACCATGCACTATCTGTGTGCTAAGAAACATCCATACATACAAACATAATACCATTCAGAAACTTGCACCTTTAAGTAAGTTAAAAGTGTCACCAACTTTTTACTTCTGCTAAATTGATATATAGTCAGAAAGAATCATAGTGCTGTGCCACCTGGGTGGTCGTCAGTCTACCACATTAGTAGCGTTATGATGACACCCTAATAGTGTAGGAAGCGTGTTGTGCTCACCGAGTATCGTGAAGGTCACGGAACAATGAGCTATACTTTGTTTTAATAGTGCACGTGTGGCGCACGCGACTCGTGGAGTACGTCGCCACATCTGTCTGTCTACCTTTACCTGCTAATTACGTCACACGTTAAGGGGAAGGGGGGGGGGGTCGATGTAGTGTGACAAGGGGTGGGAGGGGGGTCCTAAATTTCGTGACGTCATATTTCAAAATGGAATAATTGGTATGTATAGGTATTAAAAAGACAATGAATGGAAATAAAACTTGTTTTGGAACTGCTGTTTTAATTTTATAATTTCTAGGTGTAAAATTTCATAATAGGTGACGTCAACACTAGGGGGAGGTCTAACAAATGTGACCAGCTGTGACAAGGAGGAGGGAGGGGTCAAAAAGTCATTAATGTGACGTAATTTATGGATGGCCCCTAATAAAGCAAATTGTGTGAAAATCTGTCTAAATTTTTTTTATTATTAACTGACTAGCGCTATCGCTATGCTTTAGAATTTGTTTTTTTTTTATGGATTTGTCTGGTCAATTTTTTTTAGCAGAGCGTCACTATTGAAAGTGTCAACAAGAGTTGGGGCCGACGACGCTAAAATACATTTTTTTCTTTGTAATTAATATTTTCCAGAATCTGAGAAATATCCGCATTTTTTTTAAATATCGAAATATTTTTCCGGACTGCAATAAATCCGTTTTTAGGGTTCCGTAGCCGAATGGCAAAAAACGGAACCCTTATGGATTCGTCATGTCTGTCTGTCTGTCTGTCTGTCTGTCTGTCTGTCTGTCCGTCCGTATGTCACAGCCTCTTTTTTCCGAAACTATAAGAGCTATACCATTGAAACTTGGTAGGTAGATGTATTCTGTGAACCGCATTAAGATTTTCACACAAAAATAGAAAAAAAGCAATAAATTTTGGGGGTTCCCCATACTTAGAACTGAAACTCAAAAATTTTTTTTTCATCAAACCCATACGTGTGGGGTATCTATGGATAGGTCTTTAAAAATGATATTGAGGTTTCTAATATCATTTTTTTCTAAACTGAATAGTTTGCGCAAGAGACGCTTCCAAAGTGGTAAAATGTGTGTCCCCCCCCCCTGTAACTTCTAAAATAAGGGAATGATAAAACTAAAAAAATTATATGATGTACATTACCAAGCAAACTTCCAACGAAAATTGGTTTGAATGAGATCTAGTAAGTAGTTTTTTTTAATACGTCATAAAACGTAAACCGCAAAAAACATTGATCAAAGTTACAACGAACTACAAGAACTTTTATATTATGTTACTTGCTGCTACGGAACCCTTCATGGGCGAGTCCGACTCGCACTTGGCCGCTTTTTTATCCTAATACCTTTGTATGACACAAAAAAGTATTAATAAATAAATAGCTTTGAAGTGGATGGATGGAATTCAATGGAGTTTTTTTACTTACGAACGTTTTCCTCCATTCATATTTGTAGTTTTCTATAGCTGAGTAGCTTTTCCGTCGTTTCAGGCAAGTTAGTCATTTCATTATTCTGTTTTAAACATTCTGTAATATTGTTCTTTTGTTGAAATGGATTGCAATAAGCAGTATGTTATTCTTATTCTGTTGTTGTTTATGTAAAAAGGAGAACGGACTACTGTGTGTACGGATCGAATGTAAATCTAGTATTGCCGTAAAAACGTTATAGATTAAAAGAGACGTAAAGGTCATCATGGTGACCGCTAGTGGCAAAAATTTCTTGAGCACTTCCGTGCTTCGGAGGGCACGCAAAGCCGTCGGTCCCGGTTGTTATCGTAAAATAACAGTCGTTAAGCCATGTCGGAGGCCCTCGGGCGGCATGAGAACTTCCGACACTCGAGTTGCCACTAACCCCCCCACCACTCCGCACTGGTGCAGCGTGGTGGAGTATGCTCTAGGCCTCCTCAAGAGGAGAGACCCGTGCCCAGTAGTGTGGGCCATTAATGGGTTGAAGCCAAAAGTCAACATTATCATCGTTATGAAATCAAATTGTTAAATGTCAACTGCGTAGGAGTTTTGGCGTGAGCATTTATAGAAAACAGCTTAGATGTATGTACTCTTACTTTTTGTGTCCGGGAACGGTATCTGTGTGTGTGTTACTCTAGCCTGCTTGTATGGCATTGATCCGTTTGTGTGACTGCTTTGTGTTAGGGTTTTTTTAATTTTCATTATTACATTAGTGGCCGCGCTAGCACCTCAGAGTTGTCAGTGACAATGACAGATGCATATGTCTCCATACCCGTCGTGCTGATAAGATACCTGGATACATAACGCTGTATTTATTACACAACTTATCTTATTTTCAAGATGGCGAAAAATGTATTGTTTTTTTTAAACAGAGTAGGAGAACACCAGAGAATGACTTTACAAAAATATTGATAAAAAGTAAAGTGTAAAGAAATGACCGATATAATATAAGTATGACTCGATTAACAAGCCCCGCGTGGCGCAATGGTTACCATGCCGGATCGCCGCACGAAGGGTCCTGGATTCGATTCCCAGCGGGGCGGAAATTTGAATGATGAGTTTGAATTTCTGTTCTCGGTCTGGGTGTGACTGTCCTTGTCTAGTGTGTTGTCCATGGCACCCACGACACAGGGAATCCTAGTGTGGGGCTCTATGAGTGTGAAGCGTTATTTATTTATTTATTTATATAATTTAACGGATCGCTGAAGACAGCAAAACAAGTATTTGTTTGTAGATTGTACAAAACTCATTGCAGTTACAAAACTTATCTTTGTCACACTAAGAACAGTTCAACTCATTAACAACCTACCCAATCGTTCAGACTAGATAAAAAATTAGCTTAAACTTATGTAAAATCAAACCCGGCAGTCTCTGTCGCACATTGCTCTGCGCCATGAGATACGAAACGGCCTTGTGTTTTATGTAATACTGGCTCTCATACTTTTCATGTTTTACACGACTTGAGGAAATAAATACATTTTAAACTTCACTGTATGATGAGTAGTACAATAATTTGTATTAGCACAATGTAAATAAAGTAAAAAATACATCTGTATATTATAATTTTATTGGTTTACCTACACGACTTTGTATTAAGTAGATTTTTTTAATCATGAATATTCATAACTCACCGTTAAATAATTTTAATTTTAATAATTACAATTTTGAATTAACACATTCATTTAATTTCTATAGGTACATAATTTGTTTATAATACGTTGGATTAACTATTATGATTCTTTCTATCCCGAGAAATCGAGCTTTCCTCGCGGGATCTAATTAGCAAATAGACCGGAATTCTGAAGACTACGCAGACGAAGTCGCGGGTAGCAGCTAGTATAAAAGCATAGATAAACAAAGTACTCATACAAGAAGCTGAATTCAGCACTAGGTAAGTAGGCTAGTTGTAACAAGATGAAATGATGATTAATATCGTGATATATGTACCTGTGTATGTATGTGTCGTGAGATAACACTTGCGTTGGTGTTTATCTATGAGATTGAGGTATTGTCGACAGCGGCGCCTCTCTCGATAGCAGCGATTCTCAAAGTGTTATTATAATTTACGTTTATAATATTGGGCTAGCTGACTCGGCAAACGTTCTGTTCACTTCCCCTCCCCTTCCCCCTCCCTCACCCTCCCGCTCCCCTCCCCTAAAGCCATAAGCAGGCAAACGAGCAGACGGTTCACCTGATGGTAAGTGATCACCGCCGCCCTTGGACATTAGCAACATTAGGGGTGGACCAATGCGTTGCCGGCCTCGAAGAAAATACGAGTAGTAGACCCGCTTCTAGAAGGACCCCATGTCATAGCTTAGTGGTAACACCGATGCAGGAAATTCGTTCCACAGTTCACACATCCGTGGCAGGAAATTACGTGAAAAACGAACTGTGGACGAGCAAGCAAACTTTTTTTTTCTTAATTTAAAGAATCCTTTCGACTTTGGAAAAATGCATACACTGTTAGCTGGGCCTTCACTTTTGATTTACCTCATTAATGATATTATCATACCATATTTCATACACAATATGATTCTTTATGCATCTGCATGTCTTTTAATAATATAATGTTAACATTTAAATATTTCTGAGAAAAAAATATTTAAAACGTATTTCTTAATACAATAGAATATACAATGAACATCGTCAATTAACAACTTTGAGAGCCACTCTTATTTCTGGTATCATTATTACGTCACGTTCGCTCGCGTTGCCATGATTTTTTGTACTTTACAGAAATCAAAGTTCTGTACAAATTAATATAACTTACGCTATATTGGGGTGGGTTCAATTCAACCCATTAAAGGCCCGCCACTGAGCACGGGTCTCTCCGCTTGAGGACTAGAACCAGACCCCTCTTTCCCACTGGGCACTCGGGGCACGTGCGCAGGGTCCCATGATCGATAGGGGCCCCCTAGTTGCTGCCAGATCACTAAACGATAACCGATATTTATTACCGAAAAACATTTTTAATTCGAATTTTTAAATCGAACCTAAATTACTGACTACAATACCAATTTGTTTACTAGCTTTTGCAGAAATCTAGAGGCTTGCTTATCTACTTTATTTGTTTATTCTAACAAAATAGTGTTCTGACAAAGTCATTGGGGCCCCATTATCCTAATATGCCCAGGGCCTCCAGTAGGTTAAAAACGGCCTTGACTAGAACGTATACCATCAAGTACAGTGCGGATTGGTGTAGTGAACCAAACTTAATATGAAGTAAGAATTAAGTACTATAACATTCATTCAATATTGACATTATTGAGTAGATACTTACTGAGTAGATACAATAGAATTATTGTAAGGAGGCGACGCGACACATATGAATACGTTGACAATGACCATTCGTGACTGACCGCTTTGCTTCAACGTGACTCAATTGAATCCTGGATGAATTATCATATCTGCTTATTATCATACAAGCGGCTGTGCTTACATTACGTATAAATAATTTGTACGCGTACAAGCCAAGGTACTTTGTTTTGACCCTGTTGAATCTTTCAGAAACGTACATTTTCTCTTTTCTTACCGCTGAACTATAATGTCATAGAACAGACATCTCGAACAAAATGTGTGTCCCGCCGGGAGGTTCTATTTTCAAAATTGAGCCCCCGTTCTCCTTTCAAAATCGAACGAATCCATTGAAAATTGAAGCCGATCGGCGCCAATTCATTGGGACATACATTGTGTTCGCGGTGTCGGTTCTATATGCTAGTAATAATACTTCAATGTTTCTTACCTACTATTTGCGAAATGATGGAGTACGCTCTAGGCTTGTGCCCTAGAACTACTCAAGAGATCTGTGCTCAGTATTGGGCCATTAATGGGTTGAAGCTAGACATTAAGTTTGGTTTGAGAGCCAGTGCTTTCTCAGCCGGCAACGATTTCGGTGATGGTCTTACTGATGTCAGGGTGACGGTGAACCATCAGGAGGTTTGTCTACCTGCTTGTCCGCTACTTACATAAAAACAATCCATAACTTATATCTGGTGGCGGCCTGTGGTGGTGGCGATGTCGAACGAAAAGTCCCAGATTTGATTCTCAATATGATAATTTATTGTTATGTGTTAGATAGACGATGAATCTGACAAGAAATTATAACAAGATTATAGTTACTTAATTTTAATTGTATCCCCCGCTACAAAATCCTGCGTTGCGGGATGAACGAACGTAACTAAGGCATACGCATTGAAGTATTATTACTAGCATATAGAACCGACACCGCGAACACAATGTATGTCCCAATGAATTGGCGCCGATCGGCTTCAATTTTCAATGGGTTCGTTCAATTTTGAAAGGAGAACGGGGGCTCAATTTTGAAAATAGAACCTCCCGGTGGGACACATTTTTTTCGAGATGTCTGTTCTAAGACATTTTACTTCAATGGGCATACTACCGATTTGTGTATATCATTTGACGTTAATGCAACAGTTAGATATTTATTTATGTTCCTGGTCTGGGTGTGTGTTCCAGTCTTTGTATGTTGTCCATGGCACCCACGAGTCATCGACACAGGGAATCCTATTGAATCCTATACGTACTCGTACCCTATCCTGTGGGGCTATGAGTGTGCAACTGTCTGTAGCGGTATTTACTTGCTTTAAATTTTTCAGTGAAACGTGTTACCTTGAACGTTACGTCAGTAATAAGTTAAATTGGTCACACACGATTTACTTAAGTTATGTACATGAAGAGTTGTGCTAGAAGTGCCTTTTCACACGTCTCGGCGGCCAGCTTGACGAAACGCCATTCAGCGCTACGTATGTATGTTATTATATGTTTCGAACTGAATGTATGAAATATTATGGATTTTTTAAGTTTAATGGACTTGGCGTGATTCTTATAGTGAAACTGTTTTTGTTCGGATCAATTAGGTATACGATTTATTATTTTATGGAAACAAATAAACGTAATGAGCAGACCCGTCTTTCCCACGGGGCACTCTGGGCAAGTGCCCAGGGCCCCGTGATAGTTAGGGACCCCCTAGTACCTGCCAGATCACTAAACGATAACCGATATTTATTACCGAAAAACTTTTTTAATTTAGTTGTTATTCTCGCCCAAAAATTAGGCTTTCCGATTTCGGCATGCTTAGATAAATAAATAAAAATAAATCTAGAAGTTTGCTTATCTACTTTCTTTGTTTATTCTATCATAAAAATAGTGTCAAAGTCATAGGGGCCCCATTATCCTAATATGCCCAGGGCCTCCAATAGGTTAAAGACGGCTTTGGTAATGAGGCGTGCACTTTTGGATTTTCCAATAATATTCTTCTTTGTGTCAAGTGAAAATGACGTCATAGATGTCGTAACAATTCGGTCCACATATGCGTATTTTGGAAAACATCGATAATTTTGAAACTGCCAAGTTATTGAGCCTTGGCCGTTTCACGACGCACACAAATTGACATCGCACGCGCGTTACGTAGCAATGCGTCGCTAACTGTTGTCAACACGAGCGATGTACCGATTGCTTAAAAATTGAGATTTAGGTCAACTTTAAGGAGTACTAGATGACTCGGCGAACTTCGTATCGCCTAACTATTTTTTTTTAATAAAAGTAGCCTAAGTTACTCCTTGTTACATCAGCTATCTGCCAGTGAAAATCACGTCAAAATCGGTCCAGCTATTTCAGAGATTAGCCGGAACAAAAAGAAAAGACAAACAGACAGACAAAAATTGCAAAAAATGTTGTTTTGGTATATGTACCGTGTATAAATCCAAGTGAACTTAGTAAAAAGGGGTTATTTTAATATTACAAACAGACACTCCAATTTTATTTATTTGTATAGATATAGATTAAAAGTTTGTCATGTTCGTGTCTACCAATCCGTACCGAAACAGCGTGGCACAGTCATTGAATTATAAGGCTACGTTCACACGGCGTCCATTCGATTCGATTTTTTCCCGTATACGGTTTTCCCGTATACGAGGCAGTCGTTCACACGACAACACGATTTTAACGTTAACGTTTATACCGAATGGAAAGTAGCCAGTTGTTTAGTGCGCGTCATCATGGATCCACGTGTTCCAGTACTTTTATATTGGTTTTATAAACGGAAACGCAAGCAGCGTCCTAGGAGGTATTTATTGGGTTCAACCTTTTCTAAAGACTGGTCCTCATCGAGAAAGAAGATTCGAAATTTTTTTCTCATAGCCCCTCACTAGGATTCCCTGTATCGTGGGTGCCATGGACAACACACTAGACAAGGACTTTCACACCCAGACCGAGAACAGAAATTCAAACTCATCATTCAAATTTCCGCTTCGCTGGGAATCGAACACAGGACCGTTGGCGCGGCGATCCGACAGGGTAGCCATCTCACCACACGGGTCGTCAAAACATAAAATTATAAATGTGTATCTCAAAATGTTTAAAAATAAAACTACACCCGAGCGAAGCCGTGGCGGGCCGCTAGTATTCGATAAAATCGTTTCGAGACGCGGGCCTCCGTGGTGACAAATTCCAACCGTATACGGGAAGAAATATTTCTCGAATACGATATTTTCCCGCATAGACTCCGTGTGAACAGTTCAATACATTTCCTACCGGCACTGCTCTATTCGATAAAATCTCGTGTACGGTATACGGGAAAAATGTTGCCGTGTGAACGTACACTAATGTTATAGAACAGACATCTCGAACAAAATGTGTGTCCCCGCCGGGAGGTTCTATTTTCAAAATTGAGCCCCCGTTCTCCTTTCAAAATCGAACGAATCCATTGAAAATTGAAGCCGATCGGCGCCAATTCATTGGGACATACATTGTGTTCGCGGTGTCGGTTCTATACGCTAGTAATAATACTTCAATGCTTAGTAATGAGTTTAATGAATTAAATTGAGATGGTTTTATCAACGCCGACGAAGATATCATCTATACTAATATATAAAGAGGAAAGTTTTGATTTTTTGTTTGCATTGAATAGGCTCCGAAACTACTGAACGGATTTGAAAAATTCTTTCACTGTTGGGAAGCTACACTATCCCCGAGTAACATAGGCTATATTATATTTAAAAAAAATTAGAGATCCTTAATAAAACTCCAATAAGGTGTAAAAAAATAAGAAAACCGAAGCAAAGCGAGAGCGGTTACTCGTTTATAATATTTTTGCAGCCACAGTCGAGTGCCTGTAATTAGGATAATCTGTTATCTGTTATGTAAAGAAATGAATTATGTGGATACAAGTGGTTCGCGGAAACGTAGTGTTTATATAATAATAAAATTAATAAACATTGTTTAAATAAAAATACCCACTATAATGATTCATCGTGGCGTAGGTAATGTACTACTCGTAATGTTGAGTTACCGGCGTTACCGCGTGCATGGATTTTACCATGACTGAATTGTCAATTTTTATCGGGATAATAATATAATGTACATTGAATTAATTATATAGTATATAGTCAAATTTCTTTTGCCTCAATAAAATTTGATGCACAACTGAGAAAAAAGAAAAACAATGTAATATAATGTTATATAATTTAATAATAGTAATGATATATATATATATATATATATATATATATATATATATATATATATATATATATATTTAGCAACTCACAGAAATAATGCTTAAAAAAAATAACAGTCACCACCCTTTTTAATTTATTTCAGTACTTGATATTTTTTATTATGACACAAACTAATCACAACCTCACAAAACAGATCGTTTCACTAATTAGTTTTACTGATACGCAATCCGGCAGAGCTTCCGCACGCAAGGACATCTAAGTGTAAAGTGCCCGGTACTGCCCGGCGCACGTCTATTTATGGGCACTGCCCCCTCCACGCCATTATCTTCTTAGAAACTGCTAACAATATATATATATAATTGTAATAATAATAGTAATATGATAGTGACATTGAATGTTAAATTATTTAAATATAATGTAAATACATTTTAATAAATTTATATAGATTTGCACACCATCAACATGGTACATTGTGAGCTGCAAAAATCTAAAATTAAGACCTATATGTAACCACAATTTTTGCAAATAAAATATTCATTCATTCATTCATTCATTCATTCATTCATTCATTCATAAGTTACTAGCTGACCGGGCAAACGTTCTTCTGCCAAAAATTTTTTAGGGTTGGGGGATTATTTCTTTAAACGTCCCAAATCGTAATGATAGCTGTTTATTTGAGCGAATTTTTCATAGAAACGTTTCCGGATGTCTTGTGCCTGTATTGATTATGCTTGTTAATTATCCTCGATTAGTCATCGCTTCAGCCAATTTTCGAGTGAACTTGAGTTTTAGCTTGTGTTTTAACAGATTTCGTAAGCCTTGTCTTTCGAGAGGTTCCTACGTGTCCGTTCATACAGACCGACTCGGAAAGGTGCTCTCCTATTTTTGCGTTTAAAAAAGGGACTTGGGATATCGAAATAAGGTTGATTTTTTTATTTACTTTTTATATTAAATAATTTTGAAAAGAAGTGCAATAAACGTTGTAGCTACTTGAAAGGTATGTTTCTTACGTAGAGACTTGTAAAGAAATTATCTTTTATTTCTTAACTGAAGTGTGTGTGTTTGCGTGTACTGTGTATTAAATATAATTTTCAATTAAATACATCTATTAATGTCTAAATTAAAATTTAAGTTCACACTTAATTAGAACCGATGACATTGCAATAATTTCAAACTTATCCATAACAATATAAATAAAGTTATTCGAACATTGTTATATTTTTTATATTGTAGTAGTTAACGGTCCATGAATCATTTTAAATCAATTAAGAATTATGCAACGCACAATGTAAAGTATTCTTTGATATGTTTGTCCGCGGAATCAAAGCAAACAGTTTGTCTGTCAAGTACCTGAGGATTACACCGTGGCTTATGTACATATTCATATGTGTAGTCATGTACTCGTATTATCTCTGAGCGGAACGTCATGTCACTAGAGCTAGAGCATGGCGCAATGTGACTCCCAACACTTTGAGAACCACTGATAACCGCTACACAGACATTTTTATTCGCATTTACATATTTAAATTGTATGATATTTTTAATGATAATTCGCTTCGTTACAAGGATTTTTAATGCTTAGCTAACTATGTTTATAATCATGTTGATTTAGGCATATTTTATAATATATGTACATAAACAATTACAGTACTTTTTTACTTTGATATAAATAAATAATAAACGCTTACATACTCATACAAAACAGAATTACATCCAATAAAGTACTTAAATGTTATATTCATAATATTATAATAATAAACGCTAACACACTCACACCCCCGCCGTATGTTATTACCTTTGTCGCGGGTGGTATGGACGACACATATAACACATCACAATAACACCGTGCACCCGAGTACAAATATTTATCTGTCATATAAATACCTGCCCCAACCGGGCATCGAACTCGGGACCTCTCGTTTCGCAGGCAGGGTCGCTACCAACTAACAACAGAACTAACGTAATGTGCAATTTTAAGTTTAAAGATCTATTCAACGGAGTCGAATAAAATGCGATTTGGCTCAATTTTTGTCTGGCAGTACATTTAATAACCACAGAGACAAAAATGACTTAACAACACTGGTAAAAACCATTTGACAAAATCTCGTTTCCTTCAACGATAAATCGAAATATACGTCAAACTATCGATTACAATCGAACGATTATAAATGAAGTAATGACCTAATAATAGCGAGAATTATCCGTCGCAATGTATACTTCGGCCGCTGTATCTTGGCGCGTCTGAACTTCGCGCAGAAGGCTGCGCAGTAACATAATTTGCCAATACTCGATACGCGGTGTATTGTGTCTCAGTCACACGTTAGCATGTTCGTGTTGCCATCTCTGTCTTACATGCGCTAAAGTTCGCAAAGCCTATGTTCAGACGCGCCAAGATACAGCGGCCGAACTGTACAATTCGCGTGTATAAAGCTGGTCATACACGATCCAAGTGTACTTAGTTTGCAGTTTGACTTGATGCGGCATCTAGTTTGCATGAGATAGCTATATGGCCAGATAGCCATACACCGGCAAGTTTATTGGATGCGTGTTTGGCAAGCTTTAGGCTCGTATTAATAAACCGATCTTTGCTTAAGAGCGCGATCTTGGGTCTTAAGGGTAAGTAGTGTAGTTAGTTGAGCATTTCTAACCAATTATCATTGGAGCAAAGAATAGAAGCGTCTGTGATAACTGACGTGATCTGACGTGACGATGTGTAATTAATGAATGTATAAAGTAGAAGGACTTCAAGCATGCAAATTCATGTTTTCCTCTTCTCAATCATCCGACCATAAATCGTATATCAATCACTAATAAGGGGCCATCCATAATTTACGTCACACGTTAGGGGGTGATCGATGTAGTGTGACACTGTGTGACAAGGGGTGGGAGGGGGTCCTAAATTTCGTGACGTCACATTTCAAAATCGAATAATTGGTATGTATAGGTAAATATAAAAAATAATGGAAATAAAACTTATTTCGGAACAGGTGTTTTAATTTAATAATTTCTAGGTGTAAAATTTCATAATATGTGACGTCACACTAGGGGTTCTCACAAATGTGACCAGCTGTGACAAGGGGGGTGTAGGGGTCAAAAAGTCATGAAATTAGTGTGACGTAATTTATGGATGGCCCCTAACATAATTATGAGCAAATCAACACGTGCGTCCTCCCCAACATCAGGTCGCACACTACCAAGTTACCAACACCTGTCTTTAGCATTATCATCGCCATTTATTTGTATTTTGTTTTTCATGATAACGTAGTAATCAGTTCCATTCGGTCGGTCGACGCGGCTTGACGCGTGTGGACGTCGTCGCGTCGCTAAATCACGTCGGTTAGTGATGTCAAGTCTTCTCGACCACGCTTTATTACGTAATTATTGTAGGTCACTATTACGAGTACAATGATACATTCAAGTGATGGCTGTAGATCTTCGATAGATGAAAGCCAGTGGTTTCTTAATTTTCGTTGACAGTAGGTATTTATTCAAGGGCTTATGAATGTTTTTTTTTTAGTTAATGTTTACTTTTATTACCTTATATTTTATTTTCAAAGGAACATTTTACATTTTTTTTCTTTAGTCTATAATGTTTCATTTACATCCGCAGTATTAATTTAGGAATGCCCTTATATTCAAAAGAAACTAATTTTTTTAAAAGTTATTTTGAGTTTTAATTCAATTTCAACGCGTAATAATAATAATATAATATTAAGAATATGTAGTGTTGAGGAGAATATTTCAATAACATATTAAGTGTTATAGTATTTTAATATTTTATTCACATGGAATAATAAAATCAAAGCTTTTATTAACATGGATTGTCAAGCTTAAAAGCTATGATGTTGATAACAAAACCGAAAACTGAGTTTCAATAAAGATAATTAAAAATATTTAAATGGTCCATTTAGCACGCGAAAGTTACAGTTGATTGTGAATGTTACAAAATATTTTATTTTCGTTCTTAACACTGAATTTCAGAATTTATTAATATACAACGGCATAATATTTACACCTTTTAGTCGGGTTGTGTCATAAATTACATTTTAGTAGTTCTTTGAATTGTCACTGTCTCCTTTGGATAAGTTACACCAAAGAAAAGAGTGAATAGGCTTTGTGCTCACCACCTTGGACCACATCTCCACTTACCATCAGGTGGGATTGTGGTCAAGCATTAACTTATTTGTGTAAAAAAAAAGTTATCATCATCACCGATGCGTTGCCGGCCAAGAAAGAAAAGATAAGAAAGAAATAATTTGTTTTTTATAACAACTAGCTGCCCGGACAGACTACGTTCTGTCAAAAGTTTTTTTATTTAAACCTTCCGTGTGCCTTAAGGGAGATGTAAGCTATCCTGTCTTTCAAGTTGGATCAAACTGCGCACGGATGCAAATTTGATTTAGATCGGTTTAGTAGTTTAGGAGTTCATCGCGGACAAACAAAGTGACACGTAATTTATATATATTAAGATTTATAATCATTATCTCAGAGATCAATCTTGGGCCTTCAATGACATGAATTTAAAAGAAAGTAGGATTTTTTTTAATATAGCAGAAACATTCAATATCTATCTGCCTACAAGTGAGGTACAAATATCTTACCTTCAATAATTAACCTCGTAATAATATTGCATTGCAGTATTTACATTAGAACTCTTCGAATGTTTCCAGTCGCCTGCTCTATCGTTTTTTAACGGTCATTTCATGCTTGTCTTCTCTCATTCTTAATTAATTTCTATTGACCTTATTTCCTTCGACACATCGGTGGTTCGGTCGAAACAAACTCGAGGTAGTGATCTATAATAACGAAAAGCAACAAAGATCTGGCTGACTACTGAACACATTGGCCTAGTGGGCACATGTCTGACCACATGTCTCTTCTTGAGGAGGCCTAGAGCATACTCCACCACGCTGCTCCAGTGCAGATTGGTGAAGTTAGTGGCCAAAGTGTCGAAAGTTTTCACGAAGTTTCCCTGCCGTCTGAAGGCATGCGACATAGCTTAACGCTTACAATAACAACTGACGGCTTTACGTGCCCTACGAAGCCCGGAAGCGCTTAAGTTTTTGCCACTAGCGGTCACCCATCCAACTACCGACCGCGCCCGCTGTTGCTCAGCTACGTCGATCAAGGTTCGATACAAGATACTTCAAAGTGGTTACCAAGTTCGGTAAATGAATGAACCAGATATGGCCACGTGCTAATAGACGAAATAAGTAATTGACTCGTGGGATAGCCATGTAGTTGATAGTAATATTTTAAAGTTAAAGTTTGTAACTTTGGATGTTTTAACTTATCTTCGATACTTTTGTATGTAAAAAGGATTTTCTTAGGAAAAATAGGTATTTTGCATCGTGAAGTAAAGCGATGGAGTGATTATTTTTAACCGACTTCAAAAAAGGAGGAGTTACTCAATTCGACTGTATTTTTTTTAATATTTGTTACCTCAGAACTTTCGATTGGGGGAACCGATTTTGATGATTCTTTTTTTAATCGAAAGCCGGTGCTTGTCATGTGGTCCCACTTAAAGAGCTAGATCTGATGACTAGTGTTTTGAGTTATTTTGAAGTCGGTTATTTTTTAGGGTTCCGTAGCCGAATGGCAAAAAACGGAACCCTTATGGATTCGTCATGTCTGTCTGTCTGTCTGTCTGTCTGTCTGTCTGTCTGTCTGTCCGTCCGTATGTCACAGCCACTTTTTTCCGAAACTATAAGAGCTACATATACTGTTGAAACTTGGTGAGTAGATGTATTCTGTGAACCGCATTAAGATTTTCAGACAAAAATAGAAAAAAAAACAATAAATTTTGGGGGTTCCCCATACTTAGAACTGAAACTCAAAAATGTTTTTTTCATCAAACCCATACGTGTGGGGTATGTATGGATAGGTATTCAAAAATGATATTGAGGTTTCTAATATCATTTTTTTCTAAACTGAATAGTTTGCGCGAGAGACACTTCCAAAGTGGTAAAATGTGTGTTTCCCCCCCTGTAACTTCTAAAATAAGAGAATGATAAAACTAAAAAAAATATATGATGTACATTACCATGAAAACTTCCAACGAAAATTGGTTTGAATGATATTTAGTAAGTAGTTTTTTTTTAATACGTCATAAATCGTAAACCACAAAAAACATTGATCAAAGTTACAACGAACTACAAGAACTTTTATATTATGTTACTTGCTGCTACGGAACCCTTCATGGGCGAGTCCAACTCGCATTTGGCCGCTTTTTTTTTCTTGGTAAAATTCAGATTATCGCGAACGTTGTCTAAACTGCAAGGGATTTAATGATTTTTTTAGTAACACTACAACTGAGCGTAACAAGTTAACATAAATATCTTGTGTTATTTTAATTTGTTTTGTTTATAATCCGCGACTGCCGTATTTTTTGTTTATTTGTATATAGGCAAGTATCGGTAACCATTGAAAAAAATTTGACATACTTACTTATTTGTAATTTGTAACTTAGAAATATACCAGCTGACACGGCGAACTTTGTATCGCCTAACAAACTTATTTTTTTCTAAAATAAAAGTAGCCTAAGTTACTCTTGTATCATCAGCTATCTGCCAGTGAAAGTCTCGTCAAAATCGGTCCAGCCATTTCAAAGACTAGCGGGAACAAATAAACAGACAGACAAAAATTGTAAAAAAAATTGTTTTGGTATATGTACCGTGTATGTATTCAAATGCAGTTAGTAAAAAGCGGTTATTTTAATATTACAAACAGACACTCCAATTTTATTTTTTTGTATAGATAACAGGTCTTAACAATGGAAGTACATCTGGAATCATAAAATGATAATTGTTTAATACAGCTTTCTTTCCTCTCTTTACTTCCGGCTGGCAACGCATCAGTGAATCCGCAATTGTCACTCATATGTAATTTCTATAATCGACTGTGTCCACTTAATCAGGCTCCTCTGCCCATTTGTCGGCTACTCTATATACAAAAAGAATCATCAAAATCGGTTCACCCAGTCGAAAGTTCGAGGTAAAAACATAAAAAAAATACAGTCGAATTGAAAACCTCCTTTTGAAGTCGGTTAAAAAGTAAATAAAGTTGAGATACTTACGTGTAGTTTCAGATATTTATCGCGATAATTAAACTACGTTTTCGTTTTGACTAATCGGTGACAATTTTGTTAACAATTGTCTTGAATGAAGGCACTTCGGACGAGGACGCGTTACGTCATTATTGGTGGCGGGTTCACACTATGATAGTAGATGTTATATTTTTGTTTCACAATTATTTTATTGAAAAAGCTTACAAACGACCACTACAGGCATCACTGATGCGTTGCCGGCAAGAAAGAGAAAAGAAATGATTACTTGTTTTTTATAGATCTTTAGTATGCATTAAAAGTATCTCGTCGGTCTATTATATAATTCGCTCACCTAGTAATACAACGGCACATTTACGTTTGTCATATTTTACAGGAGCGAATTTCAAAAATTATATAAAAATGTTTAAAATTAATTTATGGGTTCTTTTTACGTTTCTATCAGATTATATGGGTTTGGTTACTAGTATAGACATTAATACATATTTACCACTATATAGATTATGCACTTTTAAACACGTATACCATATATACTAAATTTCTCATTTTTTGCAGATGTGCCATTATATTACTAGGTGAGCGAATTCAACATTTTTCATTAATTACTTTTTTATTTTGTATTTTATGTAATTTAAATCGAAAAACAAATTGTCAAAAAATATCAAAATATAAAATAAACGAAATCAGAAATATACGTAAGTCATTTTGACTAAACTGAATTAGTCCACTGGTGGTAAGGTCCCTCGGAGGGATTATATTGGTAATATTGATTTTAATTGGTAATTAATACCTTTATTACCATTATTATTATTTCTTCATAGGGTTCGCCTGGATAGCTACCATCCGTGAACATAAGTCAGCCGTCAAACGACTCGTCGTGTTCCGGCTGGAGACTTGAGAGCCAGTTCTTTCTTTTTCCTCTCTCTTGCTTGGCCGGCAACGCATCAGCGATACCTTTGGTGTCGCTGATGTTCATGGGCGACGATGGCCACTTACCTTCAGGTGGATCGTCAGCTCGTTCGACGGCTATTTCCATAAAACAAATTGTTGTGAGTCAAAATATCGGCAAGAAATATACGTATCGCAAGTGCTATCTAATAGAAAAATGTTTAAAATCATATAATTTAATAAAATATTATTTTATCAAAAATTGCCCAGGTGGCTATCGATCACTATCTACGTGTAAGTTAGCCGTGTGAAATATAAAAATTTGAGTTCGTTCTACTTAATTACTTAATTGTTATTGTAATTGTTATACAAATGGCCGTTCTGTCTTGCACGGTGCTTGACTGTCGGAATTAGGCAATGGTCCACGCGTAAGGTACTTTTACGCCCAAACTCAGAGTCACTAACAGTTACTTAAATCGCTCCTTAGAATTAGTTACTACTTAGTAAAGACTAAGGAGTGATTAAAGTAACCGTTAGTGATTCTGAGCTGGGGCGTTTAGCTCTATGGACGAAAATCCATTTCCTCACTTATATTTAAAATGTATGACACGTACGCCCCAACTCAGAGTCACTAACGATTACTTAAATCGCTACTTAGCACAGAATTTGTATGGTGATTATTTACTGAGCGATTTAAGTAACCGTTAGTGACTCTGAGTTGGAACAATAATGAAATACTACATGAAAACCTCATCAATTATACGTTCTAGAGACACTATTACCGTAGTCAGTAAATATATAGGGTTGGCAACGGTGTGTTTTTTTAAATCTTTCCATCCGTAATCTTCAAGTTAATTAGCTAGCGTGGCAAAGTCGGAAACTCACAACATTAGCTTTATTGTTATTATCTTACTAATACAATCATAGCAGCATGGTATGGTAGAGTATGCACTAGGCCTCCTCAAGAGGAGAGACCAGTGCCACAAATGAGTTGAAGACTTAAAGCCAGTTTATTGAAAACAGCCGTAAATGAACCAGCACATATCAACAATTAAGGCAACGAATTATCACTGTTGCGATCGGCACCGCGGCATCGCGGCCGCCATTGAGTGTCGTGATCAGAAAATATTAATATACATCGCATCGCATGACACAATTGGCGTTCGCAGCATTCCCACATTTATTGTACCCGGAGTCTGTGTTGCCTGTAGGGTTGTCGACTTGGTTAGATTAGAAAAGTTCTTATTTGTATAGTGGTGTTTAAAAAATTTATATTTTTCATGATATTTTATTTAAGCTTTTAAAATGTTGTGTTTGTGCTGTTGGCCTCTGAGGAGTTCTCTCGTCAGGAACCAACCCTCAGCATAGTTACAGTTCACCAGTTTCTTGTTCATTGTGTATCAATTTATGTTTCAACTCCGTAGGATGAGAGGAAGTAGTTCTAATTCAGCTTGCAAGATTTGATCCATACATATTACATGATAAAAAACTAACGAACAAAAAAACTTAAACAAAAGCTTGTAGTAAAAAGGAGAAGAAATCAGTATAGCACAAATAAGTGAGTGAAAAACAAACATCCTTTGATCATTAAGTTAATCACGTATTCACTTGATTATTTTACATCAATAACTTCCCTAAGTATTGCGAGGGTGTACATCCTCCGCAAGTACGATTGGTAAGAAGGTAAAGCTCTCTGCTCGGAGCAGGGTACGTTCTTCTTGTAAATAAGCTGGCACTACTCACTGATTCAGCAAAAATAATTTGTTATAATTACAATTATTAACAAAGAACACACAGTTTTTGTAGACACATTGTTAGTATTTAAAAGGCACATCAGATAAAAAAATATAATACCAAGCAACTTTTAAAGATCGGCCTCCACAGTATACGCCCAGCTGACCGATCTTCCATCATCGATGGAAACCCAGCTGACAGATGCATTTTTGTAAAAACCAACTGTCATGATTTAAAAATTAGAAGAAAAATACATCTGCCAGCCAAGGTATATTGAACACCTCGTTACAGTATTTCCTTCCATACGTATTTTCCTTTGGTAGTTATTCTAAACTGTTTATTATTTTGTAAACCAAGATTGAAACCCACTTCAAAACTCGGACGTACAAAAATGTTCTAAATCTTCAGTTACATTGTATTAAAGTACTTTTGCCAACCCTAGTTGCAAAAGAATTCATTAACTTAATGAATTAAATTTTACTTCATAAATTGAATAAGTAGATAGTGTGCAGCAATGATATTAATCACTACTCATGCATTTATTGGATTTAAATAGAAACTTTATGATATTTTGGACTCTTTTTTTCACGAAAATTATAAAATATTTGTATGCACAGTAGACCAACTACAGGGTGTCGGGCAATGAACTGGTGTCGGGTATGTACATATATATATTAAACTTACTTTTATAAACCGCCTCTAACGATTTTTCTTGGCCAATGGTTAGCTGGTAGAGAATGCATTGAGCATTAAGCTCGCCATTTGTACCGTGATATTTTATTGTGGTCAATAATGGTCTATAAAATAAATAAATAAATAAACCATCCCATTTGATAGTAAGTGGCGATGAGCGTACTAACTTAGCAAAAGATTCTTGAAGACGCCCACGTTACAATTGAGCGTGTACGGTAACGGGCAAGATATTCCAGTCCTTCGCGGCCCGCATAAAAATGGCTATCCATCCTTCCATTCCATCCATTGACGTTGGCATCCTGAGCAAGCGAGTCTTTGGTCTATTTTCCAGTATCTCGTTATTTTCATACATATTGGCAGGCTTCAATCGTAATTCGTAACCTATTTCGTAAACGTGCCTCATAACGTCCGGCAAACCGTCTTCTCTGCCCGTAGATGTTCATAGATCCTAAATGCATTAACAATGTATTAAGGAATCTTTTTCTCTTAGAACTGTATTTTTATTGAAACTATCAAACTTATGTGCAGCATTTGATTGTCCACAGAAGTTCCGTCCTGGCGTCATTCCAACTACCAACTGCACCAAGAAAAATAAATAATCCTATACAGTTTGTCGTAAATAGACCTTGAAACTTAGAAGTTGGTTCGTCCACGTCTCCCCAGATTAGAATGATTGTTTTATCTCCAAGAAATAACGATATCTCGTGTCTCTAAACATGATAAAATTCGCTTAATTTTGTGTGAAAAGCGTTAGAAATAGGTTGACAGATACTTTAAATTATTTCAAATAGTAGATCAATACGAGATATTATCGTAATAGATAAATAGTAAACGCATTTTACTTCGGAGTTAGATTCTCTGTGCTACAGAAAATGTTAGTACCCAACCAATAATATTAACATTACGTTTTATTTTTCCACTGATATTAACTTACGCATACTCTATTTTCCCTTCAGCACATATTTCCCGTCCGACTCTTGGTCACACGGGTCACACCAGATTGTCACACCAGTTAGGAATTTTCATTCTTGTTAGTAGCAATACTTTATTTTTGCACCATTTATTATTTGTCGTTATCGAGTAGCAAGGTGTGGGAGGAATGATACAACCTCGGCCCAGAAAAAGTTACTTAGCTCCAGTTATTAGTCCAGAATAAGTTTAAGTTTCTTGGTTTGTAAATGAAACACCCCCCCCGCGGTGAGAGATAAATTACACATATATCTACATACATAGTGTGTTATTAGTAGTTCTCAACGCGCCCTTAGGCCAGGTTTCTGACACAAATACAATTTAATGAAAGCTATTAACTGAGCCTGTTAAATATAGGTCGTATTTGATAGGAATAACGTTATGTGAGAAGTTGACGTATTGTAGTATTGACGTATTGGCGTTTGTAATGACGGCGTGGAGTGACGCGCAGGGTCTCATAACTAGACTTTACATAGGGCCAGGTGCATAATGTTAAATAGTGTTAAGTTAACCTTCATGTCATAGATTACTAAATGCCGCCTGCGGCTTCTCCGCGGAAAAATGGTTTAACAAACATATAAACGTCCAGATCATCCCACGAGATTAAACTGGGATAAAAAATGTATACCCTGTTTTTACCCGAGTGTCAGGAAGGGTTATGTTGTACGGGGTTCTATGTTGGCATGACAAAAAATCAAATAATGAATCAATCAGTTCTCACTTTTTTTCGAAAACTATTAATCTCTTTAAAATCTAAACTCAGCCGCAACGCAAACCATAGCTATCTAATCTTCACATTTTTTATCGAGTTTTGGGAATATGCTGAATATGGTAGAAATGTAGCTGCAGGGGGTCCACCGAAACCAGCTAAATGAAAGTGATCTATGAGAAGAAAAGTCTGGGAACCTCTGCATTATACAGTTATACACAGTGGGTCAGTAAAAATAAATGACGCTACCGTATAAGCACTGTTTGCTGAACTCATTTTGATGCAATTATCTTATCTAATGTGTGATATTTATTTGTGCTATACTTTATCGGGTTTGAATGTACATATTTGCGTTGTCTCTCTAAGACGCCTGTTGTCAGGGGAATGGACGTCAAGATATTACGACGTGTTATCAATGATTCATGATCACATTAATATCCTGCAATCCGCACTGGAGCAGCGTGGTGGAGTATGCTCTAGGCCTGTTTATTTATGAGGAGACACGTGCTCTGTACTGGGCCGTTACTGGGTTGAAGCCCTTCTGACTATCGAGGGGTAGTGTGTAGGAGTCAGTTCATGGTGTCTAATTAGTAATCAATAGGTTCTGAAAGGTCTCATAGCCCGGCGGTTTGCGTCGATCCTATGTGATCGACAAAGTTAAGTAACAGCGGGTGCGATCGGTAGTTGGATGGGTGACCGCTAGTGGCTAAAATTTCTTGAGCGTTTCCGTGCTTCGGAGGGCACGTAAAGCCGTCGGTCCCGGTTGTTATCATAAGATAACAGTCGTTAAGCCATGTCGGAGGCCCTCGGGCGGCATGAGAACTTCCGACACTCGGGTTGGCCACTAACCCGTCCACCAATCCGCACTGGAGCAGCGTGGTGGATTCTGCTCTAGGCCTCCTCAAGAGGAGAGACCCGTGCTCAGTAGTGGGCCATTAACACTAGAAAGACCGAAATTTCGGCTTACCACGAAAGACGGACAGGGGTCACATGACCCATTTTGAAACTTCGTCGCCGATTATTCTGATGTTTTTTCAAATAATGACTTCATATTTCTTGACTTTTAATAAAATAGTTACATATTGCAACGTTTAAACAGAATAGGAGTTGTGGGAGTGAAATTAAAGAAATATCTACCTATAAAGCAGGTTTAAATTTGAGCTTTGAGTTCTGAAATTTTAATCTTAATTATAGTTGTTAAAATTTATATTTATATTTCTTTAAAGCTTATGTTATATTTTACATTTATGACTTTATTCGGATGTAAATAGAATGATGTAGGTATGTAATCAAATATGTAATCTACACATGTTTTATTTCGTTATCAAACCAACATTCTTGTTAGACAAATAAATAAAATCAATCCATTTGGTAATCAAATCACTAATCAATCAAATGTGATGATTAGCTGAACACAATTACGTTCCCATTATTGAACGAAATCAGGGCATTGCATGTCCTTGATATAAATACAGTATTTGATTACTTTACCCGTTTTGATTAAATCCCAATATTATATCCATCCATACAGCAGTGATAGCCTAGCGGTTAGAAAGTTGGTCTCTCGTACGGAGGGGCCCGAGTTTAAATCCTGGCACGCACCTCTGATTTTCAAATATTATGTGCGTATTCGAAGTTAATTATCACTTGCTTCGGTAAAGGAAAACATCGTGAGGAAACCTGCACACTGGAGAGTTCTCCATAAAGTTCTCAAAGGTGTGTGAAGTCTACCAATCCGCACTTGGCCAGCGTGGTAGACTATAGCCTGTACCCCTCACATTGTGAGAGGAAACCCCGAGCCCAGCAGTGGGACAGTTATGGGTGGTTGCTTTGCTTTTATTATATCCATCGATAATCCTCAGTAACTAGCAACTATTAGAATCATATCCATTATAGCAGTACATATATATTTGTCTATTCAGAATATTTGTCTTTGGTTTACTTACTTATTAGAGATATAAGGATAGATTGAATATTGGGAACTGTTGCTAATTAATAAAGTATGATTATCTTGAATATGATATTTAGTGTAAAAAATATTTGGTTATATAAAGAAGACCGTTTCACTGGTTGAAACATACCTACTCCTTGTATGTTTCTTATTTTACTAAGGCATTTCATTACTATGAGACATTGATAAAGAAATTTCATCATACATACTTAATTAACCAATGCAACAAAATGTTCTAGAAACTCCAAAGCAATATATCGCGTAAAACACAACTAAAACGCAAAAACAACAACTTAGTTTTATTTCTGTAGTTTTTTTTTTAAACTAAAAACCATTTGAAATAGGTACTTTTTTTTATAGAAATAGCCGGCAAACGAGCTGACGATCCACCTGATGGTAAGTGGCTATCGTCGCCACTCCAATCGAAATAATAATAGTAATAATGGTATTAATTAGCAATTAAAATAATTATTACCAATATAATCCCTCCGAGAGGTCCTACCACCAGCGGGCCGGATTTAGTCGCCTCTTACGACACCTATCCGGCGTGGGATTGGAGTTAGTATTCTAAGCCGCCCCAATACGGCTAATACTCAAAACAACGGACAACAGATATTCTATTATTTATTTCATATATAATTTTTGTGTGACGTCATCGCTTATGTAGGTTACATTATACATACATACCATACAGCCTATCGCAACGAAAGATGATATCTCGATGATTGATATTGTCGCTGTCGTCACAATACTTAGGCCGCACCTGCATGTAGCCTTTCCAACGCCGCTTTTTAATATAAGAATGTGATAAATATTGACAAAAATATATATGTTATTGCATTATTAAATTGGGTGTGTTAATTAAAATTATGTTTATTTTCTCAAAAGCTACTAAAAATAATTCAAAAAATATTTTAAGGGCGGAATAAAACGATCGTATAGCTTTCATCAATTCTAGGTAAATACGTTAAAAAGAGACTAAAGTAAAAATAATAATATCTGTAATTAAATACTTAAAGTATACATAAGTATACATAAGTATACAAATATTGAAAGGTGTAGAGAATACTCCCTTACTTTATGAAGGATGAATTTACTATGATTGAAATCATTTGTTCTCAGTACTTCTATCAACAGAAATTTTCACTCGAACTTTGATTTTAATTAATTAGGAACTGGTTAATAAGCTCTTGAACTGCGGTAAATATTCCCTTGTACAGCAATGATATTTAAAAGTATATACGTCATGCCTAGAAATCAACCAAAAATCTGTTCCGAAAAGAGCTACAACACACACACGTTTATCTTTTGTTTCACTACACCAATCACATTGGTATAATACACGAAGGCATTTTAACGCTGTACGTCGAATGTCAAGCACTTCTGACAACAACAAAAGCGTGCGTATCGTCTTGTATTGACAGAGCGACTACGAGCAGAACGATCAATTGCCTGTTCTTCGCTCTTCATCGTCGGCGCGCTAGTGACACATCTACTTCTTTTTGCATTATAATATCATTGTTGTATAGGCAATGGAACGCAACATGCGGTCAAACCCTTGCTATCGGACGTAGGAATTAGGTACAGTATTGTGTGCATGTCTTCAGTTAGCGAGTAGATACGTGTTAAATTTATAAACAAAAGACCTTATCATGATATACCTGTATTGTTTACTGTTGCTCTTTTCATTATTTTAATAAGATCTTGCCTTCCGTGTAGACCTTAGCAATATCAGTAAAAACAAACACGGTAATACTAGATTGTTGACTGTTTGTATGTGCTGAAATTGTAAACGCAAATTATGTCTCTACTACAGTTTCCAAAATTTGCTTGAGCATGGACGAAGAAACAGCGAAAGATACGTGTTATGTGAAAGAGATGTACTGATGTATCCTGAAATTACAAACTAGCGCTTTACCCACAGCTTTACCCACGTTTTCCGCAATAATAAGTACCCTATGTCTGATTCCAGGTCATGATCTTAGGGGTCATCCATAAATTACGTCACCTTCAATTTTATAACTTTCAATTTCATAACCTTTTGACCCCTCCCCCCTCCTTGTCACAGCTGGTCACAATTGTGAGACCTCTGCCCTAGTGTGACGTCATATAATTATTATGAAATTTTACACCTAGAAATTATTAAATTAAAACAGCAGTTCCGAAATAACTTTTATTTCCATTAATTGTTTTTAATATTTACCTATACATACCAATTATTCGATTTTGAAATGTGACGTCATGAAATTTAGGACCCCCTCCCAACCCTTGTCACACAAAGTCACACTTACACTACATCGACTCCCTCCCCCTAACGTGTGACGTAATTTATGGATGGCCTCCTAGCTGTGTGCTAAATTTCATTAAAATTCGTTCAGCGGTTTTTGCGTGGGAGTTACAAGCATTCCTTCACATCTACCTATATACTCTACATATCTATACATCTATACAAATAAATAAAATCGGAGTGTCTGTTTGTAATATTAAAATAACCGCTTTTTTTAGGGTTCCGTAGCCGAATGGCAAAAAACGGAACCCTTATAGATTCGTCATGTCTGTCTGTCTGTCTGTCTGTCTGTCTGTCTGTCTGTCTGTCTGTCCGTCCGTATGTCACAGCCACTTTTTTCCGAAACTATAAGAGCTATACTGTTGAAACTTGGTAAGTAGATGTATTCTGTGAACCGCATTAAGATTTTCACACAAAAATAAAAAAAAAACAATAAATTTTGGGGGTTCCCCATACTTAGAACTGAAACTCAATAATGTTTTTTTCATCAAACCCATACGTGTGGGGTATCTATGGATAGGTCTTCAAAAATGATATTGAGGTTTCTAATATCATTTTTTTCTAAACTGAATAGTTTGCGCGAGAGACACTTCCAAAGTGGTAAAATGTGTGTCCCCCCCCCTGTAACTTCTAAAATAAGAGAATGATAAATCTAAAAAAAATATATGATGTACATTACCATGCAAACTTCCAACGAAAATTGGTTTGAATGAGATCTAGTAAGTAGTTTTTTTTTAATACGTCATAAATCGTAAACCACAAAAAACATTGATCAAAGTTACAACAAACTACAAGAACTTTTATATAATGTTACTTGCTGCTACGGAACCCTTCATGGGCGAGTCCGACTCGCACTTGGCCGCTTTTTACTAAGTGTATTTGGATATATACACGGCACATATACCAAAACAATTTTTTTTTAAATTTTTGTCTGTCTGTCTGTCTGTCTGTTTGTTCCGGCTAATCTCTGAAATAGCTGGACCGATTTTAACGGGGCTTTCACTGGCAAATAGCTGATAATAACAAGGAGTAACTTAGGCTACTTTTAGTTTAGAAAAAAAATAGTTTGTTAGGCGATACGAAGTTCGCCGGGTCAGCTAGTTTATAATATTAGTAGGACAGACATTTATTATTTTACATTCAATCTCTATACCAGAGTAGAACTGTTGTTTACTCGCACTACTGACTTACAAAAAAATAATTGAGCATCTTTATGGCGACTGATAAGTAGATAACGTTATCAAAATGCACAATCACTTGGGTTTATTTAAGTACAAGATTAGTGCATTGCGGACGATAACAAGATTGAAGATCTCATTTGTTTGTATGGACCCGATTGCCCGGTTTCTGCTGTGCGAAGACCCAGATTCGATTCTTAGCTGTGATAAATACAGGAGTGTTCTCGTGTACTATCTACGACTCAAATATACTTTTAAACAGATTTGCATTTTTAGAATTTAGAAATGCCTATCTGTTCGGTTCCATAAGTATATTTGTGTATGCGTTTGTGTGTGTGTGTGTGTGTGTGTGTGTGTGTTTTTGTGCGTGTGTGTAAATGAATCCTGAATTGGAAATTTTAGGGAGACAATATGACAATTGCTGTGATTTTTCCGTTTTTTGACTGCTAAACAGACAAACTGATATCATGATTCCTTATTACTGAGATGAACCTCATTACAGTATCAGTAAAAAATGTTAATGAGGATTAAAATATATCCGATGATTGATATTTATGCGCCCCAGTAATTGGTAATCACTTTGATAACAGATATTATTAGAGCGTTTATAAGTGGGCCAGTAATCCGGTTAGGCCTGCCCTAATACGTTGGTGGCACATTGCCACAGATTAAACTAAAGGCAGTAGTTGATGGTGGTTAAGGAAATCCGGAGTGCAGAGTGCAAAGGAATCATCCAAGGGTGCGACTATAATGTAAGGAGAATTTCGGGGACAAAAGAAACAGTAACGTTCTAGCTTATATGAAAGGTACATTTGCTGTACATTTGCATGTACATTTGCTTTATAATATTGGTAAAAACTACAATAGTATAAATAAAATTCATAAAAGCAAATATATAGATCACAGACATAAAAAAAGAACGGACGTAACCTTGTCTAATCGAGAGTGAGGCTGACCATGTGTGCGTAATTTTGTAATTTTTGATTCGCGATGGTGTCAATGTCGTAGCCGTATGGTGTCAATGTGTGGGTGTGTGTACTTGTACGAATACAGAGTTGGTATTCCTATGGGTGCTTCACTGAATTTGTTCTTGGGATTACGTCCGTCTTTTTTTTACGTCCGTGATATAGATATATCGATTTGAAAAGTAAATTCGAAACTAGTATTTCTTACTTAAAACACTGCAAAGTAATTAAATAATTTAACTTTTGTAGTTACATAGGATATGATGATAGAGAGACAGAAGCGTAAACGTAAATTCCGCCAATTATGATTACATATTTAAAGAACATTTAAATATTTCAACACTGGTTGCTCTTGCTGTTTGATCTAAAATGTGCTTATCACAAAAATGGTAATGAACCTTGTTATGAAAAAGAAAAACACGCATTCAAACAAATATTAAGACGATATGACAGTTTATAATATTCAGTATTAGATATGTTATTATTATGGAATATACAGTAGAACCTCTATAAGTCGAAAATCAAGGGAGACGCCAAAGAATTCGAGCTATAGAGTTTTCGACTTATAGAGAATTTCGACTTAAGCGGATTTTGATTCGACATAAAGAGGTTGAGACAAACGACTTGCTTCGCTAAAGTTCAAATGAAATAAAAAATTATACAATTAAACATCTGACACCAAGCAAGCAAACACGTGTGAACGTGAGTCATAAGTTCGTAGTAATTCTATTTATTGTATACTATTTACTGTATTAGGCGTAAATCAAAGATTGGTCAATTGAAAATACAACGTCATAAATAACTTAGTGAAAAAAGCTCCGCGAGCTACAAAAATCCTATAGCGGCAAACCATATTAGGATTGTTCAAACCTTGCCTATAAGTGCGTTGCCGTTGATACCGTTATCTCAATTTGTACGATCAGGGACGTGTCGCCATGTATCATCATTCATCACCTGTGAATCTTGACGTGATTCCGATGTGATTTCGTGCAAATGTGCCATTTTGATAAGCACTGTCACCATGTAAGCATTGTGTCAAACGCGTCTACTTGCGCAACTCGTATTACGTAATTTTACAAGCTCTTGTAAGTTACTTGGTTTTATCTGACTGTGTCTTTGTTTCTTTATTCTCATTAGTTCCAAATTGCTGGTCATCCTGATCTTAGCAACGATCATTATCCTTATTAATTACTCGTACATCAAATTCCATATCTCTAATTACATAACTCGCAACCTCATAATCTCGAGCGCCGTATCAATTAATTCTTTATTATGTTTTAAAATGAATTTTCACTTATCATTTTACGACTAAATCACAAATGATATAAATGGTTTTAACAGCTAATCGCGGGGAGGAAGAGTATTAAATAGTATTACATCGTAAGAACCAGTGATTTCAGTGCAAGTGATTTAGAATCAGTATTAATGGACTTAAGTGATATTTTTAAAGATTTACAATGAAAATGTGTTGCCAAACAAGTGGACCAAGTTAGTTAAGATGTCAGTGAGGTGACTAAGGGACCAGCCGGTGGGCTGTAGTGATATAGAACACGAAAACATTCCTCTACTAAAAATTCTGACCCAGGGCCCGGTGGAGAGCAGCAAGGATTCCTGCAAAATGACCAAGGGCCCTCGGAAAGTGAAGCTAGTCATTGTAGTCAACAATAAGAAAGAGTGAGTATGACTTTTAATATAATTTTTGCCTACATACTGATTAAGAGTTTACACAATATTCCAGTTTCGTAACTTTTGCCTGCAAATAAGACATCTATTAATGATATTAGTAAAATCCTGCAAACATTTTCTCTGTGTATTGAATGTGATGTTCTGCTTTAAAGTTTATCTACGGATGCAACTCATGAAGTTGTGAATTGTGAATTAATTAAAGTGAATCTAAAAACATTCTCTGTATATAGATTCAACCGCGCAAATGAAATACATTTCAGAAACCTTCAGGTAGTCAACATTCAGTGGACGATTTGTTATATTTAACGAACCACAACTTCTAGCGACACCAGCGCACAACTCCATTCATAGCACTATTTCCTACTTTAATCTTATAAAAATCTCGTTCTTCGTTACTCATTAGCGTCCGGCGGATACGAACGATTTCGCCCTCATTACCTCATATAATTAAGTTGATCCAACGATAAAAATTTGCATATAATAGTTAGTATTTACGTCTGCTTGTTCATTCATAAACACGGTACTATAAATCGTGAAGTTAACATTGAGTTAATCACGATTGATGCAGTCGCTAGTTTGTTTGACGATTATATGAAGGTTGATTCTTTCATTTCACTTCGGCTCTTAATTTATCGGCATTATATTTTTTTTTTTCAAATTTCAGTTGTTTTCTTTATACTTTCGTCTTTGGGGCACAAAAAAGTACCAAATTTAAACTCATTTGGTCCAGTAGTTTCGGAGTAAATTGGCTGTAAAAGGCGGACAGACACACGAGTGATCTTATAAGAATTTCCTTTTTCGTTTTTTTTCATACGGAACCCTAAAAAGAAGTGAAATGAAAGAATCAACCTTATTTTGATATCCCAAAACTCTTTTTTAAACGCAATAAAAATATGCGCAGTAAAATGTATCAGTTAATACAACACTTGTTTTTTGATAAATGCCAACAATACTTGTGATTGAATTATAAAAGCTTTCAGTTGTATAAATATTGAAAATTCAGCCAATACTCGAGGTCTTCCAACAATTGTAATTAAGTCAATCGTCAGTTGTATTGCATCTCATTAAGTTAAGTTTCATTTAAATAAATTCGTTACAGTTAATACGCTAAGGTAATCCTCTCATTTAAGTCTGCAGAAAAAAAAACATTTGTGTAATATAAATTATAAATCTCTTTTAGCAAGAAGTCATTGACTGCATTATTATTCTGTCATCGAAAACTTTAAATAATTTATATTGTTTAATACCTATATCAATGTCCAAAATTTTCCATGCTCGCAAAGCTCTATATCGTCTGATTTAGTTACACTTATCATCAATATCGACTATAGAAGATTTAACGTTCTTTAGGTATGCTAGGAAATCATTTAAAAACCACTCCATCAGTGACATAAGGATTAACGCCTTAAAGTAAGCAATGTCTGTCTGGAGCTGACGTGAAATGCGTGTACAAATTATAGTAGCGTGTATTATTATCGAATCAACCTTGAATTTCTTCGGTAACTAGAATGCATTGTTATACGGTAACGGTCGTGTCTGTATTACATTAGTGGCAGTTGACTAAATCACTGATTTATTTGTTATTCAGGGTATCTGGTGTTAACTGGATACTTCAAGTTGTTTTATCGGTTATGTCACCTTTCCCTTATCGCACTGCCCACTGAAAAATAAAGATATAACTTCCACATCGATTGTATTTGTGGCATCTTCCATGGGACGTTTTTGCGATCCTTTTTGCGCGTACAATTGGACACCAGAACCATTTTGTTTTATACTCTTACTGTATTTATTCCATCGCGTGGTAGGTAAGAAATAAGTTTTTACTTATTTACCGTTGCATATTACAAAGATATATTACTTTACTTATTTACCGTTGCATATTACAAAGATACTTTAAAACCTCTCCCTCTTAACATTGTTTTACCTGAACTGTTATCTGATTTCTATAACACCTCTTTTCAACGCGGAAACGATTTACTCGACAATTTGTGACACGATGACTGGTCAATCTCACGCAACAGTCGTCCTTGGTCATCGGAAGAGAATCATTTGACGCGTGGATGGAAGGCCGAGTTAGTGGCGAATTGGCTAGCGTACTCGTAATTACTCGATTACCTTTATTTGCATATCACTTAGATCTTTAATAGTGCTTTACAGTTGGAACTATGACTCTAATGAGGCATTTCATCTCAATCATCAGGATAAGCATTGCATTTGACCTACTATAAATAGGACTGAAGGTTTTTTTATCATCTCTCACGATTGTGAGGCTGAGATGCCAGTACTTTCTTTGTCTGTTTTTTACATGTTTTTAACATGTCGACAATAGTAATATCAGGCCGTCATGGCATTCCTGGCCTATATAAAACAGGTCAGTCCATTTTTCAAATGTGTAAGTTTATAGATACTACTGTAATTAAAGTTTTTTTACAAGAGGCAATCATTGACATCAGTAATTTAGCATACATACGTGCCTGTAAGTGACTGTATAAGTTTCGATTCCCTCTGTTTCTAACAAATGCTAATGAATTAATCTACAAACCATCAATGCTTCTATTAATCAAACTGTTCATCATATTCTTAATTAAGTAATAAAATTCTTCATTAATCTTACATACATTTCGATATTAATCTCTCACAACATTAACATTAGAAAGAATTAAGACGAGGCCAGTAGCAACCAGTATCGCAATTGTCATGGATGAATCATTGCATACCTCAATTAGGTCAACCCTGATCGCGTGGTGGACCGTCACATGAATCGTCACGCATTTCGTTGTACGCTGCAGGGTTAATTGTCGTAACCTCAGCTCTGGGATACTTATTAGTTTGTTTAGTGACGCCGCCAGCTTGTGATGCCGAATTGTTTAGACTGATATTTGTTATATCATCGGTGGCTGTTTGTACTTGACCGATTCAGGTCATTACTATATGTTTTTAATGGCTCATTTAAGCATGATTAACCTAAAATTATATTCTCATAGCTGTGCGATGTTGCAGTAGAATGTTTTGTCTTCATGATTCTATTTTAGCTGTGTTCTAAAAATTCAATGTTTTTGGTTTATACGTAATTTCATATCTTGCTTATCTCTGACGTTATTAGTTTCATTTACTATATAATGCATCTTTTCCTTGACATTTACTTAATTCCCTTAGTTTAACGTCAAATGATACAAGTATTAAAATTATACAACCGCAAGCGTTAGACGATGAAATATTTTCAGTAGAGTAAAACATTTACATTAATCAAAATGGTTAAAACGTTACATTAATTAAATCTCTATAATAGAAGTTATCAGACTCATTTATTGCATCTTTTATTCGCCATTATAAAACCAGTGTTTGGCTTGTGTGTATTGTTATTGTCAATAGAACTAGTTTTCGATCCAAGTTCGCTTGTAGTTTCAGGCCAACAATGGGCCAAGTCTGTCGTGATTAGTGTAATGACAGGAAGCTGGTGGCTTCCGCGTGCGAAACACAACGGCCGCTGACGACCATCATTACATTAGATTGTACTATCATGATCGTGAGAGTTTTCTGTTTGGACATAAAGTCTGATTCTGTATATAAATCCTCAGCTGTTTTAAAAGAAAAAATATTAACGTTTACTTTTTCTTCTCTGGTTGTTGTCATTTTGTGGAAAATGTATCATTCAGTTAAAGGAATCTTAGGTAATCGTTGCTAAAATTAGGTGAAATGTATTAAATGAATGAAGTAGGAATAATTGATATTACCCTAATCAACGCATTAATTTTATTTGATTCAAAGCCTTTGCTAACATCATTAGCATCAAAGTCTTTAAAAGCATTAAGATTAATAAAATTGCTAAATATTTTTGCTAGAGCTAAACTTGCTCGAGTTACATTTGCTTTAGTTAACAGTGTTTCAAATGCAGATTTTCCTGCATATGCATGCATATTTATGTCATTTACAATAAGGGTCTCCTGTGGAATATTATTAAATTTCAATAGTTTTATCTTACGACTTAAATTATTTCGATCGGTCCTAAATATCGATCGATCCATTAACTTCTAGATACAATTAAAGCTAAACCCATAATACCTAACTCAGGTTAACTTACTCATAAAGAATAAGGTCATAAAATCATTTGAAGACATAATTCTTTGCAAATAGTACTCGTATTTGCAACTACGAGTAGAATTAGTAACTAGTGAAAAGCAAACAAATCAAAAGGTAAATTTTTATGGCCATTACTTCAAGTACCGCCAGTAGTGTTAGCTTGGTAATCTTATCCTAAACTTTAAAGTTATCAGTAAGTTTGCTAACGCTATAACCATGAACTCTTATCTTGACGGAATATAAGGAGTAAACGAAATTAAGGCTGTAGGAAAAATACCGCTTGAAAATTTGTTTACATTCTACTCGCCCGTTGTTTAAATGCGTGTCGGTTCAACTGTTTGTATTACTCGTAGTTTTATACAGAAACATAGTTACCTGTGCAGTAGGCTTGTAGCAGTGATAGCCTAGTGGTTAGAACCTTGGTCTCCCGAACGAAGGGGCCCGATTTCGAATCCTGGCACGCACCTCTAATTTTCAAATATTATGTGCGTATTAGAAGTTAATTATCACTTGCTTTGGTGTAGGAAAACATCGTAACCTGCACACCGGAGAGTTTTCCGTAAAGTTCTCAAAGGTGTGGGAAGTCTACCAATCCTCACTTGGCCAGCGTGGTAGACTATGGCATGTACCCCTCACATTATGAGAGGAGACCCCGAGCCCAGTAGTGGGACAATTATGGGTAGTTGCTTTGCTTTTTTAGGCTTGTAGCATCGGCATTAGAATTGTGGTTGTTTTTAACCGACTTCAAAAACAGGGGGAGGTTCTCAATTGTGTTGTTATATTTTGTTACCTTAGAAGTCCGTCAATTTTCAACTTCCTGCCTTGTTGAATACACTTAAAAAGAAATATCTTAATCATATTTTGAAATAGTCTGGTTCTCAGAATGTATTATTGATTGAAATTATTATATAACTCACTTCTTCTACTCTACCTGGCCAGCCAAGTTTTGATAATGAAAGTATTGCTATGGCAATGAGTATGAGTAAAATTTTTGTTAAATAACCTATTAAATTTTGACTCTTACAGAAAGTAAATAATAGCAAATTATAATATCAAATGATTAGGGGAATCATGAAATATAAAGTCGATGTTGCTTCCAAGGTTATATTTCCATTATTTAAGATTTTTAGTAATGTCCGTATTTCGTAGACCTAAGATTTTTGGTTAAGAACAAAAACTGAATCTCGTGCGCAATTGGTGATTTCAATTTTCTTGTGGATATTTTTTGTGATCTAATTAAAGATATTAAATACTTAACGCTACTAAATTAACTTTGTCTTTATTAATGCGGATATGGATACAAAGGTGGTTAATTTTTTCTTCATATATCCGAAGAATAAGTAACGCTTACAAAAAACTTGCAACGTTTATACATTGTTCTGCTAGAGTTCAGTTTATCATGCTAATAACTATTATCCGTTGTTTCACACTAACAAGTGTTCTAAAGTTAGCAGTTGGAATGTGGACGAAGTTAATTTTAAGTGATATCAATTAGTTTGTTAGTTTTGTACTAAATGGTACAATGTAGTGTGAAGTATACAATGGCTTGACGACAGTGCAACACGACAAAGACAAAGGATGTAATAATTTTTAATAGAAGTGGGAAAATAAAAACTATGTAACGATGTACATGAATTCAGAACATATGCTGTACTAATACCGTTCCATAATTAAGATTTTTTCCTGAGTATAAGAGAGAAAGAACTTTTGAGAAGAAATAAACATAATTATAAAGATGGCATGTTACGTAACATGCATCTAGACCATCTTAATCGTAGTCTTTTGATGTCTTTTAATCGAACATCACTTGATTAAACGTATTCCTTAGCGTAGCTCTTATGAGTATGAATAAGTGAATTGCTCAGATGAAAGAATCTTTCATCTGAGGTGAATTGTTTGTTGGCCGGCTTATGATCATAGTCAATGTTGCAATGGTGAACATACATTCAGCAATTTTTTAAATTGAATTACACGTGGACATTCATAAACAATAGATAATCAGAAAGGTTTTAACACAATTAGTTATGGAGTGTTAAAATATGATTTATATTTTGAAAATCTCTGTTTTTGCAGTTTGCTGATGAAGAGATTTTGCTATAGAGCCATCCCTGAGTGCGGCAGTTAGTTTGTGATACTTATGATGGAGGACAGAACGAACTATCATAATTAAATCTATATGTATAAAATGAATTCATATTTCCCTTGGTCATGGCATCACGCGTTTTTGTTGTGTTTGTTATTGTCAGGAGAAGGTTCTTATGTAAAAAAATAATTAAGAAAGTTGCGCAGAAAATTAGAAAATTTAAGTAAACTTAACGATCATGTTAACTTTTCTAATGTGATTTTTCTAGTTTATGTCATGGAATCTTGCGTGAATGACTGGACCGATTGCGCTAATTCTTTTTTGTTGTGTTTGTTATTGTCAAGAGAAGGTTCTTATCGAAGAAAAAAATAATAAAGTTGCGCAGAAAATTAGAAAATTCAAGAAAACTTAACCACTATACTAACTTTTCTAATGTTACCTTAACAACATAATTTTTCTATTTTATAGCTGTCAGTCGTTTGACAGTTGGCGCGATTGACAGAACATGAGAGGGAGAGGGAGCGAGAGAGATTGATAGGCAGTACAAAGTTTGCCGGGTGAGCTAGTGCGTATATAAAATTTCATGGCTGTGTCATCCTTCGAAGAGTTCCCTCGTCTAAAGACCACCCTGAGCATGATATCAGGTCACCACTATCTTAAAAATCCATTGTCATAGGATCAAAAGCAACATGCAAAAAATGCAACTCCATAGAATAAGAGGAAGTAGTTCTAATTCAGCTTATGAGATTTGACCTATACAGTATTCATCCTAAAAAAATGAACAAAACCTGAGGGCGTTTGCAGGTAGGCTGGACTGTCAGCACATGAACCATTGTCGTATGGTGCATGTACTGACAAATCGAGCCTATCAGAGAGGCACCGGGTTAGGTTAATTTAGTTTTTAGTGTAGTTTGTAGTGTAGTAACATTAGATTTTAAGGTATGTACTTACTAACAACAAAATATGATCCAAGGTTGGTCGAAATAAATTATTTTTATTTTATTTTTATTTTTTAAACAAGTGAGATAAAAGCTTGTAATAAAGCATTCTTTCCTAAAGGGGACACTATAAAAACGTACTATATTAACAGAAATAAACGCAGCCACGTTAAGGATAGTAAGAAACGTATGGCTTAATCTGTTACTAGTGTAGTCTGTAGATAAGAAGATTGAGTGGAAAGGAAAATTATCGCTAGCACGACAGCTTAATCAGATAAATCATAAAGCGTGTCAAGTATCATACATTTATTTTTAAAACAATACTGAGCTCTTGGAATAACTTGTAGATATCACTGTGCAGGTACTAACTTAAGTTAAAAGTCGAACTTAAGTCAGCCTTCAATATAACCTGGTATTGATGGGAGGATCATTTTAATCTGTTGAAATTATATCGAAGTTGTTTAAAGTCGTGTCTAAGCAGTTTCTCTGCAGACTATCACTGTAGACTAGAAGATCAGTAGCCAGAATATTATACTGATTGATTGATGGATATAATCACCCAACATCGATCAACACCTATTGATGCTAGACGCAATTCGGCTGCTGTTGGCCTTAACTTGTTCTGGTGTACCTAGTTTAACTTTTTGCATTGTTAAAGGAGTCGCGCGTTTAGATATCAAAATTCAAAACATGTCATTTTATTAGGTTAAAAAGGTTATAAACACTATATTTAGGGCTCAGGTGCTCAGTTGCAATAAAATATCTTCGACGAGAACTGAAGAAGATAATAAAATTATCTGTCTTCGGGGAGTCTTAAATTTGCAACACGTTTTTATGTTTTTGACATTTGACTCCCAGCTGCAGGTAGCTCAATTACTTGACTTCTGATCTGTCACCGCGCTTGTTTTGAGACTTGTTTATGAAAGGTAATATTTACATTAATTAAATACACATGAATAATTTAAAATTCATGAGTAATTTAAAATTCATGTTTTCGAAGGGCTGTCCGTGCTGAGTGAAGGGAAAAGAAATTAAATAATGGAAGCTACGTTAAGAAAACAAACTAAAGAAATATTTTTAATCAATATCTTACATATTAACAGTAATTGAAGTGCTCGAAAGCAAAAGAAAAATCGAAAGATCAATCAACCAAAAGAACGTCATTGACAACACAGACAGTACAGAAAGGTATAAAAGTCGACGCAGTAGTTCAAAAGTTAAAGTAGAAATAAAAATTCTCATTAAAAACTAGCGTCAATTCGTGTAAGATATCGCATGCTATCAACGTGTTCAGCGAGGCTGCTATCAAGCAGACATCTAGTGTTGGTATTTCAATTACAATAAATATAAATCCAACATCCTTGCCGACATCGGCTAACTACTAACTCGGTCGTCACGATATGCTTGCTTATGAAAATCACAAATATACAGTTAGTTGGGGGCCTCTTACGTAAACACGCTTTAAGTAATATAAGTAAATAAGTTTCATCTCATGTACCACTATTTCGTATTTTAAACTTTATTCAAAAGTAGATTTTTGGCGTTAAATATCTACAGGTTCCGGCAGTGTTTCTTTTTTCCGTGACAAGTTTATTATTATTTACTTATCTAATATCGACGTGCTTATTGGATTAATCACCAAAATATAATTGCTCCAATCCTACAACCAAATTTAATAGACCTGATGTTTTAAAATCCGTTCCAATATCTTTAGAGGATTAAAATTAAACGCTGCTTGCTTAACGCTGTCCGAATTAATCGAATCATCAAACATCGTCAAAGTAACTTTATAGAATGGTTTGAAAGCTTTATTTTCTCATATACTATAACTTTTCGTCTAATAACAATTCCCAATTCCGCAACTCTGTTGTTGTCGAACGCTCGTCAACATTCGAAAGCATGCCTCAAGGCGTTACATTAATCAAATTTCGGTAGCTCTCGCATTATTATTCTTTGCACGGGTCGCATTTCGCGATTTTGGGATGCACGCGACCCAAATATTTAGTATCGAGTTACGAAACCACCGCTCTTTGCCAAGGGGTCAAATGAGCCATTTGAAAACTGATACTGACACTCATTACATGACGATTTTAGTATCGACAACAAAATAAATGTTGCCATTGTTAGTAAACTACTATTAGGAACACGGTCGGTTGTAATTGCAAGTGATATTTTTTCTCATTACCTTGCCATGTTTGAATCACTCGCTTCGTTGATGAAATTTTGAATTGTGAATTATACATTCTCTCTTATACTATCTCTTTCTCTATTTCCTTTTCTATCTTCTCTTACATTGAAAGGCAACTTGAACACAGCCTTGCGATAGTTATTGTTTGTATTTGCTACGTTGATGATGCATACTATTACAAGAAATTAATTTTGGAAGCCAAATCTCTACATAATATTATTATTATTCTTGTCATAGGTTTCAATAAAAATATGTTTAGTTATTTTCTCGCTTCCTAACTATCTTACACGCCTTTGATATTGATAGTACAATACTCGAGAGTTATCATTGATCTAGGATTATACTCGTAGATCAGTGATGTTATCTATCAAGCATTTGTCATTCTTACTATAGTTCCCGATAAATCTGTCTTCTATAAGTTCTATATGTGGCAGCGGCAATAGGTAACGTGTCTTGGTAAATTATCTTCTTATCTCAAGCTTAGTGTCAGATTATTGTTTTGAGTTTGTAATTATTTTGTAAATCTTATCTAAGCTGTATAACACGCCATTCAAAACACATTGTTGTTAGTTGTAAATTATTTAACATGCCTAATTTGTGTTCGTTTGCTTCAATCGGATGGATTTTTTAGGGTTCCGTAGCCAAATGGCAAAAAACGGAACCCTTATAAATTCGTCATGTCTGTCTATCTGTCTGTCTGTCTGTCTGTCTGTCTGTCTGTCTGTCTGTCTGTCTGTCTGTCCGTCCGTATGTCACAGCCACTTTTCTCCGAAACTATAAGAACTATACTATTGAAACTTGGTCAGTAGATGTATTCTGTAAACCGCGTTAAGATTGTCACACAAAAATAGAAAAAAAAAAAACAATAAATTTTGGGGGTTCCCCATAGAACTGAAACTCAAAAAATTTTTTTTCAAACCCATACGTGTGGGGTATCTATAGATAGGTCTTCAAAAATGATATTGAGGTTTCTAATATCATTTTTTTCTGAATTGAATAGTTTGCGCGAGAGACACTTCCAAAGTGGTAAAATGTGTGCCCCCCCCCCTGTAACTTCTAAATTAAGAGAATGATAAAACTAAAAAAAATATATGATGTGCATTACCATGCAAACTTCCAACGAAAACTGATTTGAACGAGATCTAGAGAACGAGATCTAAAAACATCGATCAAAGTTACAACGAACTACAAGAACTTTTATATTATGTTACTTGCTGCTACGGAACCCTTCATGGGCGAGTCCGACTCGCACTTGGCCGCTTTTTTAGATTTTCAATAATCAGGTTTAGAATGGACGATTGTTTCCCTACGCACTGAGACTTCCTTCTTTCTTCTCTCTTGCTTGGCCGGCAGTTCCAGTGATGTCTCTAGTGTTACTGATGTCTTTGATCGATCACTTGCCATCAAGGTGGCTCGTCTGCTCATTCGACGGCCAGTTTCATGAAAAAAGGGAAATAAGAATACTAAAAGATTAGGTGCTTCAATATAACTGGAAATTTAAGGGAACTAGTAAGACTAGCAAGTGTCTAATGTCCCTTGCACTACTCGTATATGACTTAAAGTCGGTTATAGTCATACAGTTAAGGAAAGTGCAGGAATCGCAAACTTGCTACAAGTAGGTACCTACGTGAGCTTCGTGACGCAACAAGTCCGTGTTGTGTAGGGTGACTAAGGACCATGAATTGTTATGGACATGAACAAGGATAATATAGCTCACGGAATTACCTGGATGGATTAGTAAAGGGCAAACCACGGTTTGGAAAAGCAGCTGTTCACATTGAAAATTTACGAACATCTTAGTTTAAAAATCGATTTCCTAAGCAAATCAGTATCTAAGACAATATGATGTCAATAAAAAAACAAAGTAACTTAAGTTCATGCACATTTTGCCCTCATTAGTGACTATTTCAGTGTTGTACTCTCATTAGGTGGAATTGTTTACAGATCTGGTTTTCTATCAGAACATCTCCCCTAAGTTGAGCCACTTAACAATAAAATTCTGAGTATATAGGAAGGCCTACGTCAGTCAGTAAGTAAGATAAGGTATAATACTCGAAATATTTTCTGATGACTTAAAGACTTGCCCTGACAACAAAACTAAGGACAATCCTAACACAATCCAAATACACAGACCCCCATATCATATCTTAAGTACATTATTTACACTAACACACACAATCACACTTGCACACACACGACACATTGATGTCAGTCGAGCCGACGACGACGCCGACGGGCCTTGACCGCCAATTCTGCCAATAACAATGGTCTTGGCGGTTTAGACACGCGAAATTCGCCCTTATGCCTTTGTAATAAGGGTTGCAGAAACCAAGATCCTCTACCTTGAATAGGGCTGTTCGCATTCTTCAAGAAAGGATTTGATGTTTTTGTTTGAACTTGTGACTTGTTAGAACTGCATAATTGTGAAAGGAATTAAGTTACATGTGAGAATGATTAAATGAAATGAATGATAAAATAGAAAAGTAAATCGTACAATATGAAGGAAATAAATGTCGTGAAAACAACTATATAACCGAAGAAATATCCGTAATGTGTTTGCATGAATTCTGCCAACAATAACAATTGGTCATGCAGTCCAAGTTGAAAAGCAAACTAATGTATATTTTACTATTCCCACGTTATTTTCAAGGTCACATCATTGGAAGAAGACCTATAATGTGTATTTGCTGACAGCACCGATCAGCTGATCATTGCTTTAAACTCGTCGGTAATATTCTATCAATCCTTAATCTCTGGGAAAGTTAGTAACAATATTTCTAATAACAACCAATGATATTTAAATAGATACGTTATACCCTTACAAATCAAACAAAAAATCTGTTCCAAAAAGAGCTACAACGCCTACAATATGCACGCGTTTATCTTTTGTTTCACTACACCAATCACATTGGTATAACACACGAAGGCATTTTAACGCTGTATGTCAAATGTCAAGCACTTCTGACAACAACAAAAGCGTGCGTATCGTCTTGTATTGACAGAACGACTACGAGCAGAATGGTCAATTGCCTGCTCTTACGCTCTTCATCGTCGGCGCGCTAGTGACAATTAATGCTACAATGCCTATGATGATTATCTCTTTTTGGCAATTGCTAAGTTATGAATTTTACTGTTCAGAGGAGTTACTAAGGATTATATCCACCATCCATGATCTCCGTCAATCTGCGCTGGAGGAACGTAGTGGAGCATGCTCTAGGCCTCCTCAGGGGAAGAGACCCGTGCTCAGTAGTCGGCCATTAATGGGTTGAAGCCACTAAGGATAGAACGATGCTGGCATCAATTCCAAACAGACTCATAATTTCGATAAAGTTAATAGAGAAGGTAGACCGGACACAATATTCAAATGCGAATTTGTCTACATATCCGAAAATAAATAAAGAGATAAAGTTAATAGAGAAGGTAGACCGGACACAATATTCAAATGCGAATTTATCTAGATATCCGAAAATAAATAAAGAGATAAAGTTAATAGAGAAGGTAGACCGGACACAATATTCAAATGCGAATTTATCTAGATATCCGAAAATAAATAAAGAGATAAAGTTAATAGAGAAGGTAGACCGGACACAATATTCAAATGCGAATTTGTCTAGATATCCGAAAATAAATAAAGGGATAAAGTTAATAGAGAAGGTAGACCGGACACAATATTCAAATGCGAATTTATCTAGATACCCGAAAAAAAATAAAGACATATACATATGTATGTCCCAACCTTAACTGCACAAGGACTCGACGAGACTAAAGGATTAAGGCACTAAGGTATGAAAAAGTACAGAAAGGTGATACAATATTTTATTGGCAAGTTACAACCGTCAACGTCATTGTTGGCCATAAGGGCAGGCGTTGCTTATGACCTACTTTCCCTTCTTTTGTTGTTTTAATATATGTAGGATTGAGTTATTAAGTAAGTAAGCGATGGAAGAATGGAACGTTGACAGGATACGGATATGAATAGGTGAAGTATGAATGTGTGAGAAAGGGATGGATGTGTGTGAATGAAAGGGAGCAGAGAGAATGGCAAGATGGCAGATCCTTTTTGAGCGATGAGTGAAGACGAAAGACGTAGACGAAGAAAATTAAATAAAAACGAAGTTATAGAAGACGAAAATCTTTTATTGCACCACGCCCCACGCCACAATTTGGGGGCATCGTCCGGGATTGAAGAAAAGAAGACGAAAGAAACGACGAACACGAAAATCTGCGGCGAACAGTTGTACTTTGCACGTGGTGTGGCGGTTGGTGTGGTTTTGAAAATTTTACAAGAAGATTGAAGAATGCCGAAGGTAGGCAAGACGGGCGAGGAGCAAGGAGACGCGGTGTTACCGTTTGCGGATGCCGAGGAACCTGGTGTGGATTGCGGGCAGCGGTGTGTAAGCATGTTTCAGTACGCCGAGGAGATGGTACCTAAGTTCAGCGGCAACGAGAAAACATATACTGCTCTCAAATTTGTGCAGGAGATTGAAGACAATGCGGAGATTTTCGGATGGTCCGAGTTACAGCGGCTTATAGTGGCTAGGCGGTCACTTATAGGCACAGCGGCCTTATGGCTAAGATCTGAGAAGCCATTTAAAACGTGGGTGAGCTTAAAAACGGCTATACTTAAGGAGTTTCCAGACACCCTTGACAGTAAAACCGCTCACGAAATGATGTGCGCTCGTAAAAAATTGCCCGGTGAAAGCTGTATCGACTACATGTTGGTAATGAAGGAGATGGGCAAACGTGGCAAATTACCAGACTATGTGGCCATCAAGTATATTGTAGACGGAATAAGGGACAGTGAGATGAACAAAATAACACTACACGGCGTGACTACTTACTCAGATTTGAAAGAAAAATTAAAAATTTATGAAACCGTCAAATTGAAAATGAAACCGGAGGTGAATCGGCCTAAAGTATCGAGATGCTACAATTGTGGAGAATGGGAACATAAGTCGGCGGAGTGTCCTAATAGAAATAACGGGATAAAATGTTTTAAATGTAACCAATTTGGCCATATTGCATCGTCCTGTGGGAAAAATAGTCATCAACATGGCGGCGGCGGCGCTGGCGGCGCGGCAAATTCACGAAGATCTCAATTCGGCCAAGATCGGCCCGACTTCGGGAATTTTCGTCGGCACGAAGAAAGCCGAGGGAGCCGAGGAAGATCGACCAATGGTGAGCGCGACGAACGGCAGGTGTACCAACCGAAGGTTGAACGACCGAGAATGGCTATGTTCGGATCGAGATCGAACAACTTCACGTCATCCGATCGTCAAGTTGGCAGTACCGAAGATGGCGCGATGACAAGCCGGCAAATGGCGACCGATACGTCAACATCAAGTTCAAACGTCAACAACGTCATGGAAGAATGCGTCAACGCAGATGTAAACAATGTTCGAGTTCAAAAGATTTCGAATTCAAAACCGGTAGTTGAGATAAAATTGAACGGATTTAAAGTGAACGCGCTTGTCGACACGGGCAGCGATATAAATTTACTAGACGAATCAGTGTACCGCGAGTTTCTTAAAAACTTTAGCCGACATAGTGAATATTTAGTGTTAACGGGACTTGGTAATCAGTCGATTAAATCAATAGGAAAATGTGTAGTGCCTACTTATATAGACGATAAATGTTTTGATGTCACTTTTCATGTGGTACCTCCAGGTACAATGCCTTATCGTGTCATATTGGGGCAAGAGTTGTTGTCAAATTACACTGTAGTATTTAGTGAAAGGTCTGTCCATTTGATAAATAAAGATGAGGAATGGTTTAGGGGCTTAGAATGTGTGGCAAATTGTGATGTTGTTGTAGGTAATACTTGCAGCCCTTCAGTTAGACGAGAGGTTTTGCAGTGCATAGAAGAGTACCAACCTGTGCAGAGTAAAGTGGCTCCATTGGAATTGAAGATCATATTGAAGGATGACATACCTGTGGCACATCGTCCGCGGCGAATGTCTCTTATGGAACGTGAAATTGTTGAGCAACAGGTAAAGGAGTGGCTGGACCAGAAAATCATTCGGGTAAGTTATTCTGAGTATGCTAGCCCAATAGTGTTGGTTAAGAAAAAGGACGGATCTACAAGGGTTTGCATTGATTACAGAGATATAAACAAGAAGATAGTTAAAGACGAATATCCCCTGCCTATAATAGAAGATTTAATTGATAAGTTAACTACTGCAAAGTTTTTCAGTGTTCTAGATTTAAAAAATGGTTTTTTCCATTTGAATGTTAGCGAGGAGTCCATTAAATATACTGCTTTTGTCAGCCATCACGGCCAATGGGAATTTCTTAAAGCACCTTTTGGACTCTCGGTTTGTCCAAAATACTTTACTAGGTTTGTGACTATAATATTTAGAGAATTGGTAGCACAAAATATTATGGCAACATTTATTGATGATATTATAGTGTATGCCGAGGATGAAGTCCAAGCTTTAAATAATTTAAAATGTGTATTAAAAGTTGCATCTGACTACGGCTTACAGATTAATTGGAAAAAAGCAAACCTGATCACACGCAGAGTGGAGTACCTAGGACATACAGTCGAGGATGGGACAGTACGGCCATCGACAGACAAGACCGATGCTGTGGTGAGGTATCCTGAGCCAAAAACATTTAAACAGCTGCACAGCTTCATCGGATTGACATCTTATTTCCGCAAGTATATTCCAAATTATGCTTTATTAGCGAAGCCATTGACAGATCTCATGAAAAAGGGAACCAGGTTTACATTTAGTGACATTCAAAGTCAGGCTTTTCATGTATTGAAGCAGAAGTTGGCTAATAGTCCAGTTCTATCTTTGTACAATTCGAGACTAGAGACTGAATTACATACAGATGCTTCTAGTGTAGCCTATGCTGCGATACTTCTGCAAAGGTCACCAACAGGTGAGTTACATCCTGTACATTACATGAGTAAGAGAACTACAGAATCAGAAAGTAAATACAGCAGTTATGAGCTTGAAGCTCTAGCAGTGGTCCAAGGTGTCAAGAAGTTTCATCATTACTTATTTGGTATTAAATTTAAGATTGTGACGGATTGTAAAGCCTTTAAAATGACTCTCAATAAGCGAGATTTAACACCTAAAGTAGCCAGGTGGGTGCTTTTGCTTGACCAATATGATTATGTCATTGAGCATAGGTCTGGCAGTCAGATGAGACACACTGATGCATTGAGTAGGAATTGTTATGATACAGTAATGGTAATAAACTTACATGATCAAATTCAACATGCACAGAATTGTGATGAAGGATTGAAAGCTATAAAAGAGATACTGCAGCAGCGAGCTTACGGGGATTACATCTTGGAGAGAGGATTACTCTACAAAGGTATCGACAAGAAATTAGTTATACCTAAAAGTATGGAGACTGAAATTATAAGAAGAGTACATGAACGTGGACATTTTTCTAAGAAAAAGATGATTGAACTTGTAGGTAAGGATTATTTTATTAAAAATTTAAATAGTAAAATTGAGGAGTTTCTTGTGACTTGTATACCATGTCTACTGGCTACAAGAAAAGAAGGACGGCAGGAAGGATTCCTGAATTCTATTGAAAAACACAATATTCCATTGCATACTTTGCATTGTGACCATATTGGACCGTTATCACAGACTAAAAAACAATATAACTACATTCTTACTGTAGTGGATGGATTTTCTAAATTTGTATGGATATTTCCCACTAAGGGCACAACCTCAAAGGAAACTTTAAGTAAACTTTCAATTCATCAGCAGACGTTTGGCAACCCTGCCAGAATTATCACTGACAGAGGTACATCATTTACCAGTTCAGACTTCAAAGAGTACTGTGAGAGAGAAAATATTGAACATATAACCATCACGACGGGAGTACCACGTGGTAATGGACAAGTGGAGAGGATTCATAGAACTATTATTTCTATCCTAACCAAACTTTGCATTTCAGATCAGACTCTCTGGTATAAGCATGTGAGTCGTCTCCAGCAAGCTTTAAATGGCACTTTTCAGAGAAGCATAAATACTACACCATTTCAGTTAATGATGGGCGTTAAGATGAAAACTAAAGAAGACATTGAAATTTACAATTTATTACAGCAAGAGAGTATAGACTGTTTTGTTCAAGAAAGAGAAGAATTACGGCTTTCAGCTAAGGAGCAGATAGCCAAAGTTCAAGAGGAAAATGCTAGGTCATACAATAAAAAGAGGAAAGAAAGCACTAAATATCAAGAAGGAGATAGAGTTCTCATCAAAAGGACCCAATTTGGATCTGGTCTCAAATTAAAGGAAAAATTCTTGGGGCCATACATTGTCACTAAGGTCAAGAGGAATGATCGATATGACCTGGAGAAGGTTGACAGCTCTAGAGAGGGGCCAACCAAAACTTCTAGTTCTGCAGATTATATGAAACCATGGCCTGAGTTTCATGATAGTATAGGTGAATAATTTTGAGTTGATTAATTTTTGATGATTATTTTTTATAATTTAATATTTCATGCAACCAGACCTTTCTCTATGTACGAACTGCAGTGTAAATTTGTCAAAAATAAGTCATGTAAAATTAAGTAAATGTAAAATGTAATATAAAACGGTAATAATCAGAGATCATTTGTTAACTTAAAAGTAGGATTGTTATGTAAACAAAGTTGTAACTTAATTTTCTAAAGAGTAACTTATGAGTAGTATAATAATTCTGTGAGTATAATGTCGTTTGTATTGTATCTTTTCTAGTGTTTCCATGTAAGATGATCTAATAATAAGTTAGACAGGTGTCTAAGTTAAGTAGTTTATAAGCTTTGTATAAGTAAGAAGTTTTTACTTGAGTTTTAAGTTGTTATATTGTAAAATTTTATTGTCGGTATGATTGTGTGTATGAGGATGTGTTTGGTTTGCTTAAAAATTGTATTCTATAGTATTGTAATGTTGTGTAAGACGAGTGTGACTGTTTTGAATGAGTTGGTATGCTAGGGTAAGAGAGTAGGGCTGGGCTAGAGTCAGCCAGACCCGCAGGATGGCCGAGATGTAGGATTGAGTTATTAAGTAAGTAAGCGATGGAAGAATGGAACGTTGACAGGATACGGATATGAATAGGTGAAGTATGAATGTGTGAGAAAGGGATGGATGTGTGTGAATGAAAGGGAGCAGAGAGAATGGCAAGATGGCAGATCCTTTTTGAGCGATGAGTGAAGACGAAAGACGTAGACGAAGAAAATTAAATAAAAACGAAGTTATAGAAGACGAAAATCTTTTATTGCACCACGCCCCACGCCACATATACTATTATGGTATTGAAACTCGGTGTGCATTGATAGATAGAGAGAATATTTTTGGTGTGGAATCGTTTTAACATATTTGTCCTACAGTTGAAATAGTTTCCTCTCAGAATAGCATTAGTCTATGGCGACCAACATCTTATACCTACACAGAGATACATAATTATCTATACTAATATATAAAGAGGAAAGATTTGATTTTTTGTTTGCATTGAATAGGCTCCGAAACTACTGAACCGATTTGAAATATTCCTTCACTGTTAGGAAGCTATACTATCCCCGAGTAATATAGGCTATATTATATTTTCAAAAAAAATTAGGGATCCCTAATACAACTCCAATAATGTAACCCAAGGTATAAAAAAAATAAGAAAACCGAAGCAAAGAGAGGGCGGTTACTCGTCTTAAATATACGTCACCGCAGCTGTTTTCCAGTTTGACCCATTCATTTTTTGAAGGAAATTGTCGTCTAGTTACATAATGTAACCATTAACTAGGATGTACCATGAGTAGGTATGTCAAGATATTTTCCCATCTAGACTGGATTCTTCCTATATAGATATAGAAGTAAATTATGAATGAGATCAGCGACAAAAAGTATTGCTTCAAAAAAATTAAAGGTATAGATAAATAACTTTTTAGTTGCGAATTCATGTTAATTCGTGTTAATTTATGGAAATTGGCACTCCATAAAAATAGTTAGCTCAGTAGCCCAGATATCCAAGTCATTGTCTATATGTCGATGTCTACGCACTGTAGTTTAAAAAGATACTACGTAAGTTATTTCTAGTATCCATGTCGTGCAATCTTGAGTTGTCATAGCTACCAAGTAAATAGAAGCTGTTTTCAATAGATACATTTAAACGCAATTTTTCGCACCGAACTGCGATAAATCACAATTACAGCAGACAGCACTGATTGTTACTCGTAAACTGTATAGGAATCACTTCTCGGCCGAGTAACCATGGAAATTAACGCTTACACACTCATAACTCCGCTCTAGGATTCCCCGTGTTGCGAGTTCCATGGACAAGACAAATAAGATATTATTTACACCCACGACCCAAGAACAAATATTTAACTGTCACTTTAATATGTGTCCTGGCCGAGAATCAAACCCAGAACCCCTCGCTTGCAGATGACCCTGTTTACCAAGTAGAATAAAATTCAATTTTCTTTTTTTAATAAAATTAAAGATCGGGATATATTTTCTTCACAAGTAACCTTAGAAGTTGGAAAGTAGGGGTACTTACCTTTACTTTAAGGTAATCTCTCCTGGCTATGGCGACAGATCCCTCCTACTGGAGGTGGATGGGCTCTGTACTAGGATAGAATTGATAGTAGTAAATTACATTAATATACCAGTTAATTTCCGATGGTATCATGGTACACATCCGCGGTAACTATCGGATCACTCTATCCAAGACTGCAATGAAGTATTTTTACCTGCTTCAGTTTGCTAGGTACAGGTTTATCAATTTCGGGGCTATTCTACTAACTGATCTAGCATCTAGGATCGTTGCTTGGGGGGCGCCCCTCACCCTAAAGCGTCCCTTTTGTGCCAACGTATGTCAATAAATTAAAGTGTGGCCCTTCTTTAATTTAATTAATTAAAGGACAAGAGGTAAAATAAGGGGTTCCGGAATTCTCGGACATCTTACAACCCTAGTTGCATAGACAGCCACTAATACACATCTATACTAATATATAAAGAGGAAAGATTTGATTTTTTGTTTGCATTGAATAGGCTCCGAAACTACTGAACCGATTTCAAAAATTCTTTCACTGTTGGCAAGCTACACTATCCCCGAGTAACATAGGCTATATTATATTTTCAAAAAAAAAAATTAGGGATCCTTATTAAAAGTCCAATAATGTAACCCAAGGTGTAAAAAAATAAGAAAACCGAAGCAAAACGAGGGTGGTTACTCGTGTCTCATACTTTGGCTGCGGCCTTTATTATGGTTTTAATATGTTATTTTCATCCACCACTCAAGACAAATTTTTAAATATAACTATTTCTCAATCTTTAATGTATTTGAAAACAAAAGCCATATACCTGATCCTTAACTTAAGTTTGTATACGAGTACGGCTACCATTGATATCGACGCAATGATTTTCGGAGCTGCGTGTGCGCAACCCGTCGCATATCATTCTGATAGTGATGACACTTGCAGATTATAGTGATAAGGTGGTTGACAAATGTTACCGCAAAGTCATCTTAAGTGATGAACCATGCCTACGTATCCCGGTTTGCAAACGTTCAGTTGATATTAAATAAAAATTAAATTCGTAATAATAATACATAGATATGTATATGTTTGGACACCTATATTGACACTAAGTGGTGCCAACGCATTTTAGTCGGCTGCGAGCAAGCGAGACAAGTAGATGTCATTTTTGAAAAACCCCGACCGTTCAAGTACACATAACGCATATTGTTTATTGTGCACACTTAAAACGTTTTATTATTTACGTTTGAATTTTATTTGAATTTATTTAAATTATAATTGGTAAATAACTATATTTTTACTTATATTTAAAAAAAAAATTTGCAAAATATTTGATATCCGCCATCTTGAACCGAATTTGACCGAACGAAGCGCTGTCACAGAGTATGAAAAATGCTTGAAAAATGTGATACGGATTTTGTTCGCAACAGCCCGTCTTTATATTATTTAAGTCTATTTAATAATAAATTAAGAGTTTGTTACTCCTCCACGCAAAAACTACCGAATGGATTTTCTTGAAATTTAGCACTCAGGCAGTCAACTTTACTTATTATCCCCGAAAACAAGGGCGAAACCGCGAGCTGAGCGCTAGTAATACAATACGGCCGACGTATTTTGGCGCGTCTGAACATAGGCTCTGCGAACTTTAGTGCATGTAAGACAGAGATAGCGACACAATCATACTAACGTGTGACTGAGACATAATACGCCGCGTACCGAGTATTGCTGAATTGTGTTACTGCGCAGCCTTCTGCGCGAAGTTCAGACGCGCCAAGATACGTCGGCCGTACTGTACATGACGTTTTTAAAATTAAACGGCAAAGACTTCCTTACAAATTTTGTATTAAATACCGATACCAGCCGTGACTTCGGCCGCGAGTTTATTATTGGACTTCCAGGAGATTGATACCCGTGATACCCTTTTAGTAATTCTTAATACGTATTCTTTTAATTTAATTCAAAGCAATTTCCAAGTATCTAGAAAATCGTTGGAAATTTATTTCAATAGAGAGTTTTTCCGTGACGAATTAGTCAAACATGTTTAAAAGTCATGTTTATTAGGCTTTAAAATCGCTATATATTTTTATGTATCTCAAAGCAGGATGTTTGATTTGTCTGATTCAATCAATTGTCTCTGGCACGCAGCTGCATCTCTTTGCTTCAATAACTGTCACTCGGTCATCGTATGTAACGCCTAAAGTACTAACATGTTGAGTACCTACTCGTCGACAGTGCAAACTAATCGAACATGGACCTTTCGCTCCTATAAATCACTAGTCTTCACTAACTAAGCTAAAATTCTTATTTCTGCTCTCCTTCAGAGTAAAATATTCTCAATTGTCATACTCATTTCAACCATCTAGGTACCAAAAATTTCTTGCGAATAGTTACGCTAATGAAAAAAAAATTAATTGCAACCTAGTAATACTTTGCTTTTTTGACATACAATATCATTGTAGGATGCTTTTTGTTCAAGGTGATTAACGCCTTCAAATGTTTTTGTAACTTATGTTTCGTTTATAATGCGTTTTCACCCACTTTACTGGGTTAGCTTGCAATCGTTTACATTAATCTATTTATCCATAATCTCTTTACAAGCCAGTAGGACAAGTTACAACAACTATTGTAGTATCAGAACATTTGACAGTTGCTAGATAACTGACTTAAGGATTGTATATAAGATGGAATATTGCGAACGGCGTTAAATTGTCCAGCGTTACAGAACTATCCCAGTAACAGTATATTTCTCTTTGTTCCAGCCCGCCTACCTTCAAAACCCTCACGCCGACCTCCCGCACCCAGCTGAAGCAGCAGTTGATGAGAGAGCATGCCCAGGAGCAACTACGCAGGGAGTCTTTACAGGTCAGCATATCCCCTACACACTCATAGACATACACACTAGGATTCCCATACACACTAGGATTCCCTGTGTCGTGGATGCCATGGACAACACACTGACAAGGACACACACATTCAGACCGAGAACAGAAATTTAAACTCATCATTAAATCGCCTCGCTGGGAATCGAACCCATCCTTGGCGCGGTTGTCCACCATGTTAAACATTACGTCAGACTCAAGCATTTACTTGTTTTTGAGTAAAAAATCCTGGATTAAGGAGATTGGAAGCGCTTAAGTGGTTTTTACCAGGTTTGGCTAATGGTAAATGAGCGACGGAATTGAAAAATGAGAGCCAATAATAATCCGAGTACCCCGCGTCCCTTTGATCGGCAACGCATCAGTGATGCCTTTGCTAGTAGGCCCTGGATGCATTTTTAAGTGATTACAAAAAAAGGAGGTTCCAATTCGGTACTTTCTTTTTTGTAATGCTTGTTACCTCAAAACTTCTTCACTTATAAATTGATTCGGAAAATTATTTTAAATTGAATATATCATATTTATCGAAATCCATTTCTGATGATGGAATCCGTGAGGAATTGAGGGAACTCCTCAAATGTTATAGGTATACTGATTCTTCGGAGACTGTTTCTTTGAAGTCGTCTATTAACAAGTGCTGACTCCAACTCATCAATGTTTCCAGGCACAACAGGCAGGTCAGTCCAAAGACCATGGAGAAGAGAAGAAGAAGTCAAGTCCTACGGAGGTGCCCCGGATCACGCCACACGTGGAACTGCCGCCACAGGTGTTACAAGTAAGTAATTATACACCATAGATTGTAATTTTTATAAGGCAACACAGCCCGAAACTCCGGTGATGACCATCGTTGATTAGTGTTCGTCATGTTTAAGTCGGTAAATTATTTTAATCCCATCACAAACCATACAAAACGAGTCTTCTCTCAAAAATCCTCTCTTAGTTTGTCCACACTTTATGAAACCTTTGTTTTATGTTACCCGATCCATGGTTTAGTTTGTGTTGTCTCTCTATCCGTTAGCGTAATATTAAGCAGAAAACAATTTCTTAGTTTTGTTGCACCTACTGCAACTTTCCATCATCACTAGGATATAGTGGTAGAAGATGCCTCCGCCCATTATGGTCCAACATATGAATAATTGTCAATAAAGAACAAACAATTTCTTAGTAATTCTCCGATATCCATAGTAACCGATGTATTTCTTGCTTGTTTCCAGGTGCGAACAGTTCTGGAGAACCCCACCCGGTATCACGTGATCCAGAAGCAGAAGAGCCAGGTGCGACAGTACCTCAGCGAATCATTCACGCCACAGCAGCAGGTCAGACCTTACTTATTTTTATGGAAATAGCCGGCAAACGAGCTGACGATCCACCTGATTGTAAGTGGCTATCGTCGCCCATGGACATCAGCAACACCAAAGGCATCACTGATGCGTTTCCGGCCAAGAAAGAGAGAAGAAAAAGAAAGAAAGAACTGGCTCTCAAGTCTCCAGCACAGTCTCCGGAACATGACGAGTCGTTTGGCGGCTGACTCATGCTCAAGGGTGGTAGCTATCCAGGCGAACCCCATGGAGAAATGATAATAGTAATAATGGTATTAATTAACAATTAAAATCAATATTACCAATATAATCCCTCGAGGGGCCCTACCCCCAGGGGGCGGATTTAGTCGCCTGTTACGACACCCATTCAGCGTGGGATTGGGGTTAGTATTCTAAGCCGCTCCAAACGGCAAGGATTTTTTGTCAAATAACAGTATTAATAATGATTATTTTCGTACGCATTTATTTTTGGATAATCGCACTAGGTATTTAATATAGGTAATCGCCAAGATAAACGTATCGTAAAACCATCAATCTAAAATGGTAATGGATTTATTATTATCTCGTGATTTTAATGCTGCAACCTGTAAGTCGATAAATTAAAACGAATGACACGTTTTAGATGCTAAAATTAGTATTAAATTAACAAAATCCATTCATTTCTTTGTTTTTGATATAACTACATGTATTCACTTCATAAAAAATGTGTTATTTCAAAAGTATGGAAGTAACACTACTATTAGAATACCCCGTGTTGAAAGTAGAGGAGACATTATAATATTACCAATCACCAAAATATTATGTTTTTAACGGGATTGGTGAGACAGTGTCGGAGTCACAGACATGTAGGTTTCTGGTCGGAGTGCTAGAAATATCGTGGGTACCCTGTTTCTTATTTTCCATCTCCATTTCCGTCCATTTACCATCAGGTGGCCGTCTGTTCATTTGTCGGCTATAGAATTTCATTCACTTTAAACTGAACTCTTACCAGATAGCTCTTTATCTACCATACTTTTAGATGATATCTTTCCTAGAAGCAGTTGACTAGGTGACAAAATATGTTTCCCTAACAGCTATTATCTTACAGATGACAAAGTATGTTTCCCTAAAAGCAGTTATCTTGCAGGTGACAAAGTATGTTTCCCTAAAAGCAGTTACATATCTTACAGATGACAAAGTATGTTTTACTAAAAGCAGTTATCTTGCAGGCGACAAAGTATGTTTCCCTAAAAGCAGTTACATATCTTACAGATGACAAAGTATGTTTTACTAAAAGCAGTTATCTTGCAGGCGACAAAGTATGTTTCCCTAAACGCAGTTACATATCTTACAGATGACAAAGTATGTTTTACTAAAAGCAGTTATCTTGCAGGCGACAAAGTATGTTTCCCTAAAAGCAGTTACATATCTTACAGATGACAAAGTATGTTTTACTAAAAGCAGTAATCTTGCAGGCGACAAAGTATGTTTCCCTAAAAGCAGTTGTCTTGCAGGTGACAACCGCGCGGCCGCCGGTGCAGTCAGCGCCCGAGCTGGGTGCTGCGCCCCTCTCCCCTGACCGGGCCTCCTCCAGTCTGCTTAGCCCCGGGATATGCTCCGCGGGGGGAAACTCTGAGGTACGTAGAGTGTGGAGTCGTATCTCTAATTAATCTAATCGAATTTGTTCTTAGATATGTTTGGTGGAAATAAAAACAGTTGTACAAGATTCACTTAGTATAAAATTTAAGAATTGAGTAATGCGAGGAGCAGTCTTTGATTTCTGCTAAATTCTATTGGAAATATAATATATTTTTTTATTTATTGCTATAGTTATACATCTAAAAGGTTAGTATAGTAGTATACAAGACTAGTAACCGCCCTCGCTATCTTTCGGTTATTGGTATGGATTAAAAAGTTAAATAAAATGTAATAGCCCATGTTACTCCGAAGCAACAGATCATCCTATTGGTGAAATAATTTTGAATAAACCAACAGTTTTTACGTTTACAAATAAACAAACAAACCGATCCCCCAACAGACAGACGAGTTCCTAGACGACATCCTGTCGTTGGACAGCGGCGCGGGCCCGCTGTCCTCCTCGGAGCCGCCGTCGGCCGCCAGCTCGGTGGCCGGGGACTGCGCCCTGTCGGATGCCGACATGCATGCGCTGGCGAAGGACAGGCAGAAGAAGGATAATCATAATATGAGTGAGTTGATGTTGATTAATTCTTACATTATTTACATTTTTTCAGTCTTATTACATTATAAACGAGTAACCGCCCTCGGTTTGCTTCGGTTTTCTTATTTTTTTACCCCTTGGGTTACATTATTGAAGTTTTATTAAAGAAAAATAATATAGCCTATGTCACTCGGGGATAGTGTAGCTTCCCAACAGTAAAAGAATTTTTCAAATCGGTTCAGTAGTTTCGGAGCGTACTCAATGCAAACAAACAATCAAATCTTTCCTCTTTATAATGTTAATATAGAATACAAATTACGATAAAAAGACACTGAAAAATTATTTATCAATGAATACTCGTCTATTAAACGGACTGTTCTAGTATAAACAATTCGAGCATAGACGGTCAGTAGTATAGTATTGGGCATTCTGCCCCACTTGTTCGCTCAGGCGTCCGCCTTCGCGTCGTGGGGCAGAATGCCCAATAAGATTTCTGGTAACGTGGGACAGAATGCTTCATTAAAATTTCATAATTAGAAATGCAAAATAACTGTTTGTTGTTGTAAATAACGCGGGTTCAGCTGAGAAAGGAAACAAAACAATATGTAAAAATTATTTATTCATAGTTATAACATTAACGTTAATTACAGATTTCATTTGATATAAATGTAGGATGGTCCTCACACAGTTCATCCACCGAGTGCACCAAAGATTGAAGTTTTCGCCATTGCGGTGTATCGTCGTTAAAATTTATTCCCGTATCAAAATAATTAAAAGTGTATTAAAATTATTATTTAATATGTGTTATTAAATTATGTTCGTATCTTATTCCAGAGCACGTTACTTTGATGAGAGATTGAGAGATGCAATTGAAGATGTGAAGTTTTGAAGACCTACAGCAGTAATTGGTAATAAAGTCTGATATACTTAGCAGCTAACTCAATAACTATACACCAGCCGACTATTCCAACACGCGGAAACAGTAGAAAACGTAAGGCAAACAGTAAACTTGTGTTGCTAACGGTTATTGTTAAATTTGAACACTAACTATTGTTAATTTGTTCACTAACCTACAAGGAACTTACTCTAGATATTTAAAGGCGCAACTTTGTATTCACCTTTAAGAATGAATTTTCTTAGGCAAGCCGCGGATACAGTTAGTCATGCAGGTATTACTCAGGATAATGTAGTTAACGCAGTTGCGGAAACGATCGCTCAGCGACAACACGGGCACAACCCCTCTTCTATCGTCAACCAGGAAGGTCACATACAACAAGACCATACATCTTCATCGCAAGAAAAAGCAACTCCCACTATCCCTCATTACGATTGTGAACCGTTCCTTTGTTTTCTGAAAAAAAGCAAACCGCGTTATTTAGCTCCTCCTTCAAAGAGTACCCTTTATCGTGTTTCACAAGCAAGCACGAGCACGCAGGAAAACATAAATTTTTATTCCCTAACCTCTGCGACGCAAAGTAACGTAGCAGATGATAATTTACCTTATTTGCCATATTTATACATAGAATATTTAGATGCCAACTTTTTATTGGACACGAGTAGGGAAAAGTCATTTGTAAGCCGTAAATTAGCTGATAAATATTTCGCCAGTCATAAAATTTACGAACCTTTTAATAATGAAAACACTCTACAGGCAATAATATTACCAATGCATAGACTATTCCAAAGGAACATGTGTTATAAGTTTTATATAAAAGACATTGATGATTTTTACGACGGATTAATAGGAATTGACCTGTTAAAAAAACTTAATGCCGAATTTGACTTGACCCTCCATAAACTATGGACACCACCTAGTAGTTTCCCAATTTACTATAATTTATATTATATTATATATTATAAACCCAGTTTATAATAGTAAATAGTTATAATAATTGATTCAGGGTTTTTCGAAAATTCTATTCTGAAGCGGAATTCATAATGGACACGGATCGTGCGAATTACTAGAATGTATTATTTAATAGAGATGTTATCCATCGAAAAAATATCTTATTTAATTAAGCATGAAATATTTACACAAAGCGTGAATAAAATAGCACTATCAAGTAATGATGATAAACGTGCTATATCAAATTGCAATGTTGCAACCCGAGCGTGGGGGCATTCTTCAATTTTAAAAGGATCTTTCAATTCTAAATATTGATATTCGTAATTGGTTTTAATGGGCATATAAATATCATTTATTTTATATTACTATAATAATATGTAGAGATTATGTAAATGTTCTTAGTAAAATATGTACCTACTTAGGTAAATATAAAAAATAATAAAGTTAATAAACATTTCTGTAATTGATTTTGTAATAACTATAAGTAACCTATGATTTGTATTCATTCAGTGTCCAAGTTTCATTACAACTTAAAAATGTACGTAAATAAGATTGTAAATTATAGAAGTTATTAGTAAGTTTTTATGTAATATTATATACTTATAAATAAACAACCTTTGTTAAAAATAATCTTTGTTTTATTGATCTATTTAAACTAATAATATTATAGTTTTTTTTTACCGAAGATTGCTTCTAACTACCTATGTCTTTAGAAGGATTTCCTTGATATTTTTTTGTATTTTCTTCTTAATACCTAAATATTTAACTTTTACAATTCCTGACAATAACATAAACTTGCGTAATAATAATAATAATAATAATGCTCCGGAATGGTAATTGGAATATTAATAGAATTGAGAAGTTGTTTTTACAGTATTATACCTAGTACTTGTGTTATTATAATAATTATGTGCACGGTAAGTAAAGTACCTATTTGAATCTGATATAATATTAGTGATTTTTGTGTGTGCACATCAGATTTGAAAATGGATAATTATTTTTGTTTCAGGTATCTGATTCAGAGATTGTGTTTAGCCAGTATGCTCAGGATCCTTACGAAGGATTTTCCGAGCTGAATCGCTGTGAACCCGAGCAATACAAACTAACGAAAGAGAAAAAGTCCAAGCAACGTCGCCGAGAAACTTTGAAAAAACATAATGCTACACAATCTTTGTAATGAGCCGATTACAACGACGAGGCATTAGAACTAATATTACTAAGAAGTAACATAAACTTGAATGCTGTGAAACTCAATACCGGTGAATTTGTAGAAGACGTTCAAATAAATAAAATTATTTGGCGTGTACCACACATTAAAATATCTGACAAAGAAAAGCTTAATTTTTTGAAACTGTTAGAAAGAGATAAACCGCTTCAAATGATATTTAGAAATTGGGATCTGTATGAATATCCAGCTTTACCTAAAACTACAAAACATACTTGGGCAATTAAAACTTCGTCACAAATAGAAAAACCAAGATATATTATTATTGGTCTACAAACAAATAGAAAAAATAATGCAAGTTCTGACATGTCTCATTTCGATCACTGTCTTCTTCGCAGTGTTAGAGTCTATCTCAATTCAACATACTTCCCTTATGAGAACCTAAATGTTAACTTCGCAAACAACAACATTGCCTTATTATACGAACAATATGTTAGATTTCAACAGTCATATTATGGTCGTCGTCCAGAGCCCTTGTTGAGTGAAAAACAATTTAAAGATTTAGCCCCGTTATTTGTTGTCGACTGCTCTAGACAAGTAGACAATTTGAAGACAGGTCCGGTTGTGGACGTTAGAGTGGAAATTGAAATTGATTCTGATATACCAGATCAAACCGACGCGTACTGTCTTATATTAAACGACTGTATAATTGAATATAAGCCACTGAGTAATACTGTAAAAAATTATCATGAAACAGGATACCATCATAGTGGATATTCAAGGATTAGCGTTCGCAACACGTGATTATACGCAATTATTCTTAATAAAACCCCCCATATTTATTCAAATATTTAACAACTGATGAAAAAAGACAAGTAAAGTGGCTGGAAAACAATAGAGGTATTCATTAGAACGAAGGACATATTGACTATAGAGAATTTCATCGTATAATCGTTCCCTATCTAGAAAACAAAAATATCTTAGTGAAAGGTTTGGAGAAGGTTATGTGGATAAAAAACATTTGCGAAAATTGTGAAGTGTCAGATCTTGATGAAGACCAGTGTCCTAACATGTTTGAATTACATAAAAAATTCTGTGATAACAATTTAAATTGTAATGTACACACAAATCATTGTGCTTTAAAAAATGTGTTATGTATAAAAAAGCATTTAGGGTGGCACTAAAATGTTTTGTTTTGGTTTTATAAATAAAAATAATTTCTTCAGTAAAAATGCATTTTTATTTTTAAACATAATAAAATAATAACTTACAATAACAATAGTATCTTTATTAAAAATCATTGTCTATTAAAGATTTCGATATTTTCTTAACTAGCGATTCTGTATCGTCCATAACACTATCCATGGCATCCTTAACAATGTACTGCGCACTTATCACGACGTTCTCACTTTCACTATCGCTGCAGCTTGTTTGAGAATTGTTGCTGCAGAGATCAATAACAGAAATTTTTATTAACCTAATGCCTCGTCGTTGTAATCGGCTCATTACAAAAGATTGTGTAGCGTTATGTTTTTTCAAAGTTTCTCGGCGACGTTGCTTGGACTTTTTCTCTTTCGTTAGTTTGTATTGCTCGGGTTCACAGCGATTCAGCTCGGAAAATCCTTCGTAAGGATCCTGAGCATACTGGCTAAACACAATCTCTGAATCAGATACCTGAAACAAAAATAATTATCCATTTTCAAATCTGATGTGCACACGCAAAAATCACTAATATTATATCAGATTCAAATAGGTACTTTACTTACCGTGCACATAATTATTATAATGACACAAGTACTAGGTATGATACTGTAAAAACAACTTCTCAATTCTATTAATATTCCGTAAATAATAAAAAATAAACTATCAACTTTATATATTCAAATCAATCCAAAATTGTTAACTTAGCATTCAATCAAGGATATAGATTAGTTGTTTGAAAATCACTCTTTCAGATATAGTTTTATAGTTCAATATATTAAAATAATTTAGTATGAATTGTAAACTGCAAGTCTGCATAAATATATCTTACCTTCTCATAAAGTGCGATGAACTGTAACATGTTATAACATGTTGCGTGTATCAATAATACCTACCATTCCGGAGCATTATTATTATTATTATTATTATTACGCAAGTTTATGTTATTGTCATGAATTGTAAAAGTTAAATATTTAGGTATTAAGAAGAAAATACAAAAAAATATCAAGGAAATCCTTCTAAAGACATAGGTAGTTAGAAGCCATCTTCGGTAAAAAAAAAAAAAAACTATAATATTATTAGTTTAAATAGATCAATAAAACAAAGATTATTTTTAACAAAGGCTGTTTATTTATAAGTATATAATATTACATAAAAACTTACTAATAACTTCTATAATTTACAATCTTATTTACGTACATTTTTAAGTTGTAATGAAACTTGGACACTGAATGAATACAAATCATAGGTTACTTATAGTTATTACAAAATCAATTACAGAAATGTTTATTAACTTTATTATTTTTTATATTTACCTAATTAGGTACATATTTTATAGAATAGAATTTTCGAAAAACCCTGAATCAATTATTATAACTATTTACTATTATAAACTGGGTTATAGTAAATTGGGAAACTACTAGGTGGTGTCCATAGTTTATGGAGGGTCAAGTCAAATTCGGCATTAAGTTTTTTTAACAGGTCAATTCCTATTAATCCGTCGTAAAAATCATCAATGTCTTTTATATAAAACTTATAACACATGTTCCTTTGGAATAGTCTATTCATTGGTAATATTATTGCCTGTAGAGTGTTTTCATTATTAAAAGGTTCGTAAATTTTATGACTGGCGAAATATTTATCAGCTAATTTACGGCTTACAAATGACTTTTCCTTACTCGTGTCCAGTAAAAAGTTGGCATCTAAATATTCTATGTATAAATATGGCAAATAAGGTAAATTATCATCTGCTACGTTACTTTGCGTCGCAGAGGTTAGGGGATAAAAATTTATGTTTCCCTGCGTGCTCGTGCTTGCTTGTGAAACACGATGAAGGGTACTCTTTGAAGGAGGAGCTAAATAACGCGGTTTGCTTTTTTTCAGAAAACAAAGGAACGGTTCACAATCGTAATGAGGGATAGTGGGAGTTGCTTTTTCTTGCAATGAAGATGTATGGTCTTGTTGTATGTGACCTTCCTGGTTGACGATAGAAGAGGGGTTGTGCCCGTGTTGTCGCTGAGCGATCGTTTCCGCAACTGCGTTAACTACATTATCCTGAGTAATACCTGCATGACTAACTGTATCCGCGGCTTGCCTAAGAAAATTCATTCTTAAAGGTGAATACAAAGTTGCGCCTTTAAATATCTAGAGTAAGTTCCTTGTAGGTTAGTGAACAAATTAACAATAGCTAGTGTTCAAATTTAACAATAACCGTTAGCAACACAAGTTTACTGTTTGCCTTACGTTTTCTACTGTTTCCGCGTGTTGGAATAGTCGGCTGGTGTATAGTTATTGAGTTAGCTGCTAAGTATATCAGACTTTATTACCAATTACTGCTGTAGGTCTTCAAAACTTCACATCTTCAATTGCATCTCTCAATCTCTCATCAAAGTAACGTGCTCTGGAATAAGATACGAACATAATTTAATAACATATATTAAATAATAATTTTAATACACTTTTAATTATTTTGATACGGGAATAAATTTTAACAACAGATACAAAAATAATCACTAAGACACATCTACAATTGATTTTGTAATAGAATAGATCTAAGAACATTAATATTATTTTAATGTGGAGATCGAACCAACAATTAATACTTAGCCCACGAGCAGGGCGAGGAGATAATTATATTAGAAGCCACTTTGTCATTCATCATAGAATGGATAATTTCTTTTAGGAAAAGCGAAAATACTCAATCAGATAAAAATAATGAAAACTATAACCGATAGGTATTTTAAATGGCACACTATCATAGTAATATGAATTAACAACTAAATACATACCCAATATTCACAATAAAATAATGTCGTTTCTGTTAATTATGTCCAAAGTATTATGTCCCTCGTTAAGTAGGTATTTCTATACCTGTAAATGTAGTCAACAAATGAAATATTTGCTTTAAACCAGCACCTCTGCTGCCTCACAATGGTCTGAAATAAAAAAAAAAACACAAACTTATTATAATAATACTGATAATGACAACAAAAATTTAATGAAATATAATAGAATATAATATTTAACATAATAATTACCTTATAATAATTTTGCTATCGATTTTACCATTATTATAAATACCTATAACTTGTACTCAGTAATCGAATTAAATTTAAATTAAAATACACATTTTGCGTGCAAATAGTATGAATAGCTATTGTGTTTTGTCAAAACAAAAGTGTCGTGTTCCATCCGGTTGCAGTACTTAACAGTATTTTGCAAGATTTTTCATTTCGATCAGGGTTGACATCCAAATGCAAATAATTATGTATTATTATTACCTATTTACTGGAACAAAAATGTTGTATTTATTACTTAATTATTACATACAAAGTTATCTACGTTAAAAATAAGTATAGAATATTTATTTAAGAGTGCTAATGGTCTGTTAATATACCGGATTATTCAATATTTTCTCGATATGTAATTACCTAAACTAGAATACATAATTACTTTTTAACAAAAAATAAAACCAACGAAAAAAAAAACTGAAAAGCAAAAAATAAAATAAACCATTTAGTATTATAAATTAAGATCAAAAATTAACAGTAAATAAATAATTTTGAGACCGTGCCAAACAAACAACCAAAATTAATTACATATTATGAGGGCAGCGGCATGCGATGCACACGGCAGCAGCAGCGCGGCGCACATCTTTTCACCGTTTTTTTCATTGGTTTGGCACCGCCTCAAAATTATTTACTTACTGTTAATTTATAATACTAAATGGTTTATTTTATTTTTTGCTTTTCAGTTTTTTCGTTGGTTTTATTTTTGTTAAAAAGTAATTATTTTTTAATTTTTAGTTGCTATAATACTTTATAATTAATAATAAATAATTGGTGGTAGATTCAGTTACCAGGTAAAAATGTAGTAGGTGAAATATCAATCATCCCCTACTTTCGTACCTTTAGGGGTAAAATTTTGTTTTGAAATTCAAACAAGAGTTACTTTAAGGTATACACTATTGAATAAAAAAAGAATCATCGAAATCCAATCATCCAGTACAAAGTTATTGGGGTTAACGGGTAAAAACCCGTAAATTCCGTGGGTGAATAATCAATCATCCCCTATTTTTGTACCTTTAGGGTAGGAATAAAATTTTCAAAAAATATGGGACCAATTTCAAGACATACCCTATCCAATAAAAAAAGAATCGTTAAAATCGGACTACTCTGTGCCGATTGCTGCGTGATCATACATAAAAAAAAAAACGTGTCAAATTGAGAACCTCCTCCTTTTTTTTCGTCGGTTAAAAAGACCCAATGAAACGTAAATAACGAGTCCTTTTAATCATATATTTTTATTTTTATAATTTAAGTTGGAATGTTTTAAATTTATATCGTTTGTCAACCCTAACAAAAATATCATATTTTCAACACAATACTTGTGATTATTGCACACCTATTTAAAAGTGTTATTCAGCAATACGAATTTTTATTATTACGCAGCTAATTTGGTTATGGATGTCACTTCCACATATTTTAGTGTAAAAATGGGATCATCAGTCTATACATAGTAGGTACGTAACATGTATGACAATTATTTTGGTAGTCCTAAGTCTTTGTGTTGCGTTAGCAAATAATGATTCTAGAACATTCTTAGTTATCATTTTTTTACAAATGTAATACGTAAAAATAAGAAATGTCTAATTTGTGTATTATTTTTATTAAACACACTTACATTTCATTTACCAAATTTACATGTCTTTTCTGACTTATAAGCTAACATTTTCGGAGCTCGGTACATCAAATTCGAGCCTCGGATAGGAACAAAGTACTCCTACAACGACTACAGTGCAACCAGCGCCGAGTGCCTCCACTCTGCAGTTCAGTCCATCCAAACAGTGGTTGTATTGGTAATTATACTTCAAGTGGCTGCCATTTAAAATGTAAGTCTTTATTATTTTTATTAATTTTCATATTTTACCTCAACCAATTTATATTTCAGATACAACATGTAGCCAAATACTTTGACATTTTTCACTAACTTAATTTACTCATAATTGTTATAATCGTCAATACATTAATTCATTATCAGTACGAGTTAATAGTTTTATTATTACTAGTTCATTCCAAGTAGATAAACATTAACTTAACATTTTATCCTTTTTCAGCATAGGTATTTCAAGTAATAATATTTAATTAAAATTTAACAATTTACAGGTCGGACTCTGAATGCGATCAACGCAGCAACTTCAGCAGAGAAAGGAAACAAAACAATATGTAAAAATTATTTATTCATAGTTATAACATTAACGTTAATTACAGATTTCATTTGATATAATCCGAAATATTCAAAATTTATTTTAACAGATAAATGTTTTTAAAGCGAGCTATCAATTAAAGATTTAACTTGATCATGAATATTTTTTAAGAAACATTCTGGGTAAATATTTGCTTCGGGTTTAGATGTAGTAATCCGATAACTTGTAATACGTCCTTTGAAACAGGAATGTATAATTTCAACGTTGTCATTGATACGAATAGTACTATAAAAATATCATATTTTTCAACACTATACTTGTGATTATTGCACACCTATTTAAAAGTGATAAACGATATAAATTTAAAACATTCCAAATCATATATTTTGATTTTTACAATTAAGGTTGCGATGTTTTAAATTTATATCGTTTGTCAACCCTAACAAAAATATCATATTTTTCAACACAATACTTGTGATTATTGCACACCTATTTAAAAGTGTTATTCAGCAATACGAATTTTTATTATTACGCTGCTAATTTGGTTATGGATGTCACTTCCACATATTTTAGTGTAAAAATGGGATCATCAGTCCATACATAGTACGTAGCATGTATGATAATTATTTTGGTAGCCCTAAGTCTTTGTGTTGCGTTAGCAAATAATGATTCTAGAAAATTCTTAGTTATAATTTTTTTACAAATGTAATACGTACAAATAAGAAATGTCTCAATTGTGTATTATTTTGATTAAACACACTTACATTTCATTTAACAAATTTACATGTCTTTTCTGACTTATAAGCTAACGTTTTCGGAGCTCGGTACATCAAATTCGAGCCTCGGCTAGGAACAAAGTACTCCTACAACGACTACAGTGCGACCAGCGCCGAGTGCCTCCACTCTGCAGTTCAGTCCATAGAACAGTGGTTGTACTGGTAATTATACTTCAAGTGGCTGCCATTTAAAATGTAAGTCTTTATCATTTTTATTAATTTTCATATTTTACTCCAACCAATTTATATTTCTGATACAACATGTAGCCAAATACTTTGACATTTTTTTCACTAACTTTATTTACTCATAATTATTATAATCGTCAATAGATTAATTACAAGTGCGAGTAAATAGTTTTATTATTACTAGTTCAGTCCAAGTAGATAAACATTAACTTAACATTTTATCCTTTTTCAGCATAATAATATTTCAAGTAATAATAATTAATTAAAATTTAACAATTTACAGGTCGGACTCTGAGTGCGATCAACGCAGCAACTCTACAGATGTTGAACACGGTGCCGAGCTCCGGCGAAAACATTCTACTCCTACAAGCAAGCGTAAATCTATGAAGAAATCGACTGCCATTATAAGGTAATCATACTAAATTTACATCTACTCGTTATATTTAAATTATAATATTTCAAATTATGTACTTACGTTCGATATATTTATGTGGCGTTGCGGTCAGTGGTTGATTTTTTATTATACATTCATTTTCGTGTCAGTGTTCGCATAATAATATGTAATCCATAGTAACACTACACTTTTATAACTTAATAATTTTTTACCAACTACTAAGAATTTATGTTGTCTATATAAAAATGTAAAGTTACAGGAGATAAAAAATACATTTTTACTGTTCAATGATACTCATACGGTTACTGAAATAGTTTATGATATATAAATATGGGAGATATTTTTTTATTTATTTTCAAATAACCAGTGCCTATGCGCTATTACTACAAATGTCGATCAAGTTTATGTTTATTCTTGTTCAGGATTTATTTTAATATCTAATCTTATGATTGCACAGAAAAAAATTCTTTCTTTCGCCTTCGGTAAACTTGACTTTTGAGGTAGATTAAATTGATTCTTAATATTATTTAATTGTTACTCTCACTTACAAGTAACAACAATGTATTTACATGACCATCACTACAATTTTTGTATTAATTTACATACTGCAATGAGCCTGTATGTATTCATTGTGTTATTTTTCGCAATGATTTTGAAAACCGACACCATGTAATATCAGTAAGTTATTGTATACTTATACGGATTATTTGTGTTTGTTACAGAAAAAAGGGGAAGACTGTGGACATATTCAATCTTAGTCGTGATGGCGGCAAATCCAAAGATCCTCCATCGCGCGTGCTGTCCACGTACTTCGTCAACAGGGTTGCAAACGGCAACGAACGTCGGGCGATTAACACAACGGGGGACTACCTTATCGATTTAAAAGTATATCAAACCAACGATGCGCGCAATACTGATGCACAAGAGCTCTGGAAGAAAGCGCTAGTACGAATAAAATTCCAGACACAAGACGATACACCGCAATGGCGAAAACTTCAATCTTTGGTGCACTCGGTGGATGAACTGTGTGAGGACCATCCTACATTTATATCAAATGAAATCTGTAATTAACGTTAATGTTATAACTATGAATAAATAATTTTTACATATTGTTTTGTTTCCTTTCTCAGCTGAACCCGCGTTATTTACAACAACAAACAGTTATTTTGCATTTCTAATTATGAAATTTTAATGAAGCATTCTGTCCCACGTTACCAGAAATCTTATTGGGCATTCTGCCCCACGACGCGAAGGCGGACGCCTGAGCGAACAAGTGGGGCAGAATGCCCAATACTATACTACTACGGTCCCAGCATAGACAGTCCTAGCATAGACAATCCAAGCACATACAGTTCAAGCATACACAGTTTTAGCACAGGCAGTTCAAGCATACACAGTCCTAGCATAGACAGTCGTAGCATAGACAGTCCTTGTACAAAATCCTGGCATAGACCGTCCTCGCAAAGACAATCCTAGCAAAACATTCCTAGCATAGACAGTCCTTAACAATCCATCGCATCCGCAGTCGAACGCCGCCGCCGCTTCAACATAAACGACCGAATCAAGGAACTCGGGACCCTCCTCCCGAAGACCAACGACCCGTTCTACGAGGTGATCCGCGACGTGCGCCCCAACAAGGGCACCATCCTGAAGAGCAGCGTGGACTACATCAAGTGTCTGCGGGACGAGGTCAACAGGCTGAAGCAGAGCGAGCAGCGACGGAAACAAATGGAGATACATAATCGGAAGCTTATGTTGAGGATACAGGTAAAAATAAAATAAGCCGCATAGAGCCCGCGTAGACAAAAAGAGTTCAACCGTTCAGCTCTTTCGGTCTACGCGGGCTCTTTCTTCTATTAGTACTACATATATACTAACTCCCATTTTTCTTTAATCTTTACTTCTACATGTATTAAAAATGTGTTTCAAAATTCACTGTTTCTTTCCATGCCTATTTATTCTACTACTACAGGATACAGGTAACGAACTCTTAAATAAGTAATCTAAATTTTACTCAGTCTTCGAGTAAGGCCCACTAACAAAATCACAGGCAGGTTATTACCAACTAATGCTCTGCAGTTGGTTTTGACCATGCTTTCCGGGGTAATAAGTACCCTATGTCCTGTTCCAGTTTTTCCTATTCAGTAGTTTTTGCGTCAAAGAGTAATCTACAAACTTATCCATTTATCATAGTAGGATCGATGATATTAAAAAATATAGATACGTTATGCCCTTACAAATCAACCAAAAAATCTGTTCCGAAAAGAGCTACAATACACACACGTTTATCTTTTATTTCACTACACCAATCACATTGGTATAATAAACGAAGGCATTTTAACGCTGTATGTCAAATGTCAAGCACTTCTGACAACATCAAAAGCGTGCGTATCGTCTTATATTGACAGAGCTGTCATTAACTGTGGTGTCACAATATATACTGGATAATGTTTTGTATGTTAAGAAATATTACGATAGTTTTCTTAAGAAGAGTGACATCCACGATATTAATACGAGGAACAAGGCTAAACTGATTGTACCAAATTTTAGACTATGTAAAACTGGTGGCTCGTTCATGGGTACATGTGTAAAGATTTATAATAAAATTCCATCGAAATTTACAGAAATGCCTTATAAAAGGATATTACAAATTAGATGATTATTTTAAAGACAAGACTCCTTGGACGTGAGTTTTATGGATATAGATTGTAGTAGATGATAAGTGCTATCTGTAACTGTGAGCAGGAAAAAAACAAACCCGGTAGTTTCTTGCTGCTTCTTCTCCCGGGCCCTCTCACAGTAGGGCTTTGTCTGAAGCATTGGCATAACTTGCATGACTTTCAAAAAGTGTTTGTAAACCAAACCAATTTTGAATAAAAACATTTGATTTGATTTGATTTAGAGCGACTACGAGCAGAACGGTCAATTGCCTGTTCTTACGCTCTTCATCGTCGGCGCGCTAGTGACATATCTACCTCTTTTTCACATTATAATATCTGATTAGGATAAGTTAACGGTCGTCTTTAAAAGCTTTAATTTAACTTACATTACAATGCATAACCAGACTGACAATCTTACGCCCCAACTCAGAGACACTAACGGATACTTTAATCGCTCCTTAGTAAAGAATCACCATACAAATTCTGTACTAAGGAGCGATTTAAGTAACCGTTAGTGACTCTGAGTTGGGGCGTTAGTGAGTGTTGGCTTCAGACAAGGGAATCTCAACGATAAACAGCACAGTCACGATTTTTATTTCTGTTTTCTTGTCATTTCAGGAGCTCGAGAGGCTAGCGAAGCTCCACGGGCTGCCAGTGTCGGGCGAGGGCTGGTCCTCGCCCCAAGCGGAGGACTCCGGCGTGGAGACCGCGCCCTCGGAGCCCTACAGCTCGCCTGCTAGGACTGCGCCCGTGAGTAGCTCATACTTATATTAGACTAATTTAGAATCTTTGATTCATTAGGTACCTAACTACCTACTTATACGCTTATGTCATTGGGTGTACCCAGAAGGAGAAATCAGTTTTTTTGGGCCGGGGAAGGTAGCAATAAGATTATTTTGGTCCAGAGGGGCCTTCTCCTTTTATGAAGTCGGTTATAAAAAGTATTTTAACGAAAACTCACTTCCACTTCATAAAAAACTTTTTCGAATGGACAGTTGCTATTGGCCCTAGTGGCCTATAGCTTCACGTGGATAGAGAAAGTTGATACCTTTTTAAAGAGTTGTTACTTCTTACCTTACCTTACCTTTTTAAGAGATGTTACCCTAAGGTAACATCTTTTAAAAAGGTAACAGTAAAAGTAAAAGGTAAAAGTCTCTAAAGACTTTACCTTTTTGGAGAGATGTTACCTTAGAGAGTTGTTACCTTTGTTACCTTTTTAGGGAGATGTTACCTTAGAGAGTTGTTACCTTTTTAGAGAGATGTTACCTTAGAGAGTTGTTACCTTTTTAGAGAGATGTTACCTTAGAGAGTTGTTACCTTTTTAGATAGATGTTACCTTTTTAGAGAGATGTTACCTTAGAGAGTTGTTACCTTTTTAGAGAGATGTTACCTTAGAGAGTTGTTACCTTTTTAGAGAGATGTTACCTTAGAGAGATGTTACCTTAGAGAGTTGTTACCTTTTTAGAGAGATGTTACCTTAGAGAGTTGTTACCTTTTTAGAGAGATGTTACCTTAGAGAGTTGTTACCTTTTTAGATAGATGTTACCTTTTTAGAGAGATGTTACCTTAGAGAGTTGTTACCTTTTTAGAGAGATGTTACCTTAGAGAGTTGTTACCTTTTTTAGAGAGATGTTACCTTAGAGAGATGTTACCTTAGAGAGTTGTTACCTTTTTAGAGAGATGTTACCTTAGAGAGTTGTTACCTTTTTAGATAGATGTTACCTTAGAGAGTTGTTACCTTAGAGAGTTGTTACCTTTTTAGAGAGATGTTACCTTAGAGAGTTGTTACCTTTTTAGAGAGATGTTACCTTAGAGAGTTGTTACCTTTTTAGAGAGATGTTACCTTTTTAGAGAGATGTTACCTTAGAGAGTTGTTACCTTTTTAGAGAGATGTTACCTTAGAGAGTTGTTACCTTTTAAGAGAGTTGTTACCTTTTTGGAGAGTTGTTACTTTTTTAAACAATCATTGATATAACACATTGTACCTGTTTCCAGAAGGTGGTGCTGCCCAAGTCGGAGCCTGCGCCCCTCATGGAGGTGTCGGAACCGCCGCCCGACCTGCTGCGCGACATGCCCTCCACCGACTGTCTGTCGGCGCTGGATGCGCTGGGTACGTAGCTTGGATGGATGGATGGATGGATAGGTTGACACTCATTGAATTGATAAAAATTAAGGTTTAATGTATCAATGATAATATTTAAACGCCTAATATATTGTTGTTTAATATTTTACAATTCAATGACGGTGACGATGTTTTGTACGGGAAAAACTCGTTACGTATGCATTGGGCTTAAATATAGTTATTTTACAATGTAAAAATTAATACTGTATTGTCACATGACCTCAAACGCCATTTGGAGCACAGAACAAAAGACTATGGAGTGTATTAAGTCATTATTTTCAAAAAAAATTCAATTTTTGTAACGAACAAGTCTCCATAGTCTATAAAATAAAACTTGATACTTTATTAGTCAACATCTATTGTGATATAACTTTGTGTAAACAAATTTAGTTGCGAATTTAAAAAATAAAAGACAACATAATTATGTTACGCTATTTGGCAATATAAGTGTACAATAAAGTCACGGACCTAAAAAAAAAGACGGACGTAATCCCAAGAACAAATTCAGTGAAGCACCCATAGTAATACCAACTCTATTCGTACAAGTACACACACACACATTGACACTTCACTGCTTCAATCGCGAATCAAAAATTACGCACACATGGTAAGCGGGCGGCCATTGCTATGCTTCACTCTCGATTAGACGAGGTTACGTCCTTTTTTTTCAGGTCCGTGAATAAAGTGTAAGGAATAAGTAAGTAGTAAAATGATGTAATTGTAAATGTATTGTTCCCAGACGGTCTGAAGCTGGGCTCGTGCTCGCCGCTGAGCCGCGAGGAGGGGCTGTCGCTGTGCCTGGAGCCGCTGGAGCCCGCGCTGTGCCTGGAGCCCGGCTCCGACCACCTCTTCCACGACAAGGATATCAAGGTAACTAGTGGTTATGTGTTGTATGTGTCGTCCATGCCACTCGCGCCATAGGGACACACCTACTGCTGTATGAATGTATTGTGTATTAATATTTTTTATGGAAATAGCCGGCAAACGAGCTGACGATCCACGATGGTAAGTGGCTATCGTCGCCCATGGACATCAGCGACATCAAAGTCAACACTGGTGCGTTGCCGGACAAGAAAGAGAGAGAAAAAATAATTAATTAATATTATGGATGAAATCGCTTCTTACTTGATCAGGCATCTGTTGTGCTTTTCATAAACTAGATTTCATAATGTGGATAAAATCTATCATACATATTAGTTTTACAACTTGCTAAGAGATGGCGTTGTCTTTATACCAGCAGGGATGTTCAAAATTCAGTTTTTATAAAATTATTTTTTTATTGTTTTGTATAAAACATTTGTTTTCGGTTACTTGTTTATTTTTTTTGTCCGCCTGTTATTTTGAAAACGATGTCGTGACTATTAATATGACTGATAATATAATATAACTATTAATAATGAGAAATTATAGATGGCGTAACTGCAAAAACAGCCTTGCGAAATATTTGTTCTTCCCCTTATGGACATAATCCACACCTTAATCGAACCTAGATTAAGTGACTTTTTGACAGTTATTACATAATTCAGATCGAATTATAAACCGTTAGAATAATGAAAATTGTCCCAAGACCGCTATCGTGATCGATGCAAATCGACGCTTGAAAGGCAAAAATTAGTTTACCAAGCGATATGTTGACAACTTTACACTAGAGCATTTTAGTTTTTAATTTTAGAAAAAAAAATCGTAAAAAAAATTGCTTTATTAAGCATTTAAACAACATTAAAAATTCATTGGTATGAAGTAGCTATGACTAATAGGCGATTTTTTTTTTTCTAAAATTAAAAACTAAAATGCTCTAGTGTAAAGTTGTCAACATGTCGCTTGGTAATTTTTGCCTTTCAAGCGTCGAAATGGAATTCAGTGTTTGAACTTAGGGATCTTAGGACCATTTTCATAAAATATCAATTTTATTGTAGTCAACAAAGGTTCCATAATTAAATATAATTGTAGATGCGTCTCTCGCCCACGCGTGGGCTGCTGGGCAGCGAGGGCGACGCGGTGCTCAACCTGGCGCAGCTGGAGGACCTCATGGACGACGATTCTCACAACCCTGTCACGCAAGGTGAGGGCACAGATACGGAGAGATTATTATGTTTTATTCGTAGGAGACTTTTATTTATTTATTTTATTTATTTATTGGATCACACCACATACTGTACCCTGATACAATTCAAGCGGTTATAATGAAAATACCATTGATACTAAGTGACAGTACAATTACGGGTGATGATGACATGCAGTAATTACTGGATTAGAGTGAGTAACAAAAAAAAATTAAATTAAAATTATAAAATGTAAACAATTTGTAAAAGATTTCCTAAACGGTAAAATATTAAATTATAAAACAGTTTAAAATTTAATGTATAAGACTAACAAACAGCCAAGCACATAATTATTTAAAAAGCGTGATATATATAGGTTAATAATTATTATAAATAGCAAGCAGCATATAGATTAAAAAATGTATAATTAAATAACAAATTATTAAAAATTAAAAAGCTGATATTAAACTAATTAAAGAAAATTAAAAACATTAAAAATGTTATTAAATTAATTTAAAAAACTTATCTATACATACATACATACATACAAATAAATAAAATTGGAGTGTCTGTTTGTAATATTAAAATAACCGCTTTTTACTAAGTGCATTTTGATGTATACACGGTACATATACCAAAACAACATTTTTTACAATTTTTGTCTGTTTGTCTGTCTGTCTGTTCCGGCTAATCTCTGAAATGGCTGGACCGATTTTGACGGGACTTTCACTGGCAGATAGCTGATGTAATAAGGAGTAACTTAGGCTACATTTATTTTAGAAAAAAAAATAGGCGATACAAAGTTCGCCGGGTCAGCTAGTATGTAATATCAAACATTAACAGAAGGTTTTAGAATCATGCCCTGCATTCATTATTTTGCTGACTGTACATGGTGTGTATGACTGTATGTCCAGGAGACCCCATGCTGTGTTCCTCCCCCACGTCGCTGGGGCTGGGCGGCGACGGCGACCACTGCGCCGCCATGCTGCACGTCGACTTGTCGTCACATGCGCCAGGTCAGTACATGGTTGTAGTTATTTACAGAGGGATATCTCCTGTCAGGCGAGGTGTGTTGCCTGGATGGCGGCCGAACCCCGAGTGACCCCGACTGATCCAGTGTTACCAACTCTCAAAAACATTGGAACGAAGTTAAAGGAAGAGAAGGCTAAGCGGAAAATTTTGGAACGAAAAGTTGTAACGACACTTTTTGCCGTCGTTTATTAATTAAAGCGAGTTACTAGGCGACCAGAAGTGTTCGAGGGTGCGATATCGGTGATACTGTGCAATCATGGTGTGTGGCTGTCTTATTTACTTTTCAGTATTTAGCATAGGCGCAACAGGGATATCTATATTACGATCATGCACATTAAGTTGTTATTGCTATTTCTCTTGTCATGCCAATTAGTGTGCGGAGGAGCGACAGGGATAGAATAAATCTATTACTGTCGCTCTGACAAGACACTTGTCAGAGTGGCAGTGATGGATTTGTTCTATCTCTGTCGCTCTTCTGCATATTGATTGGCATGACGGGAGAAGTGGCAATAATAGCTTGGTGTGCATGATCGTGATATGGACGTCCCTGTTGTGCCTATGCTAGATGCCGAAGAGTAAATGGGACAGCCACATACTATGATTGTGCAGTGTCACTTGTGTCGCATCCTCGAGGACTTCTGGTCGCTTAGTATCAATCGAAAGGAACTTCGTTCCATCCGGGTGTCCATTGACACCTCTCAAGTGTTTTTTTTTTTTTTTTATCCCTAAAACTAAATCAAAAACCCCTAAAATCGGCCAAATTACTTGGAAATCCCCCTAAAATTTTTTTTTGGAAAAATTTGCATAAATAAAGTTAGCATTGATTACTAACCCATCTAACATTACAGACTCGTCCGCCCTGCTCTCCGAGTCCCTCACCCTGGGCGGCATGTCGCTCGGCGGGTTGCTGCTGGGCGGCCACCACGCGCCGCACTCGCCCGGCTCCCATCGCCAGCACTGCTTCCACATGGACCTCGGGGCTTAGCACCAGGTACCGGTATAATAACAGATACCGGTATGTAGGACCAGGTACCAATATCAAGACTTAATTGGTATATATATCGGTATAGTACCAGATACCGGTATATGACCGGGTACTGTTAAATATACTAGTATCGTGTTACTGGTATATGGGTTTGGAGAATATACTGGACGTAGTATGTTCGTTGGTGATGAGTGAAAGCTTTCTTTTGCGTGAAAGAGCAAAAAATCTATGCAAACTTTGGCTAACGTAAGCAAAAAGATTTTTTAATCCGACTAGTAGATCCAGCATTAGCATTCAAAGAAACAAACTCTTTAGCCTTATTATTTTAGTACCGATAGTAAGCAAACCACATTTCGCATAATCTGAACTATGATCTGAACGCCACCATATTTCATTAATTAACGCCATCAATGATAATAATTATCACATTAAAAATAAAAATAAAAATAAAAACATTCAATATTTTTAATGACGCTTTTTTCTGCTACTGTATAACTTCGTTTTAAAAAGTTTTCACTCGGCACCAACGATACCAGACTGTAAACTAGAATCCTTATCGATGCACTAATTTGACAGCTCAATTTTAATACATCGAAGATAAAATATTATATACTCCGTTCTTAATTGAAATGGTACTTTAATAATTATTGACAAAAATAACCGACTTCAAAATTAGATATAACACAAAAACTACTCGTCATATCTCGCTCAAATTTAAGTGGGACCACATGACAAGCACCAGCTTTCGATTAAAAAAGAATCATCAAAATCGGTTCGCCTAGTCGAAAGTTCTGAGGTAACAAACATTAAAAAACAGTCGAATTGAATACCTCCTCCTTTTTTGAAGTCTGTTAAAAATAATACATTGTATATCAAACAGAATTTTGTTTTAGTATTAAATGATTTATCTTCAAATACTTTATCGTTTATGCCTGTCTTATTTTTGAATTACAAATTACGACAAAAGACTAATGCCCCAACTCAGAGTCACTAACGGTTACTTTAATCGCTCCTTAGTAAATAATCACCATACAAATTCTGTACTAAGGAGCGATTTAAGTAACCGTTAGTGACTCTGAGTTGGGGCATTAGTTTGTTTATTAAATAGGACTCATGTAAAAAGTGGACTGTAAAGTAATCATTCGATATTTAAACATCGATATTAAGTTTAGTTGATGGCAACATTTTATTTGTCAAATTAGTATGCCTGTAAGGATTCCAGTAAACCAATATGCAGGACATATTATGTAAAGGAGAAAAAACCAGTATATCTTATAAAGATGTAAGAGTCTAAACCACTTGGTCTAAGACTAACTTTAAGTTATACAAGTCTACGCTCTTTTTGTTGTTTTTTTATCGACTGTCGCAATGTAATGCTTGCGCTTCCCGCCCACGACCGATAATCGGTGACCGATTTTTTGTAGGAGAAAAATAGAACGTACTGATAGCAATAGTGCAACGCACACGTCCTACAAAAAGCCGGTCAGAAATGATATGGGAGCACTATTGCTATCAGTACGTTCTATTTTTGTCCTACAAAAAATCGGTCATCGATTATCGGACGTGGACGGGAGGCGTTATATAAAATCTTAAGCATTGAATATGGTTCTTGAATCGAGCCATCTTGATATACTTATTAACAAGATACAAGTTTCAAAACTTAAACCTGACAACGATTTCAGTCCGTATGTGATGTTGGGCTCAGCCCAATAAAAGGACGATATTCAACAGCTTATTTATTACATTTTTCCATAAGATAACTTATTACCAAAATTAGGTTCTAATATCACATTTAAAAGAGCTGAATGATATGACTTTGGCTTCTAATTTGCAACCGACCGTTCAGAAAATAGGTACACACGGATAAGTTAAACTAATGTGCATGTGTGTGCGTTATACGAGCCCTTATATTGTATTATACATATACTACTGTAGTCTCTATTATCTGGTCATGCAGTGGTACCGTGTTGGATATCAAATGAAAGACCTTAATTAGAACGTTTCAAGTATACATGGTAAATTTTTCAAATGGCCGTGGATGGCCAATTCCGAAACTATAAAACTAAAACTGCATCATTGGATATTGAAAAATCCTATGATATTATCCTGTGATATCCAGGAATATCCTGTGATATCCTATGATAGCCAGGAATCGAACTTGTTGATATTAAAAAAAACATCCTGTATTATTATACCATTCGATAATATCGTTAATAAGAATCAAATTCACCCCGTATAAGTATTTACAGCTAAATTTTGACGCAGTCAGGTTTAAAGTCAGTAAACTTATATCTTGTTCTAAAGTAAAAGAATCGCACTGACGGGAAAATAACATTTGACGAGTGACGATCCAGTAACCTATAAGGTTCTTAAAATAAGAGTCAAAGTACTATTTTTATAAAACCTCGGCCTGGCCTAGGCCTGGTCCCGAGGCCTCGAATTAGCGAATGCCTTCCTAACTAGCCGTTATCGTGATAGCGTAGTTACCAGCTCAGTGTATTTAAACTTTAACTTCGTAGTTAGTTTTTGGTATGTGTGAATGTGTGTGGACTGATGTATGGCCGGCTTTGGAATTAGTTTGACAGCTACACTCTAAATTATTTATAGTAGGACTCACGTAAGTTCCCTTCGCTATCTTACAAATTGCCTGGTAGCGATGGGAAGTCTTACAATGCAATAAAAACCACATTTTGTGATGACTCTGTGACGTTGGCAACCTTGATGATACAAAAAAGTTACAGCTATAGGTACTCGTATCGGTTTCACAGACCGATTCGTGCCGATTACGACTATAATTATGTATGTATCTATCTCACGAATTCACAAAAAAATGTAATAATTTTTGGAAATAGGAATAAATACGAAAAAGTGTTCCGTCGGTCTCCCGGACCCACTAAGACCCATTAAGTGGTGATAGCCTCTTGGTTGCTAATGTTGGAGACATGAGGTTCAAATGAACAAAATAAAATGATTTATCGTAATAGCAGCTATATGAAGTTGTAAAATTATGAATACTTAAGTATTATGATGTATACAGAGTGATTGAATAATTGTCAACTCCTGAGCGTTGTTGTGTTGTGAAGTCAAATATTTTCAGTTGTGCTCTTGACACAAATTATTTCATCGAGAACTTACTATAAGGATTAAAATTTTTAGAATTTTACAATAAATGGCCATGATTTTTGCATTATTATGCAAAAAGTGACTTATTTAAATAAAAAAAGTATTATGAAAAATACATGGTGCTCTGTTTCGAGGCATATTATTATGAATATAATTTTATATGTATAATTGTTATTAAATAATAATCCTAGCAATTTTATATTTATGTATAGGTACGGTAACTGAAGGACCACGATATTTAGATGATTTTATACACAAATGTGATACATTAATATTTTTAGATAATATTTATTATATACTGATTATATTTTTATATTTAGATAATGTAGTGACTAAAGTGCCTTGCTCGTAGCCGATATTTTTTGAAAACGTGTATTTTTCTGTTTTATGTAAATATTTAATATTATTTATGAACTTGATTAAATAAATGTTTGTTACACTGTTTTACACTGGTTAAGATTCACACGGAATACAAGTTAAGTTTATGATTTTGTTGTTTCTCTACTTTACAAATGGAATCCAGAAATGTTAAAACATCGCCAAAATAAATTCTTAACCAGTTATATTGTTTCAAAGTTTTGATCCATTTAAATTTTGTTTATGGATTATTACAATTTGATCATTAGTATTGTGTGTAATAATTTGGATTATCTCGAGTTATATAAATTACATAAATTCATCGTCGAACAAATAATAAATGGACCGATGGTTTCGTAAAACGACGCAGACCGTTTGTTGCAATAATAAATATTATAATAATACATGTTCCTTGTTATTATTATAATTGTGAGGTACGCCCGCGATATGTTGTTGTATTTCGCTCGAAATAATTAAATCCAATTAATAAATTATACAAAATTTAAGGTGCTGTAATGATAATGAATTGTTATATTTTGAAGTATTTTCAGAATTGATACAATATAATCGAGCGAAGCACAGCAAAATGTTTTTTAGATACGTGTGTTATTTAATATTATATGAGATTATGTGAAAAAATATTGTTGAAGTACAAAAATGAATAACAGAATTTACCAGAATATATTCGTCTTTTATTGTGTTTCACCTACCGTTCGGTATTTTGTTGTTGATGTAAAAGTGGTTCATAAAAACGTAAAGTGCGGACCCTAAGTGCAGTCCTATTTACTATTGACGACCCGCGTGGCGTTGTTTCGATCGAAGGGTCCTGGGTTCGATTCCCAGTGAGACAAAATTTTAATGAAATTCTCGGTCTGGGTGTGTTTGTACTCATGGATGGGGCATTTGGGTAGACTGTAAAAAGAAAAAAACCAGGTAGTTTACTTTAGACCCGATGTAGTAATGTGAACTATGGAGGAGGGACTATTTACAGAAGACAAGTTTAGCTATTTTATGTAAATAGGCATATTAGATGTTTACCACGTGCATAATGCGTCACTAATTCTTGACTCCGACAAAGCATACATTTATTATTGCTCTCCGGCCAAGTGAGAGTCTAACTCGTGCATCAAATTTACAAAATAATAATTGTCTAAACATTGAGGTATAAGTATACATAGAGAAGACATCTCAAACAAAATGTGTGTCCCCGCCGCGAGGTTCTCCTTTCAAAATCGAACGTATCCATTGGACATTGAAGCCGCGCGGCGCCAATCCATTGGAACATACATTGTGTTCGCGGTGTCTGTTCTATACGCTAGTAATAATACTTCAATGTGTCTAAATTACAAAATTACAAAATTAAAATTACAAAATTATAATTGTCTAAATATAACGCTTAAATGACCGTATTTTTAACCCGACTGCCAAGAAGGGTTACCTATTTTTTCACGCGTATCTTATATGTTTGTATGCATGTAATATTCTTTATTACCTCGTATCTTCAGAACCGCTGAACGGATTCATATAATTAATATATCGTTAGATTCGTCTTGATAACCCAAGTGTTTTTAGATAAGTAAAATTAAAAAGAAAAGAATACGGTGGCTGCGAGATGCCACTGTTTGAAGTATCAAAAAATAAAAATAAATCGAATAACGGAATATGGGTATCAAATTAAAGAGGTCATCATAAGGATTTCAAAAAGGTATATTATGATAGGTTTTCTGATACCAGGCGGGTTTTTTTTATTTTTAAATTTATACTAGCTCATTTCATTGGCTAGAGCCTTAGAATCTAGATTATGCATATTTTTCCAAAGCTTCAAGGGATTTCAGGTCTACAATCTTGGATATTAACATCAACTTGACGCCTCCACGCCAGAGAAAAAGGGTCTTGAATTCTTGACAGACAGATGTACAATCAATCCAATAAGGGTTCCAATTTTCCTTATGTGGTACGTAACCCTAAAAACGTTAATGTTACTGTTTTTGAAGTGAAAACTTCTTTAGCGTCGTTGTCATTTGAAAGTCGATGAAACGAAAAAGGGACAGTAAAAAGAGACAGACACATAAATTAATAAGATTTAACGTGGGAGAAAATGAGATAGGAAGCATTATACAGGGGGAGGGGGAGAGGAAGCGGGAGGGAGAGGGAGAGGGAATTTAATGGTCTCTGGTTTGTTAAACCTACTAAAACTCTAAAAGTTAAAAGACGTTTATGTTTAGTACAAAATAGTTTTTGAAAGATAATTAAAACTGACACCTTATTAAGTTAATACCTTTATTTTTGAAGGTTTCACTTCTACTACGTGTGAATTGCACATTATTTTTAACTTGGAAGAACATGACGTTTTTAAATGCAGGACTAAAAGAATACTAATATTACATTATGTAAAATATTGAGACATTATGTAACCACCCTTCAAATACAAGAGCAAAGCATAGGAATAATCAATGAGCTATTTGACCATGCAAAAATCCTTGTTAATTCAAAATGTCCCTTGCATAAAAACTTATTAATTCGGCACGGCACACTCCGACCTGCACAGAATGCATTTTCCCCCCAAAAATGGTATTTGGCAACGATTATTTTTATTCATTCGCAGCAACACAATGGAGCGTTTCAAATTTCGACGAAATTTGCGTTTTTGCATAAAATACGAGCGCAGGCGGCGCGTGCGGCCGCCATTAGAATACGCGGTGACCATCTGCAGGTAGGTGATAAAACAGGATTGGTTTCATGCTTTCTTCAACACGCATAATTGTTGTTATTTTATTTTACACAAATAATGGAAAATCGATTAAAATGTTATTTTTATTGACCATTAAAATAAATACAAAAATATCAAAATCAAATAATGCTTTATTACCACACAACAAGATACACTTGCCTTACATATCTTATTTAGGTATTGTGGGCAAAGAAAAAAGAAAGAGTCAGAGTCTGAGCTTTTACTAGCGTACGTAAGTATAATTGTAAGGTTTTTTCAGGATATATTTCGGGTTTCTGGTTGAAAACAGGAAGCGACCTCGTGCAGCATTGTTTTTAATACGGTTTTATTAGCTTCATACATATCTACGTAACGGAAACTTTAAACATGATTTTGACCTCCTTCAAAACATTAGATTAAATAGAAATTTGGCATACTTATCAAGGACCGATGACAATTCAATATTTAAAAAAAAAAATATTGTTATTTATTTAGAGTTTAGACCAATGATATATCTTTGGTTTAGACTCTGAAAATAATTATTATAATTTATATTATATAATCCTGATTATTTATATTTAATTTTATACCTACTTGGTATAATACTAATAGCTATTAGCTACCTAATGAGCTGATGGATCATAAATATTAAGGTAAGTGCTCACTGACTCTCAGATGGTAGCGAGGTACCTATTTGTTAACTAGCCCTCGCAATAACTTCTTATACTTAAAGCAATATTGTACGTAGCTGTACCGTGAAATTAATTTTTTTAAAAACACGCAATGTCTAAAATAATTATTTTCATTGTTCCAACCAAAAATCAGTTTAAATTGTGAATTCAAAACATATTTACAAAATTATGAGACTGTTAAGTCCGGTTTACACGTATTAAGTACTTCAGTAGATAACAAAATTTTAAGTAAATTAATACGTGTAAACAGACAATTTAGTAACTTTTTACTTAAAATAGTTATCTACTTAATTACTTAATACGTGTAAACCGATCATTAATTTGTATGATTGTATTATAAATGTATTGGTAATAATATCTCCGTAGATCCTGCCTCGTGGTCACCGCACGGTCCATTGTATCGAGAGCACATTGTCGTTGGATTGATAAAACCGATACAGTTTGCGAGTTTTTTCTACAAATTTAAATCGAGTCCCCCACAGGGTCCGAGTCAGAGCGCCATTTGCATCCGCGTGCATATTTTATTTAATGGCCGTTGGGAATCGAAAATGCAATCAATTTCCCTGAGCTTTTGTAGTCTTATGTTTCACAGGGGCTTTTTGCTTGGATTTTATTTTTCACGGATTTTGACTCAATTACCTATTATCGTCTACTGGACTTACGGTAGGGTATTTTTATTGATAAGTAGTAGCCAAGATTTGCTTCGTATTATTTGATTTCCAGGATACGAAATGAATTCTTTATTATTTTAAAAGTAAATGTTAGACAAATATCCCACCTTATGGTAAGTGGACAATGTGGACATGCAGTCCGGTGAGTGTACTAATTTAGTAAAAGCCGAGTCTTGACTTGATAATTTGAATTTTACCAAGAAAAAAATAACCGACTGCAAAATAATCGATCTCAGATCGAGCTCAAATTTAAGTGAGACCACATGACAAGCACCAGCTTTCGATTAAAAAAAGAATCAACAAAAAAAAAAGAACAGCTGTCATGGGACGGCTGACAGATGTGAAACATCGAAATGCGTCGCCACGATCGCCAAGTCTAAAATCAGGTTTACCCCTCGCGTAAAGATGTTTCACATCAAAATCGGTTCACCCAGTCGAAAGTTCTGAGGTAACAAACATAAAAAAACAATCGAATTGATTACCTCCTTCTTTTTTGAAGTCGGTTAAAAACTTCTACGCCATAGGCGGACGGAAATACAGAGTAGATTCCTACTTTACACACTACGTTTCTTTGGGGGGGATTGGCGGGAACGCCGACGCATACTAAGGTACTCTACTTCTTACTCCTTCGCCGATATGTCAGTGCACGTACCGATATCACGTACTACCACGGGATACTACCGACGCATGAAAAGTAAAAACTCTATGACGTAATCATGACACCCGTCACCAACAACATTTGTGACAGAATAATATTTAATATTTTATTTACACGAACATCGATGCAGTAGGAAGTAGACATGATGCAAGCCGCGCCCATCCCGCAAGCGCCGCCGGACTCCTTCATCGGGATGGTCAAGCAGCCGCTACTTGACCATGAGAAGGCTGAGGAACAGGTAGTCCAGGTAAGAGCCAACCTCGCTCTGCCAGAGTGTCGAAATTAAGGTTGCTAGATGGTCTGAATTGTCCCGACATTTCACATGATACCCAGACAAGTCCCGACAAAATACAAGTCCCGAAAAAATACAAAATGTCCCGACAATTCCAATACAAAATTTGTTGTCCCGACAAATCCCCACTTTTTGGGATTTTGTCCAGATAGTACAGTCTTGCCATCTGGCAACCCTAGTCGAAATGCAGTGAATGGCTCCGGAATTTAAGATTCCCTTACGAAAGCTGACAATACATTCAAAGACATAATCACAGATAAATGAAATTAATTTTGATCATTTGTGTCCCGGTGTACAAAAATATTGCGAAGACTATTAGAACTCTCTCAATGTTCTCATTATTCTCAAGAATAAATAAATGAATAATGCTAAACAGTACACACTCATAGCCTCACACTGGGCTTTCCGGGCAACACACAATTTAACGACATGAAAACTTTTGTCTCGCTGGAAATCGAACCCTGGACCCTTGGCAGGGCGATCCTGCATGGTAATCATCGCGCCACATGGGTCTTCTTTATAAACTTCGGTTACAATGAACGCTCCATACAGGAGGAACCAGCCCCAGCACCCCATATCTTGGAGGAGCTGAAGCCGGTAGACCGGCTGCTCATCACCAAGCGGCTCAGCGTTAAGAGCGTCATGTTGCTGCGGGTCAGGAAGAACCGGTACCTCATCAGGACTCCCGACCATAACCTTGTCTACACAGTGGAGGAACAGAATAGGTAACCCTACATAATAGTAGGTATAACTATAATGGAGACGTCTACTTGTTTTGTTCCATCATCATCATCATAATCATCATCATCCTGCCCATTTCCCAATTTTATTTGGGGTCGGCGCAATATGTTTTCCTCTTCCACACTTCCCTATCCGCCGTCATCTTTACACTAACTCTCTTATCTTTCATATCATCTGTAACACAATCCATCCACCTTTTCTTTGGTCGTCCTCGTCCCCTTCTATCCATCACATTCTTATCCATCACTCTTCTCACCACATGCGTTTCCTCTCGCCTCATCACATGCCCATACCACGACATTCGGTTCCCTTTTGACTTTTCTGTAATTTTTGCCACTTTCAAACTTCCTCCAAACTTGTTTCATTGATTATAAATTATAAAAGTTAAAGAGTCATAATAAAGAATACGTAAAAATCTTAATCATCTATAACATTATCATCACCTCAGTCATTTATTGATGGATTTCCAAAATTTTTTGTGTTATTAGTTTTGATCTACATTTTTTTTATTTCATTATCCTACAAATATTTTAAGTGTGAAAATTTGTATGGGTATTTGTCACTCTTTCACTCAAAAACGACTGAACGGATTTTCATGAAATTTAGCACACAGGTAGACGATGATCTGAAATAAGATATAGGGTACTTATTATCACCGAAAACGCGAGGAAAGCCGCGGATAGAGCGCTAGTGTTAAATATAATATTATACGCTAAGCGCTTAAATACACACTCATACCCCCCGCAGTAGGTTTATATCTGTGTCGCGGGTAGCATGGACGACACATATAACACGTCATAATAACTCCCTGCACCAGAGTACAAATATTTATCTGTCACATAAATATCTGCCCCGGCCGGGAATCGAACCCGTGACCCCTCGCTTCGCAGGCATTGTCGTTACCAACTAGGCTACAGGCTCGTCCGACCTCTCACGTTTATTATATAATATTCTCAACATCATGATACTTCTTCATTGCGATATTGGTGCTGTAGCTGGTGGGGGGGCTACCTCTGCAATGGTCTCCGACCACTCCAGCTGAAAGTGACGAACAGTTCCGGCACCGAGGTGATGAGGATCGACCGTCCCTATGCCTGGACGTCGCGGGTGCTGCCCTGCCAACTGCAGCGGCTCCAGGTGTTCGCGCCTCCTGGGACACGGATAGGCACTATCGACCAGCAGTGGGCTCCTATAAGACCCGTTTATCTTGTGCGGGATGATGATGGACAACAAGTGTTTTGGATACAAGGTAAGATCTCTTAGCGGCAGTGACTTCTGACTATCCTCGATTTTATTATCAACACGAGGCGTCGAAGAGTCGTTTTTTTTCCCCATGTCGCCCATGAACATCAGCAACACCAAAGGCATCACTGATGCGTTGCCGGCCGAGAAAGAGAGAAGAAAAAGAAAGAAGCCACTTACCATCAGATGGATCGTCAGCTCATTTGGAGACTTTTCCCATAAAAAAATCTCAATCTGGGTATGTGTTGTTGTCTCTAGTTGTCCACAAGATGTAATCCTAGCAGGACTATGAGCATAGCGTTATTGTTATACCCCAGGACCTCGCTGCACTCTGAGCTGCTTCAGGGACGTGCAGTTCCACATCATGCGGCCGGACGGGCGGCAGGTGGGCAGCACCTGCAAGCGGTGGCAGGGACTGCTCCACGCCATGTTCTACGCGCCGATCGCTGACAGGTGCCTACCACCACATATTTTGTCCTAAGCCCGCTGAACATGAAACATGATACGTGATCGCCCGTAGTTTGCCTCTTGTAACGGCATTCAATGTAACTGTATGTTATTTTTCGAATAAACAGTTGCTGTAGGCTCTAGCGGCCTTTACACCTTCACGCGAACATAATATTATTATATGAAGTGGTGAATGGTGCTGGCGCTTATCTATGCTAATATTATAAAGCTGAAGAGTTTGTTTGGTTGAAAGCGCTAATCTCAGGAACTACTGGTTCGAACTGAAAAATTCTTTTTGTGTTTGATAGTCCATTTATCTAGGAAGGCTGTAGGCTGACATTATATATTTTAGTAGTTAGTTTTTCCACAAATTAGCGCGGGTGAAATCGCAGGGACTAGATCCTAAGTGATCGACAAAGTTAAGCAACAGCGGGCGCGGTCGGTAGTTGGATGGGTGACCGCTAGGGGCAAGAAATTCTTGAGCGTTTCCGTTCTTCGGAGGCTACGTAAAGCCGTTGGTCCCGATTGTTATCGTAAGATAACAGTTGTTAAGACATGTCGGAGGCCTTCGATGGCATGAGAATTTGCGAATAACACAAGCTAATTAACCTCTCCAGATTGGCAGCCAACACAAGTGTCCCAAGTGTACCTACTGTAACACCAAGTGTAGTATGCTCTAGGCCTTTAATGGGTTGAAGCCATGCTGCAGGAGGCTTCTACATTGTCAGCTTCTATATTTCCAGGTTCGGAGTGGCCTTCGACCGCGACCTCACCCCGACGGAGAAGGCACTCCTGCTGGCTGCTACGCTACTCTTTGACTACATGTACTATGATACATGACCGTGATGATGTTGGTGTTCAATATACACTGTTTAAATAACTTCTTTTTTTTATTTTATTAACCTCTAGTTACCTTGTAGTTAACCTGTAAAGTATGGAAGTTCTACCACGTACAACAAAACCTTACCTTATTGAAGCAATATTTAATTGTCATCACGGGTAGTCATAGTTAATTTTCTGGCGGGATTGCGTTGACTCCCTCCCCCTCCCCCATCCATGGATCCCCTAGTGAGGTCTAGCCTATTTATAAATGTTTTAATTATTATTTTTTGACAAAGAATTAAGGAAAGAAAATCCTGACGGGCTTGTCACAAAAACAAGTAGGTTTATAATATTACAATGTAAGATAAAAATATTATTAAACGTCGTCGGATTCTTAAAACAAAGATTAAGTATTCAGACTGCCGCTTGAATTTTTTTAGCGATAATTTAGGTTTTTAATGTTTAATATAATTTAATAAATAGAGCAGTGTTTTTTGTTTACATAGCATTGTAATAGTTGAAACAGTTATCCGTCAAATATGAAACAAATTTTTGAAAGCGAAATTAATAGCGATTTCATTCAACGATCGGAACAAATGGTTGGAACGAGGAATAATAAAAATCAAATCTAGTAAAATGCAAAACGGGAGCGATGCGAGCCACGCGATTATGAATATAATTTCCATTACCATTCAGCTGATTATTCCTTAATGTCTATGTTTGGACATTAATATTAAAGCAAGGGACATCGTTCGTTATACTTTAAATGCATTTTTCTCTTTTACACAAAAATGTCGATTTCCCCTTAAAAATTAATGTCCTGCAGGATCCACCCCTATTTGCATTGTGTTTAAATTTTTTCTCCCCGGCAGATGTCCGTGGAGTAAATGGCGCGAAATTTTGACAGAACGTATAATTTTTGGCGGCAACAATGACATCTCGCGCGTCGAGCGCGCGAAAAAAAGTAATATCGGGTATTTTATCGAACCCTTTTCCAAAGGATTGAATTCAATTACACGATCGCGCGTCGCTAAAAAAGTAATAATGGGGTGTTTTTACAGATTTCTGGAAAATGCCACGGGGTTTAAGAGTATGTAGGTCACTGGGTGTATTTAGTGAATTAAAGTTTTTTGTATCTTTTTTATGGGTATCAAACCGTGGCGCGTGTCTGTCACGCGTTGGAAAAGCAAGGGTTTAAAAATGGAACAAAAGCTTTAGAAAATGATTTAGAGTTTTTTTATTTCAATAATCTCGTAACGGATTTACTTTTTTATTACGTTTTTACAAAAAATACTTTGTTGATTCATAATAATGTTAAAGAAAAATGTCAAGATCGCAAAATTATTTAGTGATTGATTGCATATTGTTCGTTTGATTGCTGATTTTCGCAAAATAATAAAACTATAATGTCGCAGATTCTGTGCATTATATTATATATTTAAAAAAATGTAGTTAGACTTTGTTGATGCATAGGTGTGTAATCTCTGGAATCTGGTAATGTAGGAATTTCATGTGTCGATATCATTGTAGAGGTTTCGGTACGTTTTGTTACTTAAATATAATATAATACGTTGCATTTAATACTTGGCTTGCATTATTATGAAACTTGGCAACATATTGGTCAGAATAACTAGTGAGCAACAAACGTGAAACAACCATAGACATAATACAGATAGACTAGGCAAGGAATATGAGCATATGTAAGTGAAACCGTCACGCTGCGAAGAGAGAGAGAAAGAAAGGCAGGAGGTAAACTTATCCTTGTCTTACTTACGAGTTACGCGAGTGCAAAATAAAAAGAGTGGGATGAAGACATATATAGCTATATAGCAGCGCAGGCGCGAGTAGAGAGAGATAGGTATACCTCCTTGGACTCTTTCTCTTTCTAATAGCGTGACGCAAAGAAGGCCCGCTTGTCTAGTCTATCTGTATTATGTCTATGGAAACAACACGTTAGTTAACCGTTGTGTTTACGTCGTTGTCCAATTAAGGATATGTTATGTTATGCGTAATGTTGATAATATCGTGGTTTGGAGAACAATGCGTGGTTTAACATTTTGTGGTTTGATATAACATGTTACATGCGTCAACTATCATGGATGAACTACCTTCCTAATGTTTACTGAGAAGTCTTTCTCTGTAAATGTTCGGTTACTTTCATAATCGGGTCTGCAGAACTGATGTTAGATAAATGCATGTCAAGTACATTTATTTTAGCATTTGCAATTTAATTGCATTAATGGTTTCTGCATAAGAGACTGCAAGCATATCTCATGAGACATTGTCTGGTTTCATAAAGGGATGAGAAAAAATATATACCTACCTATTACGTCAAATTATTGAGAAATGTATAATTTATATTCAACTGTCCAGTTTTGTTTGTGTTTTTGCTTTGTAGATTATAGTAAAGCATTTGAAACACAGCATACCTACTTACATACTATATCACCTTATACATCTTGTACGAAGACTATGAAGATAGAACAGCAGCAGGGTCAACAGGGTCTCTTCTTAAAGTTTTAGAATAACAGCTGGTGTTCCACAAGGTTGAATTCTTTCCCCACTGCTATTCAACATTATAATGAACATATTATAATACAAAACGTATAGTTTTAGAGGTTTGGCATGTAGGTCTCTACATGTAAGATCCTTTTAGAATGAAAGTAATGAGTAATTGTTTTACTAACAATTTGTAATTAATAGGTGTTAGTAATTTTCAACACTTGTTTCTAGTTAAATAATAATATTACTCACTTGTTATTGTCAACATGACGAAGAACGAAGGTTCAGGGAAGTTAAATAAACAGTTAGGTACTATTAATAACCAAAATAATAAAAACATGTAAAAAGGATGATTTACATTTTTATCCATTAATTAATTATTTTATTCACATATTTTTTTAACTTATGCCCTTATGAACCCACCATGTCTATATATCAATGACGTCGATAAAACGATTCTAGACAAAACACAATGAAAGTCCCGTAATTCTATAAAATTATTTATAAATAAATCACACAAAACTATCACGGCCCCACCATTGCAAGTTCCCGCCAAAATGCTCTTAATTAAAGATTATGTGCGCGTCAACTGTCAGCTTTAGATTAATAAAAAAAAAACAAGTTTTTTGTCAAAAATCCCTTTTTTATTAAAAAACGACACCCATTTAAAATGAAGGGTGACATTGTATGGGCATCTGTCTAGCAATTTTAGGGGAAAAAGGGGAAATGGTTGAAAAATGGCATGGTTGTTAAAATATAATGACAAAACATTGGGAGCGACACGAGGGTTAACTCCGTCACGATGTCAACATGGTGGCTACTTAACCCGCGTTGTGGTTCAACTTAATGTTAAGCTCATAAAATATGATATAGATTAAAAACTTGACGTCGATATTTGCCTTTTACAGTGACAGACAGAGATAGACATAATTATGTGTCTGCGGCCAATCTCATGGTAGGTGGTCAGTGTGATCACTGTCGGGTTGCTGGCCAAGAAAGAAGGGAGAAAAAAGAATGAACGAGTCATTCTGTCATCGTCTGATTCAAGCAAGAGAATGATAGCTAGACAGACAGGCTTCACGGAAAAGCAAGAACACCAGTATAGCATTAATGACTAAATAATAATAATAACAGTTCGTCGTAGTAATGTCTCGTCACGTTTAAACCTCGGAATCCTTATAGACAAAATAATAAAAAGTTTACTTACCCATTCTTTTTGCCGCTAAATTACGATGGAATTTATTTTTATACGTTGACAGTTGACAGTAATTGAATTCGAAGTCCTTTACGGGGTTGCATTATCGAAATATCAAGTCCGATGCAAACTTGACAAGTACCTAAACTTGATCATGCATGGCCAACTTAAAAAACATCGAATTAGGAACCTCCTCGTTTTAGAAATCGGTTAAAAAAGTAAGTTAATGCTTGACTGCAATCCCACCGGATAGTGTGGCTTTGAAATCAAAGGTAAGCGTACTAATTAAAAAAAATCCTATTCTCTCTCTCTCTTTCTTTCTTACCAGGGCACCAACAGACCACAAGGTAAATAAGAAAACTGCAATATTTGTATATTTAATTTATTGAATACGGTAGAAATGCTTCGTAGTAATTAATGGAAAACAAATGAATAACAAACAGACGGATTTAGGAACATATACCGATCGCACACACAGCGCAACACTGCACACACACATACACACAAATTACCTTTATTGGTGAATCGAATTGTTTTATTTTGTTTTTTAATTGTTTTAGTTTATTTTGTTTTCCTAATCACAACCACTAGATAAGAGTTAGGATCTGCTATTTTGAAATGTAATTTGTTATAATATAAAGTTTAATATCAATATAAAATCAAATATAAAGTAATCCTATTACTGTACTGACAATAATTGACATCGCGCACAAAAAGGGTTTTACTCCCATGAATATAATGTTACGGGCATACACTTATTTTGTACGCGATTGTATTGTACATATCGATTTATTTAGGAGTCGAAATAATAATTTATTGTTGTTTAATATTTCATTCTTTGTTTGTAAATATTGTCCAAGGAATATTTTTTCTATAAAACATTATTTTAAGTATAGTAAAAATAATAATATAATTTACCATAAATAATATAGTTGCGTTGCTGAATTCTTTCGATAGATTTAGACTCTGACCAGGACTTTGAGAATGGACAAAATAAAATAATGATTTTTTTTATAAAATAAATGTTTGGTATTATCTTATGATTTTATTTGGTATTTATTATTATACCGTGCCATGATTATTATGAAGATTATTTCAAGAAGCTGTTTTAATTAATTTAACCTCAAAAATATTTGTCTTTTTTCAGATAAAGAAGAGAAAAACAGATGAAAACAAAAAAAAAAATGTAGAGCAGTGTTGCGCCATGTGGGACATAAGATTTGGCTTTCTCCTTAGCCAGGATATAGTACCTTTATTTATTAATAAATTAACTATTTTACACAACATGGAAGTCAATTTATTTTTTATTTTTTATTATAGGTAAGTACTTGACAACCATCAATGAGGTAGTTTAGTAAGTAATCTTATAGCAATAAAGTAGGTACATTATTTATAACTTAACGACAATTGATTTCCGTAAAGTAACGTCGGATTCTATTCGCTATCTTATCACTTGTTATCTATATATTTTTAGTAGAAATAACTTATTGTAAATTGACTTCCATGCCAGCAAAACAAGAAAAATAATTTGACTAGAAATAACTTAGTTTTCATTTAAACCGAAAAAATATTAGATACCATTTACAATACAGTCGCACGAAAATAAATTATATTCAAAGACTAGAACACGTTAAATACTTGAAATTATTTCAGGAATGCATTAAGATGGAATGCACAAACGGTTTTCCAGCGATTTTCAAAGTACCGGTTTAATAGTTAACATCTCATGTGATACTTTGACAGCCACTGGAAAATCTTATAAATATGGATAATAAAGCAAATGTACATAATTTGATTATAACTAAAACATTTATACATTCATAATTATACAATTGTAATAATTCTGTACCACTGATAAGAACTAAAATTATACATTGTCAGTAGAGATGTATATAAAATATTCGATTCTTTATTTTCCCTAAAAAATTATAAAAATAAAATAGTTAAGCCTTAAATAAAAAATGTATTAAATTCCAATTTTTAAATACATTTACAATCATTTCTATAGAAAATTACGTATTTTAGTACTCTTATAGACATTCAGCTAGACATTCCGAATATTCAATTCAAATACTAATTTGGTTACAAAAGACTTATTTATACAAACCATTATCCCTCTTTCAATTACCAAATAGTATTTGCATCGAACGTATATCGGCTTAGTAAAATTACAAATAAGAAAAAGGTATTACACCTAAAAAATAATATAAGTTTAAAAAAATTGCGATGTTACTCGTATTATGAGACAGAAAATCTGAAAAAAGAATTACCCGTTCTTGAACTTCAAAAAACAAAACCTGAACGCATCTTTAGTGGAACGAACGCCAGCGGTACATTTAGTACAAAATAAGGCCCATAACAGAAGTGCGACTGTACCAAACTGTTTACGAGCATTGTACCGGAGTGAATCTAATCTAATCAGCTGTAGTCTCACCTGTATACGTTACTACACTTAACATTAATTTGTACTGTATCTTTGTATCACCAAGCTCCGTTGATTAAATGATTTTGTACTCGCATTATTAATATAAAATTATTGGTCTATATCTCCACTCGCGGTACAATGCGACCTGAACACAACGTTATTTCACTACATTCAGTGCCCCGATCGGATCCAAGCGGCCGAACTCCGAAACAGTAAAAATTTTGCGTTTTCCTCTATCCATGGTTCCAAAAACGCACGCCTTAACAAGGAAGGTCGAGCCGTTGGATGGATCGGGGCCTCGCGTACATTTTTTATTAATTTTGTTATTATTTAAAACATTATTAATATAATTTGTTGTATCGCGCGCGCGGGCCTCGGCTCCGGACGAAGGGTGCAGTTTGGCTGTAGGAAGACCAATAGGAAGTAAACTCAGCCATTAAAACAACGCTTAGGAATCTTCACCGTCAACAAAACAATTGATTTAAAGTAACAATTAGGATTCATGGCAATCCAGTGCCTCAGGAACTCTTTAGGAACATCTTTTAACAAAACTTTTGACTGCATCTTCACCCGATTGCAATTTTTCCAAGCTTAAATATTATTTAATATATTTTACATTAATTATACCAACTCGGGATACTATTACTACCGGTAGCTTACCCTGATCCACAATTACATTACTACAATCAGGAAGCCGTGGCCTCGTCCGGAGCCGTCACTCGCGCGACCTCTAGTGTTAGATTAAATTACTTACGTACATACATAGGAACTTTCTTTAGAAGCTGCATGGTTTGTACAAGCTAACCTCCACACTGAACTACCGAATAATTAATTATTAAATAAATCTGTTATCTTCCAATATATTATAATTAACTTATATTTGTCGACGACAGTAACATTATCTCAACATCTCTCGCGCGTCGGTTCAATCAACAGTTTGTTATTTAAACAAATTTTTATATTTAAAATAATCGTTTCGTAACAAAGTTTAATTTTACTATTATATTCTATATTAAAATTAGATTTGTATTCGAACTCGTTCTATGCCTGCCTCTTTTAACCTGCCGTTATTGTAAATTTAACCGGTTCAGTCTTAGTTCAAGTTAGAGACGGATTAACTATTAACTTTATCTCGCTAGAATTATGATTAATTTGTACTTATAATTTGAGGGTGGTCCATGGTTCAGTGTTCGAGGTAGGTATAATGGGGGGCGACCGGCGACCATAAGAGATGTGAGCCGTCGCACGCGGTGACGTACAAACGTACAAATCATCAAACACGATACAAACAAATATAAAAAGTTAAAGGCCGGCCGAACGACTAATGGGGGTGAGCTGCGCCCTGCCCCCGAAACAATGACCCGTAATGATTGATGTGTTACACAACAAAACTTCGACACGTTGACCAGCCTCACGACGTACCTATCGGATTTATTTAATACTAAAATTACGTTTAATGTTGATCACTGCCCAATAGTACGTATCTTTGTGCTTATGTCGTTCCTAGACAACGATAAATAGTTTCGTACGATAGCTAACGAGCCCGCGGTCTCCGTCCGCGGCGACTAGAACATTTGTACTTTAGTGTAACTCCAAAATATATTTATACAATAACAGCCTAATAACCTAAGGTGAGGTAGAGCGGTTGTCGCGATACACTACGTGGTGGTGGGATGGTAGATGGTGGGACTGCGTCGCCCGGGTGTCGTGCTGCAGAACGACTGCGGCGCTGCAGCGCCAGTGATCAACATCGCACCGGTCCTACGACGCTAACGTGAGAACGCACTCACGGGTAAAATACATATCCATTAAACAATAATAACTACGCCTAGGGTGTATTTCTTCTCCCGATCGAAATCGACGTTTCAAAAACTCGTCTCGGATCGACCCAACGTCGAGGAGATAATAAATAAACAGACTCATAAACGGCAACGTTTCATATATCACCCGTCATATAATTCTCAATATACGAAGTAGACTCTGTCAAAAATAAAAGTCGGGAGCCGCCGCGCGGTGGGGCGCTCGGGGCGCGGGCAGCGAGCGAGCGCGTCGCGCTGGCGATCGCGTTCTGAAGGCACACAGCGTTAAATGTAGTCGGTATCGGCGATCGGAGCGCTCGAGGCGCCCGGGGCGCGCCGGCGTGCGGCACCGCGCGGTGTAGTCTCGGGCGCGGCCGCGGCGCCGGCACGCGGCAACAGGAGGGCGGGCTAGGCCGGCGTCAGCGTTAGCGTGACGGTGGCACGGCGCGTGGCGCGGCGCCGCACCGGCAGGAACACCAGCGCCGGCAGCAGGCTCAGCGCGCCGCCCGCCTCCTCCAGCACGAAGGGCTGCATCGTCAGCGGCGCCCGTGGAGCGCGCGGCACCGCCAGCAGCGCGCCTCCGCCCCCGTGCGCCGCCCTCACGTGCGCCTCCAGCGATGCAAAGCTCTCCGCGCGGAACTCACAGCGCGAGCACGAATATGCGTCCTCGCCCTCGCCCTCCGTCTCGCCATCACCCACCTCGCCCTCCGCTTCCCCCTCCTCTGTCTCCGGGCGAACCGCGTGCGCGCGCTCGTGTGCAAACAGGAACGCGAGCACGTCGGTCGTGAAGGGGCAGAAGGCGCAGGCGTATGGTTTGTCCCGCGCGAGAAGATCTAATGGGCGCGGTGGCAGCGGTGGTTGCGGAGCGGGCGGTGGTGGGCGCGCTGGCGGCGCATGTTCAGCCAGGAGGTGCGCGCGCAAGGCGCGAGGTCCTCGGAACCTTCGTGCACACAACGGACAGGGCTCTGCCGGCGCGGCGGCCGTGGGAGCGGGAGGAGCGGGAATCCCATGCGTGTTGTGTTTGTGAACGCGCAAGAAGTACTTGCTGCACAGCTCCTTGTGACAGATGTCGCACGTCACTCCACCAAGCTGCGTGCCGCTCTCGAGCGAGATTCCGTGCATGCGCTGCATGTGAGTGCGCATGAAGTACTTGTTGCAGAGTTCCTTGTTGCATATCTCGCAGAAGCTGGAGCCGGCGCCTCCAGACCGCCGCTCGTCCTGCGGCGGGGGCGAGGTGGATGGTGGACGCTGGGTTTCCGGGGGCTCCTCGGCGAGGCGCTCCGCCGCAAGCTCGTTCAGTTGCGAGATCATCGTCTGGAGCTTCCTGAGCTCCTCGCTGGCCGATCCGGGTGATGCCGTGCCGCGTTCCTCGACGATCAAATTAAGCGGGCTGGTCTGTCCCTCCCGGAGCACCGCCTCGAAGTCGTCCCTGTCCTCGTCTCGCTCTCTCTTCACTTCAGTCGCTTCCTCGCCGTCGTACGGAGGCGGCAGAGATAGGGAGCGCGGCGGAGTGTCCGTCGGCGGAGTGATCGTCGGTGGCAAAGTATTAGGCGGCGTGGCAGAGGGAGGGGAGTGGTCCGCGACGGGGGACCGATGGGGAGGCACCCCGTGCCGTCTCTCCCGGTGTGTACGAAGAAAATACTTATTGCAGTACTCCTTGCAACAGATCTCGCAAAAAGCCTCCGGGTTGGTGACACCGAGCCGACGTAGGACGTCAGGCTGGAAGGCGGCATCGCGCGCGCGCCGCGCCGAGTCCGGGGACAGCCGGCGTGGCGTGCCCCCGGACTCTTCGTCGGAGGCGCGGCGTGGGGGAGACGGCTGTGGCGGAGGCAGCCCGGGGTGTGGCTGCGGCTCTCCGTCGTAGATCCCATGTTTGTTCGCTCGATGTGTCTTGAGAAAATACTTATTGCAGAACTCCTTGCAACAGAGGTCACAGTAGGCTTCGGGATTGAAGATGCGGGGCGGGTCGTGTCGCGGAAGGAGTCGGAAGGCGGCGAGTGGATCGAAGGGGGGAAGGGCGAGGTCCCCGAAGGCGAGTGCGCTCTTGTAGATGTCGGCCATCTTCGCGGTGATGTCGAGTGGCGGAAGCTGCGCGCGCGCGGGCGCGGCCTGCTTGCGGCGCTTGCGGCCCGGGCTGCCGCCGCCGTCCTCCACGCCGCCGCCGCCGCCACCACACTCGCGCTCGCGCTTCACCGCCGGCGCCACCGACATCGCGTCACCGCCGCATCTGGAAAATACATAGTGTCTTCGTTAATCACCAAAACATCTTTGCATGTTTTGGTGATTAACGAAGGCTGATACAGAGTTCAGTGCCATTTACGGAGTTTCCATCGGCGGAGTGATCGTCGGTGGCAAAGTATTAGGCGGCGTGGCAGAGGGAGGGGAGTGGTTGACTCTAGAAGGTGGTAGCTAGCTAGGCGAGTATAATATCCCAACACCACACATGAGTAGTATGAGTATAAACAGTATTAAGGTGGTCAGAGCCGAATGACCTTTAAAGCCATCACCTCGCCCATGGCTTAACTGAAAGTACTCTGAGCGGGATATGTAAAATTTAGTTTAAGTCAAAAGAAGGGAAATTTGTCTTGGTTGACAGAAGACTACAAATACAAATGCACTGCGACAAATAATGAAAGGTCGAGAGTAAACATAGAAAGCTAGTCAGCTGGATACTATACCTAATCTAAATAAATGTCAAAGGAAAAGCTGATAGTTTTGATTTGTTTTTATTGTTTTTATTGCACGTATTTTTGAATATACAATATCATATTAAAAATATTATTTGTCATCAAAAATAAATTCATTATAAGTAAGCCAGAAGATTAATTCATTAATTTTGCAATAATTATTGAGAAGTTTAAGAAAGTTTAAAGGATGGTTAAAATATTTACGCCACAACTTAGAATCACATAACGGTTACTTAAATCGCTTTACTTAATTATTTAATGATTGATTACTTAACACTAAAGTTTTTGAATGTCAAGTGAAATCAAGCACTCATCATTGACACTGATATTAGCAGTACTGCTATAAATAAAATGTTAATAAATTAAAATTATATTTTAAATTTTTGAATGTTTGTGAGGCAAAATGTAAAGATAACGAATGTACATACAGAATATCCGAAATTAATCTCAATACTATATATACAATCAGAATCTGATTCTTATAAGATTCCAGTCAGAAAATATAATGAACAATGAATAAATTATATGAATGATTAAGATTTACTGAAACTTTCATTCAAATAATTACAAACACTACGAGTCCCTACAATGCAGAATGCGGCAAGGAACTCCCAAGAAAATAAACACAAAAAAGAAAAGATAAAACATTGAACTATTCCTCTATTTCAGAAAATACTTCAACAAATATTTATTAAAACTTATAATTATATATATGCATGGTTATTTGATACGATTTTGCAGCAAACAAACTCGCTGCTGAGAACTCTTACTACATAGCTATTGTTAAATGCAAACTAATGTTCAAGAAATATTGTCTTTGAAAAATATTAAAACAATTTGCAATGACCCCTCGTAACAAGATTTACATTTAGAATATGAAAGTTGCAATAACTCAAAAGACATTTTTCATAATTTTTAAAACATCTACCCGGCTCACGAATGAGAACTGTTGGGTGTTATTAAGTTAAAAATTAAATACCATCAAATTAGTCTTTTGTTGTTTTAATAATTTTATTTAGTTTTTGTTATTTATAAATATCAATTAATGTCGCATAATCGCATTTCGTCCGCTGAGTGACTGGCCTTATTTCTTGCCTAATGAGTTATCAAAGAAAAATTGCCTTACATATTTCTTGATAAATGCACGAATGAAGTAATTAATTCATTTAAATAAATATACAGCCTGTTAAATTATATTTCATAAAAAAATATTTATTTACACCTTATATTTTAATTGAGATAATATTTCTTATTTAGTTAGTAGGAACTTAACCATTGCTTTTTCATCTTTTCAAAAACATAGGTTACCTACCTTACCTACGGTAAAAATCCGGATTATATCAAAACAGACATTATAATTGTATTACAAAATAGAATAGGTTTAATTGAAAATTTAGATTAAAACTGGACTAGAAGACTAGATTTTCGTACATGTTATAGTATAGGTATACTAATGACTCCCACGCTGTAGTGGATAGTCGACCCTAATTCATTCATTCATTTTTATTTTTATCAATGAATGTGTTGGAATAGATATTTGAACTTGTATATTTTACTTTGTAAAATATCCATCTAAATTCCAAATTCCTACGTGGAAGTATTATTAAAAAAATATTTGATTGGTGTATAAATTCTCCTACTATTCAATTAAACCTTACCTGCTGTTAGTACCAAAAGTCTCATCCATATTGGCACAGTATTCACTATAAAGTTCTTAACACCATTATCAAGAATTCAAAACTCGTTAAAACTGTCAATAATTCAAATTAAGAACACATCACTGAACCAATCAGAATACACCGAAATATCAACCGGCTGACAGGTTCGAAATTTGAAAAAAACTTCACTTTTTTTTTATTTTGGCACGTGCTCCCGGTTGCGCGTGCGCCTAAAACTGACGTGTTTTAGGTAAAAATGTATAAATGTAATTTTTTGTAGAAAACAGCAAAAATCTCACCCCACCCGATCACCCCTCAACTGTCGATTATTTCGGTGGGGCCGGTGCAATATGGGTTAGGGTGGTTTTACATGTCTCAATCTTTGAATTAAGTTACGTTTCACTTTATTTCTTTTCATTGTTCATGTTGTTGTTTTAAGCCAGATATTTTTTTATATATCTGCATTATACTTTGTAGTGGTGTTAAATTCCTGGACATAAAATAATATAATTTATAATGTTAAAAAAATGTAAGAAACAAAAAACATGATTCTTGAAAAAGAATCATGTTTTCTCTACTCTTTTGTTTGCCAGTTTCATGATAATTCTTGACAAAAAAATAACCGACTTCAAAATTAAGGATAACTTAAAAACTTCTCGTTAGATGTCGCTCAAATTTAAGTGGAACAACATGACAAGCACTAGCTTTCGATTACAAAAAGTATCATTAAAATCGATTCACCTAGTCAAAAGTTCTGAGGTAATAAACATAAAAAAATGAAATGAAAAAATATAGTCGAATTGAATACCTCCTCCTTTTTTGAGTCGGTGCATCAAAATAATACTTAATTATACGTATAAAAACTCATATTTTTACTATTAATCTATACTAATATATAAAGAGGAAAGATTTGATTTTTTGTTTGCATTGAATAGGCTCCGAAACTACTGAACCAATTTGAAAAATTCTTTCACTGTTGGGAAGCTACACTATCCCCGAGTAACATAGGCTATATTATATTTTCAAAAAAAAAATTATGGATCCTTTAAAAAACTGGAATATTGTAATCCAAGGTGTAAAAAATAAAAAACCGAAGCAAAGCGAGGGTGGTTACTCGTTTCCCATAAAATTATATCAATCATTTCATTGCAGGAAAACGTTCAAATCTTTTTAATAAGTATTAAATTAAATTTATCAAAACTTAAAGTACGTATACAACGCAAAATCTGCAGAAAATATCGCCCCCAATATAAACCAACCCTAACAGCAAACAATATACAATGCTTTCCGAAAATTTGGAAACACTATCGTAAGGGCGCGTTACTCGGTAAACACGCACGTCTCTTTCCAACCAACACATAAAATATACCCGTCTCACACACGTCAATAATTCAATCGCTCTATCTAAAATTTGCTGTCTCGCTCGCACAATTATGATTAAGAGTAATGGAGCAATATATTTAAGTTCATCTTTAAGGAAAATATTAGAAAAGTTTTGCTGTGTGTTATAATTTTAGTATCTACATCCGACGCCATTTTTCTTGTAAAGTGAAAAGTTGGCTGATGTTTTAACAAGTTTTAATTACTTTCTGGAAAGGTGAAATAATGATAAATTAAAAAATCCATCTATTAAAAATAGAGCAAACGTATTTTTTTTTTTTTTTCAAAATATTGAATTTGACACATATTTTGTAAAGTTATCAACTTTTCACTTTTGATATTTGATATTGATTTATTAGTCTTTTGATAAATAAAAACTCAGTAAAAATAACACTTACGTATGCTTAATAAAATTCTTCTTCATTTTAAAATTTGTGTTCACCCATTGGTGAACACAAATTTTATTTCATCCATTAATGAAGATAGAGATTTTATTTTTATACTATAAAAGTAGCTTAAACATCTGTGCTTTATATTTTTATATAATTTATATTTGTTTATAAAGTTGGAAAACCTCCAAAATATTCTTGAAATAAAAAAAAATCCTTCTTTTGTAGTTTTATCAACAAGTGACGGACTTCAAACATAAAAATATAAATATCTATTTAGGGAAAACACAGGAAAACTAACCTCCATCTTTCATTGTCTCCTAAACTAACCCTAAGCTTTTAAATTTCGAAATATACCTTCCACTAATCTATAAACAAATTAAATCCTAAATTCTAACATGAAATTTTTACTTAACTATAGAATCATGACTAATGCGAATCCAATTCAAACATGACGTAACACGTAGCCTTTAATTTATTACATGATATTTTAAAAGTTCATATCTCCGATTGTGGTACATCAGGCCGTATTGTAAACAAAGATATTTGTCGCCATTGTATTTGTACTGGGGCGAGCTGACATTTGTGTCGCCGTAAAATGTCGAAGGGTTACTTTGTATTTTGTACTCCAATGTTTACGACATGTCCGTTAAAACGTCTTATGAGTTTATGACTGTACAACTCAGATGACATTATGATGCGACATTGACACTAAAATATGGCAATTATTTCTTTAAACGCGTTTGAAATTTTTTACAAAACTTCATTTTCCGATAAACGTCAAAATGTGTCCTCACACCAGAAGTGTCAATAAGGCCTTATTTGAGAAATGATTACGAAACAATATAAAATATAAGTACCTAAACGCATACCTAAATGCAAACCTACAAAACGACATTCAGAATTATTATAATCGACAAACTCGAAGCATTTTGCTATTTCAGTTACGTCTCTTTATTCGGATCTTGTTGTACAATTAATAATAATTATAAAGGTCCCAAAATTTAAAGGACAAGTCTAGAGACACACAAGACATATAACACATATAAAGACATATTTTTTGTCATAATATAGCATTTTGGTAATAAAAAGTGCTGAGGAGTTTCTTTCATCGTTTCTTCTTTTTCCGACTAAACGGATAATAAAGCTTCTTTCCGGAATTGTAATCAAAGCATATAATGATGTGCAGAAGTGTGTCAATGATAAAACTACTTACATTAATTTGAAGTTTAATTACTCGCTTTATGTTTTTGTTTGTTTGTTTGTAACTTCTCTTTGGACTTGATTTTGACCCACTTCAACCGGTCAGATTTCTTTCAAACTTCGTGGACTTATTGAGGACCGATGACAATTCAATAGAAAATAGAAAGAAAGAAAAAAAGAAAACTAAATTTCGTTTCAAAAAACCAAACTAAAAAATGAAAAAAAAAAATAATAGTTAAAAAAAAAAAAACTAAAAAAACACGCTTTTATAGAAAATCCAACTAAAAAGAATTAAAAATCTTATAATTGTAATAAAGCGTGGGATGCATGGTGTCAATGAGTAGAAGGGATAATATCTTTAAAAGCACCCCACGCTTTTTTTACAACCACACGATTTTTAATTCAAATTTATTTTCTATTTTTTTTTAGTTGGATTTTCTATAAAAGCGTCTTTTTATTTAAAGTTTGAAGTCCTACGAAAATACTGTAGCAACTAGCCACGTGAAGGCTGTTAGTACCTAACAAAAAGTTCTCGTTAGCAATCATGAATGGGCACAAACTGTAGAACTTGATTAGCATAAAGAAAATAAAATGTGCTCTGAGAATGTGCTTAATGTGCTTATCTCTTTCAACTTAATTATAATAAAGTTAATGCTTGACAACTAGTGGTTAAAGTTCAGAATTCTTGGCTTACGGTCAATAAATGTCTTGTCGTCATATTATTATCTTCTCTTATCATCTTTTAAACTTTCGTATTGAAATCAATGATTATAGTTCACGGTTAGTTGCTGTTCGGTTTTTAAAATTATTAATATCAGTTGGCCTTATAATGTTGGATGGATAGTTATAATTATTGTGAAGATTATAATTAAGTATGTTGAGTGTGACATAATCAGAATTTTACCAAGAAAAAAATAACCAACTTCAACATAACTCAAAAGCTACTCTTCCGTTCTACCTCAAATTTAAGTGGGAAGCTTTCGATTAAAAAAAGAATCATCAAAATCGGTTCACCCAGTCGAAAGTTCTGAGGTAAGAAACATAAAAAATGCAGTCGAATTGAATACCTCCTCCTTTTTTGAAGTCGGTTAAAAAGTAATAGATTAGAAAGTAGTACCATAAGTTGAACCCTGGTCTTTATTTTTTCTTCAATTTTTTTTTTAATATTCTATGTGTAGATAAATATGAGTGCAATAGAAAACTTGAAGCCTATTGACCTAATTCCGTAAACAAATATAATATCTGTAGCATTAGCGTCGTTATTGGCGTCTGATAGAAGCCGCCATTACTCAAACCTCCGACTTCAGTCAGAATCTGCTCCAAATTTTTCAAGAGGCCCATATTTTTATGGTGCAGTCGTTAACTTTGAAATATCGGGCGAGGGGGGTGGGTGGTGGGCAAATAAAATAAAAATAAAGGTCGATTACTCCCGCCATTTTATAATGGCCGCCGGAATGACATGCGGGCGCCACGGCGGCGTGCATGGAGTCGCTCTGATTATGTAATCTGATAAAAGTATTCTGTATTTTATCCGTATTCGTGCTGACTGTATGTTATGGGATTTTGCAGATTTACTGTTATTAGATAACGTATGATTATGTATTTTAGTATGTAACGAATTTAGTTTTTCATTTTTGGTTGTTCAGTGATGCTTTTTTATGTGTATTGTTTATTGGCGATAACGACAGTCAATGCTAAAAAGGTGACCACAAAAAAAAGGAGAATACTGAGAGATAATAAATCAAAAGTATTTAAATTACAGACTTCAGCGCGTTTCAAACGAAAACAAATTACCTTGAAAGAACTTGTTACACGCCAGAACTCAAGCTTCATGTTTCGAACATGTTAAATTTCCATAATTATTCGTTTTAGAAATACAGCATATTTTTAGAATACTTCAATTTCTTAACTTACTAATTTATTTAAATTTGCCTCGCAATCTCATTATTTCGACTAAAAATTATTAGTTAGTTATTAACTGTGCACGCAAACCGAACCCGTTTAAATTCTTTTATTAGTATGTCTATGTTAAAGAACTCTAGACTTTAAGTCATATCGCAAGATCTAAGTAACTAATTAAAACGATACATAACTCAAATTTTCAATACCTAGCTTATAAGGTTACAATCAAACATATTACAATATGCGTTCTTACAATCTACAAGCAAAACGATAATATTTAACCCCTGACGACCCCTGTGGCGCAATGGTTACCATGCCGGATCGCCGCACCAAGGGTCCTGGGTTCGATTCCCAGCGAGGCGGAAATTTGAATGATGAGTTTGAATTTCTGTTTTCGGTCTGGGTGTGAATGTCCTTGTCTAGTGTGTTGTCCATGGCACCCACGACACAGGGAATCCTAGTGTGGGGCTATGAGTGTGAAGCGTTATTTAACCTCATTTAGAACATAAATAGCATCATTACCGATATCATAGTATGAATACAATGGTATGCCATGGTATTTGAAGTAAGAAATTCACTGTAAAATTGACATTTCTATTTTTACTTTGACATTTGTCTTCAATTCTTTGACATTTTACTAAACCGCGACATTCTTTTTGAAATGTTAATGGTATACATCCACGTATAACCAAATATAAAGTAGATATGTACTTATTGACTTATATTTTGTATAAACTACTTTAATAAATTACTGTTGCCTTTTATTTTATTATCTAGGTGGTCCATCCACACGACAATATTTCATTATATAAAACTTATGTTCTTGTAGTTTAAAAGACACCAATAAAATCCCTGTCAATTAGCAACACAAATCAGTGCAATAAACATCTAGAGTCAACTCGGTCACATGTTTTACTATCGAACACCCACGGACACACTCACGGCGGCCACGCTGCTCCTGCACTCACCATTCTCCTGATTGTACGAGTTACGCCGTACATTCAAAATCCATTCTGAAGTTCGACACATCTCTTGTAATGCACACAATAACCAAAGACGTCAGGAAGGCACCGACATTTTGATTGTTAAAAGAAAGTTCGTGAATATTATACTCACGTCACCTTTCAGTACATTACCAATGGATATTGATAGATTTTAGGTACCCATGCAGTATATCCAAAACATGTTATGCTATTTACTATAAACTTCGTTTATTTTAACCAAAATTTAATCAAATCGGCACGTCATCGCACGTTATTTTTTATCTATCACCATTTTGGAAAGATGCTTTGTCATGGAGGTGAATAAATGGCAAAACAAACTCCTCAGTATATCTTTCAAAAACCATAATGTTAAGTTTGTTAACATAAAACTTAATTCACCTATGTACTTGTATTTAATATTACATGTTAATACGAGTACGTACCTACTTTATTTAATAACTGTTATACAAATGTAATTAATATCATAATAAACACTTGAAATATTACATTGAATAATAAAAGAGAGAAAATAACTAGGCGAGTCTTCAATTCATTTAATAACCATTGTTGTACTATGTACCTGTACCCAGTATAATAATCATGTATTTGTTACTAGGTAACATTAACATGTTATCTATTGAAACAAATACCTTCCTTATAATAATACACACAACACTTACAACCAGCAATACGTAAGATCAATTATCAAGCAAGTTTAATACAGAAATATTTACACCACTGAATTAAACAACTTATAATAATATTACAAACTTATACTTTTTTCTTTACATTTTAAAATAGGGTTAAGTCTAGTAATATTGGCACTCCCCCAACGATTGACACCTTTTTCGTATTATGTCCTAAACTAAGCATAAATTATTATTTTTAAGTATGGTAACTTTACTTTTAATTAGTAAAATTTTCATTTCATAAAATGGCAACATTTTCGTAGTTGATTTTCCCGGCATTTTGTATCTGTCGATTTTTTAAAAGTAGCGGGACACGTGGGTTGCAGTAGACTGATGAAAATTAAGAAAAACAGAAGGCGGGACTAACTTTGTGTGACGATTTTTATCGCCCCTGGTAAGTAAATATATAAGTTTGGTGTTGTTTCTGTTAAATTATATCGTAAATAGATGTGGTTTTCACGATTTTACTAACTTTGCCTTAGGAAACATTACGTTTTGCTAGTGCCAATCATTACATTTTTATTTGTACTAGGCTGTAACGATTGACACCCCGTACGGATCAAAATATTTTTACGTAGAAATTAGAAACTGTTGAAATACACACTTATTTATCAGTAGGGAGCAATTGCCCTCGCTTCGCTTCAGGTATCCTATGCCTTAGTACCCACACTACCCAACTCAAAAAAAATTTTACACGCGATTTTTTAAATTGGTGACTTTATTTTGTAAACCGATTGAAACAGAATTAAGATCTAAGTGTTACTCTTTAGAGTACGTTGTTGATTGATTGTTAGGTTGTACGAAATTTGCCATTCATCATTATCATCATCACCACCATCCATCATCATCATCATCACCAACATTCATCATTATCACCATCGTCATTATCACCATCATCATCATTCATCATCATCATCATTCATCATCATCATCATCCTCCATCATCATCTCCAGTCATCATTATCATAATTATCATTCGTCATCATCATCGTACATCATCATTCATCATCATCACCATTCATCATCATCATCACCAACATTCATCATTATCACCATCGTCATTATCACCATCATCATCATTCATCATTATCATCATTCATCATCATCATCATCCTCCATCATCATCTCCAGTCATCATTATCATAATTATCATTCGTCATCATCATCGTACATCATCATTCATCATCATCACCATTCATCATCATCATCACCGCCATTCATCATTATCACCATCATAATGAGCGTCGTCATTCATCATCATCATTTTTCATCATCATCACCATCATCTCCAGTCATCATTATCATCATAACCATTCATCATCATCATTGATATCCATTCTTTTGGGATGAAAAGCAGGATACTGTAATTTTAATTCACAAACATCCAAACATCTAAACCTAACATCTAAATTTTAATAGAATCTGGATCTAATTCTAAATTCTCGCGGACGAAGTCGCGGGTAGAAGCTAGTGTACTCATAAATAAATAAAAAGTAACAAAAAATAAACATTTCATTTACATAAACTCTAAAACTCCTTATAGGTACTTAGCTTTTCAATGCGAATTAATGTACCCACTAGGTGTCAATCGTTACAGTCTCGCAGGGTGTCAATCGTTACATCAGGGTGTCAATCGATATAGTTTTGCGCCCTTTTAGTTTGAAACATTATTTTTCCTTGGTTAAATTATTTAAACTGCACTAAAATTCATATTAATCTTCTCCTTGATAATTAAACATTATATTTAAAACAAAAAAATATTGGATTTTTAAAGCAAACAACATTAAAATGACAAAAAATGTTGAGAAAACGCTTAGGGTGACAATCGTTGGGTATTTTACCCTACAATGTATCAAATATTGTAATAATAGTGCGCATTACGTTGACGTTCAATAAATAAATAAATATTTGCAAATGACCTCTCCACGACACCCCTGTGCGTGGTCGACGCGTGTTTGTTTTCAATCAGCGGGCGGGAGTCGAACCCGCGACCGCCAGGTGCGGCAGGACATCTTTACACATAATTGACACCTCCAGTCGATGTATTATTGACATTTAGTATCCATTAATTTCGTGGGTTTTGAACTCAGTTACTCACTACAATGCGTTCTAAAACTTCACATGAGTTTATAATTTATATTGTAATAATGGGTAGGTTACACAGACATGTAGGTTATTATAATTATATTGATTTTGTATAACAGATCAATTTCTAGACATAAATACGTTTCTTTTTTGTTACGCAATAAATGCAGCTACTAAAGATTTTTTTATTTTATGCTAGAGTCCGATAGATGGCGTTGTAGTCGTATAATTAAACACAGAATTTATAAGAAAAAAATTATTATTGAAGGGTTTATTTAACGCTTAATTTTAGTCTCATGTCTCGTGTACCCTGCGATGGCTATTTATATATTCATACATAAAAATGGTGCTTATTTTTGTGGTCGACACACGTCACTCTCGCACTTGACCGTTCCCGTATTAAAAAACATTACAACTGTATTCCAAGTATTGTTGTATATTTATAACAATATATTTTACGGTCCCAATTGTAGTAATCATTTTAATTCATGTTTATTGGATAGGTTCGGCCTTTAGTGCCGGTAAAACTAGTTTATGGGTTTAATTAATTCTATTAGTGTTTAAGTAGAGTGTAACCTACATTTGTGTCCTGGTAACAGGGGGTCTCGCGGGAGGCCTGGCCATGAGGCCCCATTCCCATCAGTACCAAGAGAAACCTTTCTTTGCTGTTTCTTCTTAAAGACAAAGAACCTTTCCGAACTTTGGAAAAAGTTTGGAGTTTGAGATGTGACATTTCTAAGCTATTTATTATATTATTGTTATATCAATGAAGTATGAAAATGCCGAGCTAATATCCAGGCCATATTTTGTTCTCCAAATGAACACTGTAAAATTACTTTACGCATTTTTTATATCACAAAGAGATGTTTTTATAGTCACCAAAATGCAGTGCTAGGAACTAAATGACTATGAAGCTGGAATTTTTGAGTCTTTCTAAAAATTACGACCTGCGTAATTTTTAGTCTGTCCTAACGTTTTTAGTCTGTCCTAACGCACTAAGCACAAAAACTGTCCAACGAACCAGGCTTACCCTATCAACCATTCCTTCAATGTTTATTATTATACAAGATAACATAATCGATGAGCGATTCGGTACATTTTTAATTTTACCTTATCGCCCACATTATCTTAAAGCGGGCGCAGATAAAAATAAAAAATATATTTTCTACACAAAATCAATACCGCTGGAACGCGTAGAGTTCGCGGTTGCGTCCACATTCCACTCTTATAACTTGCGTATAATATGAAAATGTACAGTTTAAATAACGCTCAAGGATCCTGTGGTATTTTATAAAGAAACTATTTTATAATATTTTACGAGTACCCAAGTATGATCTGCGTGAGCTTTGCTTAACGTACCTATGGTTGAGATTATATTCTGTTATAAAAACTGCATTATAATCTGTGGTACGACTAACAATAAGTTTAAACTTAGTTTTTAAATAAAAATCGACTGGTAGTGATCAATGATCACATTCGTCCAGAGACAATACTTATTATAAGTACTATTATATCTTCTGTAGTAATACTTCATCGCCCGGATGCCCCCCGACCAGGTGGACCGACGCACGACCTGAAGAAGACAGCGGGTATCCGCTGGATTCAGAAGGCTCAGGACCGGTCTGAGTGGCGTAGATTAGGGGAGGCCTATGTCCAGCAGTGGACCTCAAAAGGCTGATGGATGGATGGAATACTTCATCAATGTAATGGCAGTGAGCAACAACACGACGATGCAACGACGCGACGAGCCGACGACTTTCAAAACGACGAGTCGTATGGCAACTGGTTCAAGCAAGGCTGTAGCTATCTAGTCAGGCTTTCCGAAGAGTCCAGGACAGAGAACAACCATCTTCATGAAGCAATAAACCTGTCTCCATGTTCTCCGTTCACCAGGGCGCACCTCGAGCAGGGAAGATTAATATAAACTCAGACATGGCTGAACCCATACCAATCCATTTCTGGGCACAAGGTGTGCTTAAACCTACGCTACGGTAAAGTACAAATTGGGAAATGACACACATCTTTGAAAACAATGCAATTGTCATGAGTGCAAGTTTTTCTATATTTTTCAACGCTATGGGCCATCCTTAAATTACGTCACACTACTTTAATGACTTTTTGATCCACCCCCCCCACCCTCCTCCGTCACCGCTGGTCACATTTGTGAGACCTCCCCCCCAGTGTGACGTTACATATTATGACATTTTAGACCTAGAAATTATTAAATTAAAACAAATGTTCCGAAATAAGTTTTATTTCCATTAATTGATTTTTGGTATTTACCTATACATACCAATTATTCGATTTTGAAATAATTACGTAAATTACGTAAAATAATGACGTAACGAAATTTAGGACCTCCTCCCAACCCTTGTCACACAATGTCACACTACATCGACCCCCCCTCCCCCCTAACATGTGACGTAATTTATGGATGGCCACTAAATGGCAACGCTATAATGGTAATAAATGGCAAGAGGATATAAAGGAGTAGGAGGACAGGATTCGATTCTAGGCCCGCTAAACCTACATTCCAAGAACAAGACCAGACGAGGTCAAGGGATAAAATAACGTCATCGTATCACCTACGAACGTAGCAATATTTTATGGGGCTTGGTGTACGTTTTTGAGTTCGCGGCCCCTACGAATGTAATTAAAATTTTTCTAATGGGTTTTAATAATGCCTCAATTAAATGCCTTATTGACGCACGAAAGCATTTTTAAGCGCGTAAAACGAAAAATAAACGTAACGTTCTCAAAACAATTTGTCAAGACAAAAGATGTGGAATTCTAAAGGAAAAGCTCCCCGCTTTTAAAAAGTTTTTCGCTTGCATATTGTATACGTTGAGTTGGAGTTATTGACCGGCTTCATGGCTTTTAAAGTTCACAACGCGTTGTTGCAATGCCCGATTACCGCATGCTTAACTTACCATCATCTATACATCTACATATACATCTATACTCTATACAAGTAAATAAAATTGGAGTGTCTGTTTGTATATTAAAATAACCGCTTTTTAGGGTTCCGTAGCCGAATGGCAAAAAACGGAACCCTTATGGATTCGTCATGTCTGTCTGTCTGTCTGTCTGTCTGTCTGTCCGTCCGTATGTCACAGCAACTTTTTTCCGAAACTATAAGAGCTATACCGTTGAAACTTGGTAAGTAGATGTATTCTGTGAACCGCATTAAGATTTTCACACAAAAATAGAAAAAAAAGCAATAAATTTTGGGGGTTCCCCATACTTAGAACTGAAACTCAAAAATGTTTTTTTCATCAAACCCATACGTGTGGGGTATCTATGGATAGGTCTTCAAAAATGATATTGAGGTTTCTAATATCATTTTTTTCTAAACTGAATAGTTTGCGCGAGAGACACTTCCAAAGTGGTAAATTGTGTGTCCCCCCCCCCCCCCCCGTAACTTCTAAAATAAGAGAATGATAAAACTAAAAAAAATATATGATGTACATTACCATGAAAACTTCCAACGAAAATTGGTTTGAATGAGATCTAGTAGGCAGTTTTTTTTTAATAACGTAAACCGCAAAAAACATTGATCAAAGTTACAACGAACTACAAGAACTTTTATATTATGTTACTTGCTGCTACGGAACCCTTCATGGGCGAGTCCAACTCGCACTTGGCCACTTTTTACTAAGTGCATTTGGATGTATACACGGTACATATATATACCAAAACAACATTTTTTACAATTTTTGTCTGTCTGTTTGTCTGTTTGTTCCGGCTAATCTCTAAAACGGCTGGACCGATTTTGACGGGACTTTCACTGGTAGATAGCTGATTCAACAAGGAGTAACTTAGGCTACTTTTATTTTAGAAAAAAAACAGTTTGGCGACACGAAGTCAGCTAGTTTGACATAAAAGGGAATTCTTGTGTTGTTTGTCATAGGTGACAAGGACGACTTTTGACGACGACAGTTTGAGGCATATCAGTTGGATGGTTTCAGAGTCTCTATGGACATCCGTATTAATATTTTTTGGTTTTTTAACCGACTTCAAAAAAGGATTAGGTATTCAATTCGATTCAGCAGTGATAGCCTAGCGGTTAGAACGTTCAAATCCTGGCACGCACCTCTGATTTTCAAATATTATGTGCGTATTAGAAGTTAATTATCACTTGCTTCGGTGAAGGAAAACATCGTGAAGAAACCTGCACACCGGAGAATTCTCAATAAAGTTCTCAAAGGTGTGTGAAGTCTACCAATCCGCACTTGGCCAGCGTGGTACACAACGGCCTAATACCCCTCACATTGTGAGAGGAGACCCCGAGCCCAGCAGTGGGACAATTATGGGTCGTTGCTTTGCTCTTTGCTTTTTTTATTCAATTAGAGTATATTTTTTTATGTTTGTTACCTCAGAACTTCCGACTTGGTGAACGATCTTGATGATTCTTTTTTTAATCGAAAGCTGGTGCTTTTCATGTAGTCCTACATAAAGAGCTAGATCTGACGAGTAGTTTTTGAGTTATCCCTAATTTCGAAGTCGATAATTTTTTGTCAAAAATTATATTCTAATTTTTGGAATTAGAGGTCTGTTTGCGATATATTTGGCTTTATAGTGCTAATTTTGGTCAGATGCAAGTGTCCTCCCCCTGCCGGCTTAATGGTTGAAGTTGGACAATAGAAAAAATCCTCAAAAATTGGTTATATAATGAATTTACAAGGAAAACTATCACAGCTATGTTAGCATAAGTAGTTAATGAGTAATAGTCGATAAACTTACTACTTCGGAACCCTACATTGCGCGTGGCCTGACACGGACTTACCCGGTTTTTTTATTTGAAAAGTTACTTAATCGAGTGTTCTTAGGTATGTTTAGTGTTAATAAAACTATCGATTTTTTTTTAATTTTAATTTAAGAACCTGTAGGGGAGGTACCCTGAGTAAAAATGTTTTTCATTATTTTATTCTACGATTCTGAAGTTTGAATAAAAATGTATATCCATCCAAAATAACAGCTTTCTAGCTTTGCTTCGGAGAGACGGACGGACAGATGGACAGACGGACTGATGGACATACGGACTGATGGAAAGACGGACTGATGGACAGACATGAGGAAACTATAAGGGTTCCGATTTTACTTCGGAACCCTAAAAACTAGATCAAAATCGGTTCATCCGTTTGAAAGCTACGATGCCACAGACAAACATAGAAATACACAAAAAGGGTTAAATAATATGATAAAGTCCGTTTACCGTATTCTCACAATCCATCATTCTCGGTCCATCAAAGTCCTTAACAAGGGACAATGCATACTCAGCAGAAAATTATACGCGATTTAAAAGTTGAATCGATTTTTCACTTTAATTTAACGCTTCGCTTCGCCTGAGAAGGTTTTAATAAAATTTCATACAGGCTTTTTCTGTGAATTTTTAAGCCTCTAAAGTTGGTTTTAATCCACGAAGTTCTTAGATTAACTTCAAATGACATAGTACATCATATATAGGGCTTATACACGATGGTTCGGCGTTTACTAATTCTATAACCATTTCTCCTAGGTAAACCTAGTTAGCTTCGAGCATGGTCAAGACTTCGGTAGATGGTTTATGACAATATTTTTTGACTGCTTCCGTAGTCTAGAAGGCACGTTAAATCTATGAGTAGGGGTATTTTAAGGTTGAACATTAATGTTAAAAAGCATATCATTTTACGTTGTTGGTTGTAAAACTATCATAGTACTCGTATACCATGTATACCTACTAGCATAATACAAGACAGAAAAACGTATGATGAAAACAATTGTCAAAATGAAATAAGGACATGTTATTAATATGAAATACAACGGGCTTGACGACAGTTTTATTATCAACTGATATTACTACGATATAGTGTTTTGGTACTCCTACGTCTATACAAAGTTGAGAAAACAATATACTATTACTCACGGACGTAAAAAAAGACGGACGTAATCCCAAGAACTAATTCAGTGAAGCACCCATAGGAATACCAACTCTGTATTCGTACAAGTACACACACCCACACATTGACACCATACGGCTACGACATTGACACCATCGCCAATCAAAAATTACAAAATTACGCACACATGGTAAGCGAGCTGTCAGCTGTCAGCTTCACTCTCGATTAGACAAGGTTACGTCCGTTCTTTTTTTATGTCCGTGCTATTACTATAGACCTACGTTACTACAGTTTTATGTAAATAAACAAAATGACCCGACGAGCCTAGATGAAAAATGGTCACAACTAATAGAATCAAAAAGAGGCATCACTGTAGCGATCCTTGCAATTATAATAATTGCATAATCTTGATAACAAAATAATAATCTTAATTTTACCAAGAAAAAAATAACCGACTTCAAAATAACTCAACAACTACTTGTTAGATCTAGCTCAAATTTAAGTGGGATCACATGACAAGCACCAGCTTTCGATAAAAAAAAACATCAAAATCCGTTCACCCCGTGGAAAGTTTTGAGGTAAAAAACTTAAAAAAAAATACAGTAAAAGTACCTCCTCCTTTTTTGAAGTCAGTATTCAGTATTCAGTATTTTATTGCAATATATGTGGTACATTTAGGTCTTACATGATGGATAATGCGAAACGATTTATTTTATTATTTTCTATCCAATAATACTTCATACATACGTCAGTTTAAATTTCCATAAAATATCTTTCATAGGAAAGCTTTGTCTTAAAAAAACATTATGGAGAATCTGACGAAGCTGGTGAGCAGGTAACTCGCGATCTACCTACCTATTCCTTCAATAAATCAAGTAACAATTTATTGTAACAAAAGGAATAATTTATTTAAAAAACAGGATACCAATTCCAACCCACGTGTAGCGAAACGATTTTAAAACTGTATAACTATAACACAATCCTATATAGGTCACGAATGAAAAAAAAAACTATTTCTATAAAAGAGCGTAGTCTCTTTGTCTTGCCATCGTTGTCCTTCGGAATACTTCCAAGCTACGAAAATTTAATATTGGAAACCTCCAGGAATGACGGATATGAGGCAGCGTCTCATAAAACATATATATTTGACGTTTATTTCGTTACGTTGCGAATGTACGAGTACGAATTTCACTCGGATGCCGTGTGGCATATTTTTATATCGAATATTGTGTACGGTGAATTCACCATGTGTTCTTCATTTATCATTTTACATCACTACAACGCTTATATCGTCGTTGCGACTTTAAGATCTCTTATGTGTAAAAAATCAGCTTTTTGAGAAAATCAATAAAAATCGATAAACTTTTGTCTAGCAAGCACATAAGTGATTTTAAATTTGGTGAATAAATTACGATGGAAACGTCGTACACACATGAGAGTTTTTAAATTAAATAGTGCTTCAAAATGTAGAATCGTTTGACGTAAAAAAATGATTTTGCCAAAAGTGGCACATAACACATAAGAGGTCTTAGGGCTTGTTTCACCATCTTCAAGTAGAGTCCTGAATAAGCTATTCGCCGCTTAAAGTGACGTTAAAGTGTCATTTTACATACACGAAATGTCAACTTAACCAACGAATAGCTTACTTCGGACTTACTTGAAGATTGTGAAACAAACCTTTAAACGACGATATTCAGGTGGTGAGCATGAAATAACGGAATAAGTGTAATGTTCAAATGTTTGTGAGGTAAGTTATCCTAATCTCAGGGTGAAAAAGTAATCGAAAAAGAATTAAATAAAGTTTGAAAATTAGAAGTAAGGGAAAGTAAGTATCGAAAAACAAAAAAATAAAAACTAAAAAACCTTTGACAAAAGGATTCATTAAGCCAGTTCGGTAGGTAGTGTTGCTAGATCCGATTTTTAAAAATCCGTAGAACGTCATTCAAAAATCCGTAGATCTACAAAAGTCCGGAGGTCTACAAATTCGCGTCACTATCGATATGCAGAAATAAACTTCCACGTTTATAATATTGGTAGGATAGGATTTAATAAATATAACAATCTATAGTTTTAATAAAGCAATGAAACTTAAGTTATTGGTGAGGTCTTGTTTTCACTTGACATTACGTCACTGCTAATTCGTCACAGCGTAGCTAGGCAGTCTATTACTAGAAGTATTGCGGTACTTCAAGAGTATATACGTATTACTGATTTAACTGTAAGTAGAATTGCGTGAAGAGTAACCATTCATAACACTCGGTTCTGAGAGGCGATTAATGTGGTTTTCAGACGTAAAGGAAGATGTTTGGTACATTAAAATAATAAGAAGTGAAATTACTATTACGCCTGGTTCACATTAATTTAGCGTTCCGAAACGCACGCTTTTAAAGAACAAAGAGGTTAAACTAAACGCACGCTGTGATAGCAAAAAAGCAAAGCAAAGCAACAACCCATAATTGTCCCACTGCTGGGCTCGGGGTCTCCTCTCACAATGTGAGGGGTACAGGCCATAGTCTACCACGCTGGCCAAGTGCGGATTGGTAGACTTCACACACCTTTGAGAACTTTATGGAGAACTCTCCGGTGTGCAGGTTTCCTCACGATGTTTTCCTTCACCGAAGCAAGTGATAATTAAGTTCTAATACGCACATAATATTTGAAAATTAGAGGTGCGTGCCAGGATTTGAACTCGGGCCCCTCTGTTCGAGAGACCAACGTTCTAACCGCTAGGCTAGCTGTGACAGCATGCGTTTCAAAACTAAGAGCTTCTCTATAAAAGCTCTAGAACTCTCTATAGAACTACAGAACTATAACCTATCCCTCTATAGGTATAGACGCAACGCGTGATTTTTGCAGAAGCAAACGCATGCTTTGAGACGCAAAATTTTTACCAGGTCTTAGCAGTGATTTAAAAGGTGTTGGTGGTAAAATTAAAATATGTCTAGGTGTTAAATACGTTCGCCAGGGGGCGCCAGGGGCGGCACTACCACCTTGACTATTTCTGCCGTGTAACTTAAGTCATAAGCAATTGTGTTCCGCTTGTGTTGATTGCCGGTTGCCGGTTACACTTATGTATACATGAGGCGGCCATCTGGCCTCGGTAGTAACGCATCTGTGACCAACTTCAAATGAGACAATTCTAGCGATTCAAAACTTAACGCACCTTTAATTTCAACAATCATTTTCATTAATATTTTCACAATAGAAGTCTATTAACATTAACTTTTGCGAAAATGGAAAATATTTTAAGGAACTCATCGTGAGACTTCTTCAATCCATGTGAAATCCTGCTTTAAGAACAATTCCGACCCCAGCAGTAGAACAGTAGAACATTCAGTAGATACATTGGTAAAAACTTTATATCCTGCTCGAAGGACCATGAAAAGAAAAACAAATCAACGACCGAAAATTTTTCGTACATTCAGTATGGAAGCTTAATAGAGTAGAAATACGTAGACAAAGGCAACATTGATACCATAGACTTAAAAGAAAATAGAAAGAGCTGACAATTTTTCATGGACAAATATTGACTATAAGCTACACAGCTACAAACGCTGATTTTAAACGCTTAATTAGTGAAGTAATTAGACTTTACGCCATCTTCGATTCTGGATTATTACTTATTAGTACGGGCTTGTTTTCCACGGATTTTTCTAACTGCCGTAAACTTAAACGACACTGTCGTCGGAACAGCCAAACAGACAATACGATCAGAATGGCTGACAATTAAAACAACTGTCCGCTCCCCGCCCGAGGTACCAGGCTACCAGCCGCCATATTAATCTAATCACACTCGGTTTTCGCCAAGAATGTGTGAGTCTACGTCTTTAATAATAACTGGGGGACGCCACCCCGGGGGGCCTCCCTACCCCACACTAGTGAAAAAATATATCTAAGGAAAACAATATTATAAATTGGAGCTTCGTATGTGTGCGGCGCGGGCCGTATTTTGCTCGCATGCCTTTTTATTTCATTTTACTTTATTTTATTTCTCGAGTGACGTACTATTTTCAGTTTTATTCGCTGGCGGGTTCGTTGCGTGTTTTTTCAGGGTGCGCTGTGTAATATCAACCCTTTGACTGGGCGATACGGGTCACAGTCGCGTGGCAAAGGACTTGTTTGTGCCGTTATATAGTTCTTGTTTTGTATTCCAAACCGAGTTTACTCTAATTTAAAGAAACGTTTCGATCTCTTTGTTCTGACGTTGATTAAGAAATTTATTTTTTGTCGGCGGCCATTTTTCCTTACGCTCGGAGCGGAACTTTATGGTTTTATGGCGAGTTTTCGTTAAAAGTTTCATGGGAACATGTAGCTAGTTTTGGCTGTAATGACGTAATTGTACGGGAGTTTATTTTGTTAGTAGATGTCGCTAGTAAGGTGGTCGATGGCACGATAATTTTTGTAAAGGGTCTCTTATGTTCGGTTTACACGTATTAAGTAGTTAAGTAGTTAACTAAATTTTAAGTAAATTAATACATGTAAACGGACAATTTAGTAGTTTAGTAATTTAGTAGTTAGGTAATCAAGTAGATAAGTAATTTAGAAATTTTTCTATTTTCTGTTAAGTAGGTGGGCGGGGCTTATCACTTAACACGTTTGGACAGGCACTTTTTAGTTAAAATTTAGTAAAACGCTTAAGTAATTAAGTAATTTAGTAAAATGCTTAAGTAATTAAGTAGAATTGTATGAACTAAAGAGCTTTACTAAATTATTCCGTGTGGACGCACACTAAAAATTATTCACTTAAAATGTAGTTAAAATTTACTTATCTACTTAACTACTTAATACGTGTAAACCGGACTTTATATATGAGTACCTAGCTAAGATCATTCATTATGCGCACCGCGAAGGATTGGAATAGCTTGCCTGCGTCTGCGTTCTCGCCCACTATGACGTGGATGTCTTCAAGAAAAGAGTGAATAGGCTTTTATTAAGTGCGCTCACCATCCTGGACCACATCTCCACTTACCATCAGGTGGGATGTGGTCAAGCAATAACTTATTTTAAGTAAAAAAAAATCTGCAGAAACAGGAAGGAACTTTTTTACCCATAAACTCCTGAAAATGGTAAAGCTTTGATTTGGTATCGAAACTGCGGTACTCAGTGAGCAAGATAACTCGTAACAATGGAACAATTCAAAAACAACTCGTAACAATTTAAAAACAAAAATCACTTCGGAGTTTTAGATAAAAACTTCAACATCGAAATTTTCAATTGAATGTCTCTTTGTAGAGGTCAATCTCAGTTCAGAACGCATGCGTTTAGTATCGCATGACAAGGATTGTAAGGTATGACAGCGTGTAACGCATGATATAATTTAAGATTCACAGCCATTATACATTTAATGTAACAAGATGAAAATCGGATATACGCGACATTCCGAATCGTCCGCCACTCGCAATAAAACTTTGATTACCCCTACATTTGACAACTCTTGGAGTAAAGGGTTTTCCACATTGCCAGTGACTACCGCAACTATTAAATAAACGCTCGTAAGCGCCAAACCTCCTAGGATTCCGTGTGAACCGGAGGGTTTAGACATAAAACATTAGAAACAACATAATAAGATATGTGATGAACCAAAAACCAAACTCTTGAACGGTAGATTTTATGTGTATTATATTTTAGAACCGATAAAGATTATTTTGGATGATGGAGATACCCTGTAGCCTAGTTGGTAGTGACCCTGTCTGCGAAGCGAGGGGTCCCGGGTTTGATTCCCAGTCGGGGCAAATACTTATGTGACAGATAAATACTTGTACTCACGTTATGGGTGTTATTGCAATATGTTATATGTGTAGTCCATGCCACCCACGACACAGGTAAATAACCTAATGTGGTGGTATGAGTGTGTAAGCATTTATTTTTTATTTTATAATACATACATGTCATACATGTAGTTAAACGTTTCAATAAATACGTATAGATGCACATTTATATCCATTAAATTGATCAATAATGCAATGGATGGATGGAATGCGTACATCGATTATGTTTGATATCCTCATTCAGGTACAGTATAGACTAGACTAACAAATTTTGGCCAATTTTGATGAAAATTAAAACTGCATTACGATCATGTACGTTTTTTTTCAAAATCATCGGGTTCGATTCCTGGCCAGGAATATTATTTTTCAAAAATGTAATGATGCATTTCTAATTTTCATCAAAATCGGCCCCGAAAATCCTTTGACCGCTTTTCGCTATTCCTCATAATTTAGTAGATAGAAAATATTTAATTACAAATTTCATTAATTAACATTGTCTGTACGCGATTTTATTAGGCAACGTATAGCAATATACAGATATTTATATTATCTAGCACAAATATTGGATCATTTTTATTAAACACATGAGAGTATACATTATTATTTCTTAATCCGGATCTTAAACCATCTGTATGTTATAATTAATATAACGTACAATATCCTTTTAAATTCATCATATTTACTATTGCCGTGAATTTTTCCACATGTCCAACACCTACCATTCAGTTAGCTGGGCACACTTGGACACTTGACTTTTAAAACTAGCACTTTAAAGCCGAACAAACAAACAGACCCAAGAATTGAAAAATGTAAATGCATCTAAATGGAATTTCAAAGACTACCTTTTAATTTTTCAATATTAATTTTTAACAAAATTCAATACGAGCGTTTCAAACGCCGCGTCTCCCTCAGCTCGTGTGAGCCAGCCCCTATCGTGTTGTTACTTGTTAGCTTGTACCCCATCCGTCGGCGTCCATCCGTCTTGTCCTATCCAGCTCAATTTATTTGTGGTGACACTGACGGAAACCGTCGTTTTAAATGTTAAACATTTTCTTCTGGTCTTTAAAATTTTAATGGAAGAAATCGCTTTAAAGCGATAAGGTCGCCCATTGTTTTGTGTTCCTTCCTTGTGCTGTTTATGTATATTATGTTTTGGTGTACAAACAATAAAGTGTTAAATAAATAAATAAATAAATGGGTTCATTAACTAAACAGTAAGGATCGGTCTTCCGTTGGGTTAAGTAAGATGAATTATTTTACTTTTATTTATTTATTTAACTCTTTAATTGTACACCAATAAAATAATACAACAACAATCTAGAAGTAGACATGAGGTACAAAAGGCGGTCTTATCGCTACACAGCGATCTCTTCCAGACAACCTTAAGATGTGGAGAGCTGATAAACTAAGATTAAATGGGGTAAGGTGCAAGAGTGTTATTATTATCTTAACGTTATATTAAGATAATATTAACACAATTTGTGTTATTGTGTTATTATTATCTTAAATGTTACTTATAATTTCCTCTACATATATTACTCTTGCACCTTACCCCATATATAGGTGACAAGAATAGGAAGAAGAGAGAGGGAGGGAAGGAGGGAAACTAATTAGAGAGATAATGGGCTTTTATCTGGTTTTTAAAGCAGTTTAAAGTTACCTGGCTTTTGAAATAATTTGAAGTTTTTGATTTCTTTAGGTAGCGGTAATTTAACTTTCGCTTGTTTTTTGAGAACTTACCTTATACCGTAATCGTTTTAGCGTAATAAAAAATAAATTGACAACCTAACCTATCTACAAAAAAATAAAAAAAATCAACTCAAAAGTCAAAACAAGATCAAAAATTTAATAATAATAAATAGTTATCGAAAGAAATCGAAACAAGACTATACGTTAATTTCAAAAATTAATTATAGTCCTCCAAAATTTAATAAGACAATAACACAACGGCACATGGAGGCATACATAAATAAGTAAACTAGTCTAAATTTAAAAATTAAAAAAAAATCAAAAGCTGTTTTTTTGAAATCCATATGGTGAGCTCTTTAATAATACCCATATTGCAATGTACGATTTACTTTTATTATTTGATACTTCAAACAATGGCATCTCACAGCCACCATATTTGTTTTTTTTTATTATTTCACTTATCTAAGAACACTTGAGAGTTATCAGGACGAATCTAACGATATCTTAATTTAATAAAATGGTCCAGCGATTTGGAAGATATGAAGAAGGTAATAAAGAATAATAGTTAATAGTTAATAGTTAATAGTTAATAGTTAATAGTTAATAGTTAATAGTTAATAGTTAATAGTTAATAGTTAATAGTTAATAGTTAATAGTTAATAGTTAATAGTTAATAGTTAATAGTTAATAGTTAATAGTTAATAGTTAATAGTTAATAGTTAATAGTTAATAGTTAATAGTTAATAGTTAATAGTTAATAGTTAATAGTTAATAGTTAATAGTTAATAGTTAATAGTTAATAGTTAATAGTTATCATTCAATTCCAAGTCTACGAAATAGCCGTAATAATTTTTAGCCGTATTGGGGCGGCTTAGAATACTAATCCTAATTCGACACTGGATAAGCGTCGTAAGAGGCGACTTAATCCGGGCCCCTCGGAGGGATTATATTGGTAATATTGATTTTAATTGTTAATGATTACTAATTAATATTATTATTTCTCCATTGGATTCACCTGAATTGCTAGTATTGCTACCACCCTTGAGCATGAGTCAGCCGCAAAACGACTCGTCGTGTTCCGGCTGGGGGCTTGAGAGCCAGTTCTTTCTTTCTTTATCTTCTCTTTTTCTTGGCCGGCAACGCATCGGCGAACCCCATGGAGAAATAATAATAGTAATAATGGTATTAATTAATAATTAAAATCAATATTACTAATATAATCCCTCGAGGGGTCCTACCACCAGCGAGCCGGATTTAGTCGCCTTTAACGACACCCATCCGGCGTGGGATTGGGGTTAGTATTCTAAGCCGCCGCAATACGGCGAAAATGTCCATTAAAAAAAACTTGCCAACATTACAAAACGTTTTGCCTTATTCTCAGTGTAGTTACAGTTACTGACATACTGTTTTAGATGTTTGTCTGTTTTAGATGAAAGAATTTTTAATTATTGAGAAGACAAATACATAATTATGTTATTTAATGTTCACCTAAACTGCTACGATATAGGTGCTACGATACACTGAAGTATACGCAGGTTTAATTGAACATGAAACTAAAATCCTACTAAAATTATAAATGTGAAAGTTTGTATGATGTTAGTTATCTTATACGCAGCTACTACTTACTATTACAATTCCGGGGTAATAACTACTCTATATAAATTTCATGGAAAATTTTTATGAAATTTATATAGAATAGTTATTACGCTGGAATGTAGACCTAGTTTTATATGAGTTATTTCATTATTTAATAAGGATAAATCGCAATATTTATGGAGTCTTTTTAATTGCTTAGTAGCCTAAACAGTTATTATATACAGTTATATATATTACAGATAGTTTACACTTAATTATCTATTACCATTTTGGTCGTCTCCTTGTATTTCGTATATTTACATAAAAATCCTTCAAATTTTTTGACAGAAGTTATTTAATTAAATTTTAACAAACTCTTGACTCTTTAACATTAATATTTAAAAATTATTATTTTAATTCTGTAAGCTCAATTTTAATTCTGTAGTTCAAGTCCTGAAGACCTCCAAAACATAGCGACTGCTAATTTATTGAGACCAATGTTGTGCCTTGCCTTAAGCTAAGTAATCTTTAATTTCATCCATCCATCCAGCCTTTAAATCCAATGATATTTAAAAATATAGATACGTTATACCCTTACAAATCAACTAAAAAATCTGTTCCGAAAAGAGCTACAACACACACACGTTTATCTTTTGTTTCACTACACCAATCACATTGGCATAATACACGAAGGCATTTTAACGCTGTATGTCAAATGCCAAGCACTTCAGTCTGACAACAACAAAAGCGTGCGTAATCGTCTTGTACTGACAGAGCGACTTCGAGCAGAACGGTCAATTGCCTGTTACGCTCTTCATCGTCGGCGCGCTAGTGACATATCTACCTCGTTTTACAATATAATATCATTGTTTAAATCCACTAACTAACTGACTGGGGCCTCAAACAGATTTCTGCGTAATCTGTAAACTTTTGAAACGAATCAGCTAACCTCTTCAGATCATTGATTAGTCCATTCTACTAGAAGGAAATCCCACTTCCCTTTCTTCCCTGACGGCTATAGATCCTTCGAGCTGTGTGGTATAAACATTGCCATTTTCAACCGGCAAATTCTACGAGCTACGTAACATCAGTTCGCTTCCGAATCCATCATTGCGTATTCGATCACGTACAGTGTTAAGTTTACGTAAACTTAATTACTTAGACGGAGATATTTTCACCGCACGATCGTGCGTGGCGAACGGAAAAAATCATTAGAGCCATCGAGCGCTCCCCAAGTTACATATTCCTCATATATATCGATTCCCCCCCCCCCCCGCGGTCTGTCGCGAAATTATCGAAATCTAACAAAAACATCCCGAACCAACTCGCAAGAAAACTAATAACTGGACTTACACCCCCCCTCCCCCCACCCACACACACACGCGCTCACACACACAGCGCCCGGCCTAATTATATACGTCTACAACCGTACAAAATAAAGATCGAGGAAAAATTTTACAAGAAACAACCGTGCCGGACGTAGGAGGGGGCTTTGACCGCTCGCCGTCATTAAACCCCCTTCCCCCTGGGGGGCTAGTTCCCCCCTGGATGTTTAATAATATGAAGAATTGGAGATAATTTGCGCGAAACTAAATAAGAAACGCCGGACGAAAATTGAAAGGTCGGGCGAGAGAGCGAATGCTTCCGTCTCGCTCCACGCGATAATTCTTTCCAGTTGTGTTTAAGTTATGTTCTACTACTACGAATAATAAGATGTTACATTAAGTAGTCAGTTTAAATACTTAGTATTCCTTGTACGTAACACTTTCTTTATTTACACTATTTTGCCTTTGACGTATTTAAAGTAGGAAGAATTTAAGAAAGCTTTTAAATTTTCCTAAGGCTTCGAAATATAGAACAGTATTTACTACAAAAAGTTATGTTTAAAATTATATTTATTGGACGGTCTAAAGACAAATTCAGAGTTGCTAAAAACTTAATTTAAAATCTTAGCTCTATCTTTAAGCGATAAATTTGCTTTAAGATTTTTTAAATCGATTATTGTTTATTAATTGTGTCAATTAGTTCTCAATTTTATTAAGCATAATAATAGTCATTTCGAAGATGAAAAGAAGGTGGAAAATGGAGAACTCCATAAAATTATCCAGAGCTTATGGTTAAAAATTAAGATCAGAGTAAAAATCATCTAGTTCTGCCACTTCTATCACAGTAAATTGAAAACCTAAGTATTAATACTTAGGTTTTCAAAATAAAAAAAAAATAAAATAAACATATACATACTATGTTTATTTATTTTATTTATTTATTTTGAAACATTCTACCGTATTTTAATAACAATTTTTTCATTAACAATTAATTAGAGAGTGTGCGCAGGAATTATTTAAATTAATTTCCCTTTTCCCGTTCCCCCATCGAACGACACGACGCACGGCGAGTATCCACCATTTCGTGGTGAACATCCCACCGGTACGGACGACGCAGTTTGCGTCGTCATTCATTATGCGCACCACGAAGGATTGAAATAGCTTGCCTGCGTCTGCGTTCTTTGCGTCGTGCCTTTTGTTATAAGGGTTTAGTAAAGTAAATAAATAATAATAATAATATACCCTTTACCTGTATCGCGGGTGGCATGGACGACACATATAATACATCACAATAACACCCATGACTCGAGTACAAATATTTATCTGTCACACAAATATCTGCCACGGCCGGGAATCGAACCCGGGATCCCTCGCTTCGCAGGCAAGGTCGCTACCAACTAGGCTACAGGGTCGTCAAATAAATAAATATTCTTTAAATACACGTACGAGAGTCATAATTTTTACTTCTATCATCGTGTAGGACAAATTATAATTGTGAGAAGAAACACCAAAGTTGATGCAGTAGCTAAACACTAGCCATAATTAACGAATCTTTGATTTATAAAACTGTTAATGTATCGGTAAAATAATATAGTTTTACCGACAGACAAAAACCTAAATCCTACTTATAATATTGTAATCTAACTGTTACCCGCGACTTCGTCCGCGTGGTATTTAATATTGTTAAATTTTACATTGATCCTATTTTTTTCTAAAACTATTTTTTTTTTCTAAAATTAAAGTAGCCTAACTTACTCCTTGTTACATCAGCTATCTGCCAGTGAAAGTCCCATCAAAATCCATTTCAGAGATATGAAAGTTTGTGAGGATATTTGTTACTCGAATCTCTCACGCAAAAACTACTAAACAAATTTTGATGAAATTAAGCACACAGAAAGACCATTACCTGGAATAAATAAATAAATAACGCTTCACACTCACAGCCCCACAATAGGATTCCCTGTGTCGTGGGTGCCATGGGCAACACACTAGACAAGGACATTGACACCCAGACCGAGAACAGAAATTCAAACTCATCATTAAAATTTCCGCCTCGCTGGGAATCGAACCCAGGACCCTTGGTGCGGCGATCCGGCGTGGTAACCATTGCGCCACACGGGTCGTCAATAGGATAGGATCAATAGGTTATAGAATACTTACTTATTATCCCGGAAAACCCAAATTATTTCCGCCTATCGCTCCTACAATGAATGCGACGGTGCGATTCATCAGAGTATGGCTTTACAAAAATCTGTTATACGATTCGCAATTAAAGCGGCATCGGCTTATAAATATGCATCGATCCTTATTGTGAACGCTGACCTCAGCGATTTATGCTCCCCCGGGACACTGGCCGAATAAAATCTTCACTTAACAGATGGGTCTGTAAGCTCATTCGATTTGTGACAGAGCTTCGAAACAATAGATTTGTATTTGGCATGGAATCATCAAAAGAAAGATGTATTTTTCTCCATTTATACTTAGTATACGATGTTTACGATGATTTTAAAGCTGACAATAATGTGTTTTACTAATTTTGCTATACACTATCTTAATTAATACAATGCTAAAATAACCCGGTGGAAAATTATGAAACGTTGTGCAGAAATTCATATATAGTGTGCTGTATGAGGAAGCACTAAGAAAGAAAGAAAGAAAGAAACATTTATTCCGTCATGAGAATAGCAACAACGTTAAAATTCTTTATAGTTCACAACGCCCCAACTCAGAGTCACTAATGGTTACTTTAATCGCTCCTTAGTAAAGAATCGCCATACAAATTCTGTGCTAAGGAGCGATTTAAGTGACCAATAGTGACTCTAAGTTGGGGAGTTAGTGGCTAAAATAACCCGGTGGAAATTATGAAACGTTGTGCAGAAATTCCTATATAGTGTGCTGTGTGAGGGAGCACGAAATAGGTTATTGAAAAATTCATTCCCTAAATGAGTAAAATGGGGGAAGGGAGTTTATGAAAGGATAAAAATAATAGTTCTGCGAATAAAGAAAAATTTTGTGAGTATGGATGCTTTCACGGGAAAAATTACTGAATGGATTTTCATGAGCACATAAGTAGACCACAATCCAGAATAACATAGGGTACTTATCATCCCGGAAACCAGGGCAACCAACCCATTAGCCGTTATTACCATCCTCATTACCTAAAAAATCATCAGTCCAACAGTTTACCACGAAATCAGAAGTGATTTCGGTAAGTGAAGTTCTTGAATGTCAAGAATCACCTAGTTCCCATTTAGAACCTTAAGTGTTTGAAGTCAATTTATATCACCGGATCGAGTTTCAGGTGGATAACGTGGACGAGACCTATAAATACATTCTGACCTTTGACCTTGCGCCATTTGTATAGTTTCTTAGTATACAATTATACATGAGAAATAATCTCCTCCTTAAATTGAAGTCGGTGGAATTAAAATTATCCCCAACATCAATACCAGTTGCTGGTAAGTTAGAAGTTTATTCTGTACTAGCTGTTGTCCGCAGCTTCGCACGCGGAAATTATACTTATCATATTTATCCCCTATTTCACCCCCTTGGGGGTTGAATTTTGAAAAATCCTTCCTTAGTGGATGCCTACGTCATAAGAGGAATACGTGTGCGAAATTTTAAGTTTCTAGCCCTAAGGGTTTGGCCTGTGCGTTGATACATCAGTCAATCACTTTTGCCTTTTAGATATGTAGATAATATGTTCATATACCTACCTATTAGTTCGAAAGATGAGCTGAGAAGTTTTCTTGATCGCATCTTGCGTAGAATAATTGGGAATTTTACCAAGAAAAAAATAACCGAATTCAAAATATCTCAAAAACTACTCGTCAGATCTAGCTCAAATTCAATTGAGACCATATGACAAGCACCAGCTTTCGATTAAAAAAAGAATCATCAAGATCGGTTCACTCAGTCGAAAGTTCTGAGGTAACAAACATAAAAAATACAGTCGAGTTGAATACCTCCTTTTTTGAAGTCGGTTAAAAAGTACGTAATCTGTTTCATCGTCTAATGAAGCGCCGTGGACATTAGACTTTACAATATTAGTTACATCCATAGGCGATAATAACCGCTTACCATTACCGCTTACCTTTTGTCAGCTATTAACACGGACGTAAAAAAAAGACGGACGTAATCCCAAGAACAAATTCAGTGAAGCACCCATAGGAATACCAACTCTGTATTCGTACAAGTCCACACACCCACACATTGACACCATACGGCTACGACATTGACACCATCGCGAATCAAAAATTACAAAATTACGCACACATGGTAAGCGAGCTGTCAGCTGTCAGCTTCACTCTCGATTAGACAAGGTTACGTCCGTTCTTTTTTTATGTCCGTGGCTATTAAATAAAAAAAGTGCTTTACTGATATGTTGCCGACACACACTAATATTATAAAGAGGAAAGATTTGATTGTTTGTTTGCATTGAATAGGCTCCGAAACTACTGAACCGATTTGAAAAATTATTTCACTGTTGGGAAGCTACACTATCCCCTAGTAACATATTATGCTATATTATATTTTCAAAAAAAATAGGAATCCTTAACAAAACTCCAATAATGTAACCCAAGGTATAAAAAAATAATAAAACCGCAGCAAAGGGCGGTGACTCATATTATGTATTTTTCTGTTTATTAAAAACAGACTAAACAAAATCTTTTATCTGTTAGTCTATGATCTATGTACGTAGTACCTACTGCTTCCTCTAAACTTCGGATATCACAGAGTTTTGTTTTAAATAATTTTTAAACATTTTTCTCGCAGCTAGTGCTAAAAATGTAGACTTAACCACATAAGAGTCACACAATTGTATCAAAGCATTCACGCGGCTTCTTTCGTATTCAAATCCACGCTTGAAACCTAACAAAATAAATTCAACGACGCGGCATATTCCCTATCGATGACACATCCACATTCTTCACTTAGTATTCATTCTAGATTTAGGTAATATACCTAATTTATTTTTAAACTAGCTGTACCGGCGAACTTGGTATCACCTAACAAAATATTTTTTTTTCTAAAATAAAAGTAGCCTAAGTTACTCCTTGTTACATCAATTATCTGCCAGTGAAAACAGACAGACAGACAAAAATTGTAAAAAATGTTGTTTTGGTATATGTACCGTGTATACATCCAAATGCACTTAGTAAAAAGCGGTTATTTTAATATTACAAACAGACACTCCAATTTTATTTATTTGTATAGATGTATAGACTACCACTATGCCAGCGTCTTTGCTCGCATTTTCCGGGGTAATAAATAAACTTATGTCTTATCTAAGCTACCTGTGCTTCTGATGAGAATACGTTCTGTAGTTTTTGCGTGAAAGAGAAAAAAATCACATATATAATATTAGTAGAAAGTATAGTCTACAAAAGAACTATGGACTCGTCTTATAAAAGTGTTAAAAATGTAATAAACATGATACTTTGTATGGTCGGACTGAAAATCAGCACCGTTGTTCGATGTCAGTGATTGCTGCAGAGGCGAAAGTGTTGAAGTGTGAAAACACTGATGTTAATAAAATTGATTGATATTAATTTAAATTAAACGTAAATATAGGTAAAAATTGTGAGAGGAGATAAGGGATTGGTTACCTGAGGGAATGATGACCGGGAATTTCATTACAGTCAACCAAACCAACTTCTTCATCATGATGAGCATCACGAGTTGATTTGGACTTCAATGGAACCCTCAAATTAGGATGCGTGTTTAGTAAAACTTTTGTTCTTAGCTTAGGAACTAAGAGTGCAGAATGCAAAATCCAAAATCCAAAAGGTTGTGCAACATTAAGTGAAAAACCTTCACTATATAAAATAGCCTTACTAACTCAACGTGAAGCACTCATAGCCTGGCTTATCTCCGTCCTTACTGAAGCTACATTGAGTGTGATCGGTAGTAGAATGGATGACAGCTGGTGGCTAAGTTTTCTTGAGCGCTTCCGTGTTCCAGAGGGTACTAAAGCGGTCCCAGTTGTTATCGTAAGATATCAGTCTTAAGCCATGTCGGAGGCCCTCAGGCGGCACGAAAACTTCCGAAACTTGGGTAGGCCAACCCCTTCACCAATCCGCACTGGAGCAGTATGGTGGAGTATGCTCTAGGCCTCCTCAAGAGGAGAGACCCATGCTCAGTAGGCCATTAATGGGTTGAAGCAACACAAGGCTATCAAGATTTTCTTAAAACCGAACATTGTAGCACTGAATTATTGTTATTTATGAACTGTTATTAATTGGATATTTGTCACGCGATTAGTAATGCCCTTAATACCGCAACGACTTTCATACGACCTTTAAAAAGTTTTCAGGGCATGAAGTTACAGCCAGGCTGGAGAATGGATTTAGTAACGAAGTCTTTTAATCATGTGGATTTTGTCAATGCACTTATTCACGTCATTTTATGATTCCGTCACCGAAACTGTGCTGAAAGAAGAAACTGCTTAAGAAAGTTCTCGCACATTACTTAAATCATGTAACGTATGAAAAATTCTTGCGACCTACGCGGAATTGGAAGCGATGAGATACTATTTCCAGGCGTCTTTGTTTTATGGGCAATTAGTTGCTTCATACGGTTCTATTAAAAACAACCTTTAATACAAAATTTCCCTCTGTTTTCGATTTAAAGTCTATTATGTCTCCGAACATTCAATGGCGACCAGAGACCACTTTTTGTTATCAGTCGAAACGACATGGAAGTTAAAGATTTTGCTGTCCATGTATCATAAAAACACGTTACCGACATTTACATGTAGCTGATGTAGCCAAGCAATAAGGCGTTAAATTCTAAGTACGTTAAAGTTTCCTAAGCCCACAACAATAAAAATATCATTCGCGTTTTATTATCTATGGATCTACAGATCCCAGTACTTACGTTTACGGATTAATACGAGTCTCCTCCAATTATTATGCTGCTGAGACATAATACAGCGGTAGGACTCAACAGAAATGCTTCCCAATTTTCCGGTAATTTTTCTCAATAGTGCCTACACACACAAGCGTAAGGGGGAGGGGGTGGCCCGAACACTGTTAAACTAATTATTGCTGGGGGAGGGGTATCGACCCCTAAGATTTTTCTACATTCGTCGAGATGCGTGCGTATAGAATGGTACTTGTGTGGATCGGTTCTAAAATTGCCCTGGGTTCGCGTGTCTTACACGAATGATGTACAGCTTCAGGAAAAAGTAAGCGTGTACAGAAATTAGCCGTATTGGGGCGGCTTAGAATACTAACCCCAATCCCACGCCGGATGGATGTCGTAAAAGGCGACTAAATCCGGCCCGCTGGTGGTAGGACCCTTGGAGGTATTGGTAATATTGATTTTAATTTTTAATTAATACCATTATTACTATTATTATTTCTCAATAGGGTTCGCCTGGATAGCTACCACCCTTGAGCATGAGTCAGCCACCAAACGGCTCGTCGTGTTCCGGCTGGGGGCTTGAGACTTGAGAGCCAGTTCTTTCTTTCTTTTTCTTTTCTCTTTCTTGGCCGGCAATTCATCAGTGAGGCCTTTGCTGTTGCTGATGTCCATGGGCGACGATAGCCACTTACCATCAGGTGGATCGTCAGCTCGTTTGCCGGCCATATCCATAAAAAAAATTGTCAGGGCCTGAAATGCGTTGCTTGTAAACGTTGGCAAAATTGGTACTATGCACTATGGTACTAGGTGGACCGACGACCTGAAGAAGATAGCGGGTATCCGCTGGATTCCGAAGGCTCAGGACCGGTCTGATTGGCGTGTGTTAGGGGAGGCCTATGTCCAGCGTGGACCTCTAAATACTGATGGATGGATGGTACTTGGGGTACCGCTAGGTAAAAATTTAAATAACATACATTAAATGATGCTAATGGGAGACATTCCGCTACACAATACGTCAATGTTGGCACAAAAGACATGTTAAAGTCTCTGAAATTTTTTTATAAAAATAAAAAAAGAGTTCTGAAAAGATAATGGAAAAGAGCCACTCTGCAGGCAAGATCTAGTGGTGCAAAAATCTCCAAGTTTTTTTGCACCACCTACCATAGCTCCTGGCGCAAAAAAAAACTATGAGTCCAACTTAAAATAGATATTTTAGGTAGTTCCATTCGAGGTGTGCTGCTTGATAGTGAGCAGTGACGTAGCGTGGGAGGAGCCGGGGGGGCCATGGCAAACTCAAGGCACTCGATTTTTAAATAATTAAAAAATGTGTATAACATTAAAATTAAATATTTTTTATTTAAATTTTAATGTAAATTGAGCTATGACAAAAAAAGTGAAAAGTGAATATTTAATTAATAAAAAATATTTTAAATAATATGGGGGCGGCAAAGATCATTGGGGGGGCGGCAAATTTTCGGTCGCCACTGATAGTCAGGATCCGAGTCATCCGAGGGCCTCAGATTTTCGGGGGCCAAGTGCACGTCTAGCCTATGTCACTGCTTGCTAGTAAACTGTCTAACGCCCCAACTCAGAGTCACTAACGGTTTCTTAAATCGCTCATTAGTACAGAATTTGTATGGTGATTCTGTATTAAGGACCGATTTAAGTAACCGTTAGTGACTTTAAATTAGGGCGTTAAAGTGACATCGATAGGAAGTAGCTTAATAATTGGGGTTTAGTGCATTGACCGTCAGAGCTGATCCCAGGTGCTTTATTTGAGGATGCTAGTCCTATCCACCAAATATCAAGTTGTGTGCATCAAAAGGATCCTTAGCTGACTACAAGTAGTCTATCCATATGAAAAACCATATCGTGCAATCAAGAACCAATTATCAATTATTTAGGCTTGGCCGCCATTCTTTCTTTATTGTTTGTAGTCATTAAGTATAAGGCGTCATTTTGCGGAAGTCCATTGTCATTGAGTTGGTATTAATCTATTTTGCGCTCCAACAATTTATGGTGTCATTCGTAGCGCGTTCTTCCCTTTTTGATATAATTATGTACAATGTACATGTATCCTAGCCTCCAAGACCTGATGCATGCATGTTTAATTATATGTATGTCGGTTTATACAAGCCATATAATTGAATGCTTTCTTATTAGACGGGAGGGCGTGGCTAAGCATTTTTCTTTCATTGTCATGAAAACGTGTGAGCGATATTGAAGTTATACTTCTTAAATAAGAGACTTCCAACAAGGTTGCGTTAAACGTTTGCGCTGCATTGTTTCGTTAACTGCTGGATAGATGGCGCTAGCTGCTCAATGTACTCTTCATATTATGTTAAGAAATGGCGTTACTTACCACTGTTTTATTTTTATTTAGTACAAAAATAGTTTTTGAAAGATAATTTAAACTGATACACCTTATTAAATTAATTGAAGTGAAACTTCTAATGCGACTTCCAACGAGGTTGCGTTAAACGTTTAACGCTACCATGGAGGGGGTATGAAAGCACTGTTGCGTTAAACGTTCAACGCTTTATATTATGTTAAGAGATGGCGTTAGTGACCATTGTTTTATTTTTATTTAGTACAAAAATAGTTTTTGAAAGATAATTAAAACTGCTACACGTTATTAAATTAAATATTTATTTAATTATGTCAAAGAAGTATAACTTCTCACGCGCGTACAAAAGTACACGCACCCTTTTTATTTTTGTATATTTTTGCCAAACTATTACGATGCTGTGTTTAGATCGAATCGAATCGAACAAGAAAATATCGAATAGGCTTGGTAATTTAGTGGGCTCATCGTCTTAGGTTGCATATATTACTCGCCCTCAGGTTGGGTTGCAGTCAAGCAGTAAAAAATACAAAACTCATACAAGTACGGAAGATTATTACACAACAAAATTAAGTAGATCAACATTAAAGTACTTTACAATCCAATTAATAGTGTTCCTTTACGTGTGCCGTATTTTTCAAATTAATCTAATTACGTTAAATTCTTGCTATAATTGGATGAACACTAATCTTTTGTTTTAAACTGCTATGGATAGCATCCATGTATTGCCACTATGTGCCATTACCAGAAGGTAGCTCCAGCAGAGCCGGCGTTAGGGGGAGGGGGAGGCGCGGAGGGGCAAAGGGCTAGGGCGCCAAATTTGGAGGGGCGCCACACAAAAAGAAGGAAAAATCAAAGTCAATAAACGTTCCCATTGGTTCAGTAAAGAATTCGAGCAAAAAAAAAACTCGATTTCTATTTTCTTTTGTAGGCGCAACAATTGCCTAGGGCGTCAGTGGCTCTAACGGCGGCACTGGCAACCAGCTTTAAAGTTGGGTAGAGACGAGCCGTACTCAAGGTGGGACAACAAAGACACTTTATAACTACTTATTTTTAAACGGGTTTACTTAACTTGCTCTGTTTGTTTGAGTCAAATTTTGGAAGCTGAATTAGAATCCTTTCATCCTACGGAGTTGAAATTTAGCATATTGCTATGGTTCCGATGACATTACAATTTTATGATAAGCATGACCTGATAATACTCTTAGGGTTGGCTCCAACGACGGAACGCCTTAACGAGTAAGAGGACGGTCATATTTTTTTCTTTAGTTCCTACAATGGTACTATAGAGTCTATAGAACCGTTTATTTAATTTTTAAACTGTTAACATGTGTAGACAACCGAACATTTTTCCACAATGTTCATGAAATTTAGCGTAAAGATAAACTGATCTAGAATTAAATATAGGGTATTTAGGAATTAAGAAATAATAGAACTTATTAGGTAGAATTAAGTATGGGGTAATTTAGGGTCCCGGAAAACGCGGGCAAATCCGCGGACGGAGTGTAGTATAAACATAAAGGCAGTATATTTTGGATTTTTATACAATTTACATCAAAAGACTCACGCACTAAAAGAAACCTCCTCATTTGTCGTCAATCCCGTAAGGGGCCATCTATAAATTACATCACACTAATTTCATGACTTTTGACCCCTCCCCCCTCCTTGTCTCAGCTGGTCACATTTGTGAGACCTCCCCCTTAGTGTGACGTCACATATTATGAAATTTTACACCTAGAAATTATTAAATTAAAACAGCAGTTCCGAAATAAATTTTATTTCCATTAATTACTTTTATAATATTTACCTAATACATACCAATTATTCGATTTTGAAATGTGATGTCACGAAATTTAGGACCCCCTCCCACCTTTTGTCACACAATGTCACACTACATCGACACCCCCCTCCCCCTAACGTGTGACGTAATTTATGGATGACCCCTAATGTGATGCTGAGGCGCTTCAGGCACCCAGTGGTAATGGCCGACACACTATTATGGTTTTTCCATATTTCATTTAATTACTGGTCACTACCATCATTATCTTAAATGTTGCGGTCAAGTCTATTAGCGAAATGAATGTGTAATCTATAGTACAGGGTTTGATTATCGAAATATAGACTGAAGTAATTCATAGTTTTTTAACAAGGTTTTATAGTGTAGCTGCGGTCAATTCCGGGTTCATTATGAGATAAGCTATGGTCCACCGATCTCGGCTGTAGGTATATGTGCTATATCGCGATTCTAAATCTTAGAAATAATGTCACTTTTACATATGACTGCTGTGACATCACAATTTACAGCACAACAGCTTTTATCCTTGTACAAGGGTAAACATTTGAAGATAGACATATTCAGGGTTCGTAACTTATGTTCAAATAATGCTTCCAATTACAACTTTTATGGATTTAACGTAAAGTTTATGCTGCAGATTAACGAAGTAAATCAGACGTACAGTATTTGAACTGCTGTCTGGTCTGATCTGAATCTGAAGCTGAAAATTTTCGTCGAACGGTGATGAGATATGAAACACACGGTAATTAGCATTAAAAAAATTCTCATTCAATTTCAAAATCAATATCTTGTTTTAGTTTCATATATTCTACATTTCTTTGGCTAGTGTTCTTCACATAGGTCTGTTGTACTGGATTCGACCCGGTCGAATAAACCGGTCCATCCCTGATGACTATGTGGTTCTTGGTCCTAAAAGCGGGGGTGACTACGGGGTCCCTCCCTCGTGTAGTGTCAGCGGCCTGTTGTACCGGGTTCATACTATGTCGAACCAACCGGTCCACTCCCGCTGACTTCGCACTCCAGTTTCTCGGCTGGATCCCTTCCAGATCCGCCCCACAGTCCACGTGAAACTGCCGTACTGCTGTCACATCTGGGCTGGTGCAGCTACATGTTAGTAAGAACTATTTGCCATTCAAGAATCCATTTGCGAAATATTAAGCTTTGGTGAGTTTTGAGTCTCGCGGAAACCAAACTGAAATTAACAGATTTAAATGATACTTGCAATTAACGAGACTACACTGAAATTGTATAATAGGCGTTATTATTGTGAAATGAGAGCCAAGTTCAAAAAAAAAGGAATTGAGATCTAAATGGGTGCCAAGTTCTGTGTAGAAAATCCTAAAATTTTTGTCACAATAACATGTAATTCAAGCTCTGCATTTAACTTCTACTATACTATTTCCATTTCTTTATTTTCTCGATGACAGTTTTTATTTAATTATCCTTTTGATAATTTTTCTCACAAACACACACCCACTTTCACATTTATAATATTAGTATAATGGTAGACATAGGTATTAAAAATTTAAAATCCATGAAGATTTTGGATGGCAGTTTTAATACTCTTCAGAAATACACCAAGTTCCATGACCCATTGCGCTTTCAGCTCAGTTACTTTGTTTAATTGGAAGCAGTGTCGCCAGGTACCACATAATAACGGTAGATCTACCGTAACGATTTTTAGTGTTTTAGTACATTTGACGACCCGTGTAGCGCAATGTTTACCATGCCGGATTGCTGCACCGAGTGTCCTGGGTTCGATTCCCAGCGAGGCGGAAATTTGAATGATGAGTTTGAATTTCTGTTCTCGGTCTGGGTGTGAATGTCCTTGTCTAGTGTGTTGTCCATGGCACCCACGACACAGCGAATCCTAGTGTGGGGCTATGACTGTGAAGCGTTATTATATTTATAATTTTACCGAATTTTGACCCACACAAAAGTCTGATTTCAGTTGAAAAAACTTCAAATCTCATACAATTTACCACATTTTATAACAATCTATGGTATGTCTCGGAAGAATCTCCCGTAATCAAATTTTTTGGACCTGACAACATTGAGTGGATGCATTAATTTAACCTAAACGTATTAAGACGGCCACGACGGTTCACCGCTAAAATCTATGACGTCTCACAAGAGTCACAAGTCACAACGCATCGTGGAACTCCTACCGCGACGTCTTGCGTTACGACAACGCATCCCATTGCGGTGCGACATCGATCTTGCGATACGAAAGGACCGCAAAGTGCCCTTTGAACTTTGAATTTGCGTGTAACTCTAAACTCTAAACACTTGGGTCTAAGCACGGACATAAAAAAAGAACGGAAGTAACCTTATCTAATCGAGAGTGAAGCTGACAGCTGACAGCTCGCTTACCATGTGTGCGTAATTTTGTAATTTTTGATTCGCGATGGTGTCAATGTCGTAGCCGTATGGTGTCAATGTGTGGGTGTGTGTACTTGTACGAATACAGAGTTGGTATTCCTATGGGTGCTTCACTGAATTTGTTCTTGGGATTACGTCCGTCTTTTTTTACATCCATGGGTCTAAGGATGAATATAAGTTGACTTAGGTCAAGCCTAGATTATGTGCCCAATAAACGAGCTCGTCTGGAGCCACCTGATACTAAGTTATCAACAATGCGTTGTCGGCCAAAAAGTACGTGGGTGCCCGCATTATATTTACATCTAAATTTAAGTCTTGTTATTACATAAGAATATAAAATTATATTGTAACTGTATATGTCAAACAATTATTACATTACATTACATCATGTTCAGAAAACCCCGCTTGGGGAATTCCTTCCAATCTCATCTTAAACTGCTTTCATATATGTAACAAAACATAGAGGCGCCATCACTTAAATAACGGAAGAAGAAAAACATGTTTATTAAAAATTTGGAAGGCATTTATTTTCATTTTGTTACAAACTGTCAACGATGCGTTGCCATCCTGCGCACCCGACTTCAAAGAAACGGTCTTTAAGGGAACATCATCAACGTAGTCGAAGTCAATTAATTACGCATTATTAGTTATTTCTATTATTAGGGATAACTCAAAAAGTACTCGTCAAATCTCGCTCAAATTTAAATGAGACCACATGACAAGCATCAGCTTTTGAATATAAAAATGATTTTCAAAATCGGTACACCCAGTAAATAGCTATGAGGTATCAAACATAAAAAAATATAGTTGAACTAGCTGCCCGGATAGACTTCGTTCTGTTAAAAGTTTTTATTTTTTTTATTTTCAGATGATAGCTATCCTATCTTTCAAGTTGGATCAAACTGCACACGGTGTGCAAATTTGATTAAAATCGGTTAAGTAGTTTAGCAGTCCATCGCGGACAAACAACGTGACACTTAATTATTTATACATATTAAGATTGAAAACCTCCTCCTTTTTTTGAAGACGGTTAAAAATAAAATGTAGGTAGAAAAGTGTAATGCTTCATTACAACTATTGTAAACGTCACATGGTTCCATGAAATAATTGATGTCAATGTTGGTATCAGTTACTCAGAGTTGCCCATAGACATAATACTACTAGACTAGACAAGCGGGCCTTCTTTGCGTCACGCTATTAGAAAGAGAAAGAGACCAAGGAGACTCGCGTAACTCGTAAGTAAGACAAGGATAGGTTTACCTCCTGCCTTTCTTCGCAGCGTGACGGTTTCACTTACATATGCTCAGATACCTTGCCTAGTCTAGTAGTATTATGTCTATGGAGTTGCCCCAGTTTGTAATAAATGTGAATTGTGATATGACGCACTGGCTACGTGACGTTTTGTTATTTACGTTCCATTATTATCGACACGTTTGAAGGATGGTGTAGTGCGTCAACACCCTTTTAAAATGTTCCTGTATACAGGGTGTAACAGAGTGTCGTTAGAAAGATTGATACGTTTTTGATTAAAAAAAACAAAAAACAATGGGAGAAATATTCGCTACTTTTTAAATATGTCGCTGAAAATTTAAAATACCTGCTACTGTTGTTTTAATATCGTATCGACGCTTGAATTGCAAACATTACCAAGCGACATGCTGACAACTTTACACTAGAGCATTTTAAAGTTTGAATTTTAGAAAAAAAATTAGTAAAAATCGCTTTATTAAGCATTTAAACTGCATGTAAAATTCATTGGAATTAAGTAGCTATGACTAATAGGCGATTTTTTACGTTTTTTTTCTAAAATTTTAATTTTAAAATGCTCTAGTGTAAAGTTGTCAACATGTCGCTTGGTAATTTTTGCCTTTCAAGCATCGATATGTAAATGGATTATGTTGATAATCTTTTAAGTTTAGAAAATGTTTTTACTTCGTTTATGTAAGTTTACTTTATTGTTATGTTAGTTTGTTGCTTGCAGCTGTTAAACTTGTAGCGACCTTACATTTGTATATTATTGTAAATACGCAACCCTTTTTTGCTACCATCATTCATTCATCATTCTCACGTCTTTGTATTATAACATCACGGACCTAAAAAAAAGACGAATGTAATCCCAACAACAAATTCAGTGAAGCACCCATAGTAATACCAACTCTCTATTCGTACAAGTACACACACCCACACATTGACACTTCACTGCTTCAATCGAGAATCAAAAATTACGCACACATGGTAAGCGGGCGGCCATTGCTATGCTTCACTCTGGATTAGACGAGGTTACGTCCGTCTTTTTTCAGGTTCGTGTATAACGTTATGCAATTCTTTAATCTTGTTTGGAGTCCTGTTTATTTTTAAATCATCAACAAGGATCTCAAAACTTCATTGCTGGAAAATTCACGGATATTACTTTAACCTTACCATACCAGTATGTAAGAGATTCAAACAATTCAAAGCAAACTTTCGTCTAGACTCATAATAAACTATAGTTCGTCGGATAAATGCTCACATTGAAGAACAAAAGGTCTTTTATCTGAGGATAAATGCAAATAAATGTAATAGGGAAACAATCAGGGCACAATCTTCTGAGTAACAGGGTAAGGTGGGGCAAAATATGACAGATACCAAATGCAAAAGTCATGTAACATAAGTCACGTTTTGACCCGTTTTCTATAGATCTCCGAATATGATCAGATCCGAATATGATAAATAAATAAATAAATAAATAAATAAACGCTAACACACTCATACCCCCCGCAGTAGGTTTTTTTTTTACCTGTGTCGCGGGTGACATGGACGACACATATAACACATCACAGTAACACCCATGACCCGAGTACAAATATTTATCTGTCACATAAATATCTGCGCCGGCCGGGAATCGAACCCGGGACCCCTCGCTTCGCAGGCAGGGTCGCTACCAACTAGGCTACAGGGTCGTCAAAGAAATAAAAATAAAAAATAAATGTCATACAGAGATTCGATGATACACAAAATATTTTTTTTTATAAGGTGAATTAAGTTCACTTTACTAATATATCGTAATTTACGTGTATAGCCTTGATCACCTGGGTGCACTTACGACACTGGTGGATCACTTACGACACCTGGGGCCTTAGCCAAAGTAACATAACGAAAACGATAACGAAGTTAGAAAAGAATAAAATGTATGGGATTGACATAAGCTTCGCTAAATCACGTGGTCAATCGTCATCGTTATCGCAAGTTGGTAGACAAGTGTTAAAATTCCTAACGAAACCATAGACTGTCGAATTGTTACCGATCGTTATCTCTTAAATGCGTAGACAAGCGGCACTTTAAGTGTTCGCCATCATACGATGACGAACGTCAAAAAAGATAACGAAAACGAAGTTTATGATGCTGTAGATTGTAGTTCGACTAGAGGCAATAATACATATCAAATTATGTAAAATGCATTCATTAGGTTTATTGTGGGCTGCACACATTTAGGAAGTTGTGTGATGACCTAAAATGTCATGCCAGATTAAACAGTTCCTCTGAAATTCCGCTGGAAATGAAGGTAAGAATTTTACATTAGTTAACAATCATTAGAATAATGCAGGCAACTAGGTGCCTACTTGTACTATGTTGTAGGTTGTTTTACGTAATTACTTACTGAAGTGTTGCATCTTCGTTCGTCCCTCGTATAAACATTTGTAGGTAATAAATACCACACAGTACTACTTTATGGTGTAACCAAACCAAGTAAGGAGGTACTTATGTATTATTGTAATTTTCAGGTGCTGTGTGCGTTTTAACTACTGGCTCGTACCAAAAAATTGTTGGCATGGGCTGACGCAGAGGACAACAAGTCGTTGCATCAGGGAGGTTGTAAACGCCCTTCATGTAAACGTCCTTCTTGTTATTCATAATTGGATGGTCAGCAGGTAGATAGTATTTCCACAAACACCACAAGAGAGATCCCTTATCAAAGAGAAGTATGTTATAATATTTTATATAGGTTAAAATAATAATTCGAAACTTTCCTAAAGGTCCTAGGTACTTACATACTACCTAGTTACTCACTGGTATTTGTTCTTATGTTGTTAAATAATTTACAGATTTCAAAGGAAATATAATTTGCCTCTTGATTGTACCCATGTTGCAATCATAAGACCAGATAAGGAAGAACATATATTTTTTAATAGAAAAGGATATCATTCCTTAAATGTTCAAATGGTAAGCAGCTAGACAAATTCTAATCGTATGAATAATAAAAGAACTATAAAAATACAATTAAGTAAGTCAATTTGGTTCTTTATGAAAACCATATAATATTGTTATACTTATTTTTATTTTATTTTCTTTTCAGATATGTGATCATGACATGAGAATAATAAATGTCAAGTCCAAATTTGATAGAGCAACACATGACTCCCACATATGGTCTGCGAATCATGTGGAGACATATATGCAAGGGCTTCGTGAACTTCATCACCAATGCATGTTGTGTGCAACATCGCATTAGATGCTAGAATACCACCTCCAAGTGATATACCAGCCAGAGGTCTTGAAGGTAGTGAAGACCACTCTGTACAACATAGCACCTCCACCAATGATAACCAGAATGAATTAATCCGAGGGAGGGCTATGCGCAATCTCTTGGTTAGTAGAATGTAGGTGAATAAATAATATAGTTTTGAATAGTAACATTGAATAAGTTAAATTGTTACTAACATTTTTTATTAATATAAGTTGATAATTCTTTTTGTAATTAGGTAGTTTATGGGTTAAATGGCCTGAAATAAAAAATTATTGTTATTATTATTATATAAAGACATATTCTTAAGTAACTGAAAATTGTTCACTGCTTTGAAAACCTGATATACCTACTTACCTTAGTTTTAACATTTTAAACATTTATTATTAATTATTATGGAAAGTGATCTCAATTATACTACCTTGAGATCATTATTCAATTTGATGACTCTGTATGAAATACGACAGGGAGAAAAAAACCAAGAACCTTCCAAGCTACAATGATCGCCTACTACATTTTCGACTCAAATCACTCCGAAATCGCGGGGAATCGCAGGGGACTTAACGTCATGTTTCTGTTTAAACTAATAAATGGGAATTTTGACACACTCTCCTATCTAGAGTAAAAATTGCTGTACCCAGAAAGCCACAGAGAAGTAAGAAACCTCCGTTTACAACCAATCCTTCGAGTTCAAACCTAGGTTATTATTCTCCATTAAATAGAGCGGTGAGGAGTTACAATCTCCTCCACAATACATTACCCAGTGAAACTGCCTAGAGGAAAGTTAAAGGATCAAGGATCATCGCAGCTAGATATTTTCTCAAACTCAGCACAAACAATAGTGGAATAATTAGATTATAGGTATGAAATGTTATTTTAATTTTAGATAGTATAATTTTAATTTTATTTTATTTTAATTCCAATATTTATTGATTTCTTGACTTTGATTATGAGAACTTTGATTACCTATTATAAAAAAATATTTGACTTCTTTAATTATAATTGTTCTATATTTATTAGTTATTATTTTACATATTGTTTTGACTAGTACTATTTTAGTGATATTATTGTATTAGGTATTATTAGGTATTGATGCTATTAATTTAAATAATTGTATAATGACTTTTCTTTTTTTTAACATTAATGAATTAATTCCCCCATTAATATAATTTATAACAATTTTAATTTATTTTAAAAATATTTTAATGTTCGCAAGTATTTGAGAATGTTATTTGCGCCTATAATTGAGCTAACACTTTATCTGAATTTTGTATCGTTGTTTATATCCTTTTATGTATTAGTGTGTACTTTGTTGGTGCAATAAATAAATAAAAGATTTTTGTTTTGTTTCTGCCGGTTCTTTTCATTCCAAGGTTTCCCACCGTAGTAGGGTTTGTGAACCGATGGCGTAGCTTATTTGATATTCACAATGACAAGTGCTTGTAACAGCCTAGACTGAATAAAGATTTTAAATAAAATTACCATTAAGTAATATAATGTTTTTAATTAACAATCAATAAACTCCATAAAATTATAACCTTATATAATCTACCAGACTAATACTAATATACATATTTCTATCTACTAGACAGGTAATATACTATGTATAAATTAGCCTGTATAAAACAATTGCTGGGCATAATCCAACATGAAAGCTAGATCTTCTGGTTATAAATCTCTTAAATTATAAAGTTATACAGTCTTAAGTCATACAGTCTTAAAATTGATCAGTAAAAATTAGGCAACATTTAAAATATTTTAACGAAATCACTTTGTACTTATTACAACATGTTTTTAGGATTCCGTACCCATAGGGTAAAAACGGGACCCTATTACTAACACTCCACTGTCCGTCTGTCTGTCAGTTGAATTTTTCACAGATTATGTATTTCTTTTGCCGCTATAACAATAAATACTAAAACAGAATAAAATAATAAATATTAAGGGGGGAGTAGCAGGTGGCCGCCGCCGCCTCGGAGTATTGGGCGCTGCTGGGGCCGCTGGGGCAGGCGCTGCCGAGGCTGGTGGGGATGGTGGGGCCGCCGGGGAAGGCGCCGCTGGCTGCCGTCCCTAAGACGAACGGGGAGCGCCCATGAGCGGGCAGGGTGGCGGTGTTCTCTCTCTCATCTGGGATGTGGAAGGTTGTGGTGAAGGCAGGTGTGAAGTTTCTGCAACAAAAAAATGAGTGTTATTATAGCAATTTGGAGTTCTATGTTAAAAAAGGGATAATTATCTACTTTAATTTTTTTTCTTTACTCAAATTAGTAATATAAATAGAAACACTGGGGGTTATCAAGGTAATTTTAGAGAATTGTAGGCATTAATTAAAATTATAGAATTGAATTTACATAACTCCAATAAAGTAATTAGTTCACTATAAGGAAGACATAAATTTAACTAACAAACTACTACTACATACTAGATTTAGCTAACAAATAATTTATAATGTAGCTAACAATTGTTTAATTGATTTTAATAATTAATTTACACTGTGCAGTTTTATGACTGTTCTTATGAATTTATTATATTATTATTTTTTGTTTTTAAGATTGACATTGTCACTTATTTATTCTTGACATTATTTTCCATTATTATAATATTTTTTTTACAACTTATATACTGCGTATATTTTACTTTTTATAGTGATGACGTGTATTTTCCATATGCATAAATGACTATTGACTATTGACATACCATTAACAATTTCCAAATACACTATCATCTACAGTGAGAGGATTATCTCGTGCAGGAGATTGAGATTTCTGAAAAATATATAATATTTGATGGTAAGTTTATTAAAATACATATTAAAATACTAATAATCACTTAAACAAATTTAAACTGATTTTTTTTAAAGTTTGCATTTTCATTTAAGTTTGCATCTTGCTTTTAAATAAATTTTAATAGAAAAATACTAGAAAAAATGGGAGAGCAGTGAGCCATATGCCCAAATGTTATGGGTTCATGTCTCGCCTAAGAATATATAATTTTTAATTAAACTGATTTTTCTAAAACTAAAAATGGAGTGGTGCCTTCATGATAACTAAGTAACTTTAGTTGACATTTACTACTGAGGTAATAATACATATATGTATATTACATTTATACTTTAAATGTGTTGTTGACTATTATTAATAGAAACTTGAATATTTTATAAAACATGCTTACAAGATAAAATTAGCTCATTATTGAGCAGGAACCTGAAGATGTATAATACTTACAGTAAATCCAAGCCCTTCTACAGAGGCTTGTCTTTCCACTGCTAAAACCCCATTATAGCCAGCACTCTCTCATCAATAGCCAACAAGGTTTGCTGGCTTGCTGGCCCACCTCCAGTCCCTCTGGTGTGCTGCCTTAGGGCCAATCCCTTTTTTTTTGGTTTTAGACTTCCAATCCGCCCACACCTTTATTGAATATAGTCATAAGTATAAATAAAGTATAAATGACATTTAAAAAATCAAAAATTTGTTAAGTACTTGGAAGATTTTAAATAGTTACATTAAAGCTAAATAAATAATATCTGAGACATCTCCACATACATCCATTTGACCCCAAAAAAAGCAAAGCTTGTACTATAGGTGTCACAGAATAATCATCAAAATCATCATCATAGCTGAAGGAATTACTAGCCAACCTTCATAACTGCAAGTATGTGTCCTCTTGTCCAGACACTTACAAACACATGAACAAATAATTATATGTTTGTCAAAGTTGGGAATCAAACCCTTAGAATCATAGTCAGGATTGCTGGCCACTGTTCCATCCAGTCAGTCATTCCAAAAATATTCATTAGGTAGGTACTTACTTTTTTCCACTTGTCTGTCGTCTTACTGACACCACCACCAACAGAATTTAAAATGTTCGTAAGTTCAGACCATAATCGGTCTGACCTTATCCGACCTTGTGCTCCACCAAGGGACCTAGCCAAGTCACCATGACTGTAAAATAAAAACAAACAAAGATTCAATATAAGTGTTCTGATCGCGTCATTGTTTACATTAGATACTAACATACCGGTACCAAATTGTACGAATTAAATCTTATTGTTAGTTAATGAATATAACTTGGATTTACTTACGTTTCCATATACTCAAGCAGTGTTGACAATTGTTCAGGACTTGCCCGCACTCTTGAATCCATGTTTTATCACTAAAAATTATCACACAGATTTGCAGTCTAAAACCAAGGAACTCTAAAACGGCTATGCCCCATTCGGGCAGTCTCCCTCGCTTAAATGCCGACCGACGAACCTCAACCCTTATCCCGGTGTTTTAATTTCTCACAGTATTAATTCATTGATGTGATGACAAATGCTTGTGCCATGGAGTCAAGATTGTGAACTTCTCACAGTAATATTTCATTGAACCCGAAACCCGCCAAGTATTGCGCGATGACTGACACCGGCGCCGTGAAGTCAAGTTGATTCCGAAAATAATGGCGTCTTTGTTCGTAATATTAATCAAATAGTTTATTGTAAATTCCAAACCCTAACACTACACTCACTGTCCACAATAAGCAATTTTCAATTTCGCGGTTTGTGGATCAACAAACAAAATTTGACACTGTTTGACATAGTGACAGCTAAATTTTCGCTACCATAGTCAATATTTTTTTTTCTTAACGAATAAACATTTCGTCACAACGATCGCGACAATGGTAGTACATTGGCTAGGAAATTGTTATCGTTATCTCAAAGACGATGACGAACTTAGATATCTTTTCGGTACATAACGATGTTACTTTGTCTAAGCCCCCTGGTTCAATTAACTCAGGTGAATAAAGTTGTCGACACCGCAATTTATCCAACAAACTACGAGTATATAGACTACATACCGAATAACTATAACAATAAAATTGTATTAATTAGAATCACCTTATTAAGCAACATCGATACTAAATTCCGTATAATAATCTCATACGTAAGTAGCAAAACTAACCAGTAACAATTGAAATATAATTGTCTCCGTATATAATTTGTCAGTCAGCCTATAATGGTCGCGTAACCTTTTAGGAGTAGGTAGCGATTTGACCCGTAAGTTTATAAATATAGATGACAAAGGAAATTTTTATTCAAAGTTGGTATTTACAAAGTCCTCAAAATTCCTAGAGAGAGCCTCGATGAAACGGCTGTATATAAACTATGTAGCTAAACCCAAAAAGCAATTTAGTAATTTGGCATGTTTGACATGTATAAGTTATTATAAAACGGTTTAAACTTCCATTTTCAATAGTCCTGCAGAATAAGTCATCATCTACCATATCATCATCATATCATCTACTTTAAAAATGGACTTGGGGGCGTTATATTATTGTTAAAATGTGTAAGTGGCATTTAAGAAACAACCCCGTAAGCTAGTTGGTAGCGACCCTGCCTGCGAAGCGAGGGGTCCGGGGTTCGATTTCCAGCCGGGGCAGATATTTATGTGGCAAAATATTTGTACTCGCGTCATGGGTGTGATTGTGATGTGATATGTGTAGCCCATGCCACGCGGGACACAGGTAATAACTTGATATGAGTGTGTTAACGTTTTAGCGTTAATTTTGTACTGGCTGACCCGGCGAACTTCGTCTCGCCTAACAAACTATTTTTTTCTAAAATAAAAGTAGCCTAAGTTACTCCTTGTTACATCAGCTATCTGTCAGTGAAAATACCGTCAAAATCGGTCCAGCTATTACAGAGATTAGCCGGAACAAACAGACAGACAGACAGACAGACAGACAGACAGACAAAAATTGTGAAAAATGTTGTTTTGGTATATGTACCGTGTATACATTCAAATGCACTTAGTAAAAAGCGGTTATTTTAATATTACAAACAGACATTCCAATTTTATTTATTTGTATAGATGTATAGAATATAGAATATAAAATAGTTGTATAGATTCAAGATAATGGGACAAAATGTATATGAATACTCATACAACCTTTTATCATACACTGCCGCTCTACTCCCGGCTTTGCTCATAACCAGCCTACCACTTATTCCAGCGCATGGTTTACCTGGGTGCTAACTTTCCTGAAAATTCGTTCAGTAGACAAAGGACTGGACTAAACTGCCCGCGTGGGTGTTCCCGTCTGATTATAACGTGGATGTCTTCAAGTCAAGAGTGAATAGGCTTCTATTAAGTTAGTGCACTTTACCATCCACGACTTCATTTCCGCTTACCATCCAGTGGTTTTGTTGTCAAGCACTAAATATAAAAAAATATAGTAACAAACATCCGTACATATCATAAACTTTCTCATTTATAATATTAGTAGGAGTCATACAACCATTTATGTTACACTAGCTGACCCGGCGGACTTCGTATCGCCTAACAATTTTTTTTAAATAAAAGTAGCCTAAGTTACTCCTTGTTACATTAGCTATCTGCCAGTGAAAGTCCCGTCAAAATCGGTCCAGCCATTTCAGAGATGAGCCGGAACAAACAGACAGACAGACAGAAAGACAGACAAAAATTGTAAAAAATGTTGTTTTGGTATATGTGGGTACCGTGTATACATCCACTTAGTAAAAAGCGGTTCCTTTAATATTACAAACAGACACTCCAATTTTATTTATTTGTATAGATTTCACGCCCTTAGAGGATGAATTTTCATTTCTTGTTGCTGTTGCACCCCACACTATAGGACACCTAACAAACTTTCATACCTTTAGGTCTACTGGTTTATCTGTCGGTAACAGTCAGCGTTCTACAATAATAATAAAAAAAACATTACCAGGATTATTATTCCGTTATTTTCTAGAGTACATTACTCACCTAATGCCTGAAATTGTTGTCCAGTATCAGGTTCCTATCGTACTAACGTCAGAGTAGCGTTACTCTGACAATGGGACTAAATGACTCAGGGGCTCAATGATTCACGACTGTAGTAGACAATATATAAAGCACAGATACCCCACAGCTGCCATTATACCACCAGCTACAGACAGGATAAGACGTCACCATGGCTACATTCCTGACCATTGCGCTCCTTCTCACCGCAAACCTTCTGCTAATATCTGCAGACGACTGCAAATGTACAGAAGACATACCCCAGGACCAACTTGAGGAGATGTGGAAGTTCCTCTCCGAACACGACTCCGACGTGCTACCCGGTGAATTGACCGAATTCATGCCCTGCAAGAACTGCATAGAACAGAACAGAAGAAAGCGGAAGATCCAGGAGGATTCTGTAGAAGAGTTCAGAAGAGAACGCAGTGTCTTCCCCCAATATTCCAGATTGCGGTTACATGAAGACAACGCGAGAAATAAGTGTCCAATTGGCTACAAAAAGTTTTTCTGGAGGTGTCTCAAATTCTAGATTTTACTTGATTAGTGTCATACAGGCTGATTTTACTAAATCTTAGTTTCAGTGAGATATTATTATGTTTAAATAATCATGTATTTTCCACTGATTCTAATTAGTGCAGTGAAAATGTATGACTTCTGCAAATAAATAGCGTGTGAATCTGTGATCGATCAAAATGAACCGATGGACGCGATCAGAAGCTGTATGAGTGACCGTTAATGACTAAATATCGTATCCAGTTTCCATGGATGGATATCGTATTGCATGTGTTGATCGGCTCATAACTGAGGGTAAAATGTGACTTAATCAACAAGGCTTCGTCGTATATGTATAACGATAAAAAATATGAAATCAGGGTATAGATCAGATACATATTTTAAGTACATACCTAAATTATTTTTTATCATGTAATGTAAGTCCTTCTACATTTTTTTTTATTGTAAATTAAGATTGAAATACCTTGAGATATTTCCGCAAAAGCTTTAATCATGTTATATTTTTTATGTAATTATTAATAGAAGAACTGCATTCAATTAAAAAACATTTTGTTTTTTAATCCTCGTGTCTTAATATCTTAGTTATTTATTTATTATTGCTTATTTTGAACTGCGTTATCTTACAAAGACTACTTATCGTTGATATCTGACTCTTCTAAACATTATATACCTACTGCTCCTCACTTACTTACCTAAAACAATAAAGTTATTTGCAAGTTTTGTTAATTTGCATTATTACTTTATTTCTTTAATTGATTCGTTACGTGACATTTCCCTACTTTCCCCCGCCGCGGCGCCGTGTCATTTTCCCGTTTTTCCGTACCGAAAATGTTGTGTCATTTTTAAAGTCTGTATGACATTTCCCACATTCTCAAGATCTTTTCTGCACGTAGTAAATAAGAAAGCTCGTTTAAGCTTCCTTCAGAGGTATTTCCGTAGCATTTTGACATGAAGTACTAAATCTTCAAAAATGGTGCAAAAAGATTTCTCCTTCAGGGCTTGCGTTGCATTGGTGATTCCTCTGATATTGCTCAAGTCCATAGGCGACGGTGATCGCTTACCACCAGGTGCCCCGACTGCTTTTGTGTCAGCCCTTCAGGCAAATTAAAACATTCATCTTTTCCTGCCGCTACATTGTAATAAAAAGAACACAAATCATTAAAGATAAAATAATAATAATAATAAACGTTTACACACTCACACCCCCGCAGTAGGTTTTTATCTGTGTCGCGGTGGCATGGACGACACATAATAACACATCACAATAACACCCTGACCCGAGTACAAATATTTATCTGTCAGGAATCGAACCCGCGACCCCTCGCTTCGGTCGAATAGTATCGAAGACCTCAAGTAGTATCTTCAATCCATATGAAATAATGTCACCAAAAATAAATTAGGTCACAAAATAACGTCAATGCGACGAATTCTATGCGCCCACGCAATTCGTGACATAGTATCAGAGCTACGCTACTATGTGATATGTTATGATGATTGTTCCATAATACCCTATTTTCCTCAAAAGTTACCCACAAATCTTCACCGCAGATCACTACAGCAAATAGAATAATTTAATATACTTTATTGCATATTGGTAATAGAGCACAAATAGTTTCTAGTTTTAACTATTTAAATACAAAATTACAAACGGGTACTCACGTTTAGTGTTTATATTTCAGCCCTAATACATGATAATTACCGCCTCAATTAGTGACTTGATCGAAGTAATATATTATTTGATTTTGTTTACGTGTTTACATGGACATGAGGCTTGTAGCGAAAAACGCCGGGGCTTGGTTCATGGCCCAGCCAATGATATTATAATGTAAAAAGAGCTAGATATGGCACTAGCGCGCTGACGATGAAGAGCGTAATAACAGGCAATTGACCGTTCTGCTCGTAGTCGCTCTGTCAATAGTGTCAACACAAGACGATACGCACGCTTTTGTTGTTGTCAGAAGTGCTTGACATTTGACATACAGCGTTAAAATGCCTTCGTGTATTATACGAATGTGATTGGTATAGTGAAACAAAAGATAAACGTGTGTGTGTTGTAGCTCTTTTATGAACAAACTTTTTGGTAGATTTGTAAGGGCATAGAGTATCCATATTTTTTAATATCATTGGGCCCAGCCATAATAGTTGCACGGTGCCACGGTGCTACATAAGTTACATGGTATAAAAACCCAACTTACGCAATACCCATATAATCCAACGCGTAAAACACGTTTCGACCACTCACAAGGAAAACGTCATGTTAATATTTAGATTAACTGTTCTGGTGATAACAGTACATTATTAAAAATTGATTTTGCGGACAAAATCCCTTAAGGGATAGGTCTATTTTAAAATATTCTGTCATATTATGTTCTTAATTAATTAAGTTAGCAAGCAAATTGCAGCTTTTAAGTAAATTCAACGAAGTTTAACTTTTATTGTAACTTTTACTAATTCAAATTCATTCATTCATTCATTTATTTATTCATATAGATAACACTGATACACTTATGCACGTCAATTTATTTAATTAACTAGCTTTTCGCAAAGGTGCATTGTCATTGGAGGAGAAGAAAAGCCATAAAGAAACTCCTCAGCACATCTTTTAAAAATAAAAATACATTAGTATATTTATTACAAAAAAAATATATCAGTATCTAACTTTAACGGAACTCCCTATTTTATCCCTTTAGGGGATGAATTTTTTGTACCTACTTATACTCTCTACATTATATACTGAGCCTATTTACAAAGATCTAAGCTTATAGGTGTAGTGGTTAATGTTTGTATCCTTGCTTTGCTCGTTAATTTGTCTTCATCAAATCTTGCAAGCAGAATTAGAACTACTTCCTCTCATCCTACAGAGTTGAAATTTTATGAAGGGCGTCGCCAAGGGGGGGGCAGGGAGGGGCAGCTGTCTCCTCCCCCCATAGAATAAATGTATCTATGCTATTGTTAAAGCTTCATGTGCTCTCGACTTTGCCTACAATTCATACTTTTCTCATTCTCCATAATCAACTTGCCCCCCCCCCCCGGACCTTCGGCTGGCAAGGCTCTTGGTTCTGATGACAATACGTTTTTATGATAATGGTGACCTGATACTAGGTTCAGGGTTGGCTCCAGACGAGGAAATTCCTCAGCAGCTAACAGTACAAACACAATTTTAAAAACTTGTTTTGAAAAGTATAGAAAAATATAAATATACCTATGTTAATAATAACATTTTCTTATACCTTCCAAATAATTTTTCATGCCTATTGTAACTAATTAAAATAAAAAAGCTGTGTAAGGTGGCAGCACCATCCGCTCTCTCTCTGGCTGACATTCTTCATGTACAAGAACTTTGTACTTACGTAAATTTGCCTTACGTAAATAGTGTTTAACCATCGAAGAAATAAAAGTACTGTTTAACTAAGAAAATCACAATTTTATTTGAGAAATCCAAACCTGAATATGTAATAACCTATTTATGTAATAATTGACATATGAGCAGATAGAAACCTGATGGCAAGATGCCACCATTGGTCATTATAATATAATAAAATTATAATAATATATAACATATAATTGACGATATATTATTATTATTGATTATAATGTAATCATTATGACTTATGACTAAATTTTATGACACGCTATTATTATTATTATTATTCTTTGTTGTTATTTATAATTACTGAATTATGCAATTGTTTCTAGACATTGACTAGTAAATGGATTTATCTAATTATATGAGCGACGATTATTTAATTATTATGAATTAAATTGTAATTGATAAGAATTTTTATTTCAATGTATAAGAATTTTAATTTATATTAGTTAATAGGAATTTAATTTTAATTTATGAAAATTTTAATTTTAATTTTAATTTTTATTATGAATTTAATTTTAATGTATTTATATTACTCTAACGCATTAGTTAAGCTGTAATGTTAAATGTAATTTTGAATAAATAAATAAATAAATAAATAATATTATAATATAATACGTGAGTTTCGCCAACTCACTATTGCAAGACCAGCTTTGAATGAGCGTTTCATTAAAATTTAGCACAACGGTCGATTTTAGTTTCCTTACGGTACGTTCACACGGAGCCACGTTTTGCCGAATCTTATTTTTATTGGATCTGGAAAAACCGAATGTTGTATTCGCACAGCACATCTTGCATTGCCGTATCCGACGGCCTCGTATCGAGATCCCGTGTGAACACACGGGTTCGGGTACGTTCACACGGAGACACGATTTGCCGAATCTTATTTTCATCGGATCTGGAAAAACCGAATGTTGTATTCACACAGCACATCTTGCTTGGCCGTATCCGACGGCCTCGTATCGGGATCTCGTGTGAACTCACCATCCGGCTTTTATTAGCAAGAGCGCGCACAGTCCTCACGTTGATTTGGAAGCGATGGACGTGAACAGTCTTGCTATACTATACTGGTATTATCGCCGTCAGCGTCGTAGAAAAAGATTGTGGTTAAACCCAATAGTACAAAGAAGATCAACAGTTGGTGCCTTTACAACTCTAATGCAGCAGTTAAGAAATGATCCACAAAAATTTTTTAACTACTTTAGAATGACTATACCTACATTTGATAATCTTTTGAAAAAAGTGGAAAAAGATTTGAAAAAGCGTGATACAAATATGAGGAAAAGCATTAGACCAGAAGAAAAATTAGCGATATGTATAAGGTAAGATTGAAATACTGTATTTTATTATAATTAAATTATTTATTAAAAATATGATTAAGATATTATAGACAATCGCTTGGTAGGTACACAGTTTGAAGTTTCCCAACTACATATTATGAAAGTCTGGTAAATCAGAAGCATTCGATTGAATACTTTGAGACTCTGGTGATGCTTGGTACTGCGATGTAAAATAGCCTTGTGATTGTGCCACATTTGGTTGATAGTTGTATGTTGATGAGTGTGCAGGAGACCATTCATTTCGGTTCTTTATATTTTGCAATAAATTTAAGACGCCTGATTGAAATTCTAATGTTTGATTATCGTTTAGCGTTGCCAATGATGGAAGTAGACTTTTAAAGAAAAACAAATTACGGTCTTCTTTCATTTCTTCTTTCTTCTTGCATTCCATTTGATAATCTATAAACTCACTCATTTTCTTATCAAACACGTTTAAATTCTGCCTCGATGGTCTGCTTTTTTTTCTTTTCGAACCACCTACTAAATTTTCATTATTACTTTCTTGTTGACTTTCATCTGTAGCATCTTGATTATTTGCGACATCTTCACCGAATAAATTGTCCAGAGCCATCGCACTGTCATGGGTAACATCTGATGTAACTGTAGCGGCTGTACTATCGTCTGCTGGGTTTGGTGTAACAATAGTTGCACTATCATGTGTGTCAGCTGGCGACACAATTTTTTTTAAGAACAACATTTGACGATGATAAACGTAGGCTCTCGGACATGTCGCAGACGATCCTGATTTTTTTGATTTCTTTTTCTCATTAATACTCCTCATCCAGCTGTCTCTAATATTAGTCCACTTCTTTACGATCGATTTAGCTGAAAAATATAATTAAATTTACTTGCAGATATATGGCTTCTGGGTGTTCATACAAGGATTTACATTACGCCTACCGAGTCGGAGTGTCTACGATCAGTAACATTATTAAGGAAGTAACGAATGCTATTTGGAACAATTTGCATGGGGAGTTTATGACATTACCCAACACAATATCTGACTGGGAATATATCGCCAATGGATTTAATACTAGAGCAAACTTTCCCCATTGCATTGGTGCAGTGGACGGTAAACATATTAGGATAAAAAAGCCAAACAACAGTGGTTCCATGTTTATGAATTACAAAGATTTCTTTTCCATCGTATTATTAGCAGTGGTTGATTCATATTATAAATTTACATACATCTGTGTGGGCTCGTATGGAAAAGAATGCGATTCGACAATATTCAAGGAGTGTACTTTTTGGAAAAAACTAATAGATGGTGATTTGCAATTACCGGCAGCATGTCCACTGACAAACGATTCCGATTTATCGATTCCGTTTGTAGTAATAGGCGATGAAGGTTTTGGCTTGCATCAACATTTGATGAGACCTTACGGCGGAAACCATTTGGATAGAAACAAAAGAATATATAACTACAGATTAACCAGAGCTCGACGCTATGTTGAGTGCGCCTTTGGGATATTAGCTAACAAGTGGCGAATATTTCATCGTCCAATGGATGTTGATACCAGCACAGCAATATCGATTGTAAAGGCTTGCACTGTACTTCATAATTTTATAATAGATATGGAAGGTGTACAGTCGAACATAGAAACAACAAGCAATGTATCATCAGTGGTTAACGTGTTCACAGATGCAGCCAATGAACAAAATAGTACACGAGGTGGACGATGTGCTAATGTTATACGATCTGAATTCACAAATTATTTTATTTCTACAGCAGGAGCTGTGCCTTGGCAAGACGAATCAATCTAACGTTAATTTTGTAACACACTGCTAATGTACAAATACTTAACCTGTTTAACTTTTTTACTTTAAAAAATTACAAACTTACCATAATCCTGCCTGTTTTTCTCCTCCATTTCTTCAAAATCTTCATTCAAATTTATACATATTTCTCGCCAGCCAGCAGTTCTCAAGTTTTTATCCTTGTATATTTCGAGAGTTTTGTCCCATAAAACTGGCCGATTTTGGACAAGAGAAATTAAATTTTCAACGTTTATATTTTTCGTCGTCATAGCGAGCGGTCAGTCAAAGCGGGCGAAAAGAACTGGCGACTGGCAAGCGCACGTGCAGTGTGTCCCTCCCGCCCACCCCTCCTTCCCAGCTTGTGCGACGCATTCGGTTTCAAGATCCGACAAAAAACCGAATCTACCCCTGCGTGTATCGTATGAACGCATGTATTGAATGCCCTATACCACTGTATCGGATCTGCATTTTGCAGTATCGCCGGATCGGTTTGTAGTCGCAAAATCGGATGTCAACTTCAGCAAGATTCGGCTTTTTTGTCGTGTCTTGAAACCGAATGCATGTGTGAACTCCTTCATTGAAATACTTATGCCACTAAACCGAATCCTGCAAAAAACCGATTCGGTAGAGAAACACTCGACGCCGTGTGAACGTACACTTCCTCACGTTGATTTGTAAGGTATCCGGTTTCAAAATAACCGAATCTACTCCTGCGTGTATCGTATGAACGCATGTATTGAATGCGCTATACCACTGCACCGGATCTTACATTCTGCAGTACGGCCGGATCGGTTTGTAGTCGCAAAATCGGATGTCAACTTCAGCAAGATTCGGTTTTTTTGCCGTGTCTTGAAACTGAATGCATGTGTGAACACATTCATTGAAATACTGTTGCCATTAAACCGAATCCTGCAAAAAACCGATTCGGTAGAAAAACACTCAACGTCGTGTGAACGTACACTTAGGCTAGGTATATTTCCTCATTCCCCAAAATTACGCAATAGCAGGAAAAAACGTCACGTCATCGTATTTTTAAACGCTGTTATATTAATTTCGTCGTATGCATTTAAGACTTTAATGGGTCTTTTAATTAAATTTTCACGCACTCCCGAATGTACAAATTGACAAGGTGAAGGACAGTGGATTAGAATTGATTATTATAAGTACTAAAGTGCTGAAACATTAAGCAAGATTGTCTTTCATCATTAATCGTTAAACATATCGTGTTTTCGTGGGGTTGATCAAGTTACTATAGAGCATACGCATCTTTAAACCATTGAAGTATTATTACTAGCATATAGAACCTACACCAGAACACAATGTATGTCCCAATGAATTGGCGCCGATCGGCTTCAATTTTCAATGGATTCGTTCGATTTTGAAAGGAGAACGGGGGCTCAATTTTGAAAATAGAACCTCCCGGTGGGACACACATTTTGTTCGAGATGTCTGTTCTATGACATTATACTTCAATGCTTTAAACTTAATTTTTTTTGCTACCTCTACTTGCAACTGACAGGAATTTGCAGTGTGTACAATGTGTGGCTGACATCCCCGGCATCTAGCATTGTAATAAATAATAATAATAAATGTTTTTGAAAGCAATATCAATTTATTATTCTTTTACTAAATCTTTTAGAAAGTCATCTCGACTGATGATTAAAATGAGTAAACAAGGTACTTTGCAGTCGCTGCTGAAGTTTCACTTGTCTTAATTGATATTCTTCAAGAGTTTCTCTTTCATATTACTCACGGTATTCTTAAAAGTAGTTATTTCAAACATCCATGTATCCTCTGGTCGCACAATGAGAAACAAAATGACTCAGGGACAATGATTCACGACAATGGCAATATAAGAAGCTCGGATACCCCACAGCTGTCATTACCCCACCAGCTGTGGACAGGACAATACGTCAACATGGCAAAACTCCAGATCATCGCGCTCCTACTCATTGCCAACCTTATCCTGATATCTGCAGACGAGTGCAAATGTACAGAAGACATCCCAAAAGAACAATTAGAAGAATTATGGAAGTTCCTCTCCGAGCATAACCCAGACGTTCTACCAAGTGAACTGTCAGAGCTTGTGCCGTGCAGAAACTGCTTAGAACAGAACAGAAGGAAGCGGAGGATCCAGGAGGATATTGTAGAAGAGTTTAGAAGAGAAGAACGTAGCCCTGCACCCTTTGTAGGCTCCAGACCGGGTATTGCAGTCAACGAAAGAAATAAGTGTCCGATTGGCTATAGAAGGATTTTCTGGAGGTGTCTTCAATTCTAGAATTGTGAATATGTTTTCAACTCTTTGTTGCTGTTGATTTTGTTGTTGCTACATGTTGATAACGTGTGAATAGACAAGAGTCAAAACGGTGAACGCGGTCAGACGTTGTATGAGTGACCATTGGTCGACACGTCATGACGTCTTGTTTTGAAGAGCACGGCAAGTCGGACTCGGATGTCAGAAGAAAGCAAATCTTTGGAGGTTATAATTTTCTACTCATGTTGACCTGTGGGCTGTGGCCTAATCCTTTGTTTTGTCAAAAAAATACGTTAGATAAACTAAATTAGAAAGATGTCATTGTGAATATTTATGTTTAAAGTTAAATTGTAAGTTTTTATTGAAATACTCACGTAATATTTATGTAACAGCTTTAATTTATTTATTCTCGTTTTTTTGTTTTAACAAAAAAACGAGAATAATGATGTATCGTTTACGATACATCTGATTTTAGGAATAAATAAAAAAAAATTAAAAATAACTTAAGCTTATGTACATATTATTATTTTTGTATCCTGAATTCCAATGATGTTGTATGTATATTCTGATTCCCTTATGAATATGAAATTTTGTACAGGTTTTACTCAAAAACATGTATTTATTTAAAAAAATCAATGGTTTTTTTAACAAAATATTATTAATAAAATATTTTTAACACAATTTGAAAAAGCTAGGCACGTAACGTTAAATATTATATATTAAATAGTGGAAAATGGCCAATCAGTTTTTGACCATAATGTAGACTTAACTTTGTAGAATAAAAGCTTGTAGAGAAGCCTAGTATTCGGGGCTTGATTCTCCATGGGATTTGATAAAAATTATAGCGTGATTCTAGTCAGCCTATTACAAGAAATGTTTTTGGTGGGATGCAATTAAAACTTTATTTTTCTTAATACAAACAAAAACTTAACCTACAAAAATATATAATAGTAATAAATAAAAAATCTGAAATAATAAGAGTCCATCATTTAAAATTACAGGAGCTGCCGAACTAATACCGTCTCTCTAAAACTCACCACGACCATTTCCAGATTATATTTATAGATTACGAGTAACCGCCCTCGCTTTGCTTCGGTTTTTTTTTTTTTTTTTACACCTTGGGTTACATTATTGGAGTTTTATTAAGGATCTCTAATTTTTTTGAAAATATAATATAGCCTATGTTACTCGGAGATAGTGTAGCTTCCCAACAGTCAAAGAATTTTTGCATTTGAATGCAAACAAAAAATCAAATATTTCCTCTTTATATATTAGTATAGATATATTTAATCTGAATTATAAATTATATTTAGGCTGAAGTGGAATTGGCTGGCCACATAGTTTGAAGGACCGATAACCGTTGGGGAAGAACGGTCCTCGAATGACGCCCACGTCTCGGAAAAAGGAGTACAGGACGCCCCCCGACCAGCTGGACTGACAACCTGAAGAAGACAGCGAGCAGCTGGATTCTGAAGGCTCAGGACCGGTCAGAGTGGCGCAAGTTAGGCGAGGCCTATGTCCAGCTGTGGACCTTCAAAGGCTGATGGATGGGTGATGGCGGATGGATATTTGTTCAGTTTTGAGACTCGTATTTGGTAACCCATGAATCCCATGATGAAGAAGACACTGTCTTTTTATTGTAATTTGTATTTTAAAAATAAGACTTACCCAAAATTAATTTAAAGACAGAAACTTTAATGGCTAAACTAATTTCTGCTTTGCTTACTATCATTTTTTTAAATTAATTTTTCAATAAAAAGTAATGCTAAGATATTTTAACCAATAAGCCACCTTAAGGAAGTAGATCTAATTAATCAATCAATTTATTGGGTCTATAGATGATACTATAAAATTAGTTGTTATATACCTACAGTATGTAGGTCTCTATGACCTGCCTCGGTGAGGCGTACAATAAAAAAACGAATTGTGTACTAGGACACATAATAGAAGTGAAACTTCAACGGACCAATGGAATTCAATAAAATTTTGTTTAAAAAAATATTTCAAATAATTTTTTCAAAAAATTAAAAAAATAATAATAAAAACATTTCAAAAAATATAAAAAAAAAAATATTTAAAACATAAATATTTTAAATATTTAAACGAATGGCAACGTATTTATATTTCATATTTATTCCAAATATTTCCACGCGATATATCGTCTACCCCCCCCCCCCCCCCCCACGCAGCCGTAACGCGCAGTCGTGACAGAAAAATCCTAATACCCCGTCTATATAGAAGATTCACTTCAATAAATTTAAGCTTTAATAACCTTGCAAGATTTGACCCACAAACGTGGTAACTAAATTTAAAAAGATTATACAACAATCATCATTGTAACAATGTTGTAACAATGTTGTAACTTATCCCAGTAATGACGTCAGTGAATTCAGATGTGTCGCAGTAATAATGTATCATTCTATAATTAGGTCCTGCTTGGTATTCCCATCCACGCTGGATGGGTGGATATTGTGTCTTGATTCGTAACGTTTCCTTGTGGTTTCCTTATCTGCTTGATGGAAAAACAGTGAGAGGAAATATGTTTATTTATGTACAAATATATTGTTTACCTATTAAACTATTTAATAAGTTTATTTACTAGGTTATGTACTCACTTGATTAAGTGACACAGATTTTTTCCTAAAAAGTTTTAGAAGTTATCTATACTAATATAGGGAAAGATTTGATTGTTTGTTTGCATTGAATAGGCTCCGAAACTACTGAACCGATTTGAGAAATTCTTTCACTGTTGAGAAGCTACACTATCCCCGAGTAACATAGGCTATATTATATTTTCAAAACAATTAGGGATCCTTAATAAAACTCCAATAATGTAAACCAAGGTGTAAAAAAATAAGAAAACCGAAGCAAAGCGAGGGCGGTTACTCGTACATTATAAGTACATATTATTTTATGTCTTTTGTGGTTATACTTCTTTTGGCGCGTTTGGAAAATAATATGAGAGTAGAATTTTTATGATGCGCCATGCTCACACCGACAGCCAAAAAGCGACATGATACTTTATTAGCTGATAACTGCTTCCTTTTACAAACAAAGAATTGTCGCATACGGGATGAAATCTTTAGCTGTTTTTGTTCTGTTACGCCAAAGAAGTATAACTTCTTACGTGCGCAAATAAGTACACACACAGTTTTTCTTATTAGTTTAAACTTTTACTTATTATAGAAATAAGTTCGCGTCAATTTCATTCCTGTAAAGCAAGATCTCAGAAACTACTGAACGGATATTCATACAGTTTTTGCTAATAGAATGATTTATGATGTAGTTTTAAGTCTAAGTTAATTAAGGTTTTGTTTAAATTGGTTGAAATATGACAAATATATGCTGCTTAAATAACTCAAGTTGCACGAATATAATATATGGCTGAACGCTCCTCATGAAAATTTCTAAAAATGACTGTTGGATATACTCGTATCTATTAACTTATAAAGGATAACTTAAAAAAAATATGTTCTGCCCTTGCGAAGCGGTTTGCTAATATTATACTAGTTATACGATGATTTACAATCCATCCATCCATCCATCCATCAGCCTTTGTAGGTCCACTGCTGGACATAGGCCTCCCCTAACTTGCGCCACTCTGACCGGTCCTCAGCCTTCTGAATCCAGCGGATGCAACGAACAACGAACTACAAGAACTTTTATATTACGTTACTTGCTGCTACGGAACCCTTCATGGGCGAGTCCGACTCGCACTTGGCCGGTTTTATTTTATGTTATAAGAGCGTTTCCTGACTTCCGTTTTTTCACATTTCCCTACGTTACATTATGCCTATGTAATATGTATTAACATAATATTAAGTGTGAGTTTATTTTAAGGATTGATAATAATTTTTATACAGTTCAATATTTTACTAATTGCACCTCTCGAAATAGGCAGCAAAACCTTCTTACAGCACATACTATTATTATAATAGAGTCACTAATTGAATACGTTAAAAAAACAACTAAATAGCATAGACTTAAATATATAGACGGGCTGTTCCGAACAAAATCCGTGTCACATTTTTCATACTCTGTGACAGCGCTTCGTTCGGTCAAGTTCGGTTCAAGATGGCGGCATCATACATTCTGCACTACAGTGCGCCCAACTTATCTGTGAAATGGCGAAAATTGGAACTAATGCTGCCCCATTCTTAAGTTCTTTGTGTTAATGTCAATGAATGACATTGACATTTACTACGTCTCGAATTGCGTCCCAGTGATTGGTCCAATGCGTTCGACAGCGCCCTCCCTCAGTTCACAGATAAGTTGGTCGCACTGTAAATATTTTTTAAAAAATTTAAGTAATATTATATTTATTTACCAAATCATTTAAATAAACTCAAATAAAGTTCAAACAAAAATAATGAAAATGTTTTAAATGTGCACTATAAACAATATGCGTTATTATGTGTTCTTGAATGGTCGGGGTTTTCCAAAAATTACATCTACTTGTCTCGCTTGCTCGCAGCCGACTTAAATGCGTTGGCACCATATGGGTCAACGTAGGTGTCGAAACTTTTAGTACTGAACAGCCCGTCTAGTATAGTATATACATATAGGTATATGCTAAATAGTGTCTACTTAACGGTCAAGTTTAACAAAGTTAGTAACAAAACATTTTATTTACCAAATAATTAATCTAAAGAATAACGCCTACAAATGATCGAATCTTATTGTCTAGCCATTCACGGTTAGAAACAAACGGGTGAGGGAGTTAATATAAATATTATAATACCATATAGAATATCATTGACGGTAAATTACTGACAGCGGAGGTCAGATGTCAACTGTCAAGCTGCCGACAATATGGCGGGAAGATGATAAAAGGGATAATGTCAAAGTAAGAACACCATGAGCTCATTCCCGCCAAAACAAGTTACAGATAAGTAAATCTTTATTGAATACAGTGCAATAATGAATGGTAGCGCAAATAGGAACTAATAAACCTATAAAGAGGCATTGAAGTATTATTACTAGCGTAAAGAACAGACACCGCGAACACAATGTATGTCCCAATGAATTGGCGCCGAGCGGCTTCAGTTTCCAATGCATTCCTTCGATTTTGAAAGGATAACGGGGGCTCAATTTTGAAAATAGAACCTCCCAGCGGGGACACACATTTTGTTCGAGATGTCTGTTCTATAACATTATACTTCAATGTAAAGAGGCCTGTATTTTTTAGGGTTCCGTAGCCGAATGGCAAAAAACGGAACCCTTATGGATTCGTCATGTCTGTCTGTCTGTCCGTCCGTATGTCACAGCCACTTTTTTCCGAAACTATAAGAGCTATACCATTGAAACTTAGTAAATAGATGTATTCTGTGAACCGCATTAAGATTTTCACACAAAAATAGAAAAAAAAACAATAAATTTTGGGGGTTCCCCATACTTAGAACTGAAACTCAAAAATGTTTTTTTCATCAAACCCATACGTGTGGGGTATCTATGGATAGGTCTTTAAAAATGATATTGAGGTTTCTAATATCATTTTTTTCTAAACTGAATAGTTTGCGCGAGAGACACTTCCAAAGTGGTAAAATGTGTGTCCCCCCCCGTAACTTCTAAAATAAGGGAATGATAAAACTAAAAAAATTATATGATGTACATTACCAAGCAAACTTCCAACGAAAATTGGTTTGAATGAGATCTAGTAAGTAGTTTTTTTTTAATACGTCATAAATCGTAAACCGCAAAAAACATTGATCAAAGTTACAACGAACTACAATAACTTTTATATTATGTTACTTGCTGCTACGGAACCCTTCATGGGCGAGTCCGACTCGCGCTTGGCCGCTTTTTTATACCCTTTAGTATGGAAAAGTAAATAACAAAAAAACATAAAAGTGTGGTTTTATGAAACCACGATGCAAGTGAAACTTTTTTCGGTTTGAAGGCATTTAACTAAAAAATTTTAGGAAACTATTCGATTTAGGGTATTAAAATTGCGTTTTTAATCTTAACGTAATTATTGAAAAATGAGAATGATAATGGGAAATCAATAGTAGACAAAATATTCAATTTTAATATTTAATTTCAATTTGCGTATTAGAGTACGGAATCATCTAGATTCTAGATGATAGGCGCATATTAAAAACTACGAGCAATATTTATTTAAATCATTGAATCTTCAATAATATTCTTACTCCAGGACCGGCTGTAATGCGACATGCGATAGATGGACGAAAAATTTTGAGGCGACACGACAGAATAAAATTTTCACTTTAATTTATATTTAATAAAAAGCGTTTTGTAAAGGATTAAAAATTACCTTCAAGCCCAAGAAAATACACCGGGAGCTGACATTGCCGTTCAGTCGGCTGTCGAATCTCCACGTAACAATTTTTGGTAAATTTTGAAAATTACGCAATAAATAATGTATTACTTCTAACGCCATCTGTCAAAAAATTTAATAAAAAAGGTTCGCTATCCCTCGCAAGTGTGTGCTGTTATCAAGGCCGTCTTTAACCTACCGGAGGCCCTGGGCATATTAGGATCACATACAGGTCACAACACTGTTTTCTTAGAATAAACAAAGAAAATAGATAAGCAAACCTCTAGATTTATGCAAAAGCTAATAAGCAAATTAGTATTGTAGTCAGTAAATTTAGGTTCGATTTATTCGAATTAAAAAAGTTTTTCATTAATAAATATCGGTTATCCTTTTATGATCTGGCAGGAACTAGGGGGCCTCTATCGATCATGGGGCCCTGGGCACGTGCCCAGAGTGCCCAGTGGGAAAGGGGGGTCTGGCTGTTATTAGTATTGACTTACAAGTAGTTCAATCACCTGATGGTAAGTGCTAATTGACAGTTGACACCTATGGACTCCAGAAACACATAATAATATATCAGTGACGCATCACATCACATCGCACCAGACCTGAATCACGATAACAAAGTTTTCTACGACACTTGCATAATATGCAGGGTGACCTAAAAAGTACGCAAGATATGGTCTAACTACAGTGATGCCATATCTACCAACTTTGTGGTAGATCTACCAATTTTCACTTCAGTCTACCTATCTAGTATCTACCACCCTAGACCTAAAAACTACCTATTTTTTAAATTAGTTTGACTTAATACCACTTTGTATAATTTTTGTATCGACGAGCGACGTTGCGATGTGTTGCCTGAGCCATGCGACGATGCGTCAAGCATACATAGAGTCCAAGCTATAAACCACAAAAAAAACGTCAGCAATAGTTCGCCTTTCGCGCCATTTCGCGCCCATAACATACTTTTCTGTGACCCATGGCCATTCCCGGTTGGTTTGTTGCGGAATCAATGGTGAATCTTTCCTCCTGTTTTGTGTTGTTTTGTTGTTAAAACTAAAATTAACTACATATTAATGGTCCTGATTGCTGTTTGTTCTGTGTTGCGTGCATTTATTTATATCGACGCTTGAAAGGCAAAAATTACCAAGCGACATGTTGTCAACTTTACACTACAGCATTTTAGTTTTTAATTTTAGAAAAAAAAGATCGTAAAAAATTGCGTATTAGTCATAGCTACTTCATACCAATTAATTTTAAATACAGTTTAAATGCTTAATAAAGCGATTTTTTTTTCCTAAAATTAAAAACTAAAATGCTGTAGTGTAAAGTTGTCAACATGTCGCTTGGTAATTTTTGCCTTTCAAGCGTCGATATAATGGATTCTGACAGCAGCAAAAGCGAGTTCTAGGTTAGGAACTCCGCCACGAAAATCTAGAAAAAGCCACTATGACCAAAAATATTCGAAATTATGGGAGAAAGACAAAGAATTTGCAGGATGGCTTCAAGAAAGTACCAAGGCTGAAGGATATTTTTATTGCAAATCATGTAGGTGTGATCTTAAGTGTGCTGGTGGAAGATTTTAAGAATAGCTCATGCATTTTTAATCTTAAAAAATCTTCTAAATTGAGGTGGTAGATCTACCAATTTTGTATTTTACATTCTACCAACTTCTACCAACATTTGGCACATAATCTACTAATTTCGTAAAATTCGGGTTGGCAACACTGTCTAACTAGAAAACATACTTTCTTTTTATATATGTTTTTACCACGGACCTGAAAAAAAGACGGTCGTAACCTCGTCTAATCGAGAGTGAAGCATAGCAATGGCCGCCCGCTTACCATGTGTGCGTAATTTTTGATTCGTGATTAAAGCAGTGAAGTGTCAATGTGTGGATGTGTGTACTTGTACGAATAGAGAGTTAGTATTACTATGGGTGCTTCACTGAATTTGTTCTTGGGATTACGTCCGTCTTTTCTTAGGTCCGGATTTTTACTTAATTTTTTAAGATGAAATATAAATCACATAGGGTTATAATAATGTTTAGCAGGTAGGCACATATATGTATATACATTATAATCTATACTAATATATAAAGAGGAAAGATTTGATTTTTTGTTTGCATTGAATAGGCTCCGAAACTACTGAACCGATTTCAAAAATTTTTTCACTGTTGGGAAGCTACACTATCCCCGAGTAACATAGGCTATATTATGTTTAAAAAAAATTAGGGATCCTTTATAAAACTCGAATAATGTAATCCAAGGTGTAAAAAAATAAGAAAACCGAAGCAAAGTGAGGGTGTTTACTCGTAGCACATAAGAGCATTACGGCATCCACACCAGCCACTGCTCGACTAGTCTAAAGTTCGAAGAAGTATTGTCCAATCAATATTCCTACCATATTGTGTTGGAAACAAGTTTTGGCCACTGAAATTACATTATTTCTGTAATATGGTTGATAACAATGAAACCCTGAAGTAACAGCTTTCAAAATGTTTTTCTTTTTGTCTTGTGTATATTTTGGGTCACCCATGGGCCGCTTCAACCCATCAGTGGCCCACTACTGAGCACGGGTCTCTTGTAATTGGATTTTCCAAATTAACAATCCTATTAATATTATTAATATGAAAGTTTGTTTGTTTTTTTTATGTTTGTTACCTCTGAACTTTCGACTGGGTGAACCGATTATGATGATTCTTTTTTCAATCGAAAGCTGGTGCTTGTCATGTAGTCCCAGTTAAATTTGAGCGACATCTAACGAGTAGTTTTTGAGTTATCCCTAGTTTTGAAGTCGGTTATTTTTTGTCAAGAATTATTTTAAGTCGGTTAATAATACGAGTATACTGGTAGTCCATCTTGGATGAATGTTTTGTAAACAGGATTTTCAAACGATTTGGAGGGGCTCAGAATACTAACGCCAATCTTACGCTGGATAGGAGTCGTAAGAGGCGACTAAATCCGGTCCGCTGGTGGTAGGGCCACTCAGAGGGATTATATTGCTAATATTGATTTTAATAGTTCATTATTACCATTACTACTGTTATTATTTCTCCATGGACTCCGCCTGGATAGCTACCAGTCTACCACCCTTGAGCATGAGTCAGCCGCCAAACGACTCGTTGTGTTCCGGCTGGGGGCTTGAGAGCCAGTTCTTTCTTTCTCGTCTTTCTTGGCCGGCAACGCACTGGTGATGCCTTTGATGTCGCTGATGTCCATGGGCGACGATAGCCACTTACCATCAGGTGGATCGTCAGCTCGTTTTTCGGCCAGTTATTTAAAAATGTTATGAGTACTTCAAAACTATAATTAACTTTGAGTCCATACATAATTCTTGAGCTTCTGTCATGAGGCATATACGAGTAGTAGCTTTGAAGAGATTAACATACTTATGAAAAACTTTATTAAGAACTCTCAATTATGCGGATTTCTTCACATTTTCTTTTACCGCAGCCAGCAATAGTAAGTTTTAAATAAGCACAATACTTAATTCGCTTCAAGAAAATAGAAGTACAAGGTTCGATACCAGGCGTCCATATCATCGACATTTAAATGTCCGATATAAAGTTAGTTTATACTAGTCTTGTTCAGATAGTCCACGCTGCCCCAGCATCATAAGACTCATGGTACATGTTTACAAGCTAAGTTAATAAAGAAAACAACAGTAACAGCAAAACTATTTTGTATAAAAGCTAGTCTAAGGTTCGAATCCGCTAAAACTCCGCTAAAAATAAAGCATCATAATTCTTTCCTTGAGTCATTTCGGATACACGTCACCGTCCAGTCGCTCCCCCAATAAATGAAATTTAACAGAATGAGGGAAAAAATCAATACCACCACAACTCAGTATCGTCCACTATCGAGCCCTCCTAATTTACTACCACGATAAAAACAATCCGCTAGTGTGTGCGTTCCGAACTTCCGATACTAAACACTATAATATTCATACCGCATTATCAACCTACCCTTATATAACTCATAAATTATTCCTCTACGATTGATTCTACAGACATATTCAGACATGATACTCACGGATACAGTAGGCGTCAAATATTTTGAAAGTTGAGCATCCTAGTTACAGCTGCAGAGCCCGCCAAACGCACCAACCAGCCAATCCGCCATGTTGTTTCAAACGTCAAATTTAAATTTCGAACCGCGAACTGTCAAACCGACCGAAACTTGGCTCAAAACTTAAACGGTCCCTTCCCGAAGTACCCGTTTTGTTTCAAAATATTTCTATGTTGTAATTACGCCTATCTATAAACACTGTTGTATAAAACGGTATAAAAATATTAAAATTATGAACCGTGGAAAACTTGTAAATTAAAACGAAATATAAATATATATTAATAATAATAAAAACGTTCAAGCCGCTCTGAGTTCGAGCGCCTACTGACTTAAAATTTTTGGGTATAAAAACATGCTACAATAGCCTGCGAGGGCGCGATCCCTCTTGATACTTGCGAGAGGGAAGGCCTCTTGCGGAAGTAAACATATTTTTAGGTTAAAAGTTCCAAACTGGCTACCAAATCATGACTGATCAGTGCCGTGTAGAGCGTCGCCTACGCGTTGCCTTACCACAAAGAACAACATGGCAATCGAGACAATTAAACATATTTCACGATCGTTAAATAAATATAGTTAAACATTTCAGCCCTATTGCCTATTCCTTTTAATGTTAGTACTTACCCAAATAATTAACATTACATACTTGAGCTATATCTGGCGTAGCAAGTGATTGTACAGTTCATAAGTTTCGGTTCAGTCAATTAGGTTCCAATTACGTTAATTAAATCTATTTTTTATCATTTTTTTAAATTAATCATCACATGCCAAGGTGAAGGCATGCCATCATGACTAATCATGAGTAAACTATCGTGCCTGAAAGATTTTCATAATATTCAAAGGTGTGTGAAGTGATACGAACACGCCCTCGACATAATATGAGTTCACATTTTCATTCTGTGAGATGCAGTAGAATTTTAATTTCACATTCGAAAGTAATGAAAAGTGCATCGGGGTCTTTAAGCTTGAAAATATCAAAATTTCATTAATACCAGCAACCCTTAGTTCAAAAACTACTGTTCGTTGAGTCTGATCATATTTGTTCAGCAGGTACCTAGTTCTCATGCAATTTCCATCTCGATTATACACTTATATTTATAAACCAAATATAAGTAGGTAATAAAAGTTGTAGCGATTTATGAATAAAATATAATTTCCTTAATATAATTTTTAGTCACATAATTTAATCTAAAAAGACTATATTTCAAGTAAAAGTGAATGTTCAAGCACCAAGAGCGTTCAGTCGCGGTATAGCCACGCGTGTGTGCGTGTGCAGGGGCCGCGGGGTGTGGGTGGGGGGTGAAATTTTTCGTTTTTCACCCACTTTTCCGTCCTGCTCTAGTTTTTCGTCTCCCTCATTTTTTCCTCGCTCGCTTTCTTCCTAGTCCCACCACATGTGTGCCGGTACAGTACGCTGTGAAAATACAGAGAAAACACGCGTTTCCGGTTACAGATAAATGTTTTCAGATAGGAATAATAGTTGATTGTCATTTGTTTGTGTGAAACCAGTATCGTAAAGTTTATCGTTTAAATATTATGTCTATTATCTGCGAATTTTAATATTGGTTTTTAGACTCCGGTACAGAATAAAAATAAATGGTTAAGTAGATACGTTATGTAAGGTATTTTGAATTAATGAATGAAAAATAAAACAACAGGTCTAAATATTAATTTAAATTATGTACCTACCTGCTTTGTGTGTTTTGTATATCACAATAAATCTACAATTACGATGTATATTATGCTAGCAATCAAAGAAAAGAATTTACAAATAAATTATCATGACAAATCTTCACATTTCACCCAGAAATATATGTATACAACATGGATTATAATGTTGTAAACAAATTGACCAAAATCAAATATTAGTTTATTTTGAATCTACAAGTCCACTCATAAAAATATGAATTCTAAAAATATATCAGTCATCAAATATACTTTATCAAGTGATTCAGTTCAACTTCTCCCATGACATAAATCTGTCCTAACGACGATGTTTTGTCTGTGGTCCGCGCGTATACTGCGCGCGTGTACTCCGCCCGCCTCGCTCCTCTACGGCGCCTTACAACTATACAGGATGCTCCGGTTTTATTTTAATTGTGACGAAAGCATTATTTTAGTAAAACTATATTTTTGTGTTAGTATTTAGTTAAACCAAACTAAACTTAGGTTTGGGTTTGTATTAGAGTACTTAGTAGTTAGTAGTAGTTACTGAGAACTTGAAGTAAGATTTTATGAGATTGGGTGAATTGTATTTAAATTTAATTAGATAAGTAAAACAAAGTTTAAATTCCACACACTTTATACATTTATAATATTAGAGAATGAAAATCACATTAAAATCTACCTAGTTAACAATCATTTTTTAAATGTCAGTAACCAAAAACTAATATAGAAGTAAACAATAATTACCAAACAATACAACTTTGAAAACCCAATCCTTAAACGAATAATCGAACCCGCGACCTCGCTGCCCCACAAATCACAAGCTAACGACGTCCTCTGACAAACACCCTGTATCCCAGAACTAGGAAACGAGGGAGTAAGTACACGCACCCCCTCCCCTAGGGGAGTACATGGCAAATACGCGAAAGCAATAGGACTTTTAAAAATTCTCCAGAAATATGATTTATGTGTTGACGGCAAGAACGCCTCTTCTCAAGGCCGGGGGTTGATTCGATTTTTTAAACCACCCGCTGCCAACGTTGCTCCGACGAAAAAGAATTCATATTGTTTTTCTTTAAAACTTAACGCGGCTCACGAGTTTTAAGTCGAATTCGAGTGGCTGTAGCCGGTACGAGGTCCGCAATTTAATAAATTCATGCATCACGTACCGTTCGAATGGTTTAGAAGCATTTACCGCTCTCAATGATGCTTAAAACACAATTTAATAAATTCATGCATTCACCTACCATTTGAATGGTTACAAGCATTTAGCGCTCTCAATGATCCTTAAAAGAGGTTATAATGGAATACTGACACTCATTTCAATTGGCTAACAACCCTGTAGCTAACCGACAGTTGATGACCCTACTAAGGAATCCTGGATTCGATTTCGGATTCATTCGTTTTCGGATTTATAGTTTAGGCGTATTATAACATTGAAGTATTATTACTACGTATAGAACAGACACCGCGAACACAATGTATGTCCCAATGAATTGGCGCCGAGCGGCTTCAATTTCCAATGGATTCGTTCGATTTTGAAAGGAGAACCTCCCGGCGAGGACACATATTTTGTTCGAGATGTCTGTTCTATGACATTATACTTCAATGTATTATAAGGGAGTTTTTTTATTAACCGACTTCAAAAAAGGAGGAGGTATTCAATTCGACTGTATTTTTTATGTTTGTTACCTTAGAACTTTCGACTGGGTGAACCGATTTTAATGATTCTTTTTTTTATCGAAAGCTGGTGCTTGTCATGTGGTCCCACCTAAATTTGAGCTAGATGTGACGGGTAGTTTTTGGGTTACTTTGAAGTCGGTTATTTTTTTCTTGGTAAAATTCAGATTATGTAAATAGCTAAAAATGAGCCGTCGACCTACTTGATGGTAAGCGGTATTCTTTGCCCATGGACATCAGTCATATCAAAGGTTAAAACAGGCAAAGTTTAAGACAGGCTCTGAGAACATTATGGGCGACTCTCAGATAAGTATGTTTATAGTGAGTTGTAGCCCTGTAGCCTAGTTGGTAGCGACCCTGCCTGCGAAGCGAGGGGTCCCGGGTTCCATTCCCGGCAGCAGATATTTATGTGACAGATAAATATTTCTACTCGGGTAATGGGTGTGATTGTGATGTGTTATATGTGTCGTCCATGCCACCCGCGACACAGGTAATAACCTACTGCGGGGGTATAAGTGTAGGTATAAGGTTAAAACACTTAGGTGTCACTGCTGGATGATACTATCAGTTTTCCCATAGACCCTTATCGCGAAGTACTTTTAAAGGGGTCAAATTAGAATAAAATTTTAGCCTGAATGGCGGCTTAGATTACTAACCCCACTCCCACGCCGGATGAGTGTCGTAAGAGGCGACTAAATTCGGCCCCCTGCCTGGTGGTAGAGCCCCTCGAGGGATTATATTGGTAATATTGATTTTAAATGTTAATTAATACCATTGTTACTATTATTATTTCTCCATGGGGTTCGCCTGGATAGCTACCACCCTTGAGTAGTCGTGTTCCGACTGGGGGCTTGAGAGTCAGTTCTTTCTTTCTTTTTCTTCTCTCTTGCGGCCGGCAACGCATCAATGATGCCTTTTTGTTGCTGATGTCCATGGTTGACGATAGCCATTGCACTTACCATCAGATGGATCATCAACTCGTTTGCCGGCTATTTCCATTAAAATCCTTAAAATAATCAGTTTTAGTATCAGCACGCTATACCATAGCAGTATCTAGAAATACCAATAGAAGCTCGGATCTCCGGTTCCATCCCGGCTAGTTCAGAATGATATTTATGTGACAGGGAAAATTGTTATGTTCTCGTATCGTGGAAAATCCTGTAGTAAATGTGTTACTATTTATTATTTTTTATTAAAAATTAACATAACCTGGCTGCATTATGTAGATCGTAAATGATCGACCACAGATTAGGCAGAATTGATCGTCCGGGCGCGGTCGGTAGTTAAATGGATGAAAGCTAAGGCACAGTACATATTAATTATGATATCCATACTGCATACTGTGGCTAAGTTGGAGTCAGTTAACGTCTGTTTCTCCTTCTCAATTTCAGAAAGACACCCATGGAATGTGGATGAGTAATGGATTCGCCAACTAAAGGAAAAACATGAAAATCAAATTATATTTCCATCTGGTAGTTATGTACATTCGAAGAAGAGATGTAACAGACATACATGATGTTTATTAAGCGCGTACGCTATAATATAAGAGTTCTCCTTTATTATTAAGCGTACAGAATCCTAAATGCATAGCAAAGCAACAACCCATAATTAACCCACTGCTGGGCTGAGTCTTCTCTCACAATGTGAGGTACAGGCCATAGTCTACCACGCTGGCCAAGTGCGGATTGGTAGACTTCACACACCTTTGAGAACATTATGGAGATCTCTCCGGTGTGCAGGTTTCCTCACGATGTTTTCCTTCACCGAAGCAAGTGATAATTAACTTCTAATATGCACATAATATTTGAAAATAGGCATTGCGTACCAGGATTTGAACTCGGGCTCCCGCGTTCGTGGACCAACGTTCTAAGTAACCGCTAAGTTACCATTGCTGCTTACTTACAGAATCCTGAACGTAGGGTAAAATGACATCTCAACCTCACAAATGTACAACGCGTAACGTAATGTCTACACTTGTATTATTTGTAAAAGTTGTTTCACGACACGTTTCATAAGATTTTATTATCCTTTTTAGAAATATCTTACAAATCGGTACACGTGTCAGAGTTTAATGTGCCTAGCTTAAGGGTGAAGCCAAGCGAGCGTATTTTTTTGAGCTTTGAGTTGCGAAAAATTAGTCGCATGCTTCGGTTTCATACTAAAGTCTGGCAAAGGCGTCGCTAAGAGGGGGCAGGGAGGGGCAGTTGCCCCCCTCCTAGAAATTCCAAAAAAGTTGCCAAATGTAAAGCAACCAAAGTCCTATGTCTTTGACTTGACTTGCTTGATCGATCATTCCCGTACGTCGAAACTCGAATGAATTCATTCCATTCCTAATATTTCGTACGCTCTACTACGCTCTGCTCTATGCTATTGTTATAGCTTCATGTGCTGTCGACTTTACCTCTCCCCCCCCCCCCACCCCCGGGCAATCGGCTGGCGACGCTCTTGCTCACAGGTCTCACAGCTCAAAAAATACACTCGTTTGGCATCACCCTTACGCTCTATGGAGTATTTCGGAGGTTTCGGGAATTTTATCGAGTCAACGATTTTACTTTGGTGTAGCCATTATCAGTTTTATGATGGCGCTCAAATTATTTTACTGACAAGTGGTAAGATCGTTCGATACTGGCATGACGTATCTTTAGCAGATTGCAATGCCATGGTGGTATTAATAGTCATTGCCTATATGGGCAAATACCAAAGGAAACCCAAATTCATAGATGGGTAACGAAGGACTCTTTTCATACCCCCATGAATAACAATTTAATATAAGTTTGTGAAGTTATGACGCTTCAAAAGGAAGCTTATCCCACGATCTGAAGCAGCGAAATCAATCTTGAAGACAATGGAGGGATTGGATGGAACGTATTACTTAGGTGGAAGTTGATGTGATCCAGCTGTAAGTTTGTAACTGATCAAAGACGTCAACAATACTGAATGTAGTTTGCATGTAATTAGCACAGTTAATAATTCTGCCTCCGAAGAATTGTATTGAGAGGATCTTACCTCTGTTTATCTAGAAGATAAATGAGTTAACCCACAAGTTAACCTATGGTCCTGTGGTTTGGATGGTACTGGGACTACTGAGGAATCAGCTGTATGATTCTGTTGAATATTATGTATACGCAAGTATAGCTAGTGCTGCTATAAGTAGCTAGTATTTTGTACTTAGTATAAATTACGTCACACGTTAGGGGGAGGGGGGGGGTCGATGTAGTGTGACATTGTGTGACAAGGGGTGGGAGGGGGTCCTAAATTTCGTGACGTCACAGTTCAAAATCGAATAATTGGTATGTATAGGTAAAAAAGAATGAAAGTAAAACTTATTTCGGAACTGCTGTTTTAATTTAATAATTTGTAGGTGTAAAATTTCATAATATGTGACGTCACACTGGGGGGGGGCAGGTCTCACAAATGTGACCAACTGTGACAAGGACGGGGGAGGGGTCAAAAAGTCATGAATTTAGTGTGACGGAATTTATGGATGGCCCCTTTTAAGCGAGGCAAACTCTTACATGAAGCGTACTCTAGGATATGTATGGAAGCTGCAGTCCTTCTAAATTAAGATCTACTTAAAAGTTTTGGCTTGGGAACCAATTCTTTCTTTCTGTCTCTTCTCTCTTGATCGACAACGCATTTGCCGGTGTTGCTGATGTCCATGGGCGACGTGACGGTGGCTATTCACCAAGGTAGCTTATCGGGTCGTTACAAAAAAATATAGGTATATCAAGCCTGCAGAGTTGGTTGCCTCTTTGCAGACTGTCATAATGTTACCAAATCATACTGCGAAAAATAACAGCAAAAATGCGGACATTGTTAACATGCCTGTTAAAGCTAAGAAATGGACTCATGGGAAACTCCTTTACAATATATAGATAGTTGTCGAAAATACGTGTGGGGCCATAACACAAGCGGGAACTGTGGATGGTAAAAAGCGTCATTAAGAATACTTAAAATCTGGTGCTAACTAAGTTTTCCATGTCAAAAGTCACGTAGAATAGGAACACATGTCACACCATATCTGTACGTGTCGTCATGTTATTACACCTTTTCCTTAAATACGTAGTAATGTATTGCGTAGTATTGTAGCAATTTGTAATGAAATCATCCGCAAATTAATTTAAGTTTAGAGGTAACAATAAAAAAATAGGAATACGCGTATTAGCAAAATTCACAGTTTTGTAAGTACATTTAATTAAAAAAATATCAGTACAATTAAGTATGGGCGTAAAATAATGAGTAATACGTATCATAATAAAATAAAAAAATTATCACAATGTGCGTCACCGCACAATTTGTAGGTATATTGTTAGTCTCAGATGGAATAAAAGGTTGTTAGTTATTAAATAACAGCTGTCATGGGACGGCTGACAGATGTGAAACATCGAAGTGCGTCGCCACGATCGCCAAGTCTAAAATCAGGTTTACCCCTCGCGTAAAGATGTTTCACATCATAAAGGTGTAATGTACTTAAAGTACTAGAACAGACATCGTGAACAAAATTTGTGTTGCGCCGGGAAGTTCTATTTTCAAAATAGACTGAATCTCCTATTGGCTACAGTTCATTGCGCGAATTCTATACGCTAGTAATAATAGTTCAATGGATGTTAAGTTTAAATTCATTTGAAGAACATCACCCGCCAGCGTAATGGCCACAACCACTAACCCCTATAAACGCCACCCTTCTAGTCCCAAGACGCTTATTTTGCTCGCTTTAAAATATATTCCCACTGCCCTATATTCCGTTGATAACCAACCACCCCCTGAAAAATAGCATGGGTACAAATCGGGGTCTTCAAGTTTTCGTTGTAGCCCTTTCGTCAATTATGTTTCGGTACATTGTAACAAAATTGTTATATTAGTAAATGTATTAACATCGTCCTGTAGGCATTGAAGTATAATGTCATAGAACAGACATCTCGAACAAAATGTTTGTCCCACCGGGAGGTTCTATTTTCAAAATTGAGCCCCCGTTCTCCTTTTAAAATCGAACGAATGCATTGGAAATTGAAGCCGATCGGCGCCAATTCATTAGGATGTAATTAGGGTGCAATGAATAGAACAGTGTTTTTCATGGAAAGCTAGTCAATACCAACCAAACAAAATAAAGAAAAATCAATTTTCGTTAGTACAGATCCGAATTAGAGGCGTTTCTGCACCCATACATCTGCTTACTTACCGGATAAAAATTGTTTTATATCAAATCTATACTAATATATAAAGAGGAAAGACTTGATTTTTTGTTTGCATTTTATTTTATTTTATTTTATTCAGGATAACAACAGCGTTAAATTACTAAACAAATTACACAATTACTTAATGTATGCCAATTATAGTTATCCACCTCTTACTAATAATGTAATACTACGCATTGAATAGGCTCCGAAAGTACTGAAGCGATTTCAAAAATTCTTTCACCGTTGGGAAGCTACACTATCCCCGAGTAACATAGGCTATATTATATTTTCAAAAAAATTAGGGATCCTTAATAAAACTCCAACAATGTTACCCAAGGTGCAAAAAAATAGGAAAACCGAAGCAAAGCGCTTGCGATTGCTCGTATCATATATTATAAAGAAAAGTATCACGAATGGGAGTATGTAGATTATTCATATTATTGTATGTATAGTATACTATCATATACATCATATATATCATATATTATCATATATACTATCATAGCCTTGAACATATTTTTAGGCAACCCATTCGCGTTACTTTTCTTTACTATCTGCCCGGACAGACTTCGTTCTGTCAAAAGTTTTTTTTTTTTTTTTAATTTTGAGATGTGATAACCTATCTTTCAAGTTGGATTAAACTGCACACGGTGTGCAAATTTGATTAAAATCGGTTAAGTAGTTTTGGAGTCCATCGCGGACAAACAACGTGACACGTAATTTATATACATATATTAAAATTTGATATAAAACAATTTTTATCCGGTACGTAAATGGGTGCAGAAACGACTTAATACGGATCTTACGCCCCAACTCAGAGGCACTTACGGTTACTTTCCTTAGTAAAGAATCACCATACGAATTCCGTGCTAAGGAACGATTTAAGTAACCGTTAGTGACTCTGAGTTGGGGTGTTAGACTACATGTTTATAAATTAGGTATTTTAGAAAAAAAATGGGTGAATTTTTTAACTTAGCGTATTTATAGATACGACGGGTACTCACTGTATGTACTTATAATTTACGCTGAAATTACCTAGTTGTATCGTCGTCACGGCTGAACAGTAAACTACACTACTGTAGTCTGAAGAGAGTTAACAGGGTGGCGGATGACAAAACATTTTAACAGAGAAACTATATTCATTACTGTGTCAAGTTAGCTACTACGTTCAATGTTTTATGTTGGATTTCTGCGTACTGTACAGACTGTACTAATCGTGAGTACTTGAATAAAATAAAAATTGTATAAAGTACGATAGATATACTGAAAGTCGTAGCTTGAGCAATTTAGTTTATACCCTGTCCACAAATCTTAGAGAGTAAATTGACAACCACTAATGTCAAAGTTCGAAATAATGATAGCAGCTAAATGTGTGTGATCTGCTTTTCCGGTTTTTTGAATCGTAAAATATGTCGTAAGAATAGTGACATATAGGTATTAGTAGCGACACATCTACCTAGATATTTAGTATTCGGCTAAATAGTATAAAATTAGCTGTATACCGAAAGTAACCATAACCAAATACTCGTTCTTGTAACCAAAATAACTTTTAAATTTAGTTAGTAAGGGTAAATATATTATGGATATATGAATGATAAATGGTTGCTTACACCTGTTTTTTTACTAGTTTTAGGGACTTTTCAATAATCACACAAATAGTCGAAGCACCATAAAAGCTACGAATTTTTTCCGATTTACTTTCCGGTTTATGGTCATCACTATTTAATTTGCAACCGAAACTGGTTACCCATGAAACGTCAATTTAGTCTCTAAGATTTGTGGACAGACTATAGGCAGATCGTTTTGTCCACCAAAGCTCACTGGAGCAGCGTGGTAGAGCTAGGCTTCCTTAGCGATGATCACACCCTGTAATAAAACTGAAGTTTATCATACGCAGTTTAATACCATTATCAATATTGTTAAGAAGTACTGCGCCAGCGAAATCTTAATGCCGCATTAGCGAAGAAAAAAATAATACTTCACCGACCCCCGTTTCCTTATTAAGATGTTTAATTGAGTTTCTCCCTACAGCTATATATATACACGCACACAGACACCAGAGACAAACACTGCGCCTGTGAATAGTTCGTACATAGTAATAAAGTATAAATGATGGAAGTTACATATAGGAAAATATTATATATTTGTCCGCATAGCTACAGCCGGTATATATTCTTGATGGAATACGAGAGCTGTGGAGACGGTGCGGATTGGTTTGTTTTAAAATTGATATTTTGTTTTAAAATAGAGTCTGCCAATTATAAGAACATGTGAGACCAGAAAGATGTATTTCTCTTAAAAAAAAAGACACCATATTACCAATACCGTTGCGTATCATGTACCGATACGGGCATAGAATGCCGTTGATATGCTTCACTGGACATGGTAGAAGCGTAATGTGTTGTTTTCCGTGCCTGATACGTTCATATGTCGGTATGGCTGTAGTGGGCAGTCCTCTGACGCAAAAGCTCGAACGGTGTCAATTCAAAGTTGCAGGTTCGAGCAATATTAGACGCAAATTACAAACGAGTGAGTGTTTTTGTGTTTCGGGACGGTAAGTCATAATATTGTTGTCTAATTTCGATTTAATCCAAATTTATTTTTTTAGGTATTACTTATCTATACATACTACATACTTATATGTACGTGCTTTTTAGCTTTTGCCGTTTCAAAAGATTTATCTTGGAGAGAAGCCTTAGAGTAGAACTCTACATATATGCAGAGTAGACATACATATCTGTAGAGTTTTAAATACTTTCCGTCTCCATGTAAACATGTTAGACGATGTGAAAGTAGTCCAATCTTGTTGTAGCCATGAATCGTCGCTATCCAGTCTATCATACCCACCTCTTAAAAAAATCCATCATAATTAATATTTATTATAACTATTTGCCAATGGCAACTCCAAGCCATCCCTGTCCGGAACACACATACGAAGAGCGAGGCGCTCCGTCTTAAGGACGACATATGAAGTAATTTTTTTTCCAACTGCCCCGCACTCAAAACACGACTCTATCACCCTCGTATAACGCCCAAATTCACTTACCTCGCGAAATATTTTTTCCATTTCATATTTACGAATATGGCCCAAATTCCCCAAAAATTAGAACCGTGAAAGCGTGGGGTGGCTGTGTGGGTCGTAAGAATTTACACACACGCGTGTAGGGTGGCGGGGTGTAGATAGTTTTAGAGAAACGAATATACGCAGCACAGATCTGTCAGGGAGGCTTGCTTGATTTATTTTTAATTTGGTGCTCTTAATTGGAAGCTGTTGATGATTTAGCACGTACGAAGGTTTTAATTAGGCTTGTAACCTATTCAACGTTATCACTTATCGCTAATAACTGATATCAATCGTAAGATCGAAAACCGTCCGTAATTCACAGGAATCTCAGGACACATCGATCGCGATTGATATCGTTGAATCCATCGAACGTTACAGTTGACGATCCGTGTGGCGCAACGGTTACCATGCCGGATTGCCGTGCCAAGGGTACTGGGTTCGATTCCCAGCGCGGCTGTTTGATTGACGAGTTTATATTTCTGTTGAAGGTAGGTGTCTGAGTGTGAGTGTTCTTGTCTTTGTGTGTTGTCCATAGGGCCATATATGAGTGTGAAGCGTTATTTATTTAATAATTAATCTATTATATCAGCTGAGCCTTCTACGTAACAAAGATACAAAAAAACAATAGATATTTTTCATAAAGAAATTAGAAAACACTTAGTACTCCCGCACAAAAATTCCCTGTTTCGCGATTCGTACGGACGACACAAGCCAAACGAAATAAATGTTTTCTTTCTTTCTTTCAAACGACTCGTCATGTTCCGGCTGGGGGCTTGAGAATTTGTTCTCAAGTGTAGATAGATACCCGAGCTTAGTAGTGGGCAGTTAATTGGTTGAAGCCTTGCATGACCACAATCCTGGATGGCAGATATTAAATCCACGATGTTGTGAGCACTAAATTAATTAAACTATTAACTTCCTTTTTCGGAAACCTATTCACTCTCTTCTGCTATGAAATAAAGAGGTTTCTTTACCCTGGCTCGCTATTCTGTCTGGAACAACGAGCAGGGCCAACACCAACGCTTCGATAATAATTTTGCTACTGCGGATAGCCATGGGTATCGATGACTTTTAAGGAACTCCATTCATTTTAAGCGGTATCATACAGGCCATACAGCACAAGTATTATAGATAGTCCAGGAGAGCTCTTTGCTGTACCATTTAGGCTGTAATGCGTTTAAAGGACATCATGCCGCATGATGATCATCACAGTGGTACAAAATCCATAAAAAATCGTCGCAATAATTAGATATTTGGAGGAAAGGAAAAAACCGTATATAATTATTACTTAAGTACCAGATTTTAACTTTCCTCAAGTAGTGTCATCTAACGAACAATTCCAACAACTTGAACTAGTTGGTTGATATGCTAATAAATAATGATTAAAGTTCTTTGTTGTAATAATAGGTGGCGCTTTAATATATTGTTAGTTTGAAGATAGTACATTGAATTTTCAAAAGATGGCGTATATGTAGCGATATAACACAACACAATTTTCAATAATCCTTCAGATGACGGGATTACGATGGATGTCATTTCAGTCATTTGCATCGTGGCATGAACCCAGCTATGATAGTGGGTTTCACATAAGTTTGCACTTGAAATAAGCGTTTCCAGTCAACATAATAGCGAAGTGCAGAAGACTTATGTGAAACCCACTGTAGCGTGGATTGACAGTAATGATTGTGTCCTGGACCATTCGGCGCTACAAATACAGAGCAAGTTACCAGGGCTGCCAGATTTTATTTGTTCTTTTTGTCCATCAGAAATTAGTAGGCAAGTCTTAAATTACTTATCATTTTTGGCAATGATCTTATATTGAAAGAGGCCAAAGATCTAGGTACTTGAAAGTATTTTATAGCGATGACATTTGAAGCTACGGTCTAAGATTTTCTTTGACAGTTAATGTAATCAAACACAAGCAAGATCAATATGAAATGAAAATTGTTTTCACCGCTTAAAATGGAATCCTACAGTTTGAAGAGTTTACCTCCAAAATACCGTACATGCAAGCTCCAGATGTGACGGAACTAGTCATCCCAGAACCAGGAGGGTGGATGACATGCCCCAAAATGGAAGTAAATCATCCCGGTTTGGCATATTTTTGCTCTTTAGACCAGTTGATTGTAGCGGCTAAAAAAGATCCTCTACACGATGTAATAGGCAAGAATGATGTCAGCTACACAATATTTAATACCGAAGGGCAAAAGGTATTCCTTGCCGTCCAGGAAAACAAATGCAGAAAATATAACATCAAAGTTTTCAACTTCTACGGAAACGAAGTTATACAACTCAAAAAACGTTTCAAATTGTGCTACAACAAAGCTCGCATCTGGTCACCCCCTGGTAATTTCTTGGGCTCCGTCGAAGAAGTACTATGCAGATGGTCCTGCGTAAAAACGTTCGTTGTTAAAAATGCTCTGCAAAAAGCAGTTTTAATAATACAACGCCGAAAAATTCCGTTTCAATACGACTACGACATTTTCAGTGATGGAGAGAAAGTTGGTCTTCTAACCAATAGATGGCACTTTAGAAATATTTTAAACGTCAAAAGTTTTGGAGTGTCCTTTCCTGTGTTCATGAGTGTCGAATATAAAGTAATGATGCTATGTGCTTGCTTTTTTATCGGTATTTTAAAATATTAAATGTTTTTATACAAACATGAATATCAATAGGAATCCGATTCTTACGCTTATTCATTGATCAAAATAAATAAATAAATCACAGATAATTTCTAAAATAAAGATTTATGAATAAAACAAATCACACGTGGTAGAAATGAAACCTTAAAAAATAAAGGTATTAATTTAATAACGTGTATCAGTTTTAATTATCTTTGAAAAACTATTTTGTACTAAATAAAAATAAAACAGTGGTAACTAACGCCATCTTTTAACATGATATAATATTAAGAGTAAAATGAGCAGCAAGCGCCATCTATCCAGCAATAAAACGAATCTTCTGTCTTGTTCCTCGCGCCGTTTATTAATACAACTTAGCACTTTTTAAAGTAACACGAACATCATTTTCTCCCACGTTAAATCTTATTAATTTATGTGTCTGTCTCTCTTTACTGTCCCTTTTTCGTTTCATCGACTTTCAAATGACAACGATGCTAAAGAATTTCAATCAACGACGATAAATTCATTTTTGGATTTTTGGTAACAACGCAACCCTTACAATTAAATCATGTGCATTCGTCTGGCGTGTTTCCATTTACGTGTTCATTATGAGGCAGTGCTACCTGGAAACGCGCACTAACACAAACTCGTGCTGAATTCGAGACTTTTCTGGTATATATTATAGTGTTTAACCTATGTTCGAGGCACGCGTCCTCCAATCTTCTTTTAAACAAAGTTCTTATAAACCCGTGTTCATGTCGATGCATGTAACTTATGCATGAAGTTCGCACGCAAACCTCGATGGAGGGCATCAATCACCAATACCATTATTGGCCTACCTAAGCTACAAGCTACAAGGGTGGCTCAGGAGGCAAAGCCCCTCGCAATGAAAAAAGCTATAGAATCCAAAACGGAATAGGTTAGGTTAGGTTAGGTTCGTCTTTTTTTACGTTGAAATAGGTACCCCGCGAAGCGGGGTTCCATGGACATTAAAGCGAAGTATAAATTTGTCACATAATTGAATTGAAATTGAACATTTAGTTGCCATAATCACGACAAGTATTGCCTCCTATTGAACACGGAACTAAATACGCCAATTAAGGCTCATGTTCAGGTTCTTCGCAAACCCGTGCGCGGTTGAGGGACTCGTGCCTTGAATTCAGTATGAGTTTAAAAAGAATTAGCGTGACAAACCCGTGCGCGTTTCGAGGCAATACTGCTTCCTCAACGCGTAACCTAAGGGCACGTAAGCGTCCGTCTGTCCGTCCTTCCTTTCATTCAGACCTATCGTTTTAAACCACCAGCCCACCCACACATTCACACGAAACCGATGTTGAAAAGCGTTCTGTCGCGTAGCATGGGGGTTTTTACTTTTTAGCATTCCACCAATTTGATGTTAGATTATACAGCGACGCGACGCCCTCGTCGCCCTCTCTCGCAGCACTGAGCGGCCGGCGGCCGGCGGCGCGGCCATGCGGCCCGTCACACCCGTCCGTGGCGTGGCGTGTCTCCGTGTAGTGCTGTGCAGCGTGACCATTTTTTAATGAGGGAAACTACCAAAGACCAATGATATTATAAAAATAGAGGTAGATATGTTACTAGCGCGCCCAAGATGAAGAGCGTAACTTGGGCTAATTAGCCCAACTGCTCGCAGTCGCTCTGTCAATACTCTGTCGATACGCACGCTTTTATTGTTGCCAGAAATCCTTGAGATTTGACATACAGCGTTAAAATGCCCTCGTGTATTATGCGTAATTGCACTAATTACACAAGTAAAAGAATTAAAATTCATGGAGTAACATACCACACGTCAGTTATCATGATTTATTACATTTTATATAATTTCAATATTTCTCTAACAAAATAAATATGGCGGCATGACAACGCCGGCCGAACATAGCTGCCGTCCTAACGAAGAGTGCAATAAGTCCAGGTTTTGGGCAAATTAACTTTAGACCATATCCTTAACTACATAAGGTCTTAAATCAATTTGCCCAAAAACTGGACTTATTGCACTCTTCGTTAGGACGGCAGATAGGGCGGACATAGATTAACATATACAGAAGTGACGATATATCGATGCTGTCCCCATTTGTATGTTTATTGTTAAGTACAGAGATAATTTTCTCACGAGTACACGTACCTATTGTAATAAAGCCGTACCGTATTAGTATCGAGTATTGTATATAGCCTAACATAAAGAAATTCATGAATAATCTATACTAATATATAAAGAGAAAAGATTTGATTTTTTGTTTGCATTGAATAGGCTCCGAAACAACTGAACCGATTTGAAAAATTCTTTCACTGTTGGGAAGCTACACTATTCCCGAGTATCATAGGCTATATTATATTTTCAAAAAAATTAGGGATTCTTAATAAAACTCCAATAATGTAACCCAAGGTGTAAAAAAATAAGAAAACCGAAGCAAAGCGAGGGCGGTTACTCGTATAATATAAATTAAAAAGTATATAATACTTAAAACTATTTTGTATCCGTCGATAAGCAAATAGAAAAATTTAACCCTTATTGTAAAAATATTCGTATAAAATATATATAATATAGTAACCCTTAGTGTAAATATATATTAGATGTAAAGTATGTATTGATGAGTTGTTTACATGCAATAAAATTGGTTTCATAAATTAATCGTATTCGTATTGAGTACGTCTTTCACCATACGCAATTAAGGTTCAACCACAGTAAAGGAATCAGAATAAATAAAATGCTATGTAATAAGTTAATGAATAACACGCCATACCTACTGCTTAGGCTGACATATACATGAAAAAGGTCGTGGTCCCTATAAGTTAGCGTATTTACTTTATTCGTAAATGTGTCACCATATTTAATATTTCATCACCGAAATCCCAAAATATTGCATAAAATAGTTTTGAAATTACAACTTCCTTCCTTAAGTTTATTTTTAGGTACTTTCAATCTACTGACTGTACTGAATTTGTTAGTCTTTGCCGAAGCCAACCAATCAAATCATCTGCACGATAACACAATATAAGAATCTAACAGTAACGTAACTCGGGCCGATTCTCGAAAAACTTGCCTACGCGTCGCCGCGCGCTAGGGCTGTCCGCCGACAGTATTTTAATTTTATCAAACGACTTGAGTTTCTTAGTAGTTTTGTATTTAAAAATGTTATATTTTCTATTTCAATAAATGCAATTCATTGTAAATAAAAAGGAAGTGTTCCATAAAAGTATATGTTGTGTTTTTATTAGTACTGTGAAGGTTCGTAAGCCTTCAGTATTGTATTAGAGACAGAGACTCTTAGGGCAGGGTAAGGTTCTTCGGTGGACTTATGAAAAATAAACAATTTAGGTACCTACTTATTGCAATACGTACTTGTTTTTATTTATTTTTTATTTATCCTACATGCACTGATCTCCTTCGGCAGGACCGAAGACCTTGAATACAATAATTTGATTTCTTATTAATAATTACAATACAATAATAAAGTTAATATTAATCAATAACGCAATAATTATACAATACCTACTACCTAAGTTACTTACCTACAATAATTATATATACCTACCTACAAGTACGTATTATATATTATTATATATTATATTATATTATATAATATTATATATACTATATAATACGTACTTGTAGGTAGGTATAAAAATAGTGTCTTACCTTTCGGAGTCTCCAGGTAACGTAAACAATGATATTCCTGGGTGACTTAATGTCGAATTAAAGCACCCAAAAACAACACAATAATGTCTACTATTTCTGTTGCCTTTTTCTACTGCCATCTTAAGTTAAATTTTTATAAATCCACAGCCGCACACGACCATACAGCTCAACCAGAGTAGAAAATTAAAAAAGTTTGTTATTTGTACCGACCGGACCGTGGTACAAGCTCCGCTCGTTCGCCTGTCGGCAATCGCCACGCAGCGGCCGCTGTTGCCTACATATCGCACGCGTATTCGGATGTGCGTAGGTATAATGCGCGTTTCGGCCGTTTGTATGAAGAGCGACTACTGTTAGATTCCTGTATTGTGACGATAATCTCCACAATACTGTGGAAATGGGCAGAGTTGCCTACTCTAAATTTTTTTCGATATCTTCACAGTTTTTAGTTTAGACCACCAAAATTAAATCTAGTTTAAACTGAAAATCAAGAGGATGTGCAGATTGAAAACAAGTCAGTTTTAGTAGAAATTGTTAAGATTTAAAGTTGATTTACGAATATAAGTATAATTTTCTTAACGTAATATTAAGTTGTTTTGCACAATTTTATTTGTTGGCAACACTGGTCAACGTTTGGCTACGCGAACGACAAACACTAGCTGTCTTTTTCACTATTATAGTTTTAGTAAAGCTATCCCTTTTACATAATTTACCAATGTAGTGATTGCCTGATTGGTGTAGGGAAACAAAAGATAAACGTGTGTGTGTTTCGGAACAAATTTTTCGGTTGATTTGTAAGGGCATAACGTATCTATACTAAAACATCATTGCCAAAGACACTGCTAAAATCTACTGAAATCTACTAGGTCACATTTTAAAATCTGTTAATAATTTTTAGAGTGATATTTGAGCTGTTTTGGGTAGATACGATTTGAAACAAAACATAATTTTGTTAATGAACCCTACATTCTGCACTATGCTCTTTCATAAACGCAATTCTTGCTAAAATTTTAGAATTACAAACTTTACAATAAGCATTATTGTCATCACATAAATTTTTAAGCCACTTTGAAAATAATGGGTTTTTTCAAAGTAAAATAAAAATAAGGTAAGTATGATAATGATAAGGTAAGTATCGTATCTTCTTTTCGTTTTAAATTACATAAATGTATGATTCCACGAAAGCGAACAACACAAATGAACGAAAACGACTAAATAAAACTGTGTTGTCTATCATTATAGGAGCAACTTAAAAATGATCTAAGTTAAAAGTTTATTTTCTTTATCTATTGGAAAATTAAATTCAGTTTGCTATGGCCACAGTTATTCATTCAATAATAAGGTAATCCTCCAAATCACTTTCGTGGCAACTGTAAAATTAAACCTTTTTGGACATGGATGCTTGGTTTTAAGCCTAATATTCTTTGATAACGAATTAATACCAAAACCTACCGATGTGTTTCTCATTTCTACTAAATTCTACTATGATATTTTATCCTACTAGATTATCATCTTATTTGATTCAAATCTACTAAAAAAGTAGAAATCTACTAAAAGTGGTCACCCTCACGCTGGCGCTGTGTGGCCGGGCGACGCGCTGCGGCGTCATGTTAAAAAAAAAGAAGTGGCAGTACTGGCAGTATGTTTTCATGGAAAATAGGTGTATGAAACTATGCTGAGGGCAGTACCTAGCTTATTTTTATTACATTCAATCATATATTTCGGTTGGTAAATGCTATCGACTTGACGTAATAAAGTATTATATATATTTTATGGGTAGTAAATAAAACGACTTTTTTAATCACTTAATATTAATTTATTACTCGTACGCACTTAAATCAAAAATCTTACAATCAGTCTTCTATTGAAAAATATTGAGGTAATCTTACAGTTAACGCGAGAAACTAAACCATAACTTAACGCCTCTTCTTTTTCTGCGGAGATTTCACTTCTTCTTCAGCTTCTCCATTGGGCATTTCCTCTTCCTCATGAGCCTTCCTTCTTACTGGTCCAGTCTGAGCAATGGGTACTGACCTCTCTCCTTCCGCAAGACTCGGGGTTTTTGGTGCCGTAACTATTAGGACTCCATCTGAAGACAATTTAGATTCCACAGATTCTGGGTTACAACCTTCTGGTAGTGCATAGCGTCGCTTAAACTGGCGGGAAATGTAACCATGCTCATCCTTTTTCTCTTCATGCTTGCCTTCAATTATGACATAGGCGTCACTGGTCTTCACAGAAATCTCATCGGGCGAGAAATGCTGGACGTCCAAGTTTACCTGGAACTTATCTTTGTCCGTTTTTATCGTGGAACCGGCGTCCTTTTCCAAGAAAGACAGGTTACGCCACGGACGCACGTAATGGCGATGCCGCGGCCGCAGAATAGGTCTGTCGAATACATCCATTAGATAATCATCCGGTGACAAATCCAATCCGAAAAGCTGGTCTCTGAGTCTCCTTGGCCGTAATTCTAAATCGATTAGTGACGGTAGTAGCGCCATTGGAGAAATTATATACTTGATACTTCTTAGATACTTGTAAATCGCAGGAAAAATTCTGAAAATCGCTTAGAAGCTCTCCTTAGGCTCTGTAATAGTTCTGTATCGCGTTAGTTCAATATACTGCCGCTGGTAGCGTCGAGCGCTGCTTTTATATCTGCAAACGTTCCACACTTATCTAGAAAAGTTGAGATTGTTCTTGAATGTGTGCGTCATCTAGTAACAAGTAGCAAAATCTATTACAATACATTAACAGCTTCAGAGTTAGTGCTAGCTACTGGATAATAGATGGCGTTGTAGTTATTAATATTTTATTATACAGAGTTTGATAATTACCATTAATATGAATTAATATCTTGAAAAAATGTTTTTTCATAGTTCACAGATTAGTTTACTTACAAGATGATAATAAAAGTGCCATTTATAATTAAACAAGTTTGAGGCATATGAGGTGAGTTGTCATTGTAGTTAAATAGTTCACAAAATTATCTTTAGATGGCGCTACCTACCGTTATTTCATTATTTTGACCAAACATTGACGAATTTGAAAGACCACCGATCCAGAAGTTTCCAGAAAAATATTTTAACGAACTGCACTCCTTATAAAAATATAGATAATATGTTGCCTACCTAGTAACTATCTTAAGTAGGCCTTTTTTGTATCAACTACATAAGTACATACATACTACCTACCTACATAATTTACCTAATCACAATGCATGGTAGGTAATTGGAATAATTTACAAAATCAAGTTCAATGGCTAACAGTTACTCGGAGTATCTACATACAACCTACAGAATATTGAAGCTTTCAATAATAATGTGATTACCATATAAAAATATTTTTCAGTCCCACCACCTATAAACCCCAGTAGTAATTTTAATGGTAGCGGCCATGCAGCAGCCATGCAGCGGCCATAAAAACCAAAACGAATAGGGTTGACCCCCTTGGCCCTAGTAAAATATTATTTTTTATGGTCGAAAACTGGTCGAACAACCAACTTGGTGCTCTAGACATCTGCATCAGTAAATAACACCTATTCTCACACCTATTGTAACACCTGCGACCTGCGTTGCGGCCAAGAAAAAATAGAGAAAAAAGGAAGAATGAACTGCGCCTATTGTGTATTTATTTCGTAGGTATTGCATAGATTACATATAATAGATGAAATACCTACCATACATTTGTATTCGATATTTGTTCCGTATTTTTGGTTAGGTTTGTGTTATGATATTTTTATAACTAGCTCCTTTGGGTGTTTCTCCAGTTTAGACAATATTTGCGCATTTTTTTCGATAAACGCTAAATTTCATTTTTATTTGGATTTGATCCCGTTATGGTTTTTGGCGTAACTTCATTTAATAGATAACCAAAAGGCACGTATATACTCAAAACATTGAAAGAGTTATTGCCATTTAAAATATGTGACGAGCTACGGTAATGAACCCTATACTTGGTAATGAATCTTTGAGTGTATGGTGATGAAATATTAAGACAAGGTAATGATAAAAAATAATGTATTCATTGAAAAAAACATATTTTAAATAATAATAATTTATATTGTTAAATTAAAAACATAATAAGAAATTATCCTACGTTAATTAAATAATTTTTCTGACACATCAGCCTTCCAAGTTACAATTAAAATCAATATCAATGATATCAGTTTATGTACATCAATGATATGCTTGACATCGGGGATATTCATTGCTATGCTGATGACGGTACGGGTCATGCTCATTATACAGGCCGAGCAAATCTTTCTCGGATGCAGATTGAGGAGAAGATGATAAAGCTTGTATCTAAAGTCGAGACATCTCTGGAGCGGGTCTCGGAATGGAGTAGACTAAATTTAGTCCATTTCAACCCCGAGAAACCGCTCAAAATGTATCATAGCACCACAGTTCCAGAACATTCTTCGTCTTGTCGATGATCCCAAGCTTACAGACGGACTAGAGTTGCTGGAAATGAGGAGGCTCTCTGCGTATTCTACCGTTAGTATAATGGGGACTGTTCTGATGAACTGTTTGTTTTAATGCCTGCGGTTAATTTTCGTCACCGCACATGACGGTGTACCAGGTTCCATCAACACCACCTATATACCTGGCGTTCGTCCACATTTCGGTTTTCGCGTAGTTTTCTACCCCGCACGTATACTATCGAATGAATTTCCTGCATCGGTGTTCTCTTCAAACTATGATATGGAGTCCTTCAAGAAGCGGGTCTATCATTTCCTTCTAGGCCGGCAACGCATTGGTGATGCCCTCGGTGTTACTAATGTCCATGGGTGGCGGTGATCACTTACCATCAGGTGACCTGTCTGCTCGTTTGTCTGAATTTATTTCTACTATTTCTTTTCCTTTTTTTGTGTTACCTTGTTTCTTGGTCATATTTTTTCCTCTTCTCAGAAGTTCTTTCCCAGTGTTAATTTATTATCTGTTATCTTGTTTTATATGTGTTTATAAGTATCTTCAACTTCTTGCATTCTTTTTTAAACTGCTAGGTTCGTTTTTCAGTCTTTGTACATCTTTGTCTCTTCGTTATCGTAAATGTCTAATTTTACCCTAATCTAACCTTATTTTGAAAATGTTATCAGTTTCGTTTTCGTTACTGACTGTACCAGTTCCTTTTACAGCAAAATTTAACGGAACTGATCCAAGAGCATCACTTATACTATCTTCTCTATGCTCATCTTGGATTTTTTCAATACCTTTTCAATACCTTTGTCAATTTCTTTCTCCAGTTTTATTTATTTACTATATATTTCGTGCTGTTTGTTCTACATCTTCTGCGTCTATTCCTTTGAGTAAAAGGGGGGGGGGGGGTTTAAATATATGATGCTAACATTTTTTTGAGATTTTCTCAAGTATCTTGCTTTTTCTTTTTCAATATTGCACAATTCTTCATTTTCTTTTAAATCAGCATAGCTTTTACGTTTTTCTATTCTTCTTCTAGCTAAAATTTCCTCTTTTGTCTTCTAAAAGGTTACGGTAAACGACGGTAATGAACTACACGGCAATGACAAATTCATACATTTGGGTTATTATACATTTTTCTGTAAGCAGTATATACTTCAAACACTTTTAAAATTTAAATTGAACCAAAATCGAATGGATTGATGTAAGAACGAGATAAAAATTTCAAATACATACCATATATTACGTGGACTTGTAATGAAACACAAACTGGACCAAACACGGTTAACACCCAAATAATCGAGTTTTTTGGCGCGGAATTTTTCGTAATTCTTACTACTGCTACATTAGCCGATCGACTGAAGTGCGGGGAGGCGGTGACATACTACGTGGCGGTATGATCAAGTGTTTTTGCTTCGTAAAATCGAATTGTAGTGATGGTTCTGGTGATGAGTTTTGCAGCGTGACAAAAGTTTGGAAACGCTTTTGTTAATATTTTATACCTTAAATTACGTTTTTGTTTATAATTACGTAATAAATTATAAACGAGTTATTAGGCACAGTTGGCAAATGTACGTTATTTGCGCTAGATTTACTGAAATTCTGTTAAATATGCGAAGTCTAGCAATGGAAAAGGTCCCTGTAATGAGTTTTGATGTTATTTTCTTTAAAAATATACATAATTTACATATAAATTGTATAAAATAAACGATGCGCCTATTAAAGTACATAGGTATATATTTTATAAAATTATTGAAAGGAGTCTAAAACTAAGTTTAAATTTGTTATTCACAAGAAATAGTACATTTGGTATAGTTTGAATATTCACCCCTTTGTTGAATAGGTTGAATTTACGTCTCTGAAAATGAATTTGTCAACACTCGTTTCGATTACAGCCAAGTTCCATGATCCATGTGCGAGCTTAAAATATCGGCTTCAAAATACGCAGACTGGAGCGATCTAGAACGATTAAAATACCTGTTAATGTGCTGTAATATTGATGATTATAATTATTGACTAGCTGACCCGTCGAACTTCGTATCGCCTAACAAACTGTTTTTTTCTATAATAAAAGTAGCCTATGTTACTCCTTGTTACATCAGCTATCTGCCAGTGAAAGTCCTGTCAAAATCAGTCCAGCCATTTCAGAGATTAGCCGGAAGACAGACAGACAGACAGACAGACAAAAATTGTAAAAAATTTTGTTTTGGTATATGTACCGTGTATACATCGAAATGCACTTAATAAAAAGCGGTTGGTTATTTTAATATTACAAACAGACACTCCAATTTTATTATTTTTTATAATAATTAGTATTATTTTTTAATCAATTCACAAGTTACAATTACATGCCTACTTATTATTTATTTTTTATGGTCTGCCTCGTCTGCCTGCTACTTTGTTGGGTACCAAATTAATACCAACTAAAGAATTAAATATACATATTCTCAAAAATGTGTTCTGGATTCTGACTAATCATGATTGTGACTAAGTACAATTCTGAGTCATGTAAGATACCTATCATCATAATCACAGTGTTACACTTACAAGAAATTATAGTATTATAATCAAATCGTTTTAGGTTTTAAACTAAATTACGAATGGTTGAAACAACGTTGAAAACAAATAATAATACTTACCTACTGAAATACTGTGAAATACTGAAAAGCGCTTCAGAATTTTCCAGAGCACTCCAGGATGATTACTTAAAACCGGATTATAAACAATACTCGTTTATTTATTTATTATTCTTTTTTACCGTAAACTCCATAATTATATTAATTTTAGCTAAAATGTTATGTAAATAAATTTACAGCACCTTACAGGTAATTTTTCATTTATTTCAACCAACCTATTCAATAGATTCCAAAAATTTACATCGGTTTATTTGAATATGAATTTCATTAAAATACATTATTTATGAAAACGATTTGAAATTAAAATCGAAAGCATTGAACTGAGGAAGTGAGGAATATGGCAAAAAAAATGTGAGCGTATAACAGCAGGTTGTTATTGGAAATTTACTCTAATGCGAAAGAATTAAAGTTCATTTTAAATGCTTTGCCTAGTAATTTTTATCGTGGTTGGTTCATTGGTTGTTCTCATGTGTCTAAACTAACCTGAAAGAAATCCATAAGAACTACAAGAAAATTGTAAAATAGACTAAAATATTTTTAGTAATACATCTGCCAACGAGGTCAAAGAATTGAAGTAACTATGTAAATGTTTGAAAATCAAAATATTGTAAATTTTAGGTTAGATTTCACACGCCGGCGCCGGTAGTAATATGATTCAAATTTCAATTCATTATAGGCATTTCAATGAATGGAAATGATGATGCAAGTCGCATTGAATATTATAATATTTTTGAAAATAAGCAAATTAGGTTAAATTTGCTAATACCGAGTACCTAGTTTAGAACGATATTACTAGGTTTTATTAGTTATATCTATTTCAGATTAGGTATACGTAACTAAAATAGGTCAAGTGGCTAGCTAGATTTCTAGGGTAATCTAGTCTAGATAAGTGAGTACTTCGGTATTCTAATGTCCCTGTGCTGCAATGTGCAGCTAGGCTATTACATCTATTCGCAACTTTACAATCTTGTCTTTTCTTTGTTAGGTCTCAGATCAACTGTAGGAACAATTCGTAAATCCTTACATGACTTGCAATTTTAGTTTCTAATAGGCACTTAAAATAAGTAAGTATGGCCTAATTCTCCCATCGGATTCATCGGTTTTCATAAAGAATTAATTAATTTTCTATGTGATAGTTAATGGATAGTTATCATAGACGTAGGTAATAACAATTATACCTATTTTGTATAATTGAATAATTCTATTAGAGCGGTTCGTAGCTCATCATTGACTTTCTTTAACCCAGACATTTGAAAAGGAATTTCGCATCTCCTGGCCTACTTATCGTAAGAATAGAATAGAAATGCTTTTCATGTTAATGACCTGAGTGATTAAAAATATATGCAAAATGTAAGCATTGAATAGGGCTTTTAATTTAAGTACTTTACAATAAAATAACATCGTAATGACCAAAAGCTTTATTTTACGTGCGACACTTTTTCGCTTCTAATTTGAAAATAAAAGTCAGCGTGCACATCCCTAAAATCATTCATTTTTTAAAAACTATCATTGCATGCATTGGTTTCCACCAATACTCATATTACAATTTCCCGCCAATGTCATATTCTTGTTCCTTCATTGATCCACACTGTTCTATCTTTCTTGATCCATCCAAAAGAAAATGCAGTCGCCACAGAAAATTTAATCAATACCGCTTTGAAACATCTAGAAAATCTACCGGTCGTACATAGATACAATAATTCCGGATGTTAGCAGCGCCATTGCGACGAATAGCAATACCATTCAACCGGAAGTGGTCAGAATATTCTAGACGAAATCATTATGTTGCTGAATTAAACACTTTTTTGAATGGAAGTACCAAACGTGTTCATATATTTGTAAAACAAATGCTATAAACAATGTAATTAATAAATAATTGGTTATGATTTTATTCAGAAAATTACTTTATGAGCACTTTTTGTAGATTGTTCTCGAATGTTCCAGAAAGTTCTACGAAAAGGACGGCAATCGATTGTGGCGCCATCTAGTGTTGGGCAGCACACACTATAATAATGGTGCCGATGTACGCAACCTTTTTCTGTCATCATGATTTTGATGTATGGGCTGCATGTTTTGATACATTTGTAAGATTTTAATATTATTAATATTATTAATGAACCATTTCCCTGTTATGTCAAAAGAACTGATTATACAAACTTTCCAAGCAAATTGTGAACCGATAATTTCGTAAATGAGTTAATTAGTAAAATTCATTAATTATTATTATCTCGGTTCATATTATCTCGTTTACTGTTTTCATAAATAATAAAAAAGTGGAATATTAATACTTACTTTTTATAGGTTTTATACATAAAGCACAAGTTTCAAAAATTATATCAGGTTGAATTTGAAGGTGCTAACAATTATTATTACTTCTTAATTTTGAATCAAATCAACAAAATAAATAGTCACACAATTTGGTATATAATTATTATAAGCTACTGCAACCCATGGATTTCTATGAAAACCATTATTAAACCTACAACTTACTACTATTTGACTGTCAAATAAGCATTGTTACTTCTGAAAATGTAATTGGTATGACTAATTTTAAATTTGTAAATATTTCCTTATTACTGTTCTTGTGTATGTTACTTACACAATTAACAGTGTAAAGGTGGTTTTGCGTTAGGAAAATAGTACAAATTATTGTACCCTAAAGCTCAAGAAAATATTACTAAATAGTTACATTACATTATGCAACGTAACTAACACCCACAACATTATTCTGTCTGCAGGTCTGCAGGAAACAAAATGGCTTTTGATGTGGCCAATAGCGATCCTGAGTAATATTGAGACCGTGTAAAGGTCTTGTCCATTATTATTATCAGAAATCATGTCGATATCATATAATATTATCAGAGATTTAAACTATATTAAACTATTTGATATATATATCATACTTAAGTAATGAAATTAATATTTGTCGTCACTATTTTTTTTATTTATGTTGATGAAGCAGGAATCAAATATTTAAAACTACTAAACCATATATTATGCAATTTAGATTAAAATAAATCATCTATAAATTGTTCTCTAAAAAAACGAATTGCACAAAGTAGCACAATTTTTTGTTATTCATTGCCAACGGTTGCGACTCCCTGAAATTTAGGGCGCGAAATCCAGAAATTTCTACTCGTTCATAGATGTCGTGCGCGCGCCGAGTCTATAAAAGCAATTGAAGTCTTCGCTCAGCGTCATTTGAAAAATACAAGCGAGAAGAGTCTAGTGTTTTACGCTGCGAAATCCACGTGCTATTTAACCGCGTTTACCAGTCAAATTGTGAAGTCAGTTGAAAGAATTAAGAATTGCATATAAGTGAATCAAATAATCAAGATGCCGGAAGAAATGCAGACCCAGTCGGGCGAGGTGGAAACCTTCGCCTTCCAGGCGGAGATCGCTCAGCTCATGTCGCTGATCATCAACACGTTCTACTCGAACAAAGAAATCTTCCTCCGAGAATTGATCTCAAATTCGTCAGACGCCTTGGACAAGATCCGGTATGAGTCGCTAACTGACCCATCGAAGCTTGACAGCGGTAAGGAATTATACATCAAGATCATTCCCAACAAAAGCGAAGGCACCTTAACTATCATCGACACCGGTATTGGTATGACCAAGGCCGATCTCGTCAACAACTTGGGTACGATCGCGAAGTCTGGCACGAAGGCCTTCATGGAGGCGCTGCAGGCGGGAGCTGACATCAGCATGATCGGTCAGTTCGGTGTAGGTTTCTACTCGTGTTACCTCGTGGCCGACAAAGTGACCGTACACTCGAAACACAACGACGATGAACAGTACATGTGGGAGTCTGCCGCCGGTGGATCCTTCACAGTCCGCCCGGACCCCGGCGAGCCGCTGGGCCGCGGTACCAAGATCGTTCTTCACGTGAAGGAGGATTTGGCGGAGTACTTGGAAGAGAACAAGATCAAGGAAATCGTCAAGAAACACTCGCAGTTCATCGGCTATCCCATCAAGCTGATGGTGGAGAAGGAACGCGAGAAGGAGCTGTCCGACGACGAGGCTGAGGAAGAGAAGGAAGAAGAGAATGAGGAGGACAAGCCCAAGATTGAGGATGTAGGAGAGGATGAGGATGAAGACACTACTAAGGAAAAGAAGAAGAAGAAGAAAACCATCAAGGAGAAGTACACGGAGGACGAGGAGCTGAACAAGACGAAGCCGATCTGGACTCGCAACGCCGACGACATCACCCAAGATGAGTATGGCGACTTCTACAAATCCCTTACCAACGATTGGGAAGACCATTTGGCCGTGAAGCACTTCTCGGTCGAAGGTCAGCTGGAGTTCCGTGCTCTCCTCTTCGTCCCCCGCCGGGCACCCTTCGACCTGTTCGAGAACAAGAAGCGCAAGAACAACATCAAGCTGTATGTCCGCAGGGTGTTCATTATGGACAACTGCGAGGACCTCATCCCGGAGTACCTGAACTTCATTAAAGGTGTGGTTGACAGCGAAGACTTGCCTCTAAACATCTCTCGTGAGATGCTGCAACAGAACAAGATCCTCAAAGTCATCAGGAAGAACTTGGTTAAGAAATGCTTGGAGCTCTTCGAGGAACTCGCCGAGGACAAGGAGAACTACAAGAAGTTCTATGAACAGTTCAGCAAGAATCTGAAGCTGGGTATCCATGAGGACTCTCAGAATAGGTCAAAACTGGCAGACTTGCTCCGCTACCACACATCTGCTTCTGGAGATGAAGCTTGCTCGCTCAAAGAATATGTATCGCGAATGAAGGAGAACCAGAAACACATCTACTACATCACCGGTGAGAACAGGGATCAGGTAGCCAACTCGTCCTTTGTTGAGAGGGTTAAGAAGCGTGGCTATGAGGTAGTGTATATGACTGAGCCCATCGATGAGTACGTAGTCCAGCAAATGAGGGAATATGATGGCAAGTCGTTAGTCTCTGTAACCAAGGAAGGTTTAGAACTCCCTGAAGATGAGGAAGAGAAGAAGAAGCGTGAGGAGGACAAAGTCAAGTTTGAGAACCTCTGCAAGGTCATGAAGAACATCCTAGACAACAAAGTTGAGAAGGTTGTTGTATCGAACAGGCTCGTCGAGTCTCCTTGCTGTATTGTAACTGCACAGTACGGTTGGTCGGCAAACATGGAACGTATCATGAAGGCCCAGGCTCTCCGTGACACATCAACCATGGGTTACATGGCTGCGAAGAAGCACCTTGAGATCAACCCTGACCACTCCATTATTGAGACGCTGAGGCAGAAGGCCGAAGCGGACAAGAATGATAAGGCTGTTAAGGACTTGGTCATCCTGTTGTACGAGACTGCCCTGCTGTCATCCGGTTTCACCTTGGACGAGCCTCAGGTTCATGCTTCAAGGATCTACCGCATGATCAAGCTGGGTCTTGGTATTGATGAGGAGGAGCCTATCCAGATTGAGGAGGCCAGCGCTGGTGATGTACCACCCCTAGAAAGTGATGCTGATGATGCGTCGCGTATGGAGGAAGTAGATTAATCTCTAAACCGCCTATTTATTAGCCATTTGTGATAGAACTCGATTGCATCTGGATGTTTTTTTTGTGCACTGGTGTACAGCCAAAGACTGATTTAGTTCAACCAATTCCATTAATTAATTAATAATTAATTAATAATTACTTAATAACAAATATAAACTTATGTTTAACAATTCTTGTTTTTTATTCCCATTCCTGGTGTTATAACCGTTTGATTCATAGCTAGCTTGTATTACAGAAAATACTGAACAATATTTTATTTTCATATCTGTAGGAAAATGGAATGATGTTAAAACTTTAAAAATACCTACATGTATATTTCACACTTTATTTTACACTAATCGAAATGGCAAATGGGACACGATGACGAAATTTATTTTTGAATTTTCTAACAGTATATACCTAGTGTTAAAACTATCGATAGTATCGTTGCAAATAAAATCTACAGTATCGATACTATCGATTGTTTTGAACTAAACTACATTACTGTTACATACCTAATACTATTGCAAATTGTTAAACTATCGATAGTCCAAAACTATCGATACGGTCGGTTTTATTTGCAACAATACTATCGATAGTATCGATACTATTGATAGTTTGTTATTAACGAAGTACCTACAATACTATCGATAGTATTGCACTCATTCGATAGTATTGCCTTGTTCTGTGTTATCGATACTATCGATAGTCTTACGATTGGTTGGCTATCGATAGACTATCGATTAATCATCGATAGTCGATAAGTCGACTATCGATCGGCAACACTAACTAAAGTAGGTTTAGGCGCAAAATGTCCGATTCGCATAATGTCCGATCGCCCTATTCGCAAAATGTCCTTTTCTCAGAATGTCCTTTTCGCATAATGTTCCAATTCGCAAAATGTCCTTTTCACTTATCATTAGGGGCCACCGTCCATTTTTTTCCGTTTGTTTTTTTTTAATATTGTTTTTTTTTTTTGTTTTTTTTTTTAAATATTGATTTTTAATATTGTTTTTTATTTTATAGTTTTTTATTTTTGCTTTTTTTTTGAAATTTCTTTGATTTTATTTTGTTTATTTTTTTAATTTTTTTTTGCAATTTTTTTTATTATTTTTTTTTGAATATTGCAATTTGGAAGTTTTTTTTTTTATTTAATATACATATAATTATCACATTCACAACACGTACATTCGCTTTGGTTCGCAGCGTTCTACACGCGCCGAAAATATTGAGACGAGCGGCGCTTTGCACCAGTTGCCGGGGCGCCTCGTGACAAAACAATATAAAAAAAAAACAATTAAAAAAACAGTATTAAAAAAATATTCTAACAATATCCAATATATAAAATTCTCGTGTCACGCTTTTTTGAAGTTGAACTCCTTCGAATCGGCTCGACCGATTTTCGTGAATCTTTGCGTGCATATCGACTAGGGTGGAGAATCGGACATCTATTTTTTATCCCCATACCCCTAAAAATTTTTTGGGAGAACAACGTTTGCCCGGTCAGCTAGTAATAAATATAATAATAAATTATTTATTCAAAACGAGCGTTTTTAAAAACGCGCGTGACGTTTTTCGTGACCGTCGTTTTTGTGTCACCGACCGTTTTACAATTCTTAAATTTCACTCTCATTTTTTTTCCATTTATTTCATAACGAGCCTACGATCGGACATTATGCGAAAAGGACATTTTGAGAAAAGGACATTCTGAGAAAAGGACATTTTGCGAATCGGACATTCTGCGAATAGGACATTTTGCGTCCGTCGGACATTTCGCGAAAAGGACATTTTGTGCCTAAACCCTAAAGTAGTGTTGCCGAACTATCGATATTAAAACTATCGATAGTTTACATCGAAAATCATGTACCCTATCGATAGCACAGAACAAGGCAATACTATCGAATGAGTACCATCGATACTATCGATAGTATCGTTGCAAATAAAATCTACAGTATCGATTTCGATACTATCGATTGTTTTGGACTAAACTACATTACTGTTAAAACATACCTAATACTATTGCAAATTATTGGTAAACTATCGACAGTCCAAAACAATCGATAGTATCGATAGTTTGTTATTAACGAACTACAATACTATGGATAGTATTGCACTCATTGTAGTTCGTTAATAACAAACTATCGATACATACCGAATACTATTGCAAATTGTTAAACTATCGATAGTCCAAAACAATCGATAGTATCGATAGGGTACATGATTTTCGATGTAAACTATCGATAGTTTTAATATCGATAGTTCGGCAACGCTACTTGTCATTGTAACAAAATATGAAACAAACAATGAATATTGGTAACCAATTATTTATTTACCAATTCGTTACTTTCTACTTGTTCCAGAACTAAGAGACTTCTTAAAGTTCAATATAGTTGTTAATATTTCTATCCTTAGTCGAAGTTTATCTTCTGTAGAAAACTCTCTAATAGACGGAAGAAGAGAAGAAAGAAAGCATTCATCTTCATCTAAATCGCTAAATCTCACTCTTGTTTTTGGTATGGTTGCTTGTGTATGGTCATCATCACTTTTTTGACTTACTTTTTTTTTCTTTTTATTTGGAGGCGTGCAATCACTATTAATCCGATTTATTGATCCATCGCTTAACTCATCGTGTTCTGACATTCTCTCGATCTCAAGCATTGTTTCCGCTTTGATCGTTAGTGGTAGGGGCTCAGCAATTACTTTTTCCTGTGTCATAGAATATCTGGACTCTGAATTATCATCGGCACTTTGGTTTGACACATCAGAGCCGTGGTTATTTTCTAACATCGACTCATCTGCGATTGTATGTTCTTTGGTAAATGGTAACAAAAACAGTAGGTCATCAAAGTAAATGTATCTCCTCTTTTTTTTTAATCTTTCTAAGACTCCTTCATTGTTGATTGTATTTATTCTCAGTTCTCTTCTGAAACATGTCCTTAATGAGTTCCATTTTTTCACAACTTCTGTTTCTGTAAATTAAATTACTTAACATTGAATTTATAGAATCCAATCATTGTGCATGTACAGTGCTACCAAGCTATCTGTGGTAACGCCGGAACTGGGTGGCTCATCAGTAAAGTAACTTATCTCTCAATTTTTCTTTACATTACAAAAAATATCTGGCAGAATGTATCGATATCCTTAGCTGCTAGAGCGAGAATGTGCAACTAGCAAGTCGACAATATTTTTGAAAGTTATTTATAATCAGGGTTACCAACTTAGGGGTTTTCCCCCCAAATTTAGGGAGTAAATATGTAAAATGGGATTTTTTAGGGGTCTTATAATATGTTTAGGTTTATTTTTAGGGTTTTTTTGAATCTTCATATTTTTTATTTATTGATCAAAATAAAGATGTAAGAGGCCCTGGAACAAACTAGCCAATTAAAGGAGACTGGGCCTTTTTGGCGTTTAAATATAGGATAGCAGATTATTCTACAATCTGGAAAAAGAAAAATCTAAAAATGTTTTTTTGTGAATTTACCTTACAAAATGAATCAATATTGTAATCAGAATTGATTTATTTGTAAGAATTCATAAATGAAGAAACAAGAAGTTAATTATTATCAACATATTTTATATTAAAAATCATTTTACTTAAAGGCATAGAAATACATGCATAATTTATAAATAAATATATGTATTTTTTTTACTATTTACTATATTCCCAAAAAAAAATTTTAGGGGGATTTTCCACTAATTTCCCCTAAAATCGCCATTTTAGGGGTTTTATTTTTAGTTTTAGGGATAAAATATTTTTGAGAGTTGGTAACACTGTTTATAGTATTCTATATGAAAAAAAAAACCAAAGAAATACATATTTTAACAGGCATAACTCACCAAACTTCATTTTATGTTTCGGGTTCAATGAATCCCAGACCTCTGGAGTCACTAATTTGCTGCACACTTCATGCCATAGTTGTTTTTTTAATCGGCGATCGTGATATTCCTTGCGTGATGTGTCGTATAATGTAGGTCTTTTTCGAACTTCTACGATTAATACATCTATGTCCACATCCATCATGGCGAATTGGTTATTATCAATTGTATGCTGGTCTAGTAAGTAAATAGAAAGACAAATCTATTTTGTTTCCACAGACTAAAGTCTACTAACCGAGCCGACCGAACCGAGCTCCGTGAGATGATGTATTTACAATTTTCATGCTCGGCAAATGTCGGAAGTAGTCGTGCGCGTTGCGTTGCGTTATTGAAGCTTTTGAAGGGGAGAGAGCGAATAAGGTGATGTGAAGTATGCTCTGACTCTCTCAAACACGGACGTTTTGCTCGGCGCGATGCGATTTGGTCCGCGGACGAACGAAGTGACGACAAGATTGCGTAGGTAGGCGTGGGTGTTTTATTTGGTGTGATTGTGATTTTTGAAGATCTGGACGAATAAAGTACTAAGGCGTTACAAGTTACAAATTGCTTATAATTTTTGTATTACGTAATTATGATTTATGTTATATAGATATGGATAAGCAAAAATTATTATTCCCGAGTTATGTTGGTGTAACAACCCTAGCCATAAGATTTAATCATGTAATTAGGTTTAAGATTACTTATATCAACAATCTCACCTCATGCATTTATTAATTAAAATATTCAGTTCTGTCTAACACTCGGGCCTGACCGGTCGTATTTTATTTCTTTTTAAAAACCCTTGCGCTAGGACCCGATACCTAACTGGCGCAGTCGGTAGGATTCGCGAATCAATTAACGATACCTAACTGGCGCAGTCGGTAGGATTCGCGAATCAATTAACGATACCTAACTGGCGCAGTCGGTAGGATTCGCGAATGAATTAACGGAAATTCTGCGTTTCGACAAACGATAAAACACGCGTTAAAACGAAACCGGGACTACCGCGACGCGAATCTGAAAGAATCATCATCGGGTTCAGCCAACGTTCCAGCCAGCGATCCAGCCAGCGTTCCAGCCAGAGATCCAGCGCCCAGCAGTCCAGCCGCTCAGCGACCCGGCAGCCCAGCAGTTGACAGACTCACCGCCTCCAATCGGCAATGCTCGTGGGGTAAGCATCTCTCTTTGTTTCTCCCGAGATTCCTTTGTGTACAAGTGTTCCAAGTGTTCCAAATAACATTTCGTGTACTTCTTGTGTAATTTTGTGATTCATACTTACGTATACTATTTTACTGTGTGATCAAATTAATCGTAAATTACTATTTTAAAAATGGCAACAGAAAGTGTTGATCAAAAGTTTGCTACAACCATCGATTATAAAACTCTATCGATATTGTTACCAAGCTATGATGGCAACAAAAAGACATTAGAATTTTACATAAATAGTGTAGAAAATGTGATAGCGTTAATTGACGAAATACAGGCAGCTCCTCTCGCTTGCCTGATTCGCAACAAGCTAAGTGGTAAAGCTATGGAGGCATTGTCCCAACATAGCGAATGTAAAACATGGAAGGATATAAAGAGTGTCCTTAGAAATAGGTTCGGAGAGTTTAGAAATGAAGTGCAAATAATAAACGAATTAATGCACCTCTCTAAAGGTAATTTAAGTGTAGAATTATTCGGAGAAAGAGTAAGGGAATTATCATACGCTTTAATTAATATAGATAAAGGTAAAAAAGAACTCTATTCGAAGATGGCTTTAGATGTTTTTCTAGATCAACTCGATCCAATTGTGGCGTTAAGCATTCGCTTTACAGGTGCGGTTGAGTTGGAAGCGGCAATTACCGCTGCAAAACAAGAAGAGATAAAGTTAAAAAACAAATCTCCAAAAATACAAATAGATAGTAGGGTGAAACAAATCGCGCCTACTAGGCCGAATAATATAGTTAGTCAAAGTAGATTCCCGATCCAAAATAATTTTAGGCGTCCAATGCCACAAAATACTACTTTTGCTACAGTAAATACAGGCCCTAGGCCTATGTTCCAACCAAATCAGTATGTACCGAGACCAAGGCCGATACAACCTCAGCCCGGTCCTTCCAATATCCGTTCCGCGGTTCAGAGAGTAAATTTCCAGGAGGAACCCGAAACCGAGGAGAACGTGTATGATCAGGAGGAATCATATCCACCTGAAGAGGTAAACGAAGATGAAAATTTTTGTATTCCCACAGATTCAATAGACGTAACATAGTTTATGTTAACATTCATAGAAATAACAAGTTACCATATGTTTATATTAGTGAGCTAGGTGGTAGGTTCTTGTTGGATACCGGAGCCTCACAATCATTAATACGCCCGGACGTAGTCCGAAACCTTAACATTAAAACATCTCAGATAATGACAGAGACCCATTATATTAAAACTCCGCATGGGATTACAAGGCATAACGAAGTTGTTTATATTAAGTTACCCAGGATGTTTAACTGTAATATTACACACAAGTTCTTAATGTTTAATTTTGACAACGACTTTATGGGTTTACTAGGTGTTGACTTACTAGGAGTGTTAGGTTCACAGATTGATATGAAGAATATGATCCTGAGAACGGAAACATGTAAGATTCCCATCAAGGATGATATTAAATCGTACATCACCATCCATCCTAACTGCGAACAACAGGTTGCGTTAGCATGTAATTATAGCGAAGGTTATTATGAAGTTTTACAACAGGAAACCGAGCGCGGATTAGTGTTCCCTGCAACTTTAGTCGTAGTTAAAAACGGAATTGTTCACACCACAGTTTTAAATAAAACGGATAGAAAGATTAAATTAAGAATAGGATATCCAATTAAGTTAATACCATACGTAGATGATTTAGATTACTCAGAAAGTGACCCCGCGTATATTAACAACATACGTAATAATAAAAATATAGACAAATTATTAAAGCAGAATTTAAATAGATTGCGAACTGACCACATGAATGACGAAGAAAATCGACAAATTAAGAAACTATGTTATAGTTATAGAGATTTATTTTATTGCGATGAAATCCCGCTTACATTTACGCACCAGGTTAAACATAAATTAAGGTTAACTGACGATACGCCCATTTTTGTGCGCAATTATAGGCAGGCGCCGAAACAAAAGCAGGAAATACAAAAACAAGTTGAAAACCTGTTGCAGCAAAATATAATTCAAGAAAGTATATCACCGTGGTCGTGTCCCGTTCACATAGTCGAAAAGAAATTAGATGCATCAAATGAGAAAAAATGGAGATTAGTTATCGATTATAGACGCTTAAACGAAAAAACCATTGAAGATAAATACCCGTTACCAAACATCAACGATATATTAGACAAATTAGGTAGAGCGCAATACTTTACAACTATAGATTTAGCATCCGGTTATCACCAGGTTGAAATGAGCCCGGATGATATTGAAAAAACAGCGTTTACTACAGATAGAGGTCATTATGAATTTTTGAGAATGCCTTTTGGTTTGAAGAATGCCCCGAGTACATTCCAAAGATTAATGGACGTGGTTTTGCGAGGAATAGATAACGTTTTAACTTACCTTGACGATGTTATTATCTATTCGGTTAGCTTACAAGAACATTTAGAAAAGTGCGAACAAGTTTTCGAAAGATTCCGAAATCACAATTTAAAGATACAATTAAATAAATCAGAATTCTTGCAAAAGGAAGTTAAATTCTTAGGTCATACATTAACTAGTGAAGGCCTTAAGCCGAATTCCGATAAAATTGTAGCTATAAAAAAATTCCCAATTCCCAAAACACAAAAAGAAATCAAATCATTTTTAGGATTAGTAGGTTACTATCGTAAATTTATACAGGATTTTGCGAAGTTGACTAAGCCTATGACAAAATGTTTAAAGAAAAATGCGAAAATAGAATTATCAAAAGAATACGTAGAATCGTTTGAAAAATGTAAAGAAGTATTAATAAATGCTCCAATACTACAGTACCCTGACTTCGAGGAACCTTTTATTTTAACAACAGACGCTTCAGATGTAGCTCTAGGCGCAATTCTATCCCAAGGAATAGTAGGTTCAGATAGACCGGTAGCTTTCGCATCACGAACTTTATCAGCAACCGAGGAAAAATATTCGACAATAGAAAAAGAACTGTTAGGAATTGTTTGGGCAATAAAATACTTTCGTCCTTACCTTTACGGTAAGAAATTTACTATATATACAGACCATAGACCCCTTACCTGGATCATGTCTCTTAAAGACCCCAACTCGAAATTAACTAGATGGCGTTTAAAACTTGCTGAATATGATTTTAAAATAATTCATAAAAAGGGAAAAACTAATACAAATGCAGATGCCTTGTCTCGCGTTAAAATACTTTATACTAATGAAGTAGAGATAGAGCAAAACGCAGATAATGTTTTAGATTTATCATTAGAACAAAATAATCAGAATACAAACAACCCTCAACCTCAACCAAGTACGTCACAATATTTGGCTGACGATCTTGAAGGTATAGATATTGAAACATTATTAGATACATCATTTATCCCAGTAGAAAATAGAGTTATAGATCCGATAGCAGACCTTTTTAGCCCAATTCAGAGTCCAGTTCAAAGACAGGAAAACACCGAATTAGTTAAAATTCCTGAAATTGAAGACGCAATAGATAGACAACTAAAACAATTTCACATTAGAAAGTCACCTGGTAATGAATATAGAGTAGAGGAAAGATCAAGAGGAAAGATAATAATTAAAGACGTTTTTATACCCATTAATGAAACGGAGCCTCAAATAATTAAATTTCTTAAAGAACATACCATTGCAGATCGAATATTTCATTGTTACTTTCACGACGAGGAACTATATTCGTTATTTAGTAAAATATTCAAAACCACATTTGATAATCGTGGTCCTAAACTAATTAGATGTAAAACAAGAGTAACGTTTATCGAAAATAGAAGTGAACAAACCGAATTAATTAAAAAATATCATGAAGGAAAAACAATCCATAGAGGTATTCAAGAAACATATAAACATTTGCATAGAAATTACCATTGGCCAAATATGTTACTTTCGGTTCAGAAATTTATAAATCAATGCGAAAAGTGTTTGAAATCTAAATACGTACGTAATCCATTGAGGTTACCAATGTCTCTTACTGACACTCCTCATAAACCGATGGAGCATATGTTCATGGATTTGTATAGTAGTGGAGGAGTAACATTTCTTACCATCATAGATAATTTCTCCAAATACGCGCAAGCTGTTCCACTTTCAGCTATAACAAGTATTCATATAGCAGAAGCATTGCTTTCTTTGTTCTCGATAATAGGATTGCCGAACAAAATAACGACGGACTCAGATCCTAAGTTCGACAACGAAGTAATTACGGAAATATGTGCGATGCATAATATACACATTCATTTCACAACCCCGTACAACCCAAATTCTAATTCGCCTATCGAAAGATTACATTCGACATTAGCGGAGATGATTAGGATTCAAAGAATTACAGATAGAGAAGAAACAACAAACTTAATGAAGTATGCAATTATCGCTTACAATAATACGATACACTCTGCGACAGGATTTACACCTTTCGAATTATTATACGGACATACTAGTAGTAGAAATCCATTAGAATTACATTTTCCTAAAGAATTCTATCAAGAATACGTAAACAAACATAAGCAAATAATGGATAACGTCCATAAATTAGTTTCAACTAAACTAGCTAGCGATAAAGAAGCGGTAATAGAAAGGAACAATAGAAATACAGAGCAGGCTACATTTAAAGTTGGTGATAAAGTATATAAACAAGTTGCAAAAACAGCCAGAAGTAATAAATTAGAGCCGAAATATATAGGGCCATACACGATAGTTCATATACACCCAGAACAAATTGCGGAGATAGTCGGAAAGCACATAAATGCAAAAACTATTCGAGTGCATTTCCGCATGCTAAGGCGTCCTGTAAATGTTTCAGGAGAATCACCATCTGCGTCGCAGCCCTCTGGCTCACCGGAGTCGCCGCAATCATAGAACCAATAGACAGCCATAATGGTGTACTCGTGCTTAAGGAAGCAAAAGTGCGTCACCAAGTAGATACCTATCATTTAATCGTAGTTTATAATGTAACAAAAATAAGTGAAATTTATTTAGAAGTAAGTAAAGACTATTATTCATTCAATTTTCATAATCAAAATGTATCTAGCTATAGAGATAGTTTAATTAATAGGCAACAGATAGAGTATCTGATGGAAGGTATAGAAAATAAGTTAGTATACTTAGGATGTAAACGATTAGGATTAGCAGAAGTGAATAGGAATAGAAGAGGATTAATTGATGGATTAGGATCAGTAATCAAGTCAATAACAGGAAATTTAGATCAGGAAGATGCAAGGAGGTTTGAAACCCAGATACAAGAAATTAGAAATTATGCAGTAGCTAGTGAGCATAAGAATAAGCAAACAGTAGGTTTAATGAAAGATTTTATGACTCAGTATAACGATAAGTTAGTTAAAATTAAGCAAAATCAGGATAAATTATTTGAAGCAATAAGCGAAGTAAATAAAGTGCAAAGCTACATGCAAGTAGTAATAATTTATAATCAAATTGGGACATGCCTTCAGCAACTTTACGATAGATTACTTACTTTAGAAAATGCCATCACCTTTTCTAATCTAGGTCAGCTGCATCCAAGTGTGGTAGACCCGAATTACCTTATTAATGAACTAATAAATGTTCAAAAGGAAATCGACTTGCAGATGCCGTACTCACCTTCATTAAAATATATACACGAAATTACTAAATCAATTACGGTTAAAGCTTATAGTACAAATGAATCACTTAATTTTATACTGGAAGTGCCGTTAGTTACTAACATTCCTTACGACCTTCTCCATTTGTACTCCATTCCCAATGAAAACAATACCGTACTTATTCCTAAAAATCCTTACCTTATCTTGGGAAGCAAAGAGTATGCGTATCCTCGCGAGCGATGCCTACACGTCACGGAGACAGCAGCGATATGTCGTCACGTCGAATGGCAGTCCTTCAAGAAGTCCGAAGATTGCATAGCTCAACTTATTCAACACGAAAAACCTCATAATTGCACATATGCAAAAGTCAACTATGACAGTAATATAATTCAACAAATCAAAGAAAACAGCTGGATTATTATACTAAAAAGGGAAGAAGTCATCAAGTCAAGCTGTGGAAACGACATACAATATCAACGTAGCAGCGGAGTATCCCTCGTTTCCGTGGATAACAGATGCACTGTTAAAGTTGGTGAAAGAACCTTAAGAACGCATCGAAGGTTCATCAACATCCAAGAAAGCATCCCTTTACCAAAAACATATAAAATACCGAATAATTTCACAATAAACATAAAATTAGAAGATGTCTCACTGGATTCCCTAGAAGATATCCTACAAAAAACAAGGGAAATCAAGGAACCCATATATATACCCGCAGTTTCATCACGACCAAGCTGGTCATCGATCATTCTGTACATCATCTTCATCATCATCGGTGTTGGAGTTGGCATCAAATGGTACCGCAGACACCGCAGCATCCAAGCAGCAGGCACAACAGCGTCACCAGCAGAAGAGCAGCAGCAGCCGCTGGAAAACCAGCAACAGCAACCGCCCTCTTCGGCACGCTTTAGTCTTAAGGGGGGAGGAGTTATGTTGGTGTAACAACCCTAGCCATAAGATTTAATCATGTAATTAGGTTTAAGATTACTTATATCAACAATCTCACCTCATGCATTTATTAATTAAAATATTCAGTTCTGTCTAACACTCGGGCCTGACCGGTCGTATTTTATTTCTTTTTAAAAACCCTTGCGCTAGGACCCGATACCTAACTCCCGTCTGAATATTTTATTCTTCATGGAAGCAAAAAATAGCGCCATCTCTTACAACGATTACGAACTGCGTGAATTCAGCGTTGAACTGCCACCTTGCATTGCACGGTCTACGCGCGTACCAGCACCAAAAACACGATTTTTTTGACTGTGAACTTTAGTGTTGTTTTACAAAATTTTCAAGGTATTCAAATAAAAGACGACGTTTTATAAATCAAACATCTATACTCAGTTTTTTGCATCAGAGGATGCTATGGAACAGACCGAACAGATGTAGGTATACCGAACTCACTACAAAAATTTACAAATGCTGTACTGGTAAACTGTCGTCTATTATCAGCCGTGATACGGTGATACTCATTGGCACTCCTAAATAACCAGGAGCACAAAAATATTATTATTTTAGTTCGCGTTTTCTTGAAACTACAATCTGTAAATGTACACTAGCGAGAAACGCGGCAATTTTTAGGGTTCCGTAGCCGAATGGCAAAAAACGGAACCCTTATGGATTCGTCATGTCTGTATGTCTGTCTGTCCGTCCGTATGTCACAGCCACTTTTTTCCGAAACTATAAGAGCTATACCATTGAAACTTAGTAAGTAGGTGTACCTATTTATTCTGTGAACCGCATTAAGATTGTCACACAAAAATAGAAAAAAACAATAAATTTTGGGGGTTCCCCATACATAGAACTGAAACTCAAAAAAATTTTTTTCATCAAACCCATACGTGTGGGGTATCTATGGATAGGTCTTCAAAAATGATATTGAGGTTTCTAATATCATTTTTTTTTCTAAACTGAATAGTTTGCGCGAGAGACACTTCCAAAGTGGTAAAATGTGTGTCCCCCCCCTCCCTGTAACTTCTAAAATAAGGGAATGATAAAACTAAAAAAAATATATGATATACATAACCATGCAAACTTCCAACGAAAATTGGTTTGAATGAGATCTAGTAAGTATTTTTTTTAATACGTCATAAATCGTAAACCGCAAAAAACATTGATCAAAGTTACAACGAACTACAAGAACTTTTATATTATGTTACTTGCTGCTACGGAACCCTTCATGGGCGAGTCCGACTCGGACTTGGCCGCTTTTTATTTTATTCATGCAGATATTGAAAATCTATAATGATGGTTTGTAATTATAATTATTTAACAAACAAGTATTATACCTATGAAAAAAAAAAATCAATGTCAAATTAAAATGAAAACTTGTACAACTTGAGGATAATACAATGAGAGATTAAAAACATTAAATTTAAAGCTCATCACATTATTTACATTAATCACATTTAATGCCACGCCACACAAAGTTTTTGACGTGATAACGTCTATTAAAACGATGAACGCCGGGCGCACGCACGAAAAAATGTAGCGTTCCGCGAGAGAGAGCGGCAAAAGCGAGAGAGAGGCACGATCGGCTACGATTGGCGTATCGTAGCCGATGCCGTAGGCGATCGTAGTTGAGTGGAGCGGAGCGGGGCGGAGCGGAGCGGAGCTTTGTCATGACGTTGCCGCGTTGTCACGTTAAACTACCGTCCGTAAACCGACTTTACAGACAACCATTTTTTTTTTATTTAAGACTCTTGAGACTCTTCAGTATTTGGTGCATCCGTCATGGGTTTCACACCTTTGATAACATCCAGCATTGATTTGTTTTTTCTGTGTAGTCTTGCATTCTGCATATGCAATGCTTTTATTTTTTTAGCTGCAACACTTAAACGTTTTTCTAATTTCACAATCCTTTTCTTTAATTTTATTTCGTTAGGCGTGTCGACTGTTGAGTAGAGGTCGCTAATGTCAACATCAATTGGTTCTATTTGTGCTCTTTGTGCTGGCGTTGAGGGCTGGGGTTCGTCTTTTTTATACACCTGAAAGCATAATAGGGTATTTAATAGGGAGAACAAACACCGTCAAATTGGCCTCATTTAACATTAAAGTTTATTTGGCATAGAATAAGTAAAAGACCTTTCAAAAGACGCTCAATTTACGGCGCTATAATGTAAAATTAACAACTTCGTAATTTTGTGCTCCAATTAAAATATTATATTTACTAAACTAGCTGACCCGGCGAACTTCGTATCGCCTAAAAAACTTTTTTTTTCTAAACTAAAAGTAGCCTAAGTTACTCCTCATTACATCAGCTATCTGCCAGTGAAAGTCCCGTCAAAATCGGTCCAGCCATTTCAGAGATTAGCCGGAACAGACAGACAGACAGACAAAAATTGTAAAAAATGTTGTTTTGGTATATGTACCGTGTATACATCCAAATGCACTTAGTAAAAAGCGGTTATTTTAATATTACAAACAGACACTACAATTTTTTTTTGTATATATGTATATAATCTGTCGATGAAAGCAAAAGCAAATGGTAAGTAGCTTACAACCACATAATACTTTTTTGAAGTTGAAGGACACTAGATGGAAATCCTCAACCATTTAGTGAATAGTATAATGGTACCTACGTACCTCAATCTCATGATGCGGTATAGCCGTTTCTTTCAGTTTTCGGAGCCCACCTTTCGACATATAAAAATTTTTCTCACAAAAATGGACCGAACATAATCTTGCGTTTTTATTGGCCTTGAAGTAAGGCTCTCTCCGTTGTTCCCGAATGATACGACACCAGTGTTCTTTGCGCACTGGATCACTTGGAAATCTGAAAAAACATTAGACATTATTTATTGATCTATCTATTTTTTATATCCATTTTTGTTACATTTTAACAGAGACCATGACTACCATCCAAACGACGTATTGGCATAATTTCGGAAAAATCTGTTAGTGTACCTTCATTATCTATAACACTAATAATTTCTAGACAAAAAGTAATGATATCTCATCAAAAACATAAATGTAAAATGAGAGCCAAGTTCAAAAAAAAAAAGAATTGAGATCTATTTGCGTGCTAAGTTCTGTGTAGAAGAGCCTAAATTTTAGTCACAAAAACATGTGATTCATACCTTACATTTGACTTGGCTAGTTTTCATTAGTTAGCAACCAACAAACCAAATTTTAGAAAAGTTACAATCTATAAACTAACATCAGACTTAACGAAGATAGGTAATACAAATATAATATAGCCTAGGTAGGTAGGTACGTGAAAACTAACCAAGTAAATGTAAAGCTTGAATTACATGTTCTTGTGACTAAAATTTTAGGCTTTTCTACACAGAACTTAGCACGCTTTTAGATCTCAATTCTTTTCTTTTTGAACTTGGCTCTCATTTCACATATTTTATGTTTTTGATGAGATTCTTTTTACCATAATTTCTTCTCGGATGAAGTGTTACTAAGTAGTTAGAATTCCGTAGTTTAATTCGTTTTAAAATAGGTGGTACATTCATGACAAGAAAGTAAGTTTACTCACCGATGATACGATATCCCATCAATCTTTTTTACCTTAGCGTCGTAATTTCTGCAGCCTTTTACAGCACAACTTGGCATTTTGTCACAAAATACCTGATCTGAAGTACTCCTTGCAGTTGTCACCGCGCGACTGAGTCGCGTTGGCCCTGAAGTATTAATTTAGGGCCAACGCCATGCACACTAATGTTCTTCGTACAAGCAAAAAGAAGCGCTATCTCGCTCTTACCTACAGACTACGTGAGATCAACGTCGCCGCGTTGAATAATTGTACTGAGCATTGATCCAATTGGACCAATTTAAGTGCCGCGTTTTGAGCGTACGTTGGCCCTTCCTTGCGTAGTTACATACATATATCACACAATGTTATTCAAAGTGTAATACGAATGATTTCAATGGGGTAATAAGCAATAGTGCGTTCCTCTCGCTAGTTATTACAGAGCTACTAAATTACAATACATTTACTGATTTGTATTGTAGTAACGAATTACAATTTATTTATTTAAATAATTCACGTTTTAATCAATTATTTCTGAAGTGCCTACACGCTAGTGACCACTAGATGGCGTTAAGTTATTATACGTAACTCACCTCAAAAACGAAGAATGTGGCTAACGTTTTACACGGACGTACTACAATATCTACTTCGTTTACTGATTTTTTTTTACGCCACACACTCATAGCCCCACACTAGAATTCCCTGTGTTGTGGGTGCCATGGGCAACACACAATAGACAAGGACATTCACACCCAAACCGAGAACAGAAATTCAAACTCATCATTCAAATTTCCGCCTCGCTGGGAATCGAACCCAGGACCGTTGGTGCGGCGATCCGGCATGGTAACCATTGCGCCACACGGGTCGTCAAAATTTACTATTACTATTACTAAGTACAGTATGTAATTTACAGTAAGTTCTTGTCATTTCTTATGTTAACAATTACTTTTGTTATAAAAGTGTTTCCAAGCCAATTTCAAGCTAACAAAACTGGCGAACAGCACCGTGTATATAATTAATTTATTACACGAACCATTTGGAGCCATTTTGACATTTTTGACCCCCTCATAACTCAAAAACTATTTAACATAAACCTGTCGGCTTATTTATTGAGACTTGCGAAATACATAATGTGCTCCAAATTTCATAAACACACCTCAAACGGTTATTTAGATAATCCAAAAATCCAAAACAATCGTCCAAAAATCGACATTTTTATGACTGACTGACCTATAGATCAAAACTAACCCAGTTCCAGATGACCTAGAAACTTGATATTTGGCATCAAGTTTAGACTATTAGGCGTAAGTAAAGGAAAAAATCTAAAAACTGAAAATATTGATAATTAGTGAAATTATGTACTTAATTCGCGGTTCCACTGTATAGAGTAATTTTACAAATAATAATAGGTATATTCATTATCCATAAATACTTATAATTTCTAGACAAAAAGTAATGATATCTCATCAAAAACATTAATGTGAAAAATGAGAGCCAATTTCAAAAAAAAGGAATAAGATCTAAATGGGTGCCAAGTTCTGTGTAGAAAAGCCTAAAATTTTAGTCACGAGAACATGTAATTCAAGCTTCACATTTGACTCGGCTAGTTTTCATTAGTCAACAACCAATAAACCAAATTTTAGAAAAGTAACATAGGTATTACATCAAAACTTACAGACTTAACAATTATTATAATGTAATATAGCCTAGGTAGGTACGTGAAAACTAATCAAGTCAAATGTAGAGCTTGAATTACATGTCCTTGTGACTAAAATTTTAGGCTTTTCTACACAGAACTTGGCACCCATTTAGATCTCTATTCTTTTTTTTTAATTGGCTCTCATTTCACATGTATGTTTTTGATGAGATAATTACGTTTTTGATTGGAGTGCATCTGGATTGAGCGGCTTGGGGGCAGGCTACTACTACATTTTTCTAAATTCGTCATACATTACCGCGATGCCATATAAACCAGAAAATTAAGCAGTGTTTGACCGATTTCAGACCGTTCTCAATATTCTATGTATCCATAATCGCCAAGTCAGTAGAGTGCTTTGCAACTAAATCTGCACTTGGGCGTAATATTGGTAGCATTGAAATGTCTTTTATATTCTAAGAACCATTTTATCGCACCCTTAGAATGAAAGTGACCTAACTCAAAATTCCTGTAATTTCTGTTTTTGCTATAAACTTACCTTAAAATGCGTACCCTAAAACCCTGTGATGAAAAAGAGTAAGAAAAGGACAACCTAATAATCGGTCGCTTTCATTGATCGCTCTATTCATCGATATACATATACTTTTTTGAAAACTTTCTTGCTCATTTCCCACAAATTCCAATTTTTGAGTTAGGTCACTCTCATTCTAAGGGTGCGATATGTACATAATAATAACGTTGTTATCAAGTTCATCAAAGGTAATAACGATAATATGTATAATACGACATAATACTTATAAAACATTATATTTAAAAATATTTTAATTTTTATACTCCTATTTCAATGCTACTATACTAACATTACGCCCAAGTGTTTTAGTTGAATCTGAATTCTGAGCACTAAGTGTCCAAACGTGATAAGTGATAAGCGCCCCACCTACTTAACAGAAAATAGAATTTCTAAATTACTTGTCTACTTGATTACTAAATAACTAATAAATTGTCCGTTTACGTGTATTAATTTACTTAAAATTTAGTTTAAATTAAGTTAACTACTTAATACGTGTAAACCGAATAGTATATTTATGATTAGTTTTATTTATTGTTGCATTTTACTTTTTAAGAAGAAAGACAACTCAAAGTGTAATAACATTTTTATAATATCATTGGTAATAACTAAACAAGTATTACACAATTGTATTACGCAATTGAAGAATGTATAAATACTCATGTGATATAGGTTCAAGTTACTTTTACTGGGAAATGAAATGAAAAACAATTATTGTTTAAAACTATTTATTAATAGTAATCAAGTACTGCCGGTTCAATAAATTAACAAAAAATAATTATCAAGTAGCTGCTGGTACACTAAATTAACAAAAATAAATTATAAGTTGCTGCTGGTACAATAAATTAACAATCAGTCTTATTATCACATTTCACAATAGTGTTTTAAGTTGTGATTAACTTTGGAACTTGTGTGGAACTGGTAACTTTAAAATTTAATCGACTTCTTCAACAGTAGGCCCATTGCTAGACGCTTGAGGGCCAGGTACGCCACCTGCAGCACCACCGTGCATCTTCGTCATGACAGGGGAGCACACTCGCTGGAGCTCTTTCAGCCGGTGTTCGTATTCCTCCTTGTCAGCCAGGGAGTTATTATCCAACCAGCGCAACGCCTCATCACATTCGCTTCTAACGCTGTCCTTATCCTGCGAGCTGAGCTTATCCCCTGCATCGTCCAAGGCCTGTTTCACGCTAAACACGTAGCCCTCCAACTGGTTGCGCGCTGCGACTCTCTCTCTTTGCCTGTCATCCTCCTCCTTATATCTCTCGGCTTCCGACAGCATCCTATCGATCTCCGCCTGCGACAATCTCCCCTTATCGTTCTTAATCACGATGTTCTTGCTGCGACCCGTGCTGTTCTCCTTAGCAGACACGTTGAGGATGCCATTCGCGTCTAAATCGAACGTGACGTCGATCTTCGGCACACCACGCGGTGCGGGCGGAATGCCCGTTAGGTCGAATGTCCCCAGCAAGTTGTTGTCCTTAGTCATCGCTCGCTCGCCCTCGTAAACCTGTACGGTCACGGCTGGCTGGTTATCCGCGTACGTGGTGAATGTCTGCGACTGCTTGCAGGGGATCTTGCTGTTGCGCTCGATGATCTTCGTCATAACCCCGCCAGCGGTTTCAATTCCCAACGAAAGTGGCGCCACGTCCACTAGCAAGACGTCCTGAATCTTGCTGTGCTGCTCGCCGCTCAGGATGGCCGCCTGCACCGCCGCCCCGTAAGCCACTGCTTCATCAGGATTGATTGACAAGTTCAGCTTCTTGCCGCAGAAGAAGTTCTGGAGGAGGTTCTGGACTTTAGGGATGCGCGTAGACCCGCCGACTAGAACAACGTCGTGGATCTGGCTCTTGTCCAACTTTGCGTCCTTCAGGGCCTTTTCTACTGGTTCAAGGGTGCCGCGGAACAGGTCAGCGTTGAGCTCCTCGAAGCGCGCGCGAGAAACCCGCGTGTAGAAGTCTATTCCTTCGTAGAGCGCGTCGATCTCGATGGTAGCTTCAGTGCTGGACGACAGGGTTCGCTTCGCGCGCTCAGCTGCAGTTTGCAAGCGGCGAAGTGCACGAGAGTTGCTGCGCAGGTCCTTGCGGTACTTGCGTTTGAATTCATCCGCAAGGTGGTTCACCAGTCGGTTGTCGAAGTCCTCGCCGCCGAGGTGGGTGTCTCCGGCGGTGGATTTGACCTCAAACAGCGAGCCCTCGTCGATGGTCAGGATGGAAACGTCGAAGGTGCCACCGCCCAGGTCGAAGATCAGCACGTTTCTTTCACCCTTCAAGTTCTTGTCCAATCCGTAGGCCAGCGCTGCGGCTGTCGGCTCGTTGATGATGCGGAGGACGTTGAGCCCCGCGATGGCGCCGGCGTCCTTAGTAGCCTGGCGCTGGGAGTCGTTGAAGTAGGCCGGGACAGTGATGACCGCGTCCCGGACCGACGTGCCCAGGTAGGCCTCCGCGATCTCCTTCATCTTCGTCAGAACCATGCTGCTGATCTCCTCCGGCGCGAACCTCTTCGTCTCTCCCTTGAACTCTACCTGGATCTTCGGCTTGCCGCAGTCGTTGACGACCTTGAAGGGCCAGTTCTTCATGTCCGCCTGGACCTTGGGGTCGTCAAACTTCCTGCCGATCAGGCGTTTAGCGTCGAAGACGGTGTTGGTGGGGTTGAGAGCCACCTGGTTCTTGGCCGCATCGCCGATCAGTCGCTCCGTGTCCGTGAAGGCGACGTACGATGGTGTGGTCCTGTTCCCCTGGTCGTTGGCGATGATTTCCACGTTTCCATGCTGCCATACTCCAACACACGAGTATGTTGTTCCCAAATCAATTCCAACAGCTGGCATTTTGTTTGTATTTACGTAAATAACTTCCACTAAACACTAAATCGTAGATCGCTTGTAAACTCTTTCGTCTTTCTGTATCGCGTTTCAAATGTCTTCCCGCGCTCGTTGCGCGCCTTTATATTCCGAGCAATGATAATCCAGAACGATCTACGTCATACCCGAGCGAGCCAATCAGAACAACTTTAGCATCGTAGGGTCTCGAACATTCGTATCGAGTAGCCAATAGAACCTCGCGCCTTACATGCCCTGTTGTGGGAAAGAGACAAGAAATCGATTGAACGTACCGTAGGGTTGCCCGTGCTTGAAACTTACGCACATGGTAGGAAAATAATACGAGCGCATTCGTGCTTAACTAGATGAAAATTATCTAAAATTTAATTTACAATTATTTTTATAAATAAAATGTCATATTAAAACTTATTTAATATATAAAAAAACTACACTTAACTAACTAAATAATTGACAGTTTTACAATAATAATGCACGAACTTTTTAAACCATAAAACCCATACATCTGTTTCATTAAATTATTAAACGAAATGTGTTTTATGCACTTTTTAAGTATTGTACTACTTACCATTTCAAATAAAAACCTTTCCAAATTGACTTTAAGCATTCCCATATTTTTGTTGTTAAAATATAAAATTGTATGTTGCCACATCAAAACCGAGAATACCCTAGAAAAGTCTCAAAACTGTTACGACGACATCGAGTATTTCGTGTGCGACGGTGTACACAAGAGTGAAAGAGATAGAATAATGTCCTTTTGTTTACTAATATTAAAAAGAGTAGTAGTGGAACTACTGGATGTGCTAGAAATATCTACCACTGATAATTATTACGAAATGGGAATCGAAAAAAAGGTGTCAACACTTACTTGTATTATTAGATACCATTATTATTAGTCACTGTTTCCATCAGGGCATTCGTTTTAATTTATTTATTTTGATTATTCTGGAACCCATAACAAGATGTCGCGTGGGAAAATAAATTGAGATACTGAGTGACTTATCCATATTAGCTGTCCACTACAAGGCACAGGACGAGCTTCTCCTCATAATTGATGTAGATTGAGTAGGTATACTTCAGACTTCAGTACCTACCTATTTTTATTGATCTGGAGACCTATACATAATTCTTCAACATGCTGATCCAGCGTAGATTGGGGCAGAAGAATCTATCTCACTTGTCTTAGCATAGATGAAAAATATATCTCGGCTGGGAATCGAACCCTAGACCACTTGGCGAATAAGGTAGCATAAGGTCAACTAGACCACACTATAGGGTTAAAAGGTAATAGTTAAGAAAATTGGTTACAAAATTACATTAAATTAAATTACATTTTATCTCAGCATTTTATATTTCGCTGTCTCAGACCAAAAGCATCGAACTAAATAAGATACTATACCAACTCAGAATAAACAATAAACTATACCAAATTACCAAAAGAATAAAATTCGGTCACTCGGTTTGAACTGAAGAATCCGCTGCGAAAGCATACTGCCAGAAAGAGAGAGCTATGATTATTGTGTGCAACCAAAGGCCGGATTCGGTCCGGTCGGTATTTTTTGCTAGAAACTACCCCACAGCTACCCCTATGCATGTTTAGTTGTTTAACGCCGTGTATACAATACAATACGCTATAAATGTCAAGGATGCAAGTGTCGTGTAAATGTCGTAATGATGCGACGAATAGCGACGAATATTCTGGAGTCTGGACTGGAAGTCATCTTTTCGCGCGTAAATGGATCGCGTGGGTTGGTGTACTTTTGAATTTGGAATGTTTTGCAGATTATAAAGATATACATCTAATTTATATATACCTGTATGTACCTAATAATTAATTCGAAATGTATGATTTTAAACTTATTTCATGGCGGACCGGACACAACATTTTGAATGCAGACGGGTACTCACGATTGTTGTATTTTATACCGAGTTACTAGTCTTTCGTAAAAGTTGACAGTTATTTGAGTCTCTTTATTGTGTACTGTACTACTGTACTGTATTGTCCGTTTGGCGTTAGATGGCCATTTATCTTCGGATGGCCATCAACTATCAACCTCTAAAGAAGAATCTAAGTTAGCATGTATGTAATGTAGATATCATATAATGATGTAATGTAAGCAAATGTAAGACACAAAACGGGATAGGTTATCCTCAGACCTATAATATCTAAATTATCCTCAGACCTATAATATCTAATCTGTGCGGTATTACGTTGCGGTATTACGTTACGTAAAAATGGAACGGCATTTTTTTTTAAAGTTAACAAAATTTTGTTAATGGAGCTTTGACTATTATCAGATTATGTACATAATAAAATTATGTACCTATCGAAATTCTTTATAATTATGAAACCGTACCCTGTTAACAGTCAACATTTAAAAAAAGATATTTTGACGCCTTAATTTTATTGTACCTACCTACCTGGATTTGTTAAGGTCACTGCAGATGTTTACATACTTCATTCATAAGTACCTATGTATGTAGGTACCTTTAATTTGACTAGTAGCGCCTCAGAATAAAGAATAAAAAGTACCGCAGTATTCACTGTATGACGTTATTGGGTGAATTTTCATTTTTGCCATTTTTATGACGTTTTTTAGGTAACTTTTTATTTTGTCCAAGAAATTAAGGAATAACAACTGAATTAGATTTGTTTTTTATAGAGAAAGCTCGTTATATATTGCAACTATGATTTAAACAGCAAATTCAGGAGAAAATCCAGAAAAAAGGAAAAGCCCTGTTGAAGTAAATGATGTTGTGTAGAGGAAAATGATATAGCCCATTGACGTAAATGATGAGGTGTAGAGGGTAATGACGAAAATTTAAATCCCAACGTGTAATCAACTTTTTTATCAAGAAAAATAACTATATTCGTTTGATTTGATAAAATCTACATAACGTATTGTAGTATTTTAATGACTGATTACGTATTTTAATAGATTTTATCAATCATAAAAACAACATGACTTTTATAACTTAATGCATGACTCCAATCAATGGTAAGTGGTAATGAAGACTTGCTTGATTGATAAGCCACACTTACTTTATTAAGCCTATTTACTCTTAACTTGAAGACACCCAAGGTAAAGTCGCAGGAATTTTATTCCTGACCTTCGTGGTTCGCATAATAAATGATCAAGCAAAGGATCGTTTGCACATAGAGAACATAGGGATGCTTATGGCGAAGGCAAGATAATGATGTTTTATCTGGACATTCGATTGTGGAGATTGACGGATTATGTCATAATATTGTCCCATGCAGACTCTCCAAAATGGTACAAGAAAAAAAACAGAAAACTAGAAACTGGCTACTCTACACACGTGCTTGAGGCTTTCTAAGTTGGTCTCAATGGTCATCAATACACCTTTAAAGCATGCCCCTACATGGAATCACACGCTGATAGATGGCATTTGGTTCTTCTTCTTCCGTTCGTCTCTAGGACACCCAGAATTCTAGAAGCTGCCATAGTTTGGATTCAATAAACCGGCCAGAATATATTTTCGAGTGTATCTCCACTTCTAACAACCGAAGGCTGACGATGTATTCGAAAGATACCTTCTGAAGAACGAAGAAGAAGAAGATGAACGGGCTCCTTTTTGGCAGTGAATATAGACGCTTATGTTTTTGTGGCGTTGAATCTCAAAGAGTTGGTATCGCTCCATTGAGTGCCAGAAGTGTGAGATTCACACGCTCCACCAAGACCACTTCTTCATAACTGTATTTATTGGACCGTCCGAGCGGTAGACAATTACCTCTCCACAATTGTACTGTCATCTGCGGACCTATACACATTGAGCATGAGCTGATTTCGATGTGCAGCAAGAATAGAGTTGAGGGGGAAGACCTCTGGAATTCCAGCAAAGGTTGTCATTGCTAATGTCGAGCAACTCAGCTGAAAGGCTAGCTTGCCAAACCCTATGATGAAGATGATGCCTTTCAAGATGTCAAGAGAAATGAGGACTTCGCCTCAGGTGTGAGTGTCATATGGTAGAAGGTCTGTCGAACGGTTTCAGCGGAACCCGTACTGCCAGTCACTGAGAAAGTCATTCTGTTCTAAGTATGCCATAACGTTAGTTATTCTTAGCTTTGATGAGGAATCCAAAAGCTCTATTGGCAGATTGGTTGGCCAGAGGCTTTGTGCCATTGTTTAATACGGTCGATTCGATAGTAAGTTTTCTTTTGAATGTCTTTTTGTAGGACTAAGCAGATAGGTTTTTTTTATGGGAATAGCCGGCAAATAAGCTGGCGATCCACCTGATGGTAAGTGGCGTTCGTCGCCTATGGATATCAGCAACACCAAAGGCATCACCGATGCATTGCCGGCCAAGAAAGAGATAAGAAAAAGAAAGAACTGGCTCTCAAGTCCCCAGCTGGAAGACGACGAGTCGTTTGGTGGCTGACTCATGCTCAAGGGTAGGTGGTAGTAGGTGGTATCTATCCAGGCAAACCCCATGAAGAAATAAAAGTTAAAAGCTTTCTTCTTACATCTAATATCCGGAGCTTTCTAGCTTCGAGCATAGACCCAGGCAAGATATGAGAAATGTTTGCGCTTCTCAGCTTAAATGCTTTCGACAATAACCCATAGACAAGTTTCACCAACATTAGGACCGTTAGAAAAAGGAATGAAATAGTCCTTGACGAATCACTTCGTTTACAGCATCCTTTCAAATCGACGGATCTTTAAAAGCGAATCAGATCTATTTACAAGTATAAAATGCAAAGAAAATCAGAAAATTGCATATTTATCAAGTATATACGCACTTTTGGGTTGATTTTATGGATTAACGGCATCTTTTGAGTTAATTTCTTGGTGGCTACACTCAATCAGGTTGTTAATATTATTTAGATTCGTCATTTTCCTCTACAGGAATCATTCACGTCATTAGAATTTTGCGGTAAATGATGTAGCGATTTATGACGAAACGGTACAAAACATACCAAAACTTGCTCAATTTTATATCACTTATAATGAAATTAAGTTATTTTTTATTAAATACCATTAGGCGATATTCATGGGTACTTATTGTTGAATTATATATTTTTTTATCAAAAATATATTCAGGAGTTTGATGACGAGATTTTCTGACAAACTATACTTATCATTAACTTTCGCGTACTTTATCATATTCACAATGCATTTTTCATCCAAATCTTGATTTCAACTGAGAGAAGCGGGTGTAAGGAACACTTTGAATTGCTTTTCAAATTTTTAATAATAATTTCGTTGAACAAATTTCACGAAACAAAAACCGCGGATGTTAATGACGATAATCTCGTGACAAAATTTTAAACGGTCAAATAATGGTATTACAGATAATTTACGCTTGAAAAACATTTATGAATATTCAGCTTAGACATTAATTCTTACGTATAAAGAGTAAAAAAGCATTTTTTAGGGCGGTATTTTGAGTTCCTTGTGACATTAATGAAACATACCGTTAAATAACAGGGAGGTTAATGACTTTCCGAGCATTATTTTAAATTTTTTAACACTTTACCATCACAATTTTATTATTTAACTTAATACGTCTTTTAAGTAAATACATAATTAAGGTTTTAGTAAACATTTTGAGTGATCACTTTTATATTCCAAGACAGAAAATTGAATAACATGCATAAATGGCAGTTTTGAAAATTCACCCTATTGCTCGATGTTAAAATATTAACCGGGTGCCGACAAGCGCCGAGTTGTTACAATCAATACCGGCCGGTGCATCCGAAGCCGAACATTGTCGAACGCCCTGGGTCGGCTAGAGGCTAGATTTTATACCTACCTCATATTGTGTGTCGTTGGTATTGATCGTGTTACCGAGATTCCAGGTCAAGGAACGCCCGTTCTATGGAATGTTCTGGAATTCTGGAATGTTCTGAACAGTTTATAGAAAACTTATTTCGTTAGTAAATAAATAAATAACGCTTCACACGTTAGTCTGTCTTCGTTAATGTGAAGAGTAGGTACCTTTGAGGTTTTATTGACACATCAAAACAACTTTGTTAAAAATAATATGAATGTAAATGCACTGTTGAAACTGTCCAAATATAAGGACTTAATGGTTCCACCTGTTTATTCAAATAATCACTTTCTTTCTTGTAGAAAGGTGATTTTGGGCACAGTAAAGGAATCTAACATTTATACTGTGTCTTGGGTGATGGTAGAATATTTTTACTTGCCGGCTGGCATATAAAATAACAGCTGTGATTCTGTGAAATTGTGAAATGTCATATTTCATTCAGAGAAAACTACATTCATGAAAGTTTTGAACAGAGGCGGTGCTGCATTCTGTCGGAGGTAAAATTAACTATTGTTATTAAGAATATCATACTAGATGGCTCTGAATTCTGATAAATAAACTTTTTACGCTGGTACTTGTCAAAAGGAATCAGTAGTCTGCCATCTAGTGACAAGTAGGACAACAATTACGTAGAATTACAGAATAAAGTAGTCTTGAAAAGAAAGGACGTTGAACGCTAGGGAGCGCTTTTCGTGTAATCTATATTTCTACGTATGCGCGATGCGGTATGCCCGTATGCGTGACGAATACAGTACAGTGTATGTACACAAAAAATAATATGGTTCTACAAACACATAACATTTATTTTAATTATTTCCTTTAGTCATATTTTATCCATACATAATATTCATTTATCTCTCTCCAAATATTTTGTTATGACACACTTTCCGATTACATAGTGTGATACAAGAACAATAGAAAATCTGCATGCAATATTTTAGTTTAAGTTACTGTTATATTGCACAGAAAATTTGGTTTAATTTTTAAATAGCGATAATATTTGGGTACCTAAGTAGCGCAAGCCGGGGCTTTGAAAGAAGTAGATACTGAAAGTTTGCTTTGGGGTTGTGGGTTCAAACTCGCGCCTCTAATCCTTTTCAAGTTACTTATTTGCGTATTGCGTATTAGAAATTAATTAGGCAGGGATCACTTGCTTCGTTGAAGGGAAACAATGAGAGATAGTCCCTGTGCACCTTTGTGTTCTCATTAGGCTAGGTTCACATGACCGCGTGGTACAAGATCAAACTAAATACATAATGTCGTCTACATTTCCGCGCGGTACCGCGTAGACCCCGCGCGCACGTTCTTGTCCCGCGCGGTACCGCCCCTCCAAGTTCTGCATTCGTGTTTTTATCGATTGATTTAATTGATCCGCTACGTTTGAGACGACAGACGAATAGAAATGAGTAGCGAAGACGATGCAGTTGATGCACAGAGTACTTTGTTGTATACTGAAGTTGATGCCACTGATGCCAGACCGCTGCGGTACGTCTGTTGACATGTGAACGCCTGCTGCGCGGCAGCCCGTGGTGGTTTAGGTGGTTAGCGACGTCTGCCAACCGCACTCGGCCAGCATAATGAACTATATAGCTTGATACTATATAGCTTGATAATGAACTATATTGCTATATAGAATGAATTATATAGCTTGCAATGAATCTGAATTTTGAATTTATTTTTTATCAATTACATTGTGAAAGGAGAACCGAGCCCAGTGCCCAGCAGTGCACTAATGCTCAGTAGTGAACTACTGAGGCAGGCATAAGTTCTTTACAATGCTGAAGAATATGTATTTAGGCGATTTTGACACTGTCTGATTTACGTTATTGTATGTAGGGTCGCCAAGTCGGCCAACCAAAAAGCCGGACAGACCACCCCACGGCCACGGAACACAGGTCCCGTGGACCACCCAGTTTGGCACTTTGGCCGGACATTTGGGTAAAAAGGCCGGACAACCTAAATTATCAAGAATTTTATGTATTAATATTAATAAGACAATTTTTAGAAGTTATTCACTAATTAATAATATTTAAAGTAAACAAACTAAAAATATTAATAATTAGCAGAAACTTTTAAAGCTGTGTTTTTCAAAATAGACTTGTAATAATCTATAATTGTCAAATATATTAAATTGTTTAAGTTTCTTATAAGTTGGTAATATGTAAAAAGCCTAACAAAGCCGGATAAGCCGGACACCGTTAAATTTGGCTGGACACGCATTCAAAAAGCCTAACCATGTCCGGCTTTATCCGGACGCCTGGCAACCCTAATTGTATGCGATGAGTCACGTATATTTTGGCACTGTCTGATTTACGTTATTGTATGCGATGAGATACGTATATTTTCTTTCTTTACTTCTTATTAATGGGAAATATTATTTGACAATATTTTTAAAGTAGGTGGTTAAAGAAAATACAGTTTGGAAAGGAGAATTATTTAATAGCACCCAAAGCAATAAAAAGATATGAAAAAGATAAAGATAATCGTTTGACAAAATAGAGGAGAAAAGGGGATCTAAGGGTGTAGGTAACTATTTTATCACCGCAGTTTTCAATATGTTATCTATCTATCTGTATACCTAATCCTCATTTTATAGTTGCCTAGCAACTGATAAAGAGTTACAGTTTTTGTTATAATTTCACCAACCAACTTATCCAGAGATAATGGATAAATTATTCACATTCTATTTTTAAAAGATGACATTGCGCCAACATCTTTACTTTTCAGATATGACGTGTGCCCTGTGCACACATGCAATCAATACAAATTGTCATAGCACAATACATACATATACATCATACATACATAACATACAACTCCTGTTATCTTAGTAGCGTTGATTAGTGGAACACACAATTAATCTAATCGCGTAATTATCTTACAAATATCATTGCCAAGAGATATTGTTCAGCTCGCAGCCGCCAAGAGGTAATCCATTCAGTCCGTCGCGGGATAATACACTGAAATAGGTCCGCGAAACGTGTTCTGTCAAACGGAGTTCTGTAAACATGATTGTGAATTAGTTTTTTTTTGAAGAATTTATAATGGGCACACAGGAAAATACAGATAGTGAAAAAAATCACAGGCCGTTTATACGACAAGTGAGTATTTTTTTTTATTTGAGTTCCGTGTTTTGAAAAACAGTGGTGTGATTTTTACTCAGATGAAGGAAATAAAAGGGATTTTTATTAAATATTTTTTTGTGGTTTTGTTATTAGTTTCCGTTGAGTGAATATTTTCAGTGGATGTTTTTTTGTGAAATAAATTTCTAATTGATAAAATATCAGTATGTAAGATAGTTTACTGTAGATTGTCCATTGTTAACAATAATTATTAATTATTGTTTACTACTATAAATTATTATGTTCCTACGTTATAATTATTTGAAAAAAAAAAATACAATGAATTGGGCACAGTAAAAATAATAGCTTTTAACAGTAGTTCTACGTAATTTTTATTATAGGTTTTTTAATTTGAATTTTAATAAAGTGATAGTACCGGATTAAATATATGTTTGAAAATAAAAACAAGTCAAAAACAAGCAAATGAGCGCAAACCTACAGCGATTTATAAGGTTTTTGTAATTTTTATTTATTTTGGCTTTGTTTATTCATTTTTCTGAAAACATTGAACTTGTGGACAATTTTAGCTGCAAAATCGTCCTTTGTAGAGTCAATAAAGTGTAAATACAAGAAATGAGTCAAACTTGTTTTGCCGAGTCATTAGCACTACACGGCTACACGCGCGAGGAACCAAGCTAACCAAAACATGGTTTGTTGCCAAACATCTCGTTCGTACGCCGCTGCTCTGTTATTAAGGTCAATAGTTTACGGTTAAAGAATTTATTTCTCATAAGATTTAACAAAAAATCACTTACAGAGAAACAAATTTTACCAGATTGTCTGAATAATTTGACTGTCTGAAATAATCACAAATCTATACATCTATACAAATAAATAAAATTGGAGTGTCTGTTTGTAATATTAAAATAACCGCTTTTTACTAAGTGCATTTGGATGTATAGGTACACGGTACATATACCAAAACAACATTTTTCACAATTTTTGTCTGTCTGTCTGTTTGTTGCGGCTAATCTCTGAAATGGCTGGGCCGATTTTGACAGGACTTTCACTGGCAGATAGCTGATGTAACAAGGAGTAACTTAGGTTACTTTTATTTTAGAAAAAAAAACCAGTTTGTTAAGTGATACGAAGTTCGCCGGGTCAGCTAGTTAATAATAAATAAAACACATACCCCCGCAGTCGCAGTAGGTTTTTACCTGTGTCGCGGGTGGCATGGACGACACACATCACAATAACATCCATGACCCGAGTACAAATATTTATCTGTCACATAAATATCTTCCCCGGCCGGGAATCGAACCCGGGACGCCTCGCTTCGCACGCAGAGTCGCTACCAACTACGCTACAGGGTCGTCCAAATTCATAATTTCCTTTAAAATTCTTTCTAAAATCCGCATTTCTAGATCTTCTGGGGAAGAAGTTATGGTGGCAATCTTGTATGCAATTATTACCTCGTTAGTTCTGTGCTTAGAGTATATTAATTATACAGTAGTATTATATTTAAGTAAAGTTCAGAAACATTACCTATAGACTTAAATGTAATTCAAATAACATAATTATCTTCATAGATCAGATACACTAACAGATTTTTCCGAAATGATGGTAATTATAATCTTACATGAAAATTAAAAACAATACCCTCTTTTTTTAGGTCCGAGCCCCGACAGTTTTATTCACACTAAACATAGCTAAGAATATTCTCGATTAAGTCACCTTTTATACAAAAAAATTTGATCAGAATCGGTTTATCCGTTTGGGACCTACGATGCCGCAGACAGACACACAGATACACATAGATACACAGCTACACAGATACACAGACACGTTAAACTTGCACCTCTCTTCTTTCGTAGGGGGTTAAAGTCAGGATTGGATTTTTAAGCCAAGATAATGATATTTTTAAAGTCATTCTTATTGTATTTTTTAAATTACTATTATTACTTTATTAGTCCGCAAACGAGCTTTTAATCAGTCACCTCGTTCATTAGCAACATCAGGGGCGTCACCGACGTGTTGCCAAGGCAGACGAGAGGAGAAAGAAGCTGTTACATAAATGTTACATAATTGTTACTACTATTTCTTCATGGAGTTCGCCTGGATAGCTACCACCCTTGAGCATGAGTCAGCCGCCAAACGACTCGTCGTGTTCCGGCTGGGGGCTTGAGAGCCAGTTCTTTCTTTCTTTTTCTTCTCTCTTTCTTGGCCAGCAACGCATCAGTGATACCTTTGGTGTTGCTGATGTCCATGGGCAACGATAGCCACTTACCATCAGGTGGATCGTCAGCTCGTTTGCAGGCTATTTCCATAAAAAAAAGAAATGTCTGCCCCGGCTCGGATTCGAATTCGGTATTCCTATGCATATGCTTTTCTACGCTGGCAGGGCCAACTTTACTAAGTACTAAGCATATATATTAACTACTACTACTTAGTACTAAGCACTATATTCGCCACATACAAAGATAGTAGCCCAATAGATTCTATTTTGTTATTATCTTATGGATTAGGTAAACCGATATACAATACGTTCATATTACTTCTATCGAGAGATCTAATCGATAGATAACACTAGTATGACACTCGATGGAGATTTAGTACCATCGATAATATCCATACTGATATTATAAAGAGGAAAGATTTGATTGTTTGTTTGCATTGAATAGGCTCCGAAACTACTGAACGGATTTGAAAATTTCTTTCACTGTTGGGAAGCTACACTATCCCCGGGTGACATAGGCTATATAATATTTTCAAAAAAATTAGGGATCCTTAATAAAACTCCAATAATATAACCCAAGGTGTAAAAAAATAAGAAAACCGAAGCAAAGCGAGGGTTGGTTACTCGTTCGTAATATTTAAGTAGTTTATTGGATATAATTCTCCTTTCACTCTCTTGCTTCAGTCGGCCCCCAAACGACTCGTCGCGTGCAGGCTGAAGGTTTGAGGGCAAGTTTTTAGGGTTCCGAAGTAACATCGGAATTAGTTACTTCATGTCGGTCCGTCCGTCTGTTCGTCTGTCCGAAGCAAAGCGCTGAGATCCTTAGTGCTAGAAAGCTGTAATTTGGCATGGATATACATATATAATAAAACTCTAGAACCGTAGAATAAAATGTTGAAAACTTTTTTTTTCACGGTACCTCCCCTACAGGTAACGTGAGGATGAATTTTTTATTCGTCGCGTACCCTATAGTGTGGGGTATCGTTGAAAAGGTCTTTCAAAAATATTATGGGTCTTCCAGTACCATTTTTGGAATTAGGGGTCCGTTTGCGAAATATTTGGCATTAGAGTGTTAATTTTGGTTAGAGTCAAGTGTCAAAGATAGTACAACAGATGCTGGTGCTAGGCTTCTCAAACACATCTTTGAGGCCTGGGAGAATTCACAAAATGCCATAGGGGTATTCTGTGACCTGTCTAAAGCATTTGACTGTGTTGAACACGAAACACTTCTACTTAAGCTCAGCCACTACGGTATCAAGAATAACTCACTTAACTTGATTGCGTCGTACTTAAAGGGTAGAATCCAATGTGTTAGCATAAATGATACCAAGTCATCGGGATCTCAATCTGTTATGGGTGTACCTCAGGGCTCGATTTTGGGCCCCTTCCTTTTTCTAGTATACATAAATGATCTGCCGTATTATATTAAGAAACATGCAGAGATTGTCCTGTTTGCTGATGACACTTCCCTTATATTTAAGACGAATAGAAATAAAATGAATTTTGACGACGTAAACAGTGCTCTATCTCGTTTATCACACTGGTTTACAACAAACAATTTGCTACTTAATGCTAAAAAAACTAAGTGTGTTGAATTTACACTACCTAATGTACGGAATATTAGTAAAAGCCTGAAATTAAATAATGAAATTCTAACTATGGAAAAATCCACAGTTTTCTTGGGTGTCACCTTAGATTCTAAACTACAATGGGGCACCCATATAACGGCTCTCGCGAGTAAGCTAAGTAGGTCAGTTTATGCGATTAGAAAGATAAGACAGTTTACCGATGTAGAAACTGCGAAACTTGTTTATTTTGCATACTTTCATAGCCTCATGTCCTATGGTATATTGATGTGGGGTTCAGCGGCTAACATTGGTTCTATATTTGTTTTGCAGAAAAGGGCAATCAGAGCCATTTATAAATTGAAATCACGTGATTCTCTGCGTGAGAAATTTAAAGATATAGGCATATTAACAGTAGCCTCTCAATTTATTTACAGCAATATTATATTTGTAAAAAACAACTTAGGTATGTTCAAGCAGAATAGTGATACGCATAATCATCTAACTAGAAACAGACATAATTTGGTGACGTCATCTTTTCGCTTAAGTAGGGTACAACGCTCTTATATGGGGCTCGGTGTACGTTTTTTCAATAAATTACCCAAGTCAATACGTGATTTACCTATCCAAATGTTTAAGAGATATGTGAAATCTCAGCTACTAGGCAAAGGATACTATAGCATAAATGAATATATTAATATAGTTAATAGTATCAGGCGTTATTTTGCGGAAATCCATTGTTATTAAGTTAGTATTAGTCTACTTTGCAACAATCCGCGGATAACATGTATGATGGTATATACTTAAAGACATGCGTGGCACCTCCCTCCCTCCCACAACGGAAACATGCACTACAATAATTAAAAGTATATACCAACATACATACCAGCACCAACACGTGTTTCGCCCCGAAACGGAGCATCATCAGGGTAAGTTGACTCTACGATGGTTAGTCGCAAAGTGAACATCGTTCACTGAGCGTGGCGTATTTATACCCTACTCGCCCACTGGTTATCTAATGACGTTGTTGATAATTAGTGATTCACGCCGGCAGAAACCGGGTCTGACGTAATCTGGTGATTATTACTGTTGGAAATCCTCAGTAAAGGCGAGTTGGATACATTAATTTGTTCATTCAGCAGTGTAAAACTTGGGTTATTATTATGTTTTATTATTTCTAACTGCTCTAGTATATTTAATTTAATGTTTTATTATTATAAATATATATATTGTATGTAGTAACCATACATACAATATATTACATAAATCGGAAAAGGGTTTTAAATTAAATATACTAGAGCAGTTAGAAATAATAAAACATAATAATAACCCAAGTTTTACACTGCTGAATGAACAAATTAATGTATCCAACTCGCCTTTACTGAGGATTTCCAACAGTAATAATCACCAGATTACGTCAGACCCGGTTTCTGCCGGCGTGAATCACTAATTATCAACAACGTCATTAGATAACCAGTGGGCGAGTAGGGTATAAATACGCCACGCTCAGTGAACGATGTTCACTTTGCGACTAACCATCGTAGAGTCAACTTACCCTGATGATGCTCCGTTTCGGGGCGAAACACGTGTTGGTGCTGGTATGTATGTTGGTATATACTTTTAATTATTGTAGTGCATGTTTCCGTTGTGGGAGGGAGGGAGGTGCCACGCATGTCTTAAAGTATATACCATCATACATGTTATCCGCGGATTGTTGCAAAGTAGACTAATACTAACTTAAGAATATATTAATGACAAAGACGCCTGGAAGTTAGTGCCGCATCCAGTTCCGCGTAGGTTAGAAGATATTATGTAACTTTTCATGATTTTAAAAGATGTGCGAGGAGTTTCTTTCGGTTTTTCTTCTCCTCTATGACAAAGCACCTTTCCGAAAAACTGGTAGATTAAAAAATGACGTGCATAAGTGTATCAGTGATACCTATATGAATAAAAGATTTTGATTTGATTTGATTTGATTTGATTCAAAAATAGGTTACATGATGAATTTACAAGGAAAACTATCACGGCTATGTTAGCATTAGTAGTTAATGAGTAATAGTCGATAAACTTACTACTTCGGAACCCTACATTGCGCGTGGCCTGACACGCACTTACCCGGTTTTTATCTCTTTATTTTTTTACTCCTTTGTGGCCGGCAACGCATCAGTGATGCCTCTGGTGTCGCTGATGCCCTTGGGCGATAGCCATTTACCATCAGGTGGATCGTCAGCTCATTTGCTATTTCCATATAAAAAATCTGTAACTTGAGTCGGTATATCGTAACTCGAAATAAAGTGTAGGTATAGAAAGATTTAACATTACTTTTTAAAATATCTCTTTATAGTCCTCGTTTTAAGTCAAATAGGATTATAGGACGTCCTGATTTTCCGATTCTTTGGGACCATTTGCGAATGTACTATTAGGGTTCCGTAGCCGAATGGCAAAAAACGGAACCCTTATAGATTCGTCATGTCTGTCTGTCTGTCTGTCTGTCTGTCTGTCTGTCCGTCCGTATGTCACAGCCACTTTTTTCCGAAACTATAAGAGCTATACTGTTGAAACTTGGTGAGTAGATGTATTCTGTGAACCGCATTAAGATTTTCACACAAAAATAGAAAAAAAACACTAAATTTTGGGGGTTCCCCATACTTAGAACTGAAACTCAAAAATGTTTTTTTCATCAAACCCATACGTGTGGGGTATCTATGGATAGGTCTTCAAAAATGATATTGAGGTTTCTAATATCATTTTTTTCTAAACTGAATAGTTTGCGCGAGAGACACTTCCAAAGTGGTAAAATGTGTGTCCCCCCCCCCTGTAACTTCTAAAATAAGAGAATGATAAAACTAAAAAAAATATATGATGTACATTACCATGAAAACTTCCAATGAAAATTGGTTTGAATGATATTTAGTGAGTAGTTTTTTTTTAATACGTCATAAATCGTAAACCGCAAAAAACATTGATCAAAGTTACAACAAACTACAAGAACTTTTATATTGTGTTACTTGCTGCTACGGAACCCTTCATGAGCGAGTCCGACTCGCACTTGGCCGCTTTTTACCTTTTCGTTTTGCAGTTGAACCGTCAAATCTTACAAGATTTAAGTGATTATCAGCTTTTTGTGTAATTTTCGCACTGTTATGAAAATTGGAATTACTTTATATAAGGACAGCAAGAAGAGCGTCGTGTGTTGTCTACTCTAAACGGATACACACGTATCGTATACGTATTGAGAATTACCATTTCAAATGACGAAGCAATTCTTCTCAGTTCTCAGGAGTGAATGTCATTAACAATAAATTCATTTTCACCACTTAATTTTGCGAAAAGTACTTTCACTCTGTATTAAACATCGCACCTGGCCTTGTCGTTAATTATATCATACGATTGTGAATTTACAATATCATTTGGAATGTTTAAATCTTGTGGATTAGTACATCAAGATAGTTATAACCCCTAATTAACAGTAATCTGTTTATCAATGAATTCTTTATGATCGCATAATCCGTAAAGTGTCTATACGGATATTAAAACTGATGTGAGACCAAAAAAGAACAGTAAAGCTTAAATAGTTATATAATCGTGTTAGAAGTGGACACGTTCTCGTCATCTGAGCATCGTGTCAATTGGTTGAAGCCACGTATGAGTTTTGGCACTAATTGATGGATATTGGTTGAAAAAAAAGCGGCCAAGTGCGAGTCGGACTCGCCCATGAAGGGTTCCGTAGCAGCAAGTAACATAATATAAAAGTTCTTGTAGTTCCTTGTAACTTTGATCAATGTTTTTTGCGGTTTACGATTTATGACGTATTAAAAAAAAACTACTTACTAGATCTCATTCAAACCAATTTTCGTTGGAAGTTTGCATGGTAATGAACATCATATATTTTTTTTAGTTTTATCATTCTCTTATTTTAGAAGTTACAGGGGGGGGACACACATTTTACCACTTTGGAAGTGTCTCTCGCACAAACTATTCAGTTTAGAAAAAAATGATATTAGAAACCTCAATATCATTTTTGAAGACCTATCCATAGATACCCCACACGTATGGGTTTGATGAAAAAAATATTTTTGAGTTTCAGTTCTAAGTATGGGGAAACCCCAAAATTTATTGTTTTTTTCTATTTTTGTGTGAAAATCTTAATGCAGTTCACAAAATACATCTACTTACCAAGTTTCAACAGTATAGCTCTTATAGTTTCGGAAAAAAGTGGCTGTGACATACGGACGGACAGACAGACAGACAGACAGACAGACAGACATGACATATCCATAAGGGTTCCGTTTTTTGCCATTCGGCTACGGAACCCTAAAAAGTATACCTACAATACGAAAGTTTAAAGCCAGAATAGTCATGCGCCCACGCCAAGAAAAAAACCGGGCAAGTGCGTGTCAGGCCACGCACAAAAGGTATAGGGTTCCGAAGTGGGAAATTTATCGACTATTACTCAATACTCATTAACTACTTACGCTAACGTAGCCACGATAGTTTTCCTTGTAAATTCATCATATAACTTATTTTTGAGAATTTTTTCACTTGTCCAACTCCAACCGGGTTGCCGACAGGGGCGGGGGACACTTGACTCTAACAATTATTAGAACTTTAAAGCCAAATATATCACAAATGGACTCCTAAATCCAAAAATGGTCTTAGAAGACCCATAATATTTTTTTTTTTTTTTTTTTTCGTGGGTAGGTGCAGAAATGTTAACAGCTGTTTACATTGCTCTTAAAGTTTTTTTTTAATTAAAATAATATAACGTAATTCGAAAAGTACTTATAAGTGATAATCAGTGTTATTAATGGGCAATTCATAAAGGTACATATAAACTACTTACATGTAAAGTAAAACTGAGCAAAACCTGCACGACTTGCATTTCTCAACTTCTAATTGCACTAAACCAAGCTTATTTGAATAATATTCTATATATTTCACCATGGCCACTATCACCAATATAGAGAGTATGCACAAAAAACTGGAACTCAGCTGGTCGCGTAAATTAGCTGAATTTGAAACTCGACTAACAGCAGCAGCATCCACTCCAAGCAACCCCAGTTTGTCTCAATTAAGCAGTGAATTTAATTCCTTTAAAGAACTTGTCACTTCAATGTTTACCCTTCTACGAGAACAAATCAAGGACTGCTACAATAATATTGACAACATAGATATGAGGCAACGTCAGAAAATTCTTCTCTTCAATGGTATCCCAGAAAATCCTGAAGGTGATGTGGAGGCAGAAGTTATTCGTGTTGTGCAAAATAATATGGGGCTAGTTCTCTCTGAAATGAGTTTGAAGCGGTGTCATCGATTGGGAATCTCAGCTGAGGGACGAGTTCGCCCTGTTCTGGTACACTTTAATACCTATAAAACCAAGACAGATGTATGGAAGTCCAAATCCAAACTTAAAGGAACCTCAGTCACTATTGCAGAGTTCCTCACTCATTCAAGGCAATGTATCTACAAAAGAGCCCGAGAAACTTTTGGCATGAAGCAGGTATGGACTCTCGATGGGGTTATACACATCAAAATCCCAAAAGCCGGTCGCTATAAGGTTGTCACTGATGACGAGTTGTCCAATCTAATTGCCAAGTATCCCGCTGGCACTGGTGACTCCAATGATGGGGGAAAACCTAGTGAGTGCGCAGTGGCCTCCATTCCGCATCGAGAGGCCCGGCGACACCAGGTTCCCGTATCGATTGCCGATGATTCAAAGAGGCCGAGACGACCTACTACCAAGAAGTAGGTAGTGCATTGCTTTCGTCTTGTTCTCATAATACACAGTGAATTACATTACTCGCTCTTTTTATCTGTAACTACCTCATTTATATTGTGATAATTTGATTGCTTTTGATTTGATTGCTACTTTCACAAAACTTTTAATTTTACTAATCACGTCAAAGTCAAGTTATTACATTACGCCGATCAGATGTTTGAAAGTGCAATAAAGCAATTGACGTATCTGTCATTATTGTCATTGTCAAATTGCAATACTGTTGCAAAAGTAATTTGATTATACTGCCATAACTTTATATTCCTTTTAATATTTTAATACTTTTGTTTTTAAACCGAGTTTTGATAAATTTTTTTTTTATATAATTATTAAACTGATCTAGCATAAAATTATTTTTTTTATATTTTTAAACATTGATGTAAACAGTCGACTATTGGACGGTGCGTTAATTGTATTATGAATTATTTTAAGTTAATGCGGGTTTTGCAATGGTGTTATTATTATTTTTGTTGTTGATTTTATTTTTGTATTTTCTTTATTTTTATTCTTTTTAAATATTTTATTATAATACAGGTATATATTTATACGTATAATGTCAGACAGTGAATCTTTTTATTCGGCAAACAGTTCAGTTTCTTTCGAATCGTGTGAAGAGGTGGATTTAAAACAGCAGCTTGCTGGAATATTTCGCTCTAGGAAATCTACGCTGAATATTTGTCACATAAATGCACAGAGCATTCCACAACATTATGCAGAATTAGAGGCGTCGTTCAATGTTGATTTTGTTCATGCAATTTTAATATCTGAGAGTTGGTTAAAACCGTCTTTGCAGTCTTCACTTTACCCACTGCCAGGTTTTGTACTCGTGCGTAACGACCGAACGACTAAAGGAGGCGGCGGAGTTGCCATATACTTGCGCAGTTCGATTCCGTACAAATTACTATTAACATCTCCCTCACAGTACTCTGGGTCTGCTGAGTACATGTTCTTAGAACTGAATCTTACGGGTATTAGAGCTGTTCTTGGAGTAGTGTATTGTCCACCTTCTACCAACTACTTTGCTTCTCTTGAAGCAGCTTTAGATAGTATTGGGTCTGAGTACACACACTTTATCATTATGGGTGATTTTAACACAGATCTTTTAAGGGGTTCGCCCAATGCTCTGAGGTTTCGCAACATTATTGAGTCGGTCAACCTTTCAATACTTCCATTAACAGCAACTCACAGTAACATCAACTTTGAAGATTCCTGGATTGATCACATCATAACGTCGCTACCCGAACGGGTAAGTAACTACGGACAATTATCAGCTCCAGGTTTCTCAAGACACGACTTATTATATGCTTCATATAATATATCATTACCTAAGCACCAACCAGCTATTTTAGAAATGCGCAATTATAGTGCAATTAACATCGATTCTTTGAAAATGGATGCTGCCAGCCTTGATTTTAGTCCAGTATGGGCGGAGTGTTCAATAGATAACAAAATATCAAACCTAAATAATTCTGTACTCCAGTTGTTTGACACTCATGCTCCAAAACGGAAGGTCAGGTTGAGCCGTCCTCCTGCACCGTGGATGACAAGGGGGGTGAGAATGGCCATGACACGTAGAAATCGTGCGTTTCTTAAATTTAAAAGGGAGCGTAGTGATGAGAACTGGTTGTGTTTTAAAAGGGCTAGGAATAGATGCAACCAGATGGTTCGAACAGCAAAACGCCAATACATTCATAATAATATCCTTAATTCCTCCCCCACGGATACGTGGAAATTTCTCAAATCTCTTGGCATTTGTAAACCACAAAAAATTGATTTTGGTCCATCACTCACATTGAAAGATATTAATAATCACTTTTCCCTAGCGTCATCACTGGACCCTATTATTCGTACTCAAACGATTGCTTCCATTGTAGCAATGCAGTCATCTCCTACAGTAACCTTTCAATTTTCCCCAGTTACCCAGGAAGAGGTTAAGAAGGCTGTTTTAAGCATTCGTTCCAAGGCTGTAGGTTGCGATGAGATTAATAGGGTAATGATTGTTTCCATCCTTGATAGTCTTCTTGCAGTTATAACGCACATTATAAATTTTAGTCTCTCCACTGCCCAATACCCTTCGCTCTGGAAGAAGGCGCTAGTGCGTCCTCTACCTAAAGTACAAAATCCTACCCTTCCTAGTCAATTTCGTCCAATTTCCATTCTCCCATTCCTTTCCAAAGTTCTGGAGACCTGTGTTTTCAAGCAATTATCTAATTTCATTTCCTGTAATGACTTGCTGAGCGTATACCAATCTGGATTTCGCTACGGTCACAGCACCACCACTGCGTTAGTTAATGTCACAGATGACATAAGGAAAGCTATGGACCACAAAAAACTTACGGTGTTGGTGCTGGTAGACTTCTCTAACGCTTTTAACACGGTCGACCATGAAATCCTTATTTCCATCTTAACCCATCTTCAGTTCTCCCCTGCTGCCCTGGCGTGGTTTACAAACTATCTTCGCGGTCGCCAACAAGCTGTTACCTCTGGGCAGGAATGTTCAGAATGGGCTGAACTTGACAGTGGCGTACCGCAGGGCGGTATACTCTCACCTATCATCTTTTCTTTATTTATAAACTCTATCTCCTCTTCCTTCACCTGTTCGTACCATCTGTATGCTGATGACCTCCAATTGTATGTTCACACAGATACAGAAAATCTTCACAGTGCTATTGGAGAATTGAATGTGAACTTGGAAGCTTTATCTAACTGGTCGCATAAATACGGGGTTGCTGTTAATACTTCCAAATGTCAAGCTATGCTGTTAGGTAGCTCGCGAATGCTGGCTAAGGTGGATCATCTCTCTTTACCTTCCATTTTATATAACAATGATGTCATCCCCTTAAGCCAATCTATTAAGAACCTGGGTTTGTTGATGGACAGCACACTATCGTGGCGCCCACAAATTAGCTATATCAGCCAAAAAGTGAATGCTTCAATGCATTCACTATATAGACTTAAAAACTTTTTATCCTTCAAGACCAAGCTCATGCTAATACAATCAATTATACTCCCCATAATTGACTACGGTGATGTATGCTACCCAGACCTAAACGAAGAACTTCTCAATAAACTGGAACGCCTTCAAAATAACTGTATCAGATACATATTCGGTCTGCGTAAATATGACCATGTCACCGAATACCGTCGCCAGCTTAAATGGCTGTCTATTCGTAAAAGGCGTAATTACAGAATTCTCTCTATGCTTTATTCCATACTGAATAATGCATCTTCTCCACCATACTTAAAGGAAAATTTTCAATTTGTTTGTGACACTCATGATAAAGTCCTTCGTTCTTCGTCAAATTTAAAACTTCACATTCCACCCATCTCTTCTGGTTTTTTCCATTATTCATTTACTGTTCAGGCAATACTACTCTGGAACACTCTACCTGTAAATATCCGGAAGGCCCCAACTCTGTGGACGTTCAAAAAACTAGTTCGCGAGTATTACCTTTCCCTTACTGACTGATTTGTCGTTTAAGAAATACTGTGAATACGCTGTTGATATAAATTGTATATATATATATATATATATGTATATATATATGTGTAAGTGCACTGTATATATGTATAATGTATGTATATATTTTGTATATGTATGTATGTATTTAAGTATGTATGTAATTAGATATTTATTTAGTGAAAATAATATTATAAATATAAATATTAATTAAATATTAATTCTACTGTAGCACCTACCGCAACTTTTAACCTATCGCCCAGGGTTGACTGGTGGAGAATGCCATCAGGCATTAAGTCCGCCCATTGTGATCTAGTTTATAGGTTTACAATAAAGAGTAAATAAATAAATAAATAAATATTTTTGCAAGACCTTTTCAACGATACCCCACACTATAGGCTGCGCAAAAATTCATCATCATGTTAAGGGAGGTACCAGGGTACCCTGAAAAAAAATGTTTTTCAATATGTATGTAATTCTATGCTTTTGGAGCTTTAATAAATATGTATATCCATGCCAAATTGCAGCTTTTTCTAGCATTAAGGGTCTCGGCGCTATGCTTCGGACAGACGGACGGACGGACGGACATGACGAAACTATATGAATCCACACGTAAGTTGCTTAGAGAAAAAATATTTTGGATCGTCTTTGTTAAATTTGAATCTGCTGGACCACGGATGACAGGAACAGTAAATTTAACCAGATTTTCTTACAAATTTTCCTATGCATATAATTAAATAGGGACTATCAATCATCGCTTGTTAAACAGTGTTTTGGCTTGTAGTGGCAAATAAAAGTGGCTGTTGTGTTATTTGAAACATAACATTATGTAATAAATAAATAAAATAACACAGATTTTAAACAGCAGGTGATTCTTATCAAAGAAGTTACTGACTTCTTTCTCATCAGTTTGACTCTCAATAATCTCAAATAAGCAACTTATCAAAGAAGATTGCATTAAGCAATAAATTTTAAACAGCAATACAGCAAAAACTAAATCTGAGATAGACCGTGCTGGCCCAACGTATTTTCTATGGCCAGAATTCATCACTTATTTGATAATCTACAAAAGTACATTTTATCAAAGCATGATACAGCCAGGATTGCTAGTTGCCATACAGAGATGACCTCGGACGTTGACGACGCGTTTCTGACATGTTGATTGATACCGGCTGATTAGATTGCAGTACAGACGGCAGCGCTCAATTTTGGATATCGATGAGATTTAAGTCTTATCTTGATAGTTTTGTAAATGGCGATGGCGTGGTTGTTTTTATATGATATTAATTAACGAATTATACGGCAATATAAGCATCAGATAGATGTTGGAGTGGCATTTAGTTTGAACAGCATCCCAGGTGGAATTAATGTATTTCTTTCTTCTTTCTTCTTCTTCGTCTTCTTCTTGTTCTTCTTTCTTAGTCTCCAACCACCAACGTATAATGTCACTGAATACATATATCCTTATCCACATCCACATTATAGATCCCTTCTAACGGTCAACTCTTATCCATGCAATTTTTTGATGAAAATGCAATGATTAATTTATAAATTAATGGCACACATCATAAGAATAGTAAATTCGAACCCAATTCCTAAGTGAGATAAATAATTTAGTATCTATAGCCCCACACTAGGATTCCATGTGTTGTTGGTGCCATGAACACACAAAGACATGAACGCACACTCGGACCGAGAACAGAAATTCATCATACAATCTGCCTGCTAGGAATCGAACCCAGGTCCCTCGGCGGTCCGGCATGGTAATACGTGTCACCTAAAGGCACCGATAAGCTATAATAGAATCTACTAGTAGCTATCAATTCTATTTTTAACGGACTTCAAAAATTCGACTGTTTTTTTATGTTTGTTACCTTAGAACTTTCGACTGGGTGAACCGATTTTGATGATTCTTTTTTTAATTTAAAGCTTGTTGTGTGGTCAGTTGGTCACACTTAAATTTGAGCTAAATCTGACGAGTAGTTTGTGAGTTATGTTGAAGTCGGTTATTTTTTCGTGGTAATATTAATTACTTTGTTTTAATTTTAATAACTTAATCAATAAACATATAGCTAATCTTTACAGATAAGACGGGTATCTCATTAATACCAGATTATAGGTATTTAATTGCCCTACCCGATACGCAACGTAGAACCTATATGCCGCTTTGACAATTGCAATTTGAGCGGTTTGAAAATCAGTTGTCGTGGGTGTGAATTTTCTGCGACCATAAAACTGAGCGTTAACCCCTTCCATCTATTATTTTGTAGATTTAACCATTGCTTTTGATAAGATTAAGGTAATTTGTTACTGTACATAATTTAGGTGAAATAAGCATTTTCTTTCTTTCATTTGTTTCTTTCAAACACCGATGTTCTTAGGCTGTTACATAGTACTTTGTAGGTACATTTTGCGTGGACGAGTCTACCTTGCGTCACATTTTTGTAACACAAACTCATATAAAACATCTTCAACTTCGAAAAGGAACATTTTCCTGTCATCTTCTTCATTTTATCTTCTTTTTTAACAGTTTAAGTAATAATCTAAATTTTACTAACAAAAAATAACCGACTTCAAAGTTACTCTAAAACTACTTGTCAGATCTCGTTCAATGTAGGATTACGTGACAAGCACCTGCTTTCGATTAAAAAAAGAATCATCGAAATCAGTTGGCGTGTTAGTGCGTTATTCGTCCATTTGTCGTGCTTACTTAATACAAATTTAAGACTTATATGGTTTTATCATGGATGCCATTGTCAGATCTCAATAAAATTTATATGGGACTCCATGACAGCCACCAGTTGTCGATTAAAAAAAGAATCATCAGAATCGGTTCGCCCAGTCCAAAGTTCTGAGGTAACGAACATAAAAAAAATACAGTCGAATTGAGAACCTCCTCCTTTTTTGAAGTCGGTTAAAAATATAAAGTAGGTACAGTGCAAATGAATACTGAATAGTAAATTGAAGTTATTATAAAGTTTCTGATTCTGCTTCTTCTAGTACTAACACTGCTCGAAGCAGTGGTGGTATTTTGGTAACACTTCCATTAACACTTCTTCTTTAAGTAGGTAATTGTTGTTTTAATATCGATGTATATACAAACATATAATATGCTTAATGTATTGATTACTCATTATCATTATCCTGAACATTTTTCAATTATGTTTGAGGTCGGCGCAATATGTTTTTCTCTTCCGTATTTCCCTATCAGCCGTCATCTCTACAACTTACACTAAGAAGATTATCTTTCATATTATTATCTCTCATATAATCCATATGTATCAGAAGGGTATTCTATGGTATTGGTTATTCAATCATATTCCTTTTACTTTGCACTATGATATATTTCCAGTTCTCCTAACGTTCACTTCAATATTCCAAAGTACTTCAACACTACGTGATCAGTAATAATCTGTTCTCCCTTATTGACAATTCCTTACATTTCTTATAATTATGCCAACCTCTGCATCGGACAAGCGTTATAGAATAAAGAGGTCCGTCCTTGGACCTTCACTGGAGATTCGTGGCCTCACCGATACATACATCTTTTCTTTGGTCGTCCTCGTCCATCCACATTCCTGTCCATCACTCTTCGAAAGGTATATCCCCTAGTTTCAATGGTTTCCCATCATTGCAGGGAAGACCCTTCAATCGCAATAGTTCAGTAATCTAATCGGCTAATTCGTTCACCGCACTAAAACAATGGTTCAGTGTGTCGCTGTCGCTACACAAGTTTTGCGATAAGATTGTTAGAATTGGTTCAAAGTACTTCACTGATTGTGATTAGGTAATTGTTTTCCAATAAGCAATCGATTTAAGTATGCGGCGGCCTGTAAAAGATTGTTTCTTTAATCTACAATCTTAAGAACTTTAAGGTTATAGATTCGAATCGTTATTGAAGGACGAAGCATTTTTCGGTAGTTGTTTCCCGTAATTATCACGCGAAAGCTACTGAGTGAGCAAGTTATGATAAATATCACAATGATTTGACTAAAATTATTAATATTTGCTTCATATTTCTTGATGAAAGTTTTCTCACGATCAAATTATTTGAATATGGCAAGGGCTACCTCGAAATATGTTTGGATATCATTGGGATTTTCAATGAATGAGTATTTTCACCAAATGGCATTTGAGCAAACAATAAATGACCAGCCAAACTTTCCACCAGCATTGCACCAAGTTTCATGGCATTCTTACTCAGTACGTAGATCAAACCTGGTCGTAATGGCCCTTGGGACAGCTTCCCAAGCCCGACATCCCAAATAACAATAATAATAACTAAGTACATGAACTCACCTGACCAGCCAAACTACACCAACTTATATGATGTACTTGAACTCCCATTTCAGTGTTTCCTGACTGCGAGCGTGGCATTGAACATCGTGGGCCACGGTTGTGTGATCGGGTACTCCGCAGTCCTCATACCCAGTCTCCGGCGACCCGACTCACCGATCAAAGCCACTCCGAGTGAGGAGTCATGGATTGGTGAGTTATAAATAAAATTATAATGTCTTGAATATAAAACCGTTCACTTCTGTCCTGTAATGGCTGTAATAGACCGATCTCGGCTTAAGAGCTCGATGATATCTCACAAATGTCACATTTTAGATCGCAGAGATCTTAAGATTGATATGTATGTTACCATGTAACAGAAAATGAGGTAATTTTCGCCAAATCATCTCCAGGGAAAAATTTAAATGTTTTTTATTTATTTAAATGTATCGTAAGAAGTTCTGTGACGCAAGTACCATAAGGTTCGTTATCAGTGATAATAAGTTTTCTGTTTTCCACAGAAATTAAATTATTTTGGCTTTATAAACCAAGTGTAATCACTGCACTAATTCAGATCAGTAACAAATAAGGAATTATTTTCCTTAAGAACTGAAATGAATTCTCTCTTTTGAATTAAAATCCTATACCAGACTCAACATAAACTCTTTTCTCCTTTCAGCATCAATCATCGGGTTCGCGCTTATCACCGGCAACTTTGTCATCACGCCCTTGATGGACACTCTTGGGAGGAAGAAGTCACATTTGCTCACCATCATTCCGAACCTCATTGGCTGGTTCATGCTCATCCTGGTGAACAGCGTGGCCGGCCTCATCACGGCTCGGTTCCTCCAAGGAATTGCCATGGGGATGCTTGGACCTCTAGGCTCAATAATCATCGGGGAAATGACTGATCCAAAGAATAGAGGAGCCTTCCTTACTAGTGTCTCACTATCCCTAACAATAGGTGTAATGTTTTCCCATGCGCTAGGAACGTATTTCAGTTGGCAGCAAACAGCTCTGATCTGTTCCTTCATAACCTTTACGAGTTTGATATTAATCATCTTCAACCCAGAGTCACCTTCGTGGTTGATTGCTAGAGGTCGCTACGAGAAAGGTGAAGAAGTATTCTTCTGGCTGCGAGGTCGTGATAGCAAGCAGGAAGCTGAGTTGGAGAGCATGATTTCAGCTCATAGAATGACGAGGAAATCCAGTTTCACGGACAAGACTCTCTCATTGGGCGCACGAGCGAATCGCCTGTGTAGCTACTTAGGAAAAACAATAGTGAAGCCTGAATTCTATAAACCTATCGTAATTATGTTTTCTCTGTACACGATGTTCCAATTCGCTGGTATCAACGTTATCAGCTCGTATGCCATGGATATCATTCACCAAGTGGTCGGGCCAGACGCGAACGCAGAGTTTTTGATGGTTGCTCTCGATGTTGAGAGATTAGTCTGCAATATTGTTGCTGTATTTCTTATGAAGTCCATGCGACGAAGGACTTTGCTGTTCTCCAGTGCTGCAATTTGTGTGATATCATATTTAGGAAAAGCAGCATATGTTTACGCAAAGCATAATCATCTGTTAACGTACGATAGACACTGGATTCCTATAACGTTGATAGCTATTTATATGTTTTCACTGACTGTGGGTATATCTTCGATACCCTTCGCGATATCAGGAGAGATATTTGCTTTAGAATACCGAGGATTGGGAGGAGGTATAAGTGTTTGGGCATTGTCACTGAATTTCTTCGTAGCAGTCAAGTGTTTCCCAGTGCTCAATAATGCAATAGGACTCTCTTTGACTTACTTTTTGTATGCTGGTGTGGTGATAATCAATTTGATAATACTTTACTTTATGTTGCCTGAAACAAAGGACAAGACTCTTCAAGAAATCGAGGACAATTTCCGAGGCGTGACTCGTGAAGACAAAAGATGTACGGAACCTCTAAGTGGCAAAAATAATAGTGAAATGCGTAGGGTCAGTTCTCATATCTTATATTAAACTAAACATATCGATAGATAAGTTACGTAAGCTAATAAAGAGGTAATTAATTTTATACGGAAAGTGAGATTTTGAACAATTTTAAAACGGCTGATATTTATAGATACGATAATAAACTTAAGTTGTACCTAATATTAAATGAATGGTTAAGATAAATAAACAGATATTACATCTGTGGCATTTTTATTTATGATTATGTAAAATTATACATGTTTTCTCATCAGATCTTATAGGTACATGTTAAAAAATGTCAGTTCCTTAGAAGTCGCTTTACTAGGAACTTGCTTATTCTTCTTATTCACATTAACTCTCGTTAAAATCTTTTAACTACAGGGCCAGCCGTCTATAGCTGCAGGGCGTTTCCTTATTTCTCATCTCTCCCCATCAACCTTCTTCCACCCTCTCTAGCTCCAACATTTTATCCTTTTCACAGATATCAGTTCTTGTCTCAGTTTTAATTCCTCTAAAATGACATTCTATCTCATAAAGAGTTTTCCCTTTAGTCTCTGGTAATAGGAAAAAGAGGAAAACGCCACATATAGCTATGGATACACCATACACGCAAAATGTGCCGTTCACTCCGATTTGTCTGAAGGAGGTCGGTGCCGTCTTTACCACGACAAAGAACATTATTGACAGGAACATTCCAGAAATACCGCCTCCGAGACTTCGGTATGCTAGAGGGAAGATTTCACCAGCTATGGCCCACGGGATCGGCAAGATACCTAAGGTCTTCCCAGAAATATATGTCAATGTGGGTATGACAGGTATCCATGCATAGTCCACCGGTAAATGGCCAAGATCTCTAAGATACAGCAACAAAGCAGCTAGGAGTAACGATACACAGCTGATACCGATACCCCAAAATAATACTGCTCGTCTATTAAATTTGTTGACTACGATACAAGCTAAGACCGCTGTGGCAAATCTTACTACGTCAACCATTAGCATGCTAGTGTACGGCTCGATCGTACCTCCAGACACTTCTTCCATCATAGGTACTGTATAAGACGGCACCACAGTCATCCCTGATATTTGAAAGAGGATAAACATGAACATCATTATCACAGTTGGTTTGTAGAACTCCGGTTTTCGCAAAATTTGGGCCAGTAGCTTCAATTTGGATACTTTTGGAGCTGAGTTCGCGTTGGTGACCTCTCGCTTTTGGCTACTTAGAAGCAGCTCGAGTTCCTTCTCCGATTCTTCATCGTGTCCTCTGAACCAGCGGAAAGATCTTCGACATTCGTCGTATCTGCCAACCGATGCCAGGTAAGGTGGTGTTTCAGGAGCTAGGGAAATTAGGACAAGTGAAACGGCGTAGCAGCTTCCACAAGCTATCGCGGCTTGTCTCCAGTAGAGTATGGTTCCGAAGATGTGTGCGACGAGCATTCCCAGAGCGAAGGAGAAGGCTATAGTTGCAAGGAACGCTCCTCGATGCTTTGGGGCGGAGTACTCCGCTATGGACACAGGAGCCGCCGCCGCTTGGAGACCCATTCCGAAGCCCTGAAAATGAGAAAATTTTGCATGAACATATATTTCTAAGGCTGAATTAGTTTAGTATATAACTATGTTAAAACTATTAACTAGCTGTTAATAAATTGCTGGTAGGAATGGTTTTAGAATCTACTCAAATAATAATTTGTTCGTTTGATATTTTAATGACCCAATGCAGTGACTGCACTATCCGTATTTATGACGAAAGATCTATACGAACATAAATTGTGTTTATTAACGTTTACGAGATGGCAGAAACTGGTCACTACCGCCGTGAAATCGCCTTGTAGACCGGTTGGTAGTAAGATTGTTTAACCCCTAAGCAAATAATAATGCTTTACACTCTTAGCCAAAAAGACATGAACATTATACACTCAGACTGAGAACGAAACTTCAAATTATATATTTCGCTACAGCAGCAGTATACTTTTCACATATCAGTAATTAAACCCAAGTTATAAATAGTTCCCACTTGACGCAATTCATTGAGTAGTTTATTATTATAACACACATGTCGGCAATATGAGCACGCACAATCGTCTATGCCTGAAGATTTATTAGTCTTACATGACTTCCAATTGAAACAATTGAAGTTATGTTAATTGATATTAACGAGTTCTTCCAGTAGTCGAATTCGACCATAAATCGGTATACAAACTGAGTAGACAAGGGGTGTAACTGTTTTCTCTCAGCCTATTTATATTAGATAGAGCTGTAGATAGAGCGGTGAAAGGCGGACGGATGGACGGACAGATAGACGGATGGACAGCAGTGTCTTTACTATTCATAAATAGGGACCCGTTGGACACCTTTTGGGTATGGAGCCTTAAAAAGAAATATACGTAAAGTGCCTATACTTTGTTCTCGATTTGAACACTTGAATCTGAATGAATCTTTCATGAGTTTATATAAAGCATCTGTTTGAAAAAGAGTAGAAGCAAAATTCACGGAAAAGGCGGAGTAGAAAAAAAAACAGCTGTGACTGGCTTTTAATAGGACTCCTGAGGTTGGTTATATCTCTATGGTTTTTGACTAGTATTTCTTTTTATAAAATCTTAATATGCTTGTCACCTTGTCCACACATGTGACATTGATAACGCATTGATAAAGCGTGACTGACGACCACCATCTAGGCTATTCTAATTTATCTGACGACCCTGTAGCCTAGTTGGTATAGCGACCCTGCCTGCGAAGTGAGGGGTCCCGGGTTCGATTCCCGGCCGGGGCAGAGATTTATGTGACACATAAATATTTGTACTCGAGTCATGGGTGTGATTGTGATGTGTTATACATATGTGTAGTCTATACCACCCGCGACACAGGTAAAAATAACCTACTATGAGTGCGTAAGCGTTTATTATTATTATTTTAATGTGCTTAGGTTGCATTACCGCAGAGCTGGTCATTAAACAGTCCATGAGTTCTTTTAGGACAATAATTATGACCATTTCTATCTGAGTACTTTTTTGCTCGATAAAAATCGTAAATCATCAGTTTACTTCGTTCATATAATTTAAAAATCTCGAACTCACTTGGAGAAACCTGCTAATCAGCAAAGCAGTCGGTCCCTTGGCCACGAGCAGCAAGGCCCATCCCCCCAGAGACGGCAGGGTGCTGAGCTGGTTGGTGAACTTCCGTCCGAACTTCTGGAGGATGAAGGGAGCGACCACGATGCCAGATATCAAGGCCAAGCCGAGAATTGAGGCTGGAATCAACGTTTATAAATTATCAAAAAGCTGAGATATCTTTCAACAGGATTTGAGAATGTGACCCAATGTGACCCATTAAGATGAGCGAGGTGAATGACCATATCACCAATGAAAAAATACATAAAAAGGTTAAGACTTTTAAAGTTACTCTTTGAATATAGTACAGTACTAGATTATGCTCTAGGCCTCCTCAGAAGGAGAGAGAGAGACTCCTGCTTAGTCGCGGGCCTTTAAAGGATTGAACTGGTTGACCAGGGCGATTGGCTAAAGGCCAGAATAGCCATCAATGGGTTTAACCAGCCAACCATGTATGTTATGGAGATGCAGTCATCGAAAGTTTTCCGGCGGTATCCATCCCGTGTACCCACATCTTATCATATCTTTCTTTCAGATCTCTCGCATCAGAATAATCTGTATGTGTAGGTCTGTGTATACCGAAACGTGAGTATTGTACTGGCTGCCCATAATTGGCGCTATTATGGGTATTATTATGACGCAATGTATGTTCCATCATTTTCCATGATTATTTCAGATTGTAGCAGAAAATTATAGGTTACGAATGTCACGATACAATCAAGCCTAATTTTTGCGAGACGGATGAGGTGTTACATGTGTGTATATATTTACCACGGACCTAAAAAAAAGACGGACGTAATCCCAACAACAAATTCAGTGAAGCACCCATAGTAATACCAACTCTCTATTCTTACAAGTACACACACCCACACATTGACAATTCACTGCTTTAATCGCGAATCAAAAATTAGTCACACATGGTAATCGGGCGGCCATTGCTATGCTTCACTCTCGATTAGACGAGGTTACGTCCATCTTTTTTTCAGGTCCGTGACATTTACATAGACGTTTTGTTCAACGGTTCATTCAATATCTCTAGCATGCTTGTATATTTAATTTATTATTTGTTATAAGACCTAGTCAGATAGAATTCGCAGAAAGATTATATCTATATTTTTATCAGTTATCATATCAATGACTTAATGATACAGTCAAGAAGGAATTTCCTTACCCATCCAAGAAACGAACGGTGCCAATGAAGATGCTGTCTCGTAGAGGAGTTCTAAAGCCGATGAGATCTTTGTTATTGCATTGCTTACCAATCCAAGACTCATGTTCATGTGTCAACTTGACGGCGGACCCTGGCTGCCGGAGCTGCTGCAGAAGCACTCCAGGGTACGCGATGTTGGCACCCGTACCCGTCATGTACATCACCACACCGCTTACCGCTAGGAGCTGGGGATAGGAGAGGGAGAAAGATATTGAGGGTACAATATTTTTATGTAGCTATAATAACAATCGCGAAGGCTGCATTGTGGAGTGGATTCATAGCATACATCGTTTCAGCCACGACCACTCTGTCAAGAGTGAACGACTGAGGAGGAGATGTTGACAAACGAGCTGACGATCCACCTGATGGTAAGTGGCTACCGTCGCCCATGGACATCAGTAACGCCAAAAGCATTACCAATATCTACCAAGAAAGGAGAAAAAGAAAGAATGAAAGAACTGAGTTGCTATTTGTGCAGCGTTTCCAATGTGGGAGAGAAATATCTGATCCTAAAATGTTTTTTGTTAGAAATGTTGCGTTTTTAGAGTTGTTAAACTTTTGGAATGGAAACTGTCAACATGTGGTAACAAATGGTAACATTTGTTAGTTGTGTTATAGTTAGTTGTGTGTATAGGATGTTTCTGTTCAGAAGGTTTAATGCTGATTTTAATACTCGCTTGTTGCTGAATGTTAATCCTTGTTGCATTTTGTTAATTTATGTTGATGACAATGTTGACGCGTTCATAGTGAGCAACATTAAAAAAACGGCAACAAATCATAGGTGCGGTGATTTTACGTTTGACACAGTGTCATATTCATTTATTTATTACAAAGAATGAAAGATTTTATAAAAAGTATCAGTGGCGTAACGTGGGTTCCTGCCGCCCGGGGCCGACCGAAATTTGCCGCCCCCCAATGACTTTGCCGCCCCCATATTATTAAAAAAAAAATATTAATTAAATATTTACTTTTTTTGTTTCTTTCATACCACAATTTACATTAAAATTTAAATAACAAATAATTAATTTTAATGGATATTTTTTTATTATTTAAAAATCGAGTGGCTTGCCGCTCCCTCTTCATGTGCCGCCCGGGGCCATGCCCCCCCCCCATGCTACACCACTGACAAGTTTAATATAGTATCTACCTGTCTCAGAAATGGTGAAACCCGCTGTCCTCCACAGCACCCGCCCTCAGCTGTGTCATTGTTATCCAATGTCTTTGCCATTGTTAGGTAATGTGTATCAGCGCTTCGGCAGCATTCTCTTGTTTCGGATGCTTATTCTGTAAAAATATCGTGAACATGCTTTTGTAGAAAAATTAAAAAATATTTCGATACATAAATTTTTACGGTCGTACAAAGAAGACGGATGAGAGACGATTGCATGTCACAGAGATGAGAATGTTAAGGTGGATGTGTGGAGTGACGAGAATGGATAAAATAAGGAATGAGTATATTAGAGGAAGTTTGAAAGTGGCAAAAATGACAGAAAAGTTGAAAGGGAACCGAATGTCGTGGTATGGGCATGTGATGAGGCGAGAGGAAACGCATGTGGTGAGAAGAGTGATGGATATGAATGTGATGGATAGACGAAGGGGACGGGGACGACCAAAGAAAAGATGGATGGATTGTGTGACAGATGATATGAAAGATAAAAGAGTTAGTGCAAAGATGACGGCTGATAGGGAATTGTGGAAGAGGAAAACATATTGCGCTGACCCCAAATAAAATTGGGAAATGGGCAGGATGAGGATGATGATGAAATTTTTACGGTCGTGAGAGTGCCAGATCCATACGGACAGACATCCGGACGTCCTCATATTTTTATTTATTTAATGTACTTTAAACAAAATAATTGTTTTTTTTTTTTAATATCAAATACGTTTAAACTAATGTTTTTTCTTGATATAATATAATTATATGATAATATTATCCTATAAGTGCAATGTGAGAAAAATGCAGTCATTTTTAGTTTCGAAAAGTCCTTGAATTTCAAAGTTGAAGTTTTATTGCGACTAGCGATGGACTAGTGACACCTTGACGACATGTAATTATTAAATTACTTTAATAACATAGGAGAGGTAATATAAATAAATATGATTGTGTGTTTGTTTCTTTGTTTGTTCTTTTTTCACGTCAAAACATAGCGACGGATATTTTTTGTAGAGATAGTTGGAAATAGTGACCTAGGCAAAGGAAATTATCTCATTCCCACGAAAAACATGATGATGACCTTGTCTTTTGGCCTGCGGGGACTTGGGTAACAGCTATAATTCTAAAATTATGATTATGGTATCCTATTAATATTAATATTATAAATGTGAAAGTTTGTGAAGATGTTTGGATGTTTGTTCCTCAATCACACCACATTTGGCTGAAATTTGGGAGATAGCCTATACCCTGGATTAACATATAGGCATACACATATACTTTTTATTCCGGAAAAGTTCAGTATTCCCGCGGGATTTGTACAAAATTGATATCCACGCGCGCGAAGCACGGGCATCATCTAAAACATACCTATCTAATATGGTTCTATAAATCTAAATTTATTGATTAAAAAATTTCGTTTCGAAACCACTCTACCACGGGCGAAGTCGAAGGCAAAAGCTAGTCAGTTTATAATTATAATAATATAATTTTTTGAGTAAGTTTTTGGAGTAGGTACGGTTTGGTCTTGAACGACTAAAAGTGATTAAAAGGGCAATGAACCTAGTTGGCATACCTAGAAGTCAGCCATTTTGAAAAAACCTCGATTCGGTGGCCAGTGATGAAACACGTGTCAATCGGTAGATTAAATTATTATGATCAGAAAGTATTTTGTGATGAAATGTCGTAAGTGATATACTTTCTGAGATATTTGATTTCAAAACCTAAGGAAAATAAAGTAAAAAAACTTTGTTTCAATGAACGTTGATAAAACATGTTAATCGATAGACTTAATGATTACGATTAAAAAGTATTCAATGATGAAATGTCGTAAGTGATATACTTTCTGAGATATTTGAGTTCAAAAACGTAGAAAAATAATGAATTAGAATTGGAATAATGAATTCGGTAGTAAGTTAGAATGTTGTAAGTAACAAGATTACCTTCAAACGGTTTTGACGAAACCAGATCTCGTTTACAACCGAATGCGCTGACGCCATCACGTATGGGACTGTATTCATTATAATACTTTATTATAATGATCCGCCGTAGTAAAAAATATTGTGTGACGAATTAATTATCTCGCCATTTGACCCGTCCTATAATGTTTTAAAGTTTGTGCTTTTACTTTTTAGGGTTCCGTAGTCAAAATGAAAGTAACCCTTGTAGTTTCGTAGTACCAGCTATGTCTATAACTTTTGTTCGCCGACCGATTTCATCGCTACGAATCTTATCTTGTAGCAAAATACATAGCATAGCTCGTTCTATAGCGCGCTGTGTGACTTTGAGCATTGCAAGTAGGGCAACAGTAAAATACCACGTCTCGGGTTCATAAGTCAATCCTAGTAACTCATGTTGCTCGAACATTCGTCTCTGGACAGTGAGGAATTAATGTCTGGAGCACGGACCTGAAAAAAAGACGGAAGAAACCTCGTCCGTGCATAATTTTTGATTCGCGATTGAAGCAGTGAAGTGTCAATGTGTGGGTGTGTGTACTTGTACGAATAGAGAGTTGGTAGTACTATGGGTGCTTCACTGAATTTGTTCTTGGGATTACGTCCGTCTTTTTTAGGTCCGTGGTCTGGAGTCTGTTGCACGGACAAACATCTGGCACAACGGCTGTTCCATCCGGATCACCACAGGCGTCACAAGTCGTTTTATAAATTATAGGTTAGTGGGTTGTGATACCAAGACCCGACTGTACTCCTTGCATAATTTCACAACTTTCACCGGTGCATGCCGGCCTACTCATTACTCCTCCACAATAAAACTAGGTACAAAGCATACTAGGATCAAGCGTCAAATGCTATTGAGTCAAATCATGGATATCAGTAAAACCAAAATAATCACCGGACAAGAAAGAAGAAAGTAAGAGTCTAATAGTGCATCCACGGCAATATTTTTATGTGTGTGAGAAACATCTGGTAACAAAATAATATACTTATTTGTTGTGAATAATTGTTCTAAGTTATGCTGTTATTTTACTGGTATTTAGGTACTCAACTAGTCAATTGTATTGTGGTAACAAATTGATAACATTGTTATAGAATGTTACTATTTGTTTGTTACGCTTTGTTCTGTTTTGATAAGTTATGTTGATGGCGATATTATGTAGGCGTGTTGAGCAATAAGTATTCAACAAATTGCAACAAGCGGACACAAAAGTTAGATATTGTCATGTTGAATATGTAAATGGTGTTTACAGTAAATTAATTAGAAGTTACAACAGTGACACTAAAATTACTAAAAGGCACTTCTGTGGTGGGAGGCGATGGCCGCTTAGGAACTATCAGCTCCTTCAGATCATTTACTGGTTAAAGCTATTTACATATAAAATAACATTTGGACATATGAAACCAATTGACAATGAGGAAAACGCCGAAATAAAAAACTTACGTATTCGTTATTCCTTGCGAGTATCATATAGCGAACTTACATAAAAACGGACGAACAACTAGAAATACGGAATAAAAAATTTAAGATGTTTTTTAGGGTTTTTATTTTTAAATACATACTAATATGTGGGTTATTCTTATGCATAAATCTTTATTGTATGTTATAGTCTTACAATAACTAGCAAAAAATAGCTTCGCGCTTACTCTCGAGGTTTTTCGATTTTTTTGCGATGCAGCCGAAAATATTCAAGTAAGTATCACAAGCTACAATATGTAAAGTTCTAAAAAAATACAATTATAAATGCTATAAATGCTACATCTCCGGACGCATTTTTCAAAACTTACATACAGAAGATAACTTACGACGTCTTGATTTTTGCAACTGGTTAAATCAGAAAATTGACAATGATAGTAATTTTTTATGCAATATTTTGTTCTCTGATGAAACAATTTTTACCAATAATGGTATGTATAACCGAAAAAATAATCATTGACTGAAATGTCCGGACGTTTTTGATGTGTCAGGCTTTTTGTTAGGACTTTTCAAAGGGCATCGAACCTAATTGGCACACCTACAAGTCCGCCATTTTGAAAAAACCTCGATTCGGCGGCCAGTGATGAAACATGTGTCAATCGATAGACTAAATGATTATGATCAAAAAGTATCCAGTGATGAAATGTCGTAAGTGATATACTTTCTGAGATAAGTGAGTTCAAAACTAGAAAAATAAAGCAAAAAACTTCGTTTCAGCGGACATTGATAAATCATATGTCATTCAATAGGCTAAATAATTACGATTAAAAAGTATTCAGTGATGAAATGTTGTAAGTGATATAATTTCTGAGATATTTGAGTTCAAAACCGTAGAAATATAAAGCAAAAAAACTTCGCCACGGCGGACATTGATGAAACATATGTCAATCGATAGGCTAAATGATTACGATTAAAAAGTATTCAGTGATGAAATGTTGTAAGTGATATACTTCCTGAGATATTTGAGTTCAAAACCGTACAAAAATAATACATTAAAAATTATCATTTACTTAATTTGAATTTATTGGGTCAATAATGAAAAATAAGTATATTATACCATATGTGTATGTGCTGCATAGGTACTTGATTTATTAATAACGGGTAGGTTTGAATTTAAAAAAGAAGCAAAGCAAAAGTTAACTACTAGGTTGTTTTATAAATAATTTATTTGCCACCAGCGGCTACAGCTTTGGCAATTACTCTAAACCAAAAGTTAAAATTCATTATTGGCTTAGTTTGCTATATCATGTCTGACAATCACTGAATCTAAAAATTCCGCTGGTGATAAAGGCAATGTTTCCTGATGTCGAGCCCATGCCAAGAACCATATAATACACATTATATGGGAACAACAGGACAAGGTTCTTTTTCCCACTATGCATGAGCAGTATCATCCCGCGATTTTATCTCTACCCTTAAATGTTGTTTGTTTGACGATTTTGTTTAATTTTTATAATACATAACGTAACTGAGGTAAGGAAAAAAGTGACCGGTACACTTCAATTGCTGTATCGCCATGAACACTTAACAATAAATACGCCACAAACACTGGTCATTCCTCACCTTGATTATGCTATGTGTTGTACAGATTTGTCAGAGGAACTTCTGAATACATTGGAGCGCCTTCTTAATAACTGTATTAGATATATCTTCGGTTTACGTAAGTATGACCACATTTCCCAGTTCCATTCCTAACTTAAATGGCTACCCATTCGATACAGGCGAAACTTCAGAATTCTCTCAACATTTTATGCTATTTTGAATAATGTGTCTTCTCCTGTTTATTTAAAGGAAACCCATAGCACTGCTTATTTCGGGAATTCCTTCACAATACAGTTCATACTGTTCTGGAACTCCTTGCTTGTAGACATCAAAAAATCATAGACTACCAAAAGCTCCTTCAAGAAGTCCGGCAGCACTACCTGAAGCAATTAGAATGTTGTCGCCCGTTGTCTTCAACCAGATGTTATATATGTATTTATAATTATTTATTTACTTAATATATAATATAATATGTATAATAAAAAAAATTAACTATAAATGTTTTATTTTTATACGGGTTTGAACTCAAATATCTCAGAAATCATATCACCTACGATATTTTATCACTGGGTAATTTTTGATCGTAATCACGCATAGGGTGATTCAAACCATTTCGTAAACAATACTTGATTGAAGTCCTTCGCTGTGCGTTTGTCAAAATCGATAAAGTAGCTGCCGAGCTACTTTACCGAACGCATGGTGTTGCTTTGACTTCTATCAAAATAGAAAGAAAGGATCGATTATTTGTATTGTTATCTTTGTCTTTTGCCTATGTCAAATGACTAGAGTGAAGTTAGCCGCATCAAATGGACCAATAAGAGGGCTGTATACAGCTCTGTGCGTCCGCATAGCCAAGTGATACTTAAGGGTCGACTGTGAAACTGAAGGCTTGCCATGACCAACGCACTCAGAAATGCCTTACTTCGCATAGTATTGCTTCTTTACTTAGACAAGTATTATTCTTGAATACGGGGGTTAGTCTATCGATTAACACTTGTTTTATCAATATCCGCCGAAACAAAGTTTTTTACTTTATTTTTCTATGGTTTTGAACTCAAATATCTCAGAAAGTATATCACTTACGACATTTCATCACTGAATACTTTTTGATCATAATCATTTAGTCTATCGATTGACACATGTTTCATCACTGGCCGCCGAATCGAGGTTTTTTCAAAATGGCGGACTTGTAGGTATGCCAGGCTCCATACAAAAATGTTGGAAGCCCTTTCTATATGATAACCCTACCTGCACCTGACTATTATTCATTTAAAAACATCACTATTTCATTATTTAATTAATAGCGAAAATAAGCGTATTATGAGTACCTAAACTGAATAATAATTTTATGTAACGTTTAATGACAAAAAACTTGATTAAAATAAGGAAAAATCATAAACGTTCAACCTGGTTCGCACTCTAAAAGCTAAGATTCTATATTTACGCAGGTACATAAATATAAAAATATTAACAAAATATACACTTTGCAAATACGGAAGTGTTATCAAATATGCCACTTTAGGTACTTAATGCCAATCAAAATGCTATTCGTTAATGTCAACTCCCTACACAATAGATGCATCTGTTTACTAATAAACACATTGCTTCGCTTCGCTCTGGCGTTTATAAATAAAAAAAACCTGGCAAATGGTAATGGTATGGCAATGGTAATGAAGTAGTAAGTTTATCGACTATTACTCATAAACTACTTATGCTAATATAGCCGTGATAGTTTTCCTTGTAAATTCATCATATAACCTATTTTTGAGAATTTTTTACTTGTCCATCTCCAACCGCGCCGTTTAGCCTGGGGGGACACTTGAATCTAACCAAAATTAGCACTTTAAAGTCAAATATTTCGTAAACCGACCCCTATTTTACTTACACCTACACTAATTAGTAATCGAAGGGTTTAGGATCTAAACGAGTATTTTTTAATAGCAAAAAATTAAAATTTAGTTGCAAGTCCTAGTTTATAGGTGAACAAAGTACACTAAAAGTAGACTTAAGACACTGGGTGAATTAACTCAGGTGAATAAAGTCGACGGCATCGTTTTTTGCACACTTGTAGAATCTCAAGATTCTCAAACTAGTCGGAATAACCCGACTTAACTGCGATACGACAAATCTCTATTAAATAATATATTATCATACCAAATCATTCATTGTTAAAATACAATGATGTGAGTTGGAAATAATTTCAACGAATCGTCACCTTCGACACTATTTTAAATAAAATACAAAGACGTGAGACGTATATTAAAATACTATTGTTTTAAATTATGCATAGTATACCCTTAACTAAGTAAGACTCCAAGATTTCTGAGAATAAAAAGGAAAAAAGGAAATTGTAACTGAAAAAGCCAAAACCAATATACTTACTATTTTTTTTCATAAAAGTGTATATGTTTAAATCCATTTACACAGTTGTCACTTGTAAATTCACATTTAAAAGTAACATTTTGTTAAAATATTCAACAAACCGCGCGCAAAACGTTCCGCGTTCAAAGCGATACTGGTACGACTACGAATTACGATGTGTGATCTTCATTGCAACAGCGAACTGTCTTAATACGAAAAGGGTCCGTATAGTGGATTTTTTGTGGCTGTTTTTATAGCGAGTAAAACATTTTGACGAGTTAATTTTGTACGTACTCTTTGATTGACAATTAAAACCAACTATTTAGTTTGCGTTGGGATATGACAGACTGTATTAAATAAATAATCGATAAGGATCTTTAACTTAACAGGTAAAAGAAATCTAGTCCAGAAGAGAAAAAAACAGAACCAAATGTCGTGGTGTAAGTTTAAAGGCATGCAATGAGATGAGAGGAAACGTTTGTGACGAAGAAGATGTATGTCGATTAACAGGAATGAAAAAAGAAACCTTTATTCCGTCTTTGGCCCTTCAACAATGGGGGAGATGATGATTATAGAAATGATGGATAGTGGGGAATATTGGAAGGAAAGCAAAATATTGCTTCGATTCCAAATAGAATGAAAATGTGCACAAATTTCGGTAAGCTATAACTGTATTAAATTTTATGGAGGAGCCCTTTACATTTAGGTCTTTAGCATCCAGGAGGGCCTGCTTTGAGAATGACTGCAGTCAAGTTTTTTTAAGAAATAGCCGGCAAACGAGCCGACGATCCACCCGATGGTAAGTGGCTATCTTCGCCCATGGACATCAGCAAGACCAAAGCATCGCTGATGTGTTTCCGGCCAAGAAAGAGAGAAGAAATAGAAAGAACTGGCTCTCAAGCCCCCAGGCGGAACACGACTAGTCGTTTGGCGGCTGACTCATGCTCCAGGGTGGTAGCTAGCCCGGTGAATCCCATGGAGAAACAATAATTAAAATTAAAATCAATATTACCAATACAATCCCTCGAGGGGCCCTACCACCAGCGGGCCGGATTTAGTCGCTTTTTACGACACTCATCTGGCGTGAGATTGGGGTCAGTATTCTAAGCCGCCCCAATACGGGTTTTTATTCTTTTTTGTTTTGTGGATGGACGGTTGCTAGCGGCTTTCACAGCTTGACGCTTGGCACTTTGCGTTGCTCCTTTGGTTGACCGTTGTGACTTTCTGGATTCGATGTTTAAAGAATCTAAAAGATGTCAAATTTTTTTTTAAGTCTTGTGTCTCAATACAAATAATTCTGGTCCAGGGATGTGCGAGATTTTTATAATAGGTACGTGCATTAGTGACTATCGACCTCTAAAAACAGGTTTGACGTGGAGAAAGTCAGCAAATTCGCATGAGATCTTTGCTTAGAGGCTGAGACTGTGGCTGAGGACCATCAATGATTATCACAGACAATCCAACTGTTCTACCTATATTGTGACAATAGCTCAATAGCGCAATTATCTAGATATATACACATAGTCGCATACTCATAAAAAATTGCCATCGTAAATAATTGTCATTCGCACGAATAAAAACCTGAAGATATGACGCTCTTAAAGAAATCTGATTGAAATATTAATTTTTCATTGATTTTTAGTAAAGTCACAAATTGAAGAGCAAACAACATTTGTGTACATTTATTAATTTAATATATGTTCTATCAAATAAGAAATTACACATGTTCGAGTGTGGGTCCCGTTTAGTTTTCAAATGCAAGTCTCTAGTATTGTAATGAATATCGTGTCATCCATATCATAATAAAAATTAAAATATGTGTTCAGTCCATGATGAGTACAGTTTGTAATCATTTATCTAAGTAGTAATTTATTAAGCAAAAGCCATGGGAAAGGCTTAGACAGAAATGTGGGGATTCCCCTCGTGCAGTGTGCACATAATTATGATTTTTAACCGACTTCAAAAAAGGAGGAGTTATTCAATTCGACTGTATTTTTTTTTACGTTTGTTACCTCAGAACTTTTGACTGGGTGAACCGATTTTAATGGTTCTTTTTAATCGAAAGCTGGTGCTTGTCATGTGGTCCCAGTTAATTTGAGCGAGATCTGACGAGTAGTTTTAGAGTTATCCCTAATTTTGAAGTCGGTTATTTTTTGTCAAGAATTATTAGTTTACCCAGCCGGTTAGCTAGAAGTACATAATAACGCTTCACAAGTGCAACCGCCCACCTATCTTTAATAAATAAATAGAATTTTACGTATTCCCGATGTTTCGTAGCAATAACAGTGACTAAAGGAGAAACCCGATTTCCGGCCACGAATTATATGTAATCTGTGCAAGGCATAAGACTAGACAAGAGTAAACTATATACCAAAAAATTCGTGTTATTTACTAAACAAACATATTTAAATCTGAGCCTCATCTGCATTTGCTAAATGAGCAAAATAACACAAAAAGTTATATATATGTCGCAGATAGGTGGTCCAGAAAATAATAAACTGTGGGCGTTTTCATCATTTTACTTAGAAACCCATTGAAACACATGTTTTACACTTGCTACTAATTTAGTAGGCAATTACTACTGATACACATGGCTCTGAACAGATTACTATGTCGCTCGAATAACATAACCAATCGCTAATGGAACGCGGTGAAGTCGGATTTACATCGCGGTGCGGCATTCAGGGTAACCAACCATAATTCACACGTCGCATTGCACACTCACAGCCATCCCGGCTCCACAACTTGCCCGCGCCTCTCGCGCTTATTAAAACCCGTGTGATAAATCCGCCAATCGCTGGCACCATGACCTATCTCATCAGAAGCGAACCATCACAGCCGCATGGGTGCTACTCTTCGCAAAGGGTATGACTGTACATAGAAAACAGTCCACGTGCACTTCTCGCTGGCTCCGGCATAACGCGCTACTGACTGGTCAACACACGCAATACCTGCTCGATCGCAGTCCATCAGTACACTGTACCCAGTTGTGCTCTCCATAAAGTAAACGTTGTGCAATGCTAATGCAAATTAAACTCGGTCATAATAACGACGTTCTACTTTATCGTCCACTCAGCTCGGAGGCTGTCTAAAGAGTGCCCGCTGCCGGTTGGCAAGTCAATAGCTGTCCCCTGTAACCCCCGCCACCGCGTGTACTCAAATGACAGTAGACAATTTGCACGGTGCTGCCATCTTCAACTTCCGAATACACCCAAGCTAGTTCCGGCTTGACGTTCCATTTTATGATTTGATATTACTGATTTCCGACACGGCCATCATGACAGACCCCACGTCCTCGTGGGTGCTTTGTGATCCCATGCGATGGTGTATAAACCATGAACAAGCTTGTGAGCTCTTGAATCGGAACACTGTATACATCATAGAGTAAATTCACTATCATGGTTAATCTGTAACAAGAAAACAAAAGTATCTCTTTAGCTCGGCCTTTCCTGATCTATTGGAAAGCTACTTGATCATTGAGGCATTAAATTTCTATAGCCATATCTAAATTGTTGAGGGTCAGCGTTGACCCTGGCCCCTGATCAGAGTAGAACGTAATGGTCTTTTAGCATCTATTGGTCGACGCATCCACTGAACCTGCGCTCGTAAAAAAAAAAAGAATCGTCAGCATCGAATCACACTAGGGCTGTACAGTTATCGTCTTAAGCCAACTAGGTGGTAGCTAGTGGTAGCTAAGCCCATGCATCGAGGTTATTGCGTAAATATTTCGAGTACTTCACAAGTACTAAAATAGCTCATAATAAATGAGTTAATTCGTAAAATTGAAATATTCTACCAAAAATGTTTGACTCAATAATTTGTGATGTCAATATAATGTGTGATTTTTAAACAATTCGCTCCACGCATCATTAAAAACGAACCAAAAACAATGTCACTCTGTCAAGTTATTTTCACCTTGTATGACTAAATTGACTAAGGTATTTAAATTTCACCAAACATTATTTCAACATTGAACGAATATTCAACCAAAATTTACACTTAACGTAGGTACTTCATAGTCGTGGTCAAAGAACGACTAAGTAAGCTGATAATTTCAAAAAAATAAAAAAAAAAATAAAAAAAATTAATGGTGTAATTCCCCCAGAAAACGTCTCTGGTTTCTTCAAAAATCAGACTTCTATCAAAGTTGACTGCGTACCGCGTTCCCCAGGACAATAAATAATTTCCGCAACAAAAAAAAATAGGTAGCTTGCTCTTTGCATTATCATCGAATGCTTACATTAGATAAAATTCAACAAAGCAACAATTAATTTCAATAAGATTCATTCATATAGTTACTCTATGAATTCTAGAACTCAATACCGATTGTAATCAATCTATAATAATAATAATAATAATAATAATAATAATAGTAATCTATTACTGTGACCTCTCACTATATTGTAAACCAACAAATCAATTGTCGAAGAAAGTGAAAGGCATCTCCAGGATACAACCAACAAATTATTATTTTTCAATTTGGTTTGTACACTGAAATTGACTACATAATTAAAAAAACAAAACTAGACATTACGCGACCAATATACGTGTACATTCACCACCCTTACGAGTGTTTACTCGAATTTTTTTAAGAAAATTACGTAGGTAGCCCGTTTAAGCGTAACACTGCGGCAAAAGAGTACCTACCTGCTGAAGTAAAACGTTATTACTGTGAAATGCAGATCACCTGTTTCAAACAGTCTTTCTGAACTAGCTGAGAAGGTAGTGACAGCTATTATGACGTTCCCCATGATAATATGTGATACGACCACAATAATATTCCCTTGCCAAAGAACCAGCTTACTGCAGCATAGCTGTTAATGAATTTTATAAGTCACCTTAAATGAGTTACTTTGCGATGGATACATTTTATATCACGTCAATCAGTTGACTAAGCTATCAATGACCCCGTGTGATGGTAAAATGTTTAATCTGTCAGCAATTACAGGTTTCAGTAGCAGTGAAGATTGAGAAAAGGGTTTCTTTATTTAATTCCTTATCTATCATAAAGTGCATACTATAATTTGATATTGTCACTAAGAAAAGATGTGTTAATTTTAGAAATATTTAAGCACTTTAACTTTTACCTAATATAATTATCACACACAAAGATCATGGTGCATCTGACGGAACTGGCAACTAGCCATGGTACGTTTCTACTTTGACGAGGTTAGGTATCTTAAGCAATATTTTAAAATCAAAAAAAAACTGCACCTATTAAATTTTCTCACTATGTCATCCTGTCTGTCTTAAAGATAATTAAAAAACAGCACAACTCTTCAGTAAAGTAATAATTATCTTTAGATGTTTCTTGTAAGTAACAAAACGTCTATTCTTCACTCATTTGGTGCCAGTTACTCAATGTTGGGTGAGCAAAGACCAGTAACCTTTGTTACCAGATCTTTTGTTACCAGAAATCGTCAAGTATCCAAACCCAGGTAACTATCAAATATCAAATGCGAAATCGCATAATTATCACAAACTCGACAAGAAATAATTATTGTTTAGTTAAGCCACAAAGAAAAGAAACAATACAGATCACCTGTTATAATCATGTCATCGTCTCTGATGGTAATTGCAAGCCATAGTGCAAGAAGCCGGATACGCTCCCAACAGTATCACTATCAACAAACGCTACCTGTATTGATGCCCGGTATCATTACACCGCAATCGCAATGATCGCCTCTTGGTTATTTCATACTTGCATGTCCATACAACAGTCACTGTCACTTAGTTTATCTGAAACACAACAAAAAAAAAACGACAAGACACACGAAATTTCTAAATGTTATTTTTCTAAACTGAGGGTAGACGATAAATTAAATAATAACAAGATGTTAGAAAATAGAAAATTCTTTATCTCATTTATAGAACGCTTCTGGATTCACAAAACAATATACTTGCACTGATTTTGAATAACTCTGTTGGCGCAAATTAATAATAACTACGATGAAAGATACTGTGCAAAGACTTTATAACACTTCGTTGAATCAAGCACAAATGAAGCGAAATGATTTGTTGTTTACGCACACCTCCACTTTAAACACTTTCACCTCCACTTTAAACTCTTTCTGATCAGTCCTATTTTCAGGAAAACCTAGATGCTATAAGAAGCACAATATTTTTATTAAAAATCAAATTCACGAGACCTTAACTTTGAACATTCTGTCAAGTGTTTTTACAGTTCAAGATGACGGCACCATTTACACTGGAAGTCAAGATATTACACAAAAATACTATCGGATGTTCTGATTCTGCTTAGTGATACCTTTTATTATTTTGTCGCTTGCAGTCATCGAATAGAAATTAAAATAAAATGTAATTCAGTAAGGGTAATTAAATTAAACAAATGAGAACAAAAATGCCATCCATGTGGGGGATTGCACTATCGCAATAGCTTGTTACCTCTTTCACCTAAGGTAACTTTTTTTTTTTAAAGTGTGCGCCATTTAGAAAATAACTTTTCTTTTAATACACCCGGTTACTCGGTAACTCGGCACCATACTCAGCAAAAGAAACGTATGATCCTGGTGCTATGTAACGCGCCACAAAGACGCCACGGATACGACAACCAGGCGTGCCTGGACACTGGGACCAGTGTTGTTGTCCAGAAGTTCAGGCAGATCATAAGAAAAGCTGTTACCAACGCTTCAGTCGACGAAGATGTTCACCAAGCATCGCATATTGTGATAATAAGGAGTTCTAATGCTGCTCGCTACGAGACAACATATTGGCTACAGGAGATTACCAATAATAAAAATGAAATAAAAAGATGCCATACCGAATCGCTGTCTTACTTTCCTTAACTTTATAACCTCAAACCTGTCCTCTTTATCCGAATCCTTATTTGGCATGTTCGCCGTCCACTGTTTGTAATATCATATCAAGATAGCCATCTGAAAAACCTGAAATTCGGATTCATTATCCCACGATCTGATGTCGCAGATAGGTGGTCCAGAAAATAATAAACTGTGGGCGTTTTCATCATTTTACTTAGAAACCCATTGAAACACATGTTTTACACTTGCTACTAATTTAGTAGGCAATTACTACTGATACACATGGCTCTGAACAGATTACTATGTCGCTCGAATAACATAACCAATCGCTAATGGAACGCGGTGAAGTCGGATTTACATCGCGGTGCGGCATTCAGGGTAACCAACCATAATTCACACGTCGCATTGCACACTCACAGCCATCCCGGCTCCACAACTTGCCCGCGCCTCTCGCGCTTATTAAAACCCGTGTGATAAATCCGCCAATCGCTGGCACCATGACCTATCTCATCAGAAGCGAACCATCACAGCCGCATGGGTGCTACTCTTCGCAAAGGGTATGACTGTACATAGAAAACAGTCCACGTGCACTTCTCGCTGGCTCCGGCATAACGCGCTACTGACTGGTCAACACACGCAATACCTGCTCGATCGCAGTCCATCAGTACACTGTACCCAGTTGTGCTCTCCATAAAGTAAACGTTGTGCAATGCTAATGCAAATTAAACTCGGTCATAATAACGACGTTCTACTTTATCGTCCACTCAGCTCGGAGGCTGTCTAAAGAGTGCCCGCTGCCGGTTGGCAAGTCAATAGCTGTCCCCTGTGACCCCCGCCACCGCGTGTACTCAAATGACAGTAGACAATTTGCACGGTGCTGCCATCTTCAACTTCCGAATACACCCAAGCTAGTTCCGGCTTGACGTTCCATTTTATGATTTGATATTACTGATTTCCGACATATAGTATTTACCTCATTACAAACCGATTTTGTAATCGATTAAATCGATTGATTACGGAAGTTAATAACATATTTTATGAATTACGAGTAACCGCCCTCGCTTTGCTTCGGTTTCCTTATTTTTTTACATCTTGGGTTACATTATTGGAGTTTTATTAAGGATCCCTAATTTTTTTGAAAATATAATATAGCCTATGTGAGTGAAAGAATTTTTCAAATCGGTTTTGTAGTTTCGGAGCCTATTCAATGCAAACAAAAAATCAAATCTTTCCTCTTTATATATTAGTATAGATTATTCATTGTAAGTACAAGATTAATTCCTTTTTTTTTTTATACCGAATAAGTTAGTGCTTGACCACAAAACCACCTGATGGTAAGCAGTAATGAAGCCTTGGATGGTAAAGCACACTAACTTAGTAGAAGCCTATTCACTCTTGACTTGAAGACACCCACATTATAATCAGAGGGGAACACCCACGCAGGCAATTTATTCCAGTCCCTTGCGGTACGTATAATAAAAGACGAAGCAAAGCGCGACGTCCGCACCGGGGGGATGTTGACGACAAAGGGATGAATACCCGCCGTGCGTCTGGATGTTCGATAGTAAAAAGTAGAGGGGGGAATTAAGTCCTTTTTTACATGTTTTCTTATTCATTGTATAGCTAAACTATGTAATATATTTATAATTACCATTAAATCGTTACGCTAATTAAAAGATATTTCAAGTATTTTGACATCGATTTCGAGACATTTGAATCGATTGACAACAAAGATCTCTGGTGTAATCCCTATCCAGGGGCGTAGCTACCGCCGTATCAGCCGTATCAATTATACGGGGCCCCGGGGCTGAGGGGGCCCCCAATGCGCCTTAGAAAACAATTGTAAAACGATCCGGAAATTAATTATTATGATTCGAAAAATGTTCATCGATACTTCATTGAAAAGTGAAATCAACAATAAAATAACTTTCTGGACCATCTTTCACCGTATTAATGCATTAATTAATTTGGCATCATGCAATTTATCTTTAAGAGGCCATGATTCTAAATCTGGAAACTCGACGAATTGAAGACAAACAGGTAGTACAGATAATAATAAGAAAAACTTCTAATCAGTAAATAACTGATGCCCTAATCAAAATTTAAACAAAATATTTAATGTACAAAAAAAATACGTTCTACACGACTCATGATGCTCTCCGGAACTGAGTGCTGCGCGGAAATGCCGGCGGCAACCCCATGACACAGCGCTCCGGGAATACCTCAAGAGGAAGCTCATTCTACACGTAGCACAACTCATTTTACAGTTAGCACGTGCGTGGTAAAAATGATCGGGAGAATCGGACCGTAGAAGTTCTCCACGAGTCTCGTCGGTGTGGATAAAACTTCAATTCGGCCATGAGCTTTGTAAAGCATGAGCAGGTGCCTCGCTCGCAGTGTAGTACTCCTTAGCCCGGTTTAGGATATCAAGATTTTTGGAAGCCAACTTAGCCTTGGCTTCCAAATGACGCTGATACTACACATCACTCGAGATGTCAACTCCCAGAATCATACTCTTACAACACTTTTAGAGATGAGCGTGGTACCCTGGAATTGTGGCACTATGAAAAATGGGGTTTTCTTAGTGGTAAACGCGTCAACTTGTGTCTTCGTGGGGTTGAACTCGACTAAATTAAGTCAACCCTATTCCGAGACTTGCTCCAGATAGTTCTCGACTTCAGACACAATTTTAAGCCTGCTATCCGCCACTTGCAAGTTTTGCAACTGAGAGGAATTAAGGGGGGCTGTGTAGTAGCCATCCCCTGTGCGGTCATCTGCATAGCAACAGTTGCCACTTATGCCATATCATTGATATGCAGAATGAACAGCGTAGGAAACACCACAGACGATTGGGGAACACCAGCATTTTATAGGTTTCATATCTGAGCAACAACCATCTACTACATCCTTGATATGTCGCTCAGATAGCAAGCTGACTACCCAACTGCATAACCTCTCACAGCGACCGTAAGATGTTAACTTCGTGAGACCTCCCTGTGCCAGTCCTGGTCACAGGCTTTACCAAATCTAGGCTGACTGCCAGTGCTTCCCCGTTGCGATCAATAGCCTGACGATGCCTACAGATGCGTAAGATAAATTTGATGGTCACCATCTGAACAACCGTCGCAAAAACCGTATAGTCAATCACAGATCAGCTGATGATCTTCCAGATATCCCAGGAGCTGCATGTTAATCTCGCGCTACATTACCGTTGCAAGCAGGGAGGCTATAGGCTTATCGCTATAGGCCTGTAGTTAGGCAGGTCACTGAGATCGCCCATTATGTGGATCGAATGAAAAAGGGTAACCTTCCACGAAGACGTATCATGTGGCATAAGATAGAATAAGAATAAGCACATTAAGACGGGGAATCAACCAGCCCCGGATCTACAATTTTTTCTAACCGGGGCAGAAACTTGATAGTGATAGAGATAAGAACTCACAAATAAATAATAGTTGGCATTTTTCGTGGGGCAATAAGAACTCTTTTTTAATAAATTTATTTATTCTCCCAACCAGGCTTCCGTATGCTAGGCGCTTTGTGCAGCAAGTTTTTTATTTTTAATCATACTATATTATGATTTTTGCGCCCCCTGAATTGCCGCCCGGGGCGGGTGCCCCGGTTTGCCCCTCTCTCCCTAGATCCGGGGCTGGAATCAACTTGGGAGCACACATCTTTAACACCACTGCGTGAATACCGTCTGGTCCTCTCAACTTCTTAAATTGGTATCAAGCTCTCACAGGTTTTTAGGCGGAGGCGATCCCTCTATCATCAAGAGTTGAGTTGGCGGCAAAAAGGATGCCAAGAAGTTCGGCATTTCCCTTTGCCGCATGGACCACGGAGTCGTCCAATTTACGCAGTTGTGGAAGAGACGACCGACAGAAGTTACCCTCAGCAACTTGAGCTAGCGACCAGAATTCTCGACTACCAGAAGGGTAATCGTCCATTCGCTAGTCAGTTCTGCCGATGAACTTTAAATTGCCTTCCTTTTAGCCATTTCCTTCTTTGCTGACCGGGAGGCAGCGTTAAACTTTGTATTAAGCCCTGAGGTGGATTGATCTTTAAGCGTGCATGCGGATGACCATGTCGTTGACAATGACCATGATGCCCTGTCGTATCACATTGGCTACCAAGTCTGCGCTCGCGTTCGGATCTCCCGAAATGAAACAGAGCTGCCCCTAGATTAAAATTTTAGAGTATTAATTGTATGTGGTTTATTAATCGATGTTAGTATATTATATTTGTTTTCACGCTAGCTTTTTTATTTCTTTTGAGAAAGATCCTTGCCCTCGAGTCGAGAGGGGGCCCCCGGCAAAATTTTGATACGGGGCCCCGGAAGGGCTAGCTACGCCACTGTCCCTATCTAATGTCATTATAAATAACACCATTGTCATTCATCTTACATCTTTCTACGCTTTTGTGTATTTTTATTATTAAATTAATATTTTCATCGTATTTGCAGTCCTATTTACTACTAAAACAGTTCGAAATGCACACAGTTATTTTAATATTCTATTGCATTTGCTTTCGTAATAGTATTTTGGTAAATGTGTTTTCGCTATAACTTCTGGATTTGTTTTTTTTTTTAACAAATATTGCATGAATATACTCCGAGATCGCCTGTTTTGTGACTGACCTTTTGCTGAACACTGGATGACGTACCCTACACACCTTTAGAAGAACAGTAGGTTGCAGGTTGCCCATACAATACGTATACCTACTGCACAATTTCTAGACGAAATATTAATATAATATTATGATGTGATGATAACTAATAAAATCTCTTTAAAACATGAAATTGCTTTTATTAATAATACTATTCACCCACCTACTTAGTTTCAACCATTACCTACTGTTTAAGTAGTTGTATTTTGTTAGTGTTTATATGTAACTTTAATTTTTACTGCGGCTTATGATCATAATTATTCCTAATACTCTCAATATTAGAGAACACCTAGTTTGGTTTGAGGTAATAACTGCCTAGTAACAGGCATAATATATTGCTGTGAGTGACATGAGTGTGACATAATCATATTTAAGTAGAAATTCTAGGATTTCATTAGTTGGCCATTGCTAGCAGATGTGAAAATTGGAGAAATTAAAGCTTTTACAATGATCTAACTGACCACCAATTTTCATTCTTGTCTAATCTAGGCTGGTGTCTCTATGGAGGATGGGGTTCTCCTCGTTTGCCGGCTATTTAAATAAAAAAAAAATACTGAACTTTGTATGATAAACCTGTCCATCTGACGCAATGTTTATGACATAAAGAAGGTTACACATAACTAAAAACACGGTTTTATAGTGATTGACACAAGGTAGGTAGTGTGTATATATACAAGAAAAAAAAACAAAAAAGGGTGCGTGTACTTCTGTACGCGCGTGAGAAGTTATACTTCTTCAATATTCAAGTCACTAATACTCGTATAATAACATAAAATATTACTAGTGTACTACCTATATTTACACAAGCACAAACTAGATGGCGTTGTTCAGGAACCTGAATCACGCTGTTGAGACTGAGATTTGTATAAATAATAACATTAAATTTTAAAAGAGGTAAAGATAATAAAAAGCTAGGGTCATCTATCCAGTGCTTTCATACCCCCTCCATGGTAGCGCTAACGTTTGACGCAACCATTTTGTAAGTCGCTTAAGAAGTATAACTTCAAAAACTGTGCTGTGCTGTTAATCATTAAAGAATTCCCTCGGCTGGAGCCAAACCTGTGTGGAGTATCAGATCATGCTTAACACAAAAATGTATTATTATCAGAAGAACTAAAGCAATATGTGAAACAGCTCCTTGGGATAAGAGGATTGAAGGCTTGTATCTATAAAACAAACAGGGCAATCTAAATAAAACCATTTAAAAAATAAAATTGAGCGCTCTTAATTCGAAATTTGTAAGATCTGTGAATACAGAATAAAGCAAAGAAGGTCAGATGAGTGATCTGGAGTTATTACTTATTAATTTATTAAGCCCTAAGGACAAACGAGTACGACAATAAAATCTTCCGGTGAAGTGTGTTGTCCATCAGGAAGTGTACGGACCGTTATCATGTTTTACGGAAGGTTGGTCAGTTATTTCCTAGTTAACACATGAGCCACATGTTTGTATTGTAAATGGTCACTGCTGCACATGGTCATTCATAGATAAATATGATTAACGACTTGTTGATCAAGAAAGGATAAATAAAGGAATATACATAGCTTCACATCGCATCGACTTAAGTGCGCCTCAAGTGTACAAATAGCAAGTTAACCCGACAACTCTCATTTGTTTATAAGTTAAAAATAATTTATTTATATCGCGTTTTATAGTTTTCCTTGTTATTAAAATTATGACTATATTTTTTTTATTTTTTATTGCAAATAGTGACACTAAATAAAATATGTGAGCGAAGCATTCAGTGTTTTTCAATTGTTCATTGCAACAGGTTTAACTTCATAAAGTTTTACTTATACCTACTTGGGATACAGGTATTTTTTACAAAGTTTATTGTGCAATGATTTGATTGTGAGGTCTGATAAAATTTTAATTAACTTCTCAGTATTAACTATAATTAGAAAACCAAAAACAATCTAATTACATTTGAACAATGGCACAATTCGAAAGGATTGTCCTTGCTAATGTTGTTGAACCTCCAGTCACACGGGTTCTGCAATTTGACTGTAACCATAGCATACACCATGGCGGAAGTCTACACCGGATGTCTAGAACATGCTTCACCATGCTGCTCCAGACAGCTTCGGTAGTTTTTAGTAGTTCCAAAGTCTAAACGGAACCCTTATAGTTTCGTCATGTCCGTCCGCAGTTTATCCACAGGAATAAGAATGATTTCTATTCATGTAGATTATAGATGTAGGTGTTTAAGCGTTGAGGCCTTTAGTAAGTAGGTACTAGAAACATGTACCTAATTTGTCATTAATAAAAATATTTATGCAGCCGACAAAGTGGCGGAATGCAAAGACGATGCGAATTGATGAAATGCGAATTGACGATGATAATTGATAAAATAATAATATACATGGGGCATTTTTCCAACTTTTTAGCGAAATTAAATAAAAAAGGGTAATTTTTTTCAAAAAAAAAATAAGTTAATGTCTTTAAAAAATATATGCTATTTAATTTTGGGTAGATTTTATACCTCGAATAGATAAACTATGATAACAACTGGTAAATAAAAAAAAAACAGAATGAAAATAAATGTAAAAACAAAAAAAAATATGTCGAAAATAGTGCAGCAAGTCAGGTTTCTTTCCAAAAAAATTAAAAAGCTAATAAAAAAGAAACCAAACCGATTAGACCTGTACTTTATTGGTTTTTTGTTAATAGTTTTGTCCAAATAATCAATAGACGCCGGGCGGTCACTTGGCCCTGGGACATCCTTTATCTATACTTCTATACTAATATATAAAGAGGAAAGATTTGATTTTTTGTTTGCATTGAATAGGCTCCGAAACTACTGAACCGATTTCAAAAATTCTTTCACTGTTGGGAAGCTACACTATTCCCGAGTAACATAGGCTATATTATATTTTCAAAAAAAATAGGGATCCTTAATAAAACTTCAATAATGTAACCCAAGGTGTAAAAAAATAAGAAAACCGAAGCAAAGCGAGGGCGGTTACTCGTATCTTTATAAAGGAACCTCTTATGAATTTGTATACTATATTTTGTAATGCGATCACGTTCTCGCGGAAGTTTCTTTTGCCGTTAAAACTTAAGAAATACAATCTGGACCCGGTTAAACGTTAAACGACTGACTGAAACTTGCCCTCCGTCGCGCCGTGCGTAATACATACATATATTTATTTATTTATTTATTACAAAATCCACAGCTTTTTTATATGTATAGGTTTGTCTGACTGAGAGTGATCAATCTTTTCGTCATGAAAACCGGCCACCAGTATGGGCGAGGCATTGTCCATCTGTTCAATATAATACTATATGTAGGTATATATAAGTGTTGCTTTTATTGTAAGAGATTTTTAATACTTTGATTTTCATATTATGACGGTTTTTCTCTTAAGTATCCCATCTTATCTCGGATTCCTCTACGTTACGATTACGTTACGTTATTCTTGTATGATTGTATAATATGTGGTGTGCAAACAATAAAGAATTATCTATCTATCTACGCTTATAAGTACAATACTTTAATTTTTGATAGTTTTTATATGCGCTTACACTCTTAAGTAGAGTTATGTTATGCATAACCCTACAATAATCCTGGTTTTATAAATTTTAGCTTTTAAATTTAAAAAGCTAGAAATTTATCTAGCAGATAAATATCGAAGACTCTTGGTTCTATCGAAAAGTAGAAATTTTTAGTATTTGTAACATTATTAGTAGGTAATACATAGTTTCTGATCCAAGGCCCAGAAGTTTGACTGTCTTTCGTAGTGGAGTAACGCTAAAGGCTCGTCGTGTTTCAACTCTGTACTCAAGAGCTAGTTCTTCTGCTTCTGTGTCCTTTTCGGTTGGCAACGATTGCTGCCGCTTTCCAGTGGTGATTAAGGGGTTACTAGTCCGACAGCGGTTTGTCAATTTCCACCAGGTGGCTGGTGAGTTCGTAGGTATGTCGACAATATACAGTAAAAATCTACGTTATGTATAGTATAGCGACACTATACGGATTTGTTGTTGATGACAGAACCGTAAAAAGACAAAAGATTTATGCTTTAAATAATTTCTTTATATTAAAATCCGATTGAGTGCCTATCTCTCTCTATAAGTCGGTTTCCTCATTGCTGAGGGTCGTGACCACCACTAAGCACTTTCCTTGTTATCTCTCTCCAATTGTTGCGGTTTTTGGCGCCTTTTAAAGCATTGTGGAGAGTAGTATGAAGAGATGTCTGGATTTGATCGGACCAACGTATTGGGCTTCGTCCTCTAGGCCTCTTTCCTTCGATCTTACCGGTAATCATAAGCTTTTCCAGATTGTCGTCATTTTTCCTCGCGATATGACCGAAGTACTCAAGGATTTTTTTTGAGACAGGTGGTAGAGAGCCTCGTTTGTATGCCTAGTTGTTTAAGTATTGATACGTTGGTCCTATGTGCTGTCCACGGAATTTGCAGCATTTTCCTCCAACACCACATTTCGAAGGCATCTATGCGGTTGAGTCGACAGGACGAAGCCCAATACATTGGTCCGATCAAATCCAGACATCTCTTCATACTACTCTCCACAATGCTTTAAAAGGCGCCAAAAACCGCAACAATTGGAGAGAGATAACAAGGAAAGTGCTTAGTGGTGGTCACGACCCTCAGCAATGAGGAAACCGACTTATAGAGAGAGATGGCACTCAATCGGATTTTAATATAAAGAAATTATTTAAAGCATAAATCTTTTGTCTTATATATATTGAGTGCCTATACTGATCACTAAAACAAAAAAATGGCTTTTCCTGTTCGACATTACATTTAATTTGTGTCATAATTAATTACTGGTGTATAAAATTAAACATTCAATTGTTTACTTTTATTGGTTTATTGTCCTGGTAAAAACTATAATGGACAACTGAATTTAAAAAATAACTTTCCTATGTACAGTTCGCAAAGATATTGTTAAAAATATAACATTTTGAGTATAACCAACATTTCAATTTTTTGTAAAAAATTAAAATGGTTTAAATTATTACATGCACATAGTAAAATATGTATATTTATTAAATATGCAAAGTATAATATTTCTCTTATTAGTTCGCAAACATTGCTAACTTACAAAATATATAACAATATTTAATGTAAACCATTTATAATTAATTTACATTTACAGAAAAATAAATACTTAGAATAATGTAATACTTCAAAAGTTAATGTTTTGTATGGCATGACAATTGACGCTATTTGGTTTCCTTAAATAATTAAATAAAATTATTGGTAACTTATTAAACTATATTAAATCACGAAACATTTAATCAATCAAAAACATTAAACCTTTTTATAGAATTAATGACAAATATAATAAAATATGACTAGTTTTATGACTACTGAGTTAGGTACACCAAGCGTTATTTCTATTTTGTTTTCCTAATTGTAATAACTAAATGTATGGCTGATATTGAAAATGTATTTGTGTTCTTGTTAAATGCTTAACACTACTTACAATCTATGTTAATACAATGCTCGTAAATGTCTTGAATATTTCAATTTTAAGAATTTGTGGAATCATAAAAAATGGAGAACCTATCCCACGAAAATTTATTTTTGGCAAATAATTTTTGGACATTTGTATAAATCGACTCCATTACAAAATAACTATCTTACCGGTCTTCCTGAGATTCTATGAAAAAAATTGTATTTCTTACTTACGACACAACATAAAAAATTTAAAGTGACTTTATCGTGGAAATGTCACTATTGCATTCAAGCTCGCTTATTCTAATTCACAATAACATTAGAAATCAGTGAATGGAACTGATACATTTCCAACGCCATCTAGCGAAATCGGTCTGTAATAATCCTGCATTTCTCCCCAACCTCGTGGCGCCACGTTGAAATTTGGTCCGCTGACGAGAGGCAATCTCGGACTTTTTGGAGAAGCGTATACGTCATTCAGCTTGGTAGGTGCAAGAGGTACAGGGATCTCGATGTCTTGCAGTGTTATCGTTGGGGGTGAAACGGGGAATGGCTCCATTTTGGGGATGTTCGAAGTGTGTTTCAATGCAGATTTGGGATATGTCTTCTGGTTTCGCAGACTAGAGGGCGGACGGTACGGCGTGTCGTGATTCGCGACTGGCGACGGCGTGGAACATGTGTTGGATGTATTACGACCTGGAACATGAAGATTTTTTAGATCACAGTCGTGCTTTTTATGCCTAGTACATTTACGTTAACATTAGGCCGCATAATTACGTGGTCAACAGAATAAAAGTGCTTTGATATGTCAATAAAACCGCCACCCGAGTGTCCTTGAGCGACGATAGCCACTTACCATCAGGTGGATCGTCAAGTCGTGCAATTTCCATAAAAAATATGGGTAGATGGAGTACAAATGGGTAAACATCTTAGCTTTATGACATGGGATATAAGAGAGGAATTCCCAATACAATGTTTTTTACATCTTTTTTAAACTGATACTACTCGTACTTAAACTGATTTTAAATCATCTTTGACCCATTCCACACCTGCCTTTGGAATAAGTCTGTTATTTGAAGAACCTAAGTTATAGCTGCCAGAAACAGTCTTACTTACCTCGTCCTTCATGCACCCATTTGACGGACCTCTTCTTCCTGTTGACATACATGCTCTGGCCCTTGCTCATGTGGTTGCTGGAGTCGCTCAGCGAGCGGGAGATGGCTCGGGCCAGGTCCATCTGCTCCTTCACTGTGGGGTGGACTCCGGGCACGTAGAATGCAGAGGATGCGAATGTCTTTTCTGAGGGTCATGAAAAGATGGCTATTATTGAGACGTTGGATTGTAAAGGTAGGATTCAGTGCATGCATGCTACCGATTTCATAGGACAGAATCTTAACCTCGGCGTGCTAATTCTTAAATACGATAGAAAAGATTGTAGTAAAACTGAAGCGATTTTACATTACTTTTTGTTACTTAAGTAATTCATTTTATTCCTAGAAGTTACAATGCAAATCATTAAGGTTATATGTGATAATAATAAGTTAACGCAAAATGATATGATTATAATATTCATAACTGCATTAGATTAGAACAAAGATTGGAAACGAATTATGAAGCAATATGAAGCATTTTTTTGATGTCTAATAATTACCAAATTTCTTGTCCTTTTTGATAATGTGCTCCTCAGCGTCCGGCGCCGGTGTGAAGATCTTGCTGCGGTCCACCACCTTGTCTCCCACGATGATCGGCTTCTTCATCATTTCCTCCTGGAATTACATCATTAATAATTAATATAACTTATTAAAATAAAAACGAAAGTTATGAAACAAAAGGTACTTTAGTTAGTCATACGTTTTTTGAGCTTGTGTGTACAGAGAAAAATAAATGTGTGTATAGTGTCATAATACAAATGTCACTAATGGCAAAAATATTACATCTTTCAATACAAACCATTATTTTACTGAAAATTAATGAGCATTAACATTGGCATTTTGGCAAGAACTATATGAAGCAAAATAGATTGCACTGAAAATCAGCGATCATTGGCTCAGGATTACACTGTGAGATCTCTTTGACCATTTTTATTATATTTCTCTTTATTTATCTAATTAAAATTTCTAATTAGCTGTTAGCTCAGGATTATAGAAAGAACTAGGTTTTTGCGTGGGGCGCGCGCTGCTAAAGCAGCGCGCGTGCCTTTTTCTTCCGCAAGAGAACAAATAAAAAAATTGTTTTTTCAAAAATATCATTGGTCTCCGAAATTCATTTTTCGATTCATGGGTCTGTTTGCGACATGTTCGGCTTCAAACTATTTTTTTGACTGGAGAGGGAGAGGGACAGGAAGCGAGAAAGGGACCGGGAGCGGGAGGAGAGGGAGAGGGAGAGGGTGAGGAAGAGGGAGAGGGAGAAGGAGAGGGAGAGAAATATAATGTGCAGTCTATTTGCACCTATAAACAATTTTCCATTTTACAGTCATAAATGCAAATAGTCCGAAATGTTCAATATAGATTTTTATAAAAAATACTTGTTTTTGTATGGCAACACTGAAAGTTTCTCATTTTTTATGGCAACAATGAAACACATTTACACGGATGTGACCGATCTACCGGCAGCAACAAACGTCGTATACATTTTAATGACATAAAAAGGAGACAAAAGCTTGAAACGCTACCTACAAAAATTCATTTGCATGAAAATTATTATTTTTTGTATGGCATCACTAAACATTGGTTACATCGACGTATCCGGTCCTTTAGTACCTACAAACGCCTCATACATTATAAAGCCATCAAATGGAGACAACAGCCTCAAACATTCGAAAAAAGAATACATTTGTATGAAAATAATTATTTTTCATATGGCAATACTGAATTTTTTTTTCACCAAAATATACAAAATGTTAGTACCTACAAACGCCCCAAACATTATAATAACGAAATATTCGATCCAAAAATAAAATTGTATGAAAATTATTATTTTTTGTATGGCAACACTGAAATTTTATAGTTTTTCTAAAACAAATATATTAATTTAAAAATATCTCTCATACATTTTCTATACCCTTGATCTGTAGTTTCGGCTCAACTACTCGAAAAGTGAAAAAAATTCTGGACTCCAGTGTTGCCAGTTGATTGAGATGAAAATGGTCAAATGTCATTACAACGCCCACAAAAAATCTTGTGGTCTAATTTTTTGATTAAAAATGTTTCTCCTTCTACTTTTTACATTTTTGAATAGAAAGTTGACAAAAATGTATGAATGAAAAAAAAATCAAAGTAACCTGGCAACACTTTCAGTCAAGCTACACAACCGCCCCATACAAAGTGTGCCCCTCAAATGTTGCCAACCTACAAATTTTTTCTTTCAAAAAATGCAATTTTTCGTACATTTTACAAAATGGCCGCCACAGGATCCGCCATCTTGTCGAAAAAAAAATTTTCCCTAAAATGTCAAAATCAAGGATAGACCAGAGACAATAGAGGAAAAATATCGCAAAAATGTTAAAACACCACCGCGATGCGAACCCGTAAAGTTACCTCGAAAATTGAAAAATTTTAAAGTAAAATATCTCGGCGGCCATCTTGTTTTTTCAATTTTTTCCAACTTCATCATATTAGTCGTCCCAAGATTAGCCGAAAACGACACCAATGTCGGGTAGGTGCTCAAAATAAACAAAAAGTTGACAATCGCCGAGCGGCCGCCATCTTGAATTTTCGAATGGTCATATTTTTCCTATAATAACCATAGATAGTCAAGCAACTTCTCCATACATTATTATTACCCCTCACCCATACTTTCGGCTGGGCTATTCGAAATGTGAAAAAACGTGAAAAAAAAATCCAGCAGCCAGTGTTGCCAGTTATTTTTGATGAAAATGGTCAAATGTCATTACGACGGCCACGAGAAATTTTTTCGTGCAATTTTTTGATTAAAAATGTTTCTCCTTCTACTTTTTATATTTTTGAATAGAAAGTTCACAAAAATGTATGAATGAAAAAAAAATTAACGTAACCTGGCAACACTTCAGACCAAGCCTCATAACCGCCCAATACAAAGTGACCCCCTCAAATGTTGCCAACCTAAAATTTTTTTCCTTCAAAAAATGCAATTTTTTGTACATTTTGCAAAATGGCCGCCACAGGATCCGCCATCTTTAAGAAAAAAAAAATATACCACAATCGTCAAAATTGGGGATAGACCTGAGGTAATTAAGAAAAAAAATCGGAAAAAAGTTGAAAACCCATTGCAATCCGACCCCGCAAAGTCACCTCCAAAATTGAAAAATTTTAAAGTAAAATATCTCGGCGGCCATCTTGTTTTTTTATTTTTTTCCAATTTCATCGTAACACATTTCCCAACATTAGCCGAAAACGACACCAATCTTGGGTAGGTGCATAGTGAAAAAAAAAGTTGGTCATTTTGACTCGGCCGCCATCTTGGATTTTTGAAAGGTCGGATTTTTCCCATAGACACGGAGGCAAACCAAAAATTCCCCCATACATCGTACCCACCCCCCACCACTCCTTCCGGGAGATCAATTCGACTTTTCGTAAAACGAAAAAAAAATTCCAGCAGCCAGTGTTGCCAGTCGACATCGACGAAAATGGTCAAATGTCATTACGACGACCACGACACGCTTGCCCGTGTGACATTTTGATTAAAAATATTGCTCCTTCTACTTTTCATATTTTTGAATAGAAAGTCCAAAAAAATGTACCAACAAAAGAAAAAAAAACTCAACCTGGCAACACTTTGGGTCAAGTTACATAACCGCCTGGAACAAAGACACCCGCTCAAATGTTGCCAACCCGAAGAAAAATTCACCCAAAAAACGTCGTTTTTCGTACATTTTTCAAAATGGCCGCCACTGCGTCCGCCATCTTGTCGAAAAAATAAATATCCCCAAAATATTAAAATTGAGGATACAATCAAACGAACACACAAAAAACATTGCAAAAAAATTGAAAAACCACCCCGATGCGACCCCGCAAAGTGACCTCTAAAATCGAAAAATTTCAAACTCGAATATCTCGGCGGCCATCTTGTTTTTTTAATTTTTTCTAAAGTTTTCGTATATCGACCCCAAAACTTGTCGAAACGCCCCAAAAAAATCCCGCAAAAAGCCATAAACAAAAAAGTTGAAAATCACAGAGCGGCCGCCATCTTGAAAATGTGAAATGTCAGATTTTTCCCGAGGTGCCGGGGGGGGATGGAGAAAACCCGCCATAGACAACAAAGTCCCATCTCGACTCTTTCTGGGAGAACAATTATATGGATCACTCCCCGTAAGTCTAGGATTATATATTATAATTACTATTAAAGTTCTTCTCATCTTGATATTTAAGATATGACATTAAATCGAATAGTGTCACTTAATACCATTAAGACATTGTTCATTTAGATTTTAGAACAAGAACTTAATTAATAGGGACAATTTAAGAATCTAGAATTCAATCATTGTATTCATTGTGTCACAAATTATTATGAATTTAATTAAACACATTTATTACCTACAAGTATTAAAGTTGTGTTTATAATAAATTAAATAAATAAAAATATTTGCCATAGTTTGGTATAATTGTTTCTGTGTCGATACCAGAGTATACACAATGTTATGTATTCTCCAAGTAATGATGCATGCTGTTATTTCTAAAATACTTCTAAAACTACACTTAAAATTAGAGTGAGGTTAACGTGTTGCAAAAAGCATTATATTTTTAGTAGGTTGTGTAATAAATATTTAGTTACATTATGTTTTATATTATGTTAGCAACTTAAAACGTGTTTCTCAAATGTTAACACTAGACATTTGAGTCCTATTTTATTTACAAATTGTCATATGAAATTCTGTGGCAGTAATCCGACATTTTGTTTTGTTTTAAAAATCTATCGACGATTAATTTCAAGTATCAAGTTAAATAAATTGTTATGGAAAAATAGCATCTTTATTTCTCGAAGCGTTCATTCTACTATTTTATGACTAGGATATTTTACTATGTACTGTTACATACATATTTCTACTCTACATCTAGTGGTATTTCTCGACTCTAATATGGATTATTCTACACAATAATAAGCAGTTAGTCGACGCATAGTATAGTTTATGTTCTTTCAATCACAGTTCGTGTACATATTTATGTAATAAAGTAACCGTTCGTGGGTTGTAAAGGTTTTAATAATTATTATTAAATAGATAAATATAAAAGTAATTCAAATACCTACATAATTTTAAAATATTTATTGATTGGGGTCCGTGCAGACTACGACGTTCCTTCGTTCGTTTTTTTCTTTCGTTCGTTTTTTTTGTTTCGTTTTTTACTCGTTCGACATCATCGTAAAGCGGAATAATACATAGTGTATTTGTAAATGAACCCACTTTATTTCCCCCTTTGTCATAATTAAAACATCTGTACACCCCTTCAGTCAGAATTAAACCCCATCTATTTCCCCACTTTCTAAATTAAACCTCCCCTTATTTCCCCAGTGCCAGAATTAAACCCCCTTTATTTCCCGCATCCTACCATATGTAATTCGGATCATAGTATAATGTATGATGTATGTAGAGGTTTCAAGTGAGTTCCAATGGTATTTACAAGAACATTTTCAACAATTTCAACACATTTCATCAGTTGGGCTTACTATCGCTAGCGGGGCGGGGGGCGGGGCTTGCTCCTTCGGCAATTCGGCCTCGTTCTGCGAGTGACGTCATACATTAGTGTTGAATAGAGAACAACATAAATAACTTACAGTTTTTAATATCGCATTTTAGTGTCAGTTACAGTAACAACAAATATCTCTGAAAATGAATTAGTTTTATAAATGATTACAGTTTTTATTATCTGAACGCATTTTAGTTACAGTTACAGTTACAAAATCTCTGAAAATGAGTCGTTGTAACAATTAATGACATTATGAATAAATTAGAACAGTAAAATATTTCTTTGTTTCCATTGTAGCTATTTAATGAATAATAATTATGTTAATGTATTAAATTGCAGTTTTTTTTTCATGAGAATTCAATAATCATTATTGTGATATAATTTATTATAAGTAGGTAGTATATTTTACTTGGCTGATAGTAACATCCTGTGACAACATTTTTTTTAATAAGTGATAATGAAATGAGTATTATCAAAAATACATAGATAAATTTTGACAATCTTACGGGTAGTAAATCAGCGAGGGACAGGACAGCGTCTTTCGGTATTTCCACGTCGTTCTGTTTAACGGTGATATAAAAAATTTCATTAGTTATTATCACCCTTCAATGAAGATAATCGTAAAATAAAGTAAGAATGATTTTATTGAAAGATTTAATTAAACGATGAAATAATTTATAAGAATAATATCTGAGAAATTATTCTAGAATAAAACAGTGTACGATGAAAGTTATTGTAAAAAATTAAATTTATGGATCTCAATATAAGTACCTCAAATAAGATTCAATTCAAAGAATGAAAAAACAAGAGTAATATTCTGCGGAATAGGCTGCGGGCAAGGTTTTCAAAGAAAAAGATTCTTTTGGTTTGGCAATAATTCCATTGTATTTGTAAATGAATGTAGGCGGGATGTAAGTAAGCGATGATTAAATTCTAACGTATGGGCCAATATTCAAACAAATACATGAAATTATTAAGCTTAAAATGTAACGAATAGCGTAAGTGCAATTATCGGTCTTTTACTAATAGATTTTAAGTGGAAGTTCGATTGGTTTTATATGCACGTTTGACGTTTGCTGTTAACTTTTGACAACAGTTTTGGCGCGAAGCCAGACCGCGCGAGTGGCGTGCACGCTGCCATGCCAATATGAACGCCATGCCAATTTACAACTTTTATTTTTTGGAATTAAGGTCCGTAGCTTTCTTTAAGCTTTAGTCGCGGAAATATTGTGAAACTTTCAAGTCTTTAGATAATAATTATAAATGATTGCAGTAATGAGTAAAATATATCTATGTTATGTTATCTTACGATAACAACCGGGACGGACGACTCTACGTGCCCTCCGAGGCACAGAAACACTCAAGAAATTGTTGCTCCTAGCTGTAATCAGAGGAATCTGTATTTTTAATTTAATATAAACTAAACTCAGTAGTAAGCATTTTAACTACGTACTTTCACATTCTGAGTTGGAAAATAATGAACTTAAATTCCCTGTTTTTACCCCTTAGAAAAACTTAAAAAAAACTATTACAATTAATTTTTGTTTCTAATTATAAGCTTACACATTAATTTTCACATTTCTGAGTTCAAAAATTTATCCCTTAGAGGATGAATTTCGAGAAAACGGTGATACAGTTATTTTTTTGTGTCTAACTATAAGCTCATGTATACATATAAAATTTCACCCTTTTAACTTCAAAACTGACAAAGTTTCCGTACCTACTAACTTGCACCTCCTTAATTAAATTAACTTTTTGTGGAATGATTTTCCAAAAAAAATTTGTTAACGTTAATTTTATTCATAACTATAAAATTACATAAAAATTTTCATATTTATAATTTTAAAACTGACAAAGTTGATTGTATGTAAGTGACTTACAATCCCTATTCTTACCCATTAGGGGATGAATTTCCAAAAATCCGATAGCCATAACATTCATAGCAAGTGTCACAACACTCGCTATTTGTACAAGAATTTTCAAAATCGGTTCAGTAGATCCAGAGATTACCCCTGACTTAAGGGGCCATCCATAAATTACGTCACACTAATTTCATGACTTTTTGACCCCTCCCCCCCCCCCCCCCTTGTCACAGCTGGTCATATCTGTGAGACCTCCTCCCCCCCTAGTGTGACGTCACATATTATGAAATTTTACACCCAGAAATTATGAAATTAAAACAGCAGTTCCAAAATAGGTTTTATTTCAATTTTTTTATTTTATTTTTACCTATACACACCAATTATTCGATTTTGAAATGTGACGTCACAAAATTTAGGACCCCCTCCCACCCCTTGTCACACAATGTCACACTTCATCGACCCCCCCCCCCTCCCCCCTAACGTGTGACGTAATTTATGGATGGCCCCTAACCCCTTACTGAATTTCAAGATCGTTTCATAAAATGTCACTATTTGAATTTTAAAGGACCTTTTCCGACATAGAATGTATCCTTAACAGGTATGATCCATATCTCTGTACGTATTGTGTTTTAGAACACCTGTTCATTATCTGGTGAATTAATCAAGGAGCAGGTGCAGTGTCTCTATTGTTTGCCAACGTCTGATGCATCTGGAGACCTGTCTCTGAATCTGGTAATTATAGACGCGGATGCACAATACACATACATAGTACAGTCACAAAATAGATGTGAGTGATCTATTTATCCGTGTGAAGTGGGTAGAACCAACCACTTGATGGAACGACTTTACAAGTAGTTACAGCGCCACCAACTTATCTGTGAAGTGGCGAAAATTGGAACTAATGCCGCCATGTTTAAAAGTCATTCATAAATAAGTACTTTATATATGTATGTATGTGTGTATTTATCTTTATTTACGATATTTTACGTATATCATTATAGCACCCCTACCTCAGATCATCAAATGTATTTTGTCCTTCGCTCCAAGGGTTGTCTGGTGAGATCGCTACTGTAGCGATAAGACCGCCTGTTGTGTATTTTGTTGTTTGTTTGTTAACTTCTCTTTTTTGTCATTTATTAGTGTGCACAATAAAGAATATTGTATTGTACTTATTGTATTGTACTTTGTGGTCATTCATCTGTCAGTTACTACCTCTCGAATTGCGTCCAATGATTGGTCCAATGCGTCCGACAGCGCCTCCTTTCAATTCATAGATAACTTGGTTTCACTGTAAGTAAGAGTTTGAAGCTCTCAGGAAGGGATAAATTGGATATCGCATAATTAGAGATGCGAGACCATAGAATTAGAGAACTACTAGGGTTAGTCAGGTCAAATGGAGTATGTATTCCACAGTTTGCACGTGCGTGGTATAAAGGATCGTGAAAGACATATCGGACCACAGAGGAGTTTGATCGTTGTGGATGGAACTTCAATCATCGACGAGTGGTGCCATAAGTTATGAGTGGCATTGCTTTATCATGTTTTATCATACTGAACATTTACATTTGCCGCCTGAAGGCTTCCGACATACCTTGAATGAGGAAAGGTTTTACGTGCCCTTCAAGTCAAGAAATTTTGTCACTTGTGGTCACCTAGATCTACTGACTTGCCTTACTCTGACTACTGATCTTACCTAAAGCTCTCCATGTAATCCATACAAAAAATCTATTGATTTACAATGATATTTAAAAAATATAGATACGTTATGCCCTTACAAATTGACCGAAAAATCTGTTTCGAATAGAGCTCTAACACACACACGTTTATCTTTTGTTTCACTGTAGCTTGACATTTGTAACGGTGTATGTCAAATGTCAAGCACTTCTGACAACAACAAAAGCGTGCGTATCGTCTTGTGTTGACAGAGCGACTACGAGTAGAACGGTCAATTGCCTGTTCTTACGCTCTTCATCGTCAGCGCGCTAGTGACATATCTACCTCATTTTTACATTATAATATCATTATTGATTTATGAATGCTACAATGTTATACATTTAATTCTATTGTCTGCTAATTTTAGCACCATTGTTTTCTACAGCTACAGTGCTCATTAAGTAGCTCTCGTTGGTACTACATAGGTCATGAATACGCGTTGGCGTCGCGGGTTCGATGCCCGAGCTGATTGGGACCGCGCCTAGGTCGACAGTTTATATTTAACCACTTCAAACTGAGTACGTAAACCTAGGTACGTGCCTACTCTACTTGTGTAGGATTATCTAGTCAGCAGATCGCTGGATTCAACTGGTCAATAAACTAAGTGGAAAAAGACCAGAGGTCTCCAACAGGGTTTCCTCATTAGGAAATGAGCCTACAAAAGAGGAGGGGCCAACTGCAAGTACCTACTGAAATGTACATAAAATATCTTACAATATTATTTCAGTGATTCTTTGGATCAACGTCTATCTGTTGTCGAAGCCATAGCCCGGCGGTTTGCGTCTATACTATGTGATCATTGATTTACGGCTAGTGGTAAATCAATGTATATGATCGACAAAGTCAAGCAACAGCGGGCGCGGTCGGTAGTTGGATGGGTGACCGCTAGTGGCAAAAATTTCTTGAGCGTTTCCGTGCTTCGGAGGGCACGTAAAGCCGTCGGTCCCGGTCGTTGTCATAAGATAAAGTCGTTAAGCCATGTCGGAGGCCCTCGGGCGGTTTGAAAACCTTCGACACTTGGGTTGGCTACTAACCCCTCACCAATCCGCACTGGAGCAGTGTGGTGGAGTTTGCTATAGGCCTCCTCAAGAAGAGAGACCCGTGGCCAGTAGTGGGCCATTAATGAGTTGAAGCCTATCTGTTGTCTGCCTGAATAGAGTATGGATGGTAACGAGTAGTTCCTTAAATAGACTAAGCAGAATGTTTACTGCGTTAATCCACTAATAAATAATTTAAATTATTACATGACGGAAGCAACTCAGTACTAGGTACTTCATGAAAACAAAATGAAAAACACATCAGTGACATTTTGCGGACTCGTCCGTTAGCGAGTGACTAATTTATTGGTGTCGTAAATTCATATCAAAGAAGTCACTCGCTATTATGTATGTAGCTACGATGTCTATGGCGTTTATTTTTCACCGTTTATATTTACTTGGTAGCCTGGCGGCTGGCAGAGGCGGAATTATTATTTGTTAAATGAATAAAAAAAGGGTGCGTGCATAGACTTATATTTAAGTCTATGGGTGCGTGTACTTTTGCACGCGCGTGAGAAGTTATACTTCTTTGACATAATTAAATAAATGATAAATAAATAAATATTTAATTTAATGACGTGTATCACTTTTAATTATTTTTCAAAAACTATTTTTGTATTAAATAAAAATATTGTAGATGGCGTTGTTCAGGAACCTGAATCACGCTGTTGAGACTCTGTGAGATTTGTATAAGTAATAACATTAAATTTTAAAAGAGGTAAAGATAATAAAAACTAGGGCCATCTATCCAGTGCTTTCATACCCCCTCTATGGTAGCGCAAACGTTTAACGCAACCGTTTAACGCAACCTTTTTGCAAGTCGCATAAAACTTCAGTAAATAACACTGCTCGTCATCTCATCAAATCTCCATCCTATGATGCGATGAGACGGTGTTCTAGAGGACATGGACACTATGGACAGCTCAGAGGGTGCACACTCCCTTGGATCTGTCAAATCACAAAATGAAGTACTGCTCTCTGGACTTTAGTCTAAGTTCTAAATGTCAGTTTTTGATTGAGAGTCAAAAAGAAAATTCTTGGAGGTATGACGGATGCTCTGGATCTACATGATAAGCTATGTAGCTGACACGTCAATCTTATAACCCTCTTTTTACGTCGGGGGTTCAAAAAGCTCTTCGACACGAACGAAAGATGTATAAAATCATTCTGTCGATTTTAGAAGGAGGCTGATTAGATATATGCTGAACAAATAATGAGGTTATGTCGTCAGGTCCGTCAAGATCGCTGAACTCTTTATGACTAAAATTAATTTACATGGTGGCAGCCACGGACCTAAAAAAAAGACGGACGTAATCCCAAGAACAAATTCAGTGAAGCACCCATAGTAATATGTGGTAATATCAACTCTCTATTCATACAAGTACACACACCCACAAACTGACATTTCACTGCTTCAATCGCGAATCAAAAATTACGCACACATGGTAAGCGGGCGGCCATTGCTATGCTTCACTCTCGATTAGACGAGGTTACGGCCGTCTTTTTTTCAGGTCCCTGATGGCAGCTTTCTTTTTCCGTTAAGATAAGTAATACCTTCGTAATAGTCAAATGTGAGCTTAGAAAGGCTCAAGAAAGAAGACAATTAAATAATAAATAAATAACGCTTCACACTCACAGCCCCACACTAGGATTCCCTGTGTCGTGGATGCCATGGACAACACACTAGACAAGGACATTCACACCCAGACCGAGAACAGAAATTCAAACTCATCATTCAAATTTCCGTTTCGCTGGGAATCGAACCCAGGACCCTCGGTGCGGCGATCCGGCATGGTAACCATTGCGCCACACGGGTCGTCAAATTTTTGCGAAGTAATCCACCCTGTTTGGGAAACTAGGACCTCGCGGGGTTTTTTAAGGGAAAAAGTCGACAAACGAGCTGACGATCCACCCGATGGTAAGTGGCTATCGTCGCACATGGACATCAGCAACATCATCAGCAACTGATGCGTTGCCGGCCAAGAGGGAGAGAAGAAAAAAAAAGAAAGAACTGGCTCTCAAGTTGTGTGGAGGACATCGAGAAAATAATTATAATCATGTAATCAGCCAACAAGCCAACAACACATAGCTTGTAAATCTTGTAATGATTATTTATCTGACCACTATAAACTGACCACTTACCATGAAATAGATGAACTAAATGAACGTATTAACGCCCGTCTATACAATTTAGTTAGTTATTTCTCTGAATCTGTTTCGTAAAGTTATATTTTTAGGCCACTTCCTAACAGGAAAAATCAGTGGAGCATCCATTAGCCTATTTCAGCTGAAACCGATCGCTTCTGTAGTCTGATGGTCTAGTCGGGGTCGATAACCTCTTCCTACTTATAAAACGTTTAACGATCACTTTGACTACAATAATCTATATTTTTTACAACATGGCCTGTATTTAGGCTGTTTGTGTGATGAATTTACTAAAAAAAAATACTTGAAGATTGATGTCTTAAGGCCAATGGGTTTTTTCCCGTACGGGACGTGAAGTTTTGGAAACATCGTTTCATAGAAAATGTATACTACTATGCATACGCAGCGGAATCCCGTACGGAACGTGGCACGTACGGGGCGGGAAAAAACCCGTTCCGTTTGCATTGGGTTTTAGTCCCATAAATTCTCTCATCTTTTTATTTTTCTGATCATAAACATCTCTGAAACGATTTTGATGTGGTTTTATTGGTTTTATTTGTATTTGAACTCATAATTCGTCCGCGCTTCGAGGAACATGACTGTTTCGCTTCGATTTTATAATCTATTGGTAAGATCGAAGAAGCGAGGGGTCTCAGGTTTAATTCCCGCCCGGGCGGGTATTTATGTGACAGATAATGTATTTTTTCTCGTGGGTGTTTATTTGTATTATCCATGCCACTCGCGGCACGGGGAAACCTACAGTAGGGGCATGAGGGTGTAAGCATTTGGCTTCAATTCCATAACCCAGAATCCTAGAGGATACTCCACCACGCTGCTCCAGTAGTTGGTAGCATGTCAGCTTATGTGTATCTGTCTGTCGATTTGAGCTTCTATGTTACACTGATAGATAGATATAGAAAAATAGTACAGGACCAGTTGAATTCAATCTATCTTTAATTTGGCAGATAGATAACTCTTAGCACTGAACTATAATACATGTTATAGTTCTACTATCGTGTGCGTGGTTACGCATTTCTGAATCATACTGACTGCTAAAACTGGTCTTATCTATAATCTATACATCTATACTTTATACAAATACATTAAATTGGAGTGTCTGTTGGTAACATTAAAATAACCGTTTTTTACTAAGTGCATTTAGATGTATACACGGTACATATACCAAAACAACATTTTTTACAATTTTTGTCTGTCTGTCTATTTGTTCCGGCTAATCTCTGAAATGGCCGGACCGATTTTGACAGGACTTTCACTGGCAGATAGCTGATGTAACAAGGAGTAACTTAGGCTACTTTTATTTTAGAAAAAAATTGTTTGTTAGGCGATACGAAATTCGCCGGGTGAGCTAGTTACCAATATCATCCCTCCAAGGGCCCTACTATCAGCGGGCCGCATTTAGTCGGCTCTTACGACACCCATCTGGCGTGGGATTGGGGTTAGTATTCTAAGCCGCGCCAATACGGCAAAAATTGTTTTATTATCATGGTTAAATGATACCTATAAGGGAAAGGTTAAGCTTTGATTTAACAGTTGGCTTCAACCCATTATTGGCCCACTACTGGGCACGGGTCTCTCCTCTTGAGGAGACCTAGACGCCCTAGAGCATACTCCACCACGCTGCTCCAGTGCGGATTGGTGGAGGGGTTAGTGGCCAACCCGAGTGTCGGAAGTTTTCAAACCGCCCGAGGGCCACCGACATGGCTGAACGACTGTTATCTTATGATAACAACCGGAACCGACGGCTTTACGTGCCCTCCGAAGCACGGAAACGCTCAAGAGATGCCACTAGCGGTCACCCATCAACATCGATTTAACAGTTATAATAACACAAATATTTGTGTTTTTGTATTTGTGAGCTTTGGAATCAACAACATGTACCTACAATCAACGCCTAACACGAGGACTCACGAGGTCTCGCATTGCGCAGTTAAACTTTGTAAGTACTTATCTGTTGTTGTTTACTTTCGAGCCATTTTTGCTCTTCCCATACACATGATTCATCGACGGTTCATGATAAACTTTTCCTACTCACAAAATTACAATTAAGTCTACAAAATTCATAAAAGCTTCATAAATTGGCATGGCGTTGCTCGTTTAGACGATTTTGGGAAAAGGAAGATAAACATGATATCAAAATGTATAACATATGAAGGATAGTTGCATAGCAATCCAGTTTAGTTTTTCTTGATCATTTACAACCTAAGGAAACCTTATAGCAACTTTGAAGAACCTCATAATTTTCTTCTACATAAGGTTTAGAAGATACTTAAATGTGATAGCTGGCATTGCGTCGTTATATTAAAAGTTTGTTTACAGTTGTAAAACTACCGAACCCTAAACTTGCACAGAGTAATAAAATCAGATGGATCACAATATTATACCAGTTCTCAAAGCCCGTATCAACATCTTCTATATAGTGTTACACGATGTATAAACGTGGATAGTGGTCGATTGCGTTCAAGGAACGGTCTATTTATTCAACCGATCCCTCTGGAGCAAAGCCAGAAACGTCAAATGCACTCTGTAGGCTGTCGTGTCGTAAACTAAAACGCAGTTCATTAGATTTTAACTACGGAAAATTACAATTTGCTTCAGCGAATTTATCTGTAACTGTCGTTGAATTGGGAATGTCATTGTACCTATTCTATAAAGCAAAAGATGCTTGAATCTATAAAAAATATGATTATTTAACGAAATAAAGTTTTTTACTTCTCTTTCATAATATTGTTGGCATCGCGTTATAGATTTTATCGTTAGTGCGAATTAATCTAACTACTATGCTATTATAACACTGAAATAAATATACATAAGAAGATAATTATAATCGATATACATAAATAAATAGATACTTAAATACCTAATATAAAAAATATGGGACCCAAAACGCTTCCTTGCGGCACGCCGTAGCATTGTTAGAAGCGGCTGCAACTAATCGGATAAAATAACTTACCCAACTTACAGGAAACAACTTATAACTGAGGTTCGTGAGGAACTCTTTTTTTTGTGGATCGAACATGTCTGAGGGTTTGAAGCCTCGCTTGGTGATGAGGGCGCTGTTGACGCTGGAGGAGCTTTTGACGTCATCGAAGCTGTCCCTGTGGACGACCCTGTCGTTGATCTTGTGGATGCTGGACATCTTGTTCGAGGAGTACTGGCTCTCGCTAATCGTCATCATGGTTGCGAAGTTCGGTTATCACTTTACTGTCCACGTCACTTTCCACTTCACTAACACTTTCACGCTCGTCTCCTGCGTTTGTTTACGTCGATCGCCGTTGACGTCGCACCAAGGTTTGAAGCATTTAAAACGAAGACGTGAGTAATGTTTGCGCGTGGATTCTCTTCGCCAAGCAAAGAGCTGTATTCTTATTCGTCTGCAATGTAAATTGGATCTTATGACGCGATAATTAGCGTTACTTCGGGTGGTAGGATGAAAGCGTGTAGGCTGAACGTCGCTTCATTGCGCATGACTGTCTAACCCGAAACCTACATAAAAATTCGTGATTTCTCGCCGAGTGAAGCTTTTACGGCATTGTAATAAGGTTGGGTATGCGTTGAACTATTAGTGGGACGGAAATAATTTTTGTAAAACAGTTGCTGGGGCATTTGTTTGTGTTTACGACGTGGAGCCTGAACGGTATTTTCATAAAACTTTCATAAAACCTCCCGTCTACATGACATACATTAGCTATTGTTTTAAATGGAACTATGCTGGGTTGTAAGTGCCTATTTTGTTTTTCAAAGACTTCAATTTGTTAACTAGTTTTCTTTTAGAAATAACGGTTAATGTTTAACACAAAAATTCCGACTCTGCTAGGTACGTTTCAAAAACAATTGAAAATCTATCTTCGCTTTCGCTTCAGAATTTTTACTTCAATATGATTTTTCATAAATATTACAAATTTACTTCGAAGATTTACGAAAAATAATATGAAGATTTACGATAAATTATCTAAACAAATAGCCTCAAAGAACGTCTACGCTCAATTCAAACAAAACTCAACATCTCGTTTCGAGACAACAGTTATCATCTCCACGGAAAAAAACAGTTTTAAATTAGCAATGGGCAATGATAAAGCCAAATAATTAGGATAGTAAACTTTTACAATAAAATCGCTATCAATCTTTATTACTGTTAACCGGATCCATCTACGTTCACCCAAATGTGCCTTGTAAGAACTGACAGAAGAAACTTTTGTAATTTTGTATCTGCATTTCAGGATTTTACAAAATGGATCTGTTCCACTTATCACTGGCAGAATTAAGTCACTCAATGGATCAAGTATATTTACCCTCCAAAATCTTTACATGACCCAATTGGCTCAACCAAAAATTAATTGAAAAGTGAACTGGATATTTTCGGCATGGCTTCATAATTAATCTAACGCATCATCTCATCGCTACGACGTCCAAGGTAAAATTCTTTAACCAATTCATTATCGGTGAAGCCAGACTGCTGTCAGACGGCTTCAAGCTATTTTGATGGTTACGTCGATGACAATAGACGTCTTTGGACGGTGATGTGATGACCACGACCTTCTCAGCTCATGGCCAGGGTCTGTTTGACCACAGATAAAAATAAAATCTAAAATTATTAGTGCTATTGTTAAAATCCTGTGCGTCTAGATTCTTTGCAACGACAAGTGAAGTTGTGAGAAAAACGTTATTTTATGAAGAAGGAATTCTCGAAAGTAGAATTGTAATTTACTGATTTCTCGTGAATAAATATTAGTCAGTAAGTAAACATGGTTAAGTGAGACCAATTGCTGGCGGTTAATTCTTTGCGAGGTGATGACGAAATTGAAAGAAAGGACATGTACTTAAAACAAATGGTAACTAATAAATAAAAGAACTATTAGATCTTAATTAAATTAAGTAAGACAAGAAAATACATTAAAAGTTGAAAATTACTCAGCCAACATTCGTCTATGTACTCTATATCTTACATAGAGTAGGGATTATGTTTCTTAATCACGTGACTAGTAAATACATAATGTTGATGATGATCCAAACCATAATTATTAAGGAAACTCCTCAAATTATTAAAGGGAAATATTCATTTTCAAGAAAAAAAGTTGTGCCTCTTTTTAAAGACTTTCTTTAGTCAGTTATTTATTTTTTTGTTAAAATCCGATCCTTGTTAATAATGAATGATCCAAAGAATATAGAAAGAATGATTTCAAAGAAAACATACACAATACGGTTAGTACTAATTATGAAACAGTGCCTCATTAATATTCAGTCGTAATATGAATCACTAATAACGGACACGTGTGTAATGTGTATACAGTTGTAGATAAAAACACGGCACAGACAGGAGATGTCCGCTCCAAGAGAAAAATGACTCACGTGTAGGTGATGATGATGAGCTGAAAATTTATTAAATATTTTAATTTTATGGGTAAAAAAACATTTGAAATCGATGTACATGTAGGTATGTTGTGCATGAAGTCCAAAACGGCTGGACCGATTTTGATGAAATTTTTAGGAATTTTCAGATTAGCTCAGAGGGTAAATCTACGAATTTTGCTAGCGATCCGATCACCAGACAATTTTTTATTGCTAATCGTGTAAGCCAGGGCGGGTCGCTACTCGCTAGTAATAACTACTTTGAAATAAACATTAAGTATACATATTACCTACAAATGTAGGTAACATATCTACATTTGTTTAAATAACTGAGTTACAAATTGTCGTAACTATATTTTATATGCCGTCTGTTTTAATGTAGTATCATTATAATCCTAATATATATAAATTACGTGTCACGTTGTTTGTCCGCGATGGACTCCTAAACTACTTAACCGATTTTAATCGAATTTGCACACCGTGTGCAGTTTGATCCAACTTGAAAGATAGGATAGCCAACATGGGAGATTAAGGCACACGGAAGGTTTTAATAAAAAAAATCTTTTGACAGAACGAAGTCTGTCCGGGCAGCTAGTATAGTAATATGTTTTTTGTCTGTGTTATGTTTGTCCTGGCTAATTTCGGGAACGGCTGTACAGATTTTAATGGGACTTTCTCTGGAAGTTAGAGGAGGTTATAAGTCAACAAGACTACTTGTTGTCCCGTAATTCCCACGGGATCTGTATTTACGCGGGAACTCCCACGCCAACGAAATCGCGTGTAGTGAGTAATAATACAGAATGTCATCAACGTGATTCATAACTGTATTTTATATTATAAGTATTGTACTTATAGTATATTGTATAGCAAATAAAAAACTAGCTTTAATATGATAAAATACAAATATAAAAGACAAAATAAAAACATACAAATTCATACAATATAACTGTAACTGATCGATGTACTTCAGTAATTTGGATGCGGTTTTCACTAATGAAGATCAGTAATATTTAGTGTTTGTTTCCTTTTTCCATCGATAAAACAAGTAAAAAAGATAAAATGTCAATTTAAATAATCCCATCTAAGATTTTTTTTATAAATAGGCATAGATTTCTTACTTAATCCTAATTATGAGCTAAGAAAATACGCATGTTCGTAAGTTTTTCGTTACGGGCGATATCATTTAGGTATGTAGTATCTACTAACATTGGCAGTCGCTAAAAAATGGTAAAATAAGCTTTATAATTTTAACTTATCGACAAGATTTTTAGAAATGTATGAAAATTCAAATAACTATTAATATAATTGAAACCGGTGAGCGATATCCTTGATTTATGTTGTATGAAGATGAAACCCACGCGCAACTCAAAAAGCACTCGCCACGATCGTAAAATACTTATTGATTGATCACAACACAAACACTAACTATATATAAAGGTGTCGGCTGTCTGCGTGTGAGCAGCTGCGGACGTTCGAACTAACTAAAATAACGTCTCTCGTTGCATAATGAGAAGAAAAGCTCTGCGGAGAGTAGGGTGCCTATGTTGAGAAGATTTTCTCGGACTTGTCTGGTTTTTCAAACACTTGTTGGAAGACTAGGAAAAACTTATATTAAAAAACTAGAAATCTGCTACTAGTAATAACAATAATTATAATAATCCTTTATGTTTGATATCAATAGTTAGTTTTAAAAAGAAAAGCCTATATATACACTTAGAGTATATTGTACAGTAGTATAATATACTCTAAGCCTATACATAACTTGACTACTAAGAATGAGAGTAAACTTTGTTTCAGCAAAATTTATCAGATTCTATTAAGTATGTTATTAAGGGTAAAAAATAATTTTTATCGAATAAGAAAACAAAACATTATACATATATCGTGAGTACCGTATGATAGTAAAATGGAAATAAAACATTGAGGTACACAAAAGTACACGCCAAAAGTTCCAAACTTTAACTTACACTTGATTAGTTACACTCGTGCAGCAACTAGCATGTTTGTTGAAGGATACATCCCAGTGGCGTGGTGCAGCATGGCCGCCCCAGTTGGACGCGGCCACTGCCAGAGCTAATTCCGTCCCGCGAGCGCCGTGGTTTCACCATCGCACATCGCTCGCAACACTCCTAATCATATTTACAGTGATTTTTACGAATTTTAAATTGAGAAAGATGTCCATCCATCCTGTCCAAGCCTGCCTCTTCGGATCGCACCACCCTCAACAATAGAGGAAGGAATGTCTTCAGGTTTATTCTATTTTTAACCGACTTCAAAAAAGGAGGTATTCGACTGTATTTTTTTGTTTGTTACCTCAGAACTTTCGACTGGGTGAACCGATTTTGATAATTCTTTTTTAATCGAAAGCTGGTGCTTGTCATGTAGTCCCACTTAAATTTGAACGATATTGACGAGTGGTTTTTGAGTTATTTTGAAGTTGGTTATTTTTTGTCAAGAACTATTATGTGAATAGTCCACAAACAAACAGACGAGTCACCCGATGGCAAGTGATCACTGTCACCCATTGACATCAGCAACACCAAAAGCGGCAAAGGTCCCACCGATGCATTGTCGGCAAAGAAAGAAAGAAGGAAGAAAGAGTAAGAGTTCTGTATTATCCAGCTTAATCGCCACTCAAACTGCATTGTGGTTTTTTCCTGTAGCTATCACCTTGTACCTACCGCAATCTCACACTGGAAACGAAAAAAATGTGAGCCGTCACGGGACGCCTGGCAGATTTGAAACATCGACATTATTTTGTAATAAAAATGTGAGCCGTCACGGGACGCCTGGCAGATTTGAAACATCGACATTATTTTGTAATAAAAATGTGAGCCGTCACGGGACGCCTGGCAGATTTGAAACATCGACATTATTTTGTAATAAAAATGTGAGCCGTCACGGGACGCCTGGCAGATTTGAAACATCGACATTATTTTGTAATAAAAATGTGAGCCGTCACGGGACGCCTGGCAGATTTGAAACATCGACATTATTTTGTAATAAAAATGTGAGCCGTCACGGGACGCCTGGCAGATTTGAAACATCGACATTATTTTGTAATAAAAATGTGAGCCGTCACGGGACGCCTGGCAGATTTGAAACATCGACATTATTTTGTAATAAAAATGTGAGCCGTCACGGGACGCCTGGCAGATTTGAAACATCGACATTATTTTGTAATAAAAATGTGAGCCGTCACGGGACGCCTGGCAGATTTGAAACATCGACATTATTTTGTAATAAAAATGTGAGCCGTCACGGGACGCCTGGCAGATGTGAAACATCGACATTATTTTGTAAAAGTAATATGCAGAAAAGAACATATTGTGATAGGAACTAAATATGTCATAATGATAAAATAAAATACTACGATTTTATTATCAGAAAAATAATTTGTTTTCAAGTAAAACACAGGTTATGTTTACTGTAGTAAACAACACTGTGTACACTACGGAGTATACACTATAGGTATTCAAGCTCAGTGTAGCGAGAAAGATGGCGACGCGTCGCCACGGCATGCGTCGCCACGCCAGAAATCGGTTTTACGTGCGGCTATAGATGTTTCACATCAATATTGTCAATGCTTAAATTAAGTCATTTGAAAGAAAGAAAAATGTATTTATGTAGAAATTACATTTAATGAAAAATAAATAAACTACCTAGAAGTATAGAAGTTAATTATCACTTGCTTCGGTGAAGGAAAACATCGTGAGGAAACCTGCACACCGGAGAGTTCTCCATAAAGTTCTCAAAGGCGTGTGAAGTCTACCAATTCGCACTTGGCCAGCGTGGTAGACTATGGCCTGTACCCCTCACATTGTGAGAGGAGACCCCGAGCCCAGCAGTGGGACAATTATGGGTTGTTGCTTAAATAAACTACCTGCAATATAAAAGCCGGTACTACCCTGGTGGTAACCTTACTACCCTCACTCAATCAACAGACAATTTTTTTATAGGAAAGGCCACACTATCCTTGTTGGCCAAGATCTAGAGTTAAAACTTGTAAATGTCAACTGTAGCGTTCGGGCTAGGGCTTAAATTGTCTCTATATAATCTAAATTTTACTAACAAAAAATAACCGACTTCAAAGTCTCAAAAACTAATTTTCAGATCTCGTTCAAATTTATGTGGGACCACATGACAAGCACCTGCTTTCGATTAAAAAAAGAATCATCGAAATCGGTTGGCGTGATATTGAGTTATTCGTCAATTTGTCGCGCACATCTTAACACAAATTTACGACTTATGTGGTTTTCTCATGGATGCCATTGTCAGATCTCAATAAAATTTATGTGGGACCACATGACAGCCACCAGCTTTCGATTAAAAAAACAATCATCAAAATCGGTTCGCCCAGTCCAAAGTTCTGAGGTAACAAACATAAAAAAAATACAGTCGTATTGAGAACCTCCTCCTTTTTTTTGAAGTCGGTTAAAAAGATCTGCTAACAACGAAAGCTTTATGAGATTGTGAATCTTGGCAACATATTTAGATAGGTATATGAATGAAAATGATAAAAGGGAACATTTTTAGAAGGATCCATTCAGTAGGTATCACGATCAGTATCGTATCTACTGCGTTTCGTTACAAAATGAAATATGATATTTTTAATAGTATCAGGCGTTACTTTGCGGAAATCCATTCTTATTAAGTTAGTATATTAGTCTTTTTGTAACAATCCGCGGTTAAATAACTAACGGTTATAATTAACGGTTTACCCGCGGATTGTTGCAAGGTAGACTAATACTATAACTATTGTTGCCATTGAAGTATATGCTTGTAATAAAATAGGTAGTTAACTTTATCGGCCCCCAGTGACCATCTGATAACAATGGATTCAACTCCGTCAACATTCAGGTACCTAAATAATATTTTCATAACTTTGTATCATCGGATGATATAAAATAGATTCATTTTGGACGCTGTTAATATTATTTTTACTTACATAACTATATATTTTACTTTTTAATTTGTTTCATTTCTCGGCCGGAGCAAACGTCATGTGACTGGTAAATGTTTGTATTGAGGTAGAGAATGTTTGTAAAGTTGTTTGTATTCTTTTTTTAAATTCTATTGAGGAGTTCCTCGCCATATAGTGTGCACCACATGGGAAGGATGACTGAGACTCATGAACCCCTTATTCGCAACATTTTTATGTAACATACACACACTATTTACAACAAACATTCATGAGACTAAATGATATATGATTTTCAACATCATTTTTCAATTAAATTTTCAATTATAATTCATATTTTAATTGTTTTTTAGTCGGTCGGAAAAATAAATTGTGTCGCAGGTGGTATGGACGACACATTTAACACATCACAATAACACCTATGACCCGAGTACAAATATTTATGTCACATAAATATTCGCCCCGGCCGGAAATCAAACCCGGAACCCCTCACTTTGCAGATAGGGTCGCTAGTTGCTACCAACTAGGCTACAGGGCGAATACGCTTTTATTATGTTAATGCGCTCACCATCATAGACCACATCCCCACTTACCATCAGGTGGATTTTGGTTAGGCATTGACTTATTTTGAAGTAAAAAGATTGAATTATTTTTAATCAAAGTTCTGAGCAACATCTAGAAAATTGTGACTTATGTACGTTTGTATTCAAATCCGGCGAGACGGGAAAATTTAATTAGGCATCTGTAATCAACCACAATTACATCACAGGAGTGCGTGCGAGACTGCGAGTGCTAATTGATATAATGGAGACGAGAGTACAAACAGTGTCTGTAGAACAGGGTTGCCACTTACGACAAGCATTTTACAACCGTTATTTTTACCCCTTAGGAGATAAACCAAAAATCCTTTAACCTATGACACTCGCAAATAATGTGACTTTCTATTGGTAAAAGAAATTTCAAAATCGATTCAGTAGATCCAGAGTTACCCCCTACAACGTCACAAACTTTACCTCTTTATAATATTGGTATAGAATAAAAAATAACGTTGTGGTAGCCCTGACACGCACGCAACGGATCAGTGAAAAATTGTACTGCGTTGCCAATATCACTTGCTCTACTAGGCGCCACCTGCCACCCGACCGGCCAGCAGACTTTATATCTTGACATCCTTCGATCATGTTAACATCACATAAAAACGTGTGTGTAGGTACTTATGTGTGCACGTAACAAGTTATACTTATTTGGCGTAACAGAACAAAAATAGCTAAAGATTTCATCCCGTATGCAACAACTCTGTTTTTAAAAGGAATCAGTTATCAGCTATTTCATCATGTCGCTTTTTGGCTGTCGGTGCGCGCACCGTAAAAAAAATAATCTCATATTTTTTTGCAAACGCGGCAAAAAAAGTATCCATTAGCCCTTGGAGGTCCACTGCTGGACATAGGCCTCCCCTAACTTGCGCCACTCTAACCGGTCCTGAGCCTTCTGAATCCAGCGGATGCCCGCTGAAGAAGTATAATTTAAAAAATTCCACATCAACCGACAGGTTAAACATCTCAGCCTTCGGAGGGACATTAGTATTTATTATTTATCTATGTATATATGTATAATAACGCTCCGAGGCTCTGACTCGTCTTTAGTTGGGTTACTCCTCGATGACTAGTGCTTACTACTTAGGTACCGGGTTCGAATCCTATCCTACCGCAGATAATTTTTAAAATTTGAAATTGATTAGATGACATTTAGGAGTATGAAACCGGAACTTAATTACTCCCGTGAAGTTCTCCATAATCTCAAATCCTCCTGATGTTCAAAGCTTTATTTTCAAAAGCGTGTGGTTTCGAAAGGTATGTCAAGTCTGCCAAATCACAATAGGTCAATGCGCTGATTTCGTGTGAACTCTATCATCGAACCAGAACTTTTCGTTCTCATAAATGAAGTTAATCTATACTATAATATTATAAAGAAGAAAGATTTGTTTGTTTGCATTGAATAGGCTCTGAAACTACAGAACAGAGTTGAAAAATTCTTTCACTGTTGGGAAGTTACACTATCCCCGGGTGACATAGGCTATATTATATTTTCAAAAAAATTAGGGATCCTTAATAAAACTCCAATAATGTAACCCAAGGTGTAAAAAATAAGAAAACCGAAGCAAAGCGAGGGCGGTTACTCGGTAAAATTCAAGTACCCGGCATGTTATAACGCTAAAAAAATCTGATGACATTGACAGATCAGTGTTTTTTGAGTTGATAGTGTCTTTAAACGGCATTTTCACTTCATATCTTCAAATTGTTGTATGGGAAAAGTGGAAAATCGACTTCATCAATGGAACTAATGTGCCTTATGCATTGTTTTAGTGGTCTCAAACTACCTTCGGATTATTGTCTTTCAAATGAAACCATTTTGAGGCATAACGGTTGGATGGTTTCAGAGTCTATAAAGGACATCCGTATAGACATTTTTTATGTTTTTATTATATTTTATTTACAACCAGGTCTCTGCCTATTAAAAATACCTATTTTATTCAAGGGTCAGCATTATTTTTACAGATTCCCAACAAGAACTCCGAAATAAATAAAAAGCGTAATGTAAAATAAACAAATTTTAATTTATTGATAATAATAACTAAAAAAAATATTTTACACAATACAATATAATTAGTATTACACCACTAAGAATAATTATTTGTTAAAATATAAAGGTGGACTAGCAAATAAAAGTAACTTATACAAATTCTTTATCTTTTATAGTGTCAAAGGATGTTTACTTTACAATATGTAGGTATATTTAGAATTTAACTTTAATAGGCAGAGAGCTGTGTTGCAAATAGGTATATTACTAATTTTTCACTCACTAAATACTGCATCAAAATTGGTTCAGCCGAATAGGCTAGACCGCAGGGAGATACTTTTGTTATAAGAGGATTGGACACTTCAATATGGTACTCCAATGGAGTCCAAAGGTAACAGACGACCTGAGGATCATAAATTCTTATGTCCAAAGATATGCTATTCAGTACCATACCGATAGGTCAACGTGTCCTCCGAAGCACGGAAATAGGAGCCCTACATGCATCTATCTCACGAGTCTAGTGAAAAAAACAGGATGCGTGTACTTTTGTACGCGCGTGAGAAGTCATACTTCTTTGACATAATCAAATAAATATTTAATTTAATAACGTGTATCAGTTTTAATTATTATCTTCCAAAAACTATTTTTGTACTAAATAAAAATAAACTAGTACAAACTTGATGGTTCATGAACCTGAATCACGCTGTTGAGACTGTGAGATTAAATTTTAAAAGAGGTAAAGATAACAAGAAGCTAGGGCCATCTATCCAGTGCTTTCATACCCCCTCCATGGTAGCGCAAACGTTAAACGCAACCTTTTTGCAAGTCGCATAAGAAGTATAACTTCAAAAAACCTGTCATGGGAATGAAACACAAGTCGTTTAAACGAAAAATTAAACTATACATCTTGTGAGATTAATTTTCCAAATCTATAATAATTATGTAGTATCAAAAAACTCATTATGATAAACTTACGCCCCAACTCAGAGTCACTAACGGTTACTTAAATCGCTCCTTAGTACAGAATTTGTATGGTGATTCTTTACTAAAGAGCGATTAAAGTAACTGTTTGACTCTGAGTGGGGACGTATTTTAAAATCCGATTTTGAATACTTAATGACCTTGGTATTGAGGTGGGTGTATGTGTGTGTAGCTGGCTATGTTAGCGCTATTTTAATATGAAATATCCAAATTAGTAGATGAAAAAATATTGGTAATTAAACCCGCTGGTACAATTCTGAGCAACTGATAAATTAGTAATACACCTCTTCAACCATGCTCTCTAACCGTAATGGTAAACGCACACGATACCATGCTACATGATAATAATTATAATTTTATTATTAGCTGAACCCCGCATCACCAACGGATAGGATACTGCGATGCGAAAAAAGCTTGCAGCTATCAGTCAGTCATATCTTAAGATAAGTTTCTTAGTTATGGTGTTAGAATTGTTAGATCTTAATGATTTTATATTTTAATGAATACAACCACATACATCTTTCAGTTCTGAAAGCTAGAGGACATGTTAAACTATTTCGAGTATAGTAAGTGTACCGTGTGCGCTCACCCTTGTATTTATAGTCAACATCCGAGACGCCGAGATACATGCGTCCCGTTTTAAATATCATAGTTAATTAAAATGGCAGTCCCTTCCAATGGTCTTTATACATATCAAATAACATTATAACATTATTCTCATGAAAATATCGTATCATACACCGGTCGGAAAAGAAGCCATTACGGTAGAAAACAATTTTATTATTAAAAAAGTCTTATACTATGCGTAAATCTAGCAAACCAGCAGCCTAATTCACGTAACTTTAAGACGCATCGATTGAGTTGCAGTGACGCTGCAATCAAGTTGCAGTGACGCGGCAATCAAGTTGACGTTGGTTGACGTTTAGTGTCACCGTATTCTCGTAATTTTTGAACTGCGCGTCGACTGCACGCAAACTGCGCGTGAACTTCACTTCTCCTGCACGCATCCTGCGCCGTGCGCGCCTGCCAAACTTTTCTTCGGCTATTTAGTACTCTGTGTTAGTGTTGTCATATGAGAGAACAAATAAACTTATTAATTAATCAAATACAATTTATTACGTTTCCATTAAAAAACAAAAGCGTCAACAAAACTGCATAAAAACTCGCACCGAGAAGTTTATGAGAATACCCTCAAACTGCGATCGGAAACACGCTATCTTGACGCGCATCAACAGAATACCTTTTTGTGACGTGAGCGTGTTTGACAAGGGCTCGCGTGACGTGAGCGTGTTTGACAGCGCTCGCGAAAGCTAAGAGAATACGGAAAGTGTTATTTTGATAGGAACGTCACTGCAACTGCACTGCAATCGAACTTGTTAACTTACGTGAATTAGGGGCCAGAGCATACTTTCATTATCTGCTTTTTTATCTGTGCACTAGGCTGTAAGTGCGAGATTCCTCTGCATTGCATTCTCCATTAAACATCATGTATTGGACAGATAAAAAAGTATAATGCAAAACACCCATAAACAGACAAATAATGCATGCGTGGAATTTACAAATACTTCTCTACGAGTGGAAATTATTGTAAATAGATAACCATAGAAAATGGTGTTTATTTAACAGACTTGGCAAACGACTGATATGCCACTTGATTTTTATTGTACGACATTTTGCCACAATCGTTTAGTAGAAAAAGTTAAAAAAGGCGGGAATAATTTTTTTACAGAGTAGGAAAGAGCTGTTGTGCAGAAAACGATATTTAATATTGAGCATAAACCGTGAACCTACAGATGGTATGATTAATTACAAATTTTACCTCAAAAGCACGCTTTAACCGTCACCGCCGTCCCTCAATGTTGCCATTTCATACACGCCTTAAATATAAACACCTACGTATTACGTCATAACCTAACCTATGTATAAATGTAGAGGCTTACGAATAAAATCATCAGCGCGACAACCACAACGACTAAATCGTTAACGAAAGCTGAAAATTAAACATTTGTGCTTACAAATTGTAAATATTGCAATCATAGAGCAAGAATATAAAGAAACGTCATAGGATCAGTGTTGCTAACCCCACAATTAAGTATTTCGCATAATTCTTCATCTTTGAGATATTTCTCTCAAAATTTTTCCAAAACAAACGTTTTACATTTAAATCTTCAACCGATCACGATGTATATAAACATGTTCACCACTGTTTCTACTAGATGGCGCTAGTAGAGCTAACGGTGTATTTTTTACTTTTCGGCATACATCCTAGTTTATTTTTGACTAACAATTCAGCTGTAAATCGCTTAACACATGGTCCATAAAATGACACTTACTACAACGGTTATTTATATCGCTCTTTAGCACAGATTTTGTATTGTGATTCTGTACTAAGGAGCGATTTAAGTAACCGGTAAGTGATCTGAGTGCGGCCGTGTTTCTATGTGTGCAAACGAAAGAGGATATTATTATTGTTACAACGATATAAAAGCGCTCAGGTTTTTTTTGCTAAACAGGAATTAAAAATGCGTTTTATAACCTTACGCTCCTAAACGTAACTTACATCGATAATATGAATTCGGATCAGAGATAGTACGATCCATTTATAAATATTTATAGACACGTAAAATAGTACCACAGATAGTATCCAAGTAATTAACGCATTGTTAAGTGTAAAAATATTTCATTTAACCACAAAATAATACATATAAAATCGATTTTAATACGTGCGTGTCAGGCTGCCTCAATTTTTTCAGTGTTCTAATGTTTTTTAGCAGATGCCGTAATGATTTTTATAACGTTAAGTATTCTGTTATCCTATTTTCGAGCTAAAGCCTATAGTTTTAAGGCCTATTTTATGGATCATTTTATCGTGATTATTTCATACCTTTTTTGTGACTAATCTGTGGTACTATAAGTACTATTATTTCGTCTGTGGTATTACTAGTGCTTAAATTACCGGCGTATAAAGATGCGCAGAAAAATAACAGTGGAGTTATAGTTAAAAATTGGTGTCTCTTTCGTTCTTACGGCAATCGTTTGAGAGGGAATGATCTCAGCTACTATTTTTACGCGTCATCACATCACGATGTACGCAAGTGTATGTGTGAGTTGAACACATTTAAGACAGGTTGAAAAAGGTGTAAGTACTTCGTGGTACGCGTAAACACGAATTACCCGTGCATCCAACGGTGGGTGAAGCCAGTGGGTGCACGGGTAACGGCCCTTATTACAGACGTCGCTTGTAAATATATGAAGAAATTATGTAAAATCATTACGAATTAGACACCACATCAGAATCTACAGAAATCGGATCTTTAGAAAGAAATCTGTCAGCTTCGTAGAGCATTGTCTCTGTCGCACGAAGAAAACAATAGAAAAGTCAACAACAAAACACCACAAAGTGTGAGAGTCAAAGACGTTAGAATTATCTCTTTCTCACGGTTGATTTATGAATGGCAGCTCTGTTTAAAAATGCTCGGTGTTAATTCAAGTTGACTTTAGATTTCCTGTGGTTTTTTATAAGTATACTTTGACAATATTAATCGTCTTGATTCGTAGTGCTAATTCAGTTCTTTGTTTTTTTTTTAACGAACAAATAATACAAGCTATCTCTAAGCTGTTATATTTGTATCTTTTTAATACTATGTTAGAGAGGGATCGCAATAATACAGAGGGAGACAGTGATAAATCAATATATTACATTGTCAAAGTATAAATCATCTTAATTAAGTCTAAGTGTTCAAATTCCATTATTTTATGTAATCAGTGAACATTCATATACATGGACCATTGATAGAGCCACTGCGCCGGACCGACAACCGGCATCTCCATAAACGCACCCGATTTCATATAAAATTATCAATCCGTATGCTAACATATTAGTAAGTATGCCATCGAGAACTATAAATAAGGTATAAAAAACTAAATGTGTAGATTTATAGAAAAATTATACAACGACAGAGCACAAAATGTTATAAAAATGCAATGTGCAGCTGTCTCCTTTCCTCTCTGCCTTTACTGGGATGTCCTACCGAGTCCACGTCTCGTCTCACACACACACGCAGCTATAACATTCTGAACTGTGCCACGAGAATTAACACCAAGTGGTCCATGTATACAGACTTATTATACAGTACAATACATCCAGAATCAGGAAATACAGTAAAATCGTATAAATAACCCACTCGACTCTGCCTACAGAGATCCGTTCAATAGTTTATATTTTTTTATTTTCTTACAATAAAAGTTTCGGTGACAGCATTAAACCTAACATACAATTACATGTAACTCATACTATAGCAGAGTTAGGAAAAATTACAATTATACATATTACCACAACGATTGTATTGCAACTGTGGAAGCTGGCAGTGCGACCAAAATGAAAAGGGGGCGTGGCCAAACGTTAGAAAGTCGTAGAATAATGAGGAAAAATGATGGAGTGTAGAAAAATAAACGAACGAATCTATGCTTCTCATCAATGTTGTCCGAAAAGTCTCTCCAGACTATATTTTGAGGTACTATGAGGCAGTATATCAATTCTTAGTTTTCGCCGCTCCATCTATTATTCTCCATAATCTATGGCCGACATTGAAAAGGGGCGTGGCCATACGCAAAGTACGTATAACACGTTCCCAAACTAAACGTTGACCAATCAACTATGTGCGTTACATGTGTGCGTTTTGTATGTTCGTTATACGGTCCCACGTGTACATTGGCTTCCACATTTACAATACCTCGATATTATTACCATAATCATTTATTATTATAGTGACGAAAAACATATCATTCAATAAATTAAAATGTTGATACAAATTAATAATAATATTTGGTTCTTTAATTTAAAAAAGTTTAGGTGATTATTTTTTTTTATAATTCATTAAAATACTTGTACGACGTTCTGTTGTGCGAAGTGTTCAAATCTGTAAAGGGAAATTTAATTCGAATTATTAAAACTGCGATAATAACAAAGACCAATCGGGCCTTTAGATTCTTAATTTGATGGAGTTATAATTGTGTGGGTACAATAGAAAGGGAAAGGAACAGATTCGTCGTAAGTAGGCCAAAAAATCGAACAAACGTTCTTTTTGTATACGTTTGTACCTCAATTTGAGGAATACTGTCCCTATTATCAATGTCTACAGGTCAATGCATACGTAACGTGGACGGGACGTGAAGTTGTGGAAACATCGTTTCATGTGTAAACGATAGCGCTTACGCCACGGAGGCACGCACGCGACGGGAACGGGGCACGCACGTATATTTATGCCCCGTCCACGTCCCGACTCCGTCCCGTCAATAATAAGTATGCATCGATCTTAAGACGGTGGCCGGTAACTGAACAGTTTATGCGCTGACAGTAATTTGACGGTTACACTACTGAAAACAAATCCGTTTAACCTTTTATGGCAACGATTGTAGCGATATCCGAATGTTTGCGAATCAGAAATTATGATTTTAGTTTTTAATATTTTCTTTGCAGAATAATAGCTTTACCTTGTTTAATTTGCTACCAACACAGGATTTTTTTAACACGATTAAAAATAACTTACTCCATTAAATTAGGAACCGAGTTTTAATAAGGATTGATATGTTAGTATAGATTTATATAAGGGGTACGCTATAGGCTTGTAGTCTATCATTGAAGTCCGTATGTGATTTCTGAAGGGTGTAAGCTGTAGAGCTTGTATTAGCGCCCATTAATCATAACTGGCTGAAGAAAACCTCATCCTTTTGGGGCCGATTTCATAGTTAAACTTCAACTTCACGAGTTATCAGCCGTTTTAAATAACTCCCATTATCCTCAAGACAGTTAGTTACTTTGCAAATTGTACACCAAGTCAAATGTTACAACATAGCGTTATTTAATAATACTTTAACCAATATTTTTTTAAGATGATATGATGTCCACCTGAGTAACATGACAGAAACGTGATTGTTTGTGTCAATAGTTGCACGATAATAGCAAATGAAGTCGTGTTATGCCACATAACCCGCCACTAATGGGCGCTACTCCATACAGTATCAAGACAAATGGTCTTGATACTAAAGGCACGCTATAGGTCAGATCACTCGTCACGTTGCTCAGGTGTGCACCGGGCCTAACAAATCAAAGTAACAAGCAAGCCAACTCACCGAGTCACAGAAACATAACCAGGCAGTATTCTTCCCCTCCACAGAAAGGCTCCAAACGCTACGCTAATCATAAATCGTTACAACATATCATTACATTACATAATATATATAAATGTATATGTGAACCATGTGACACACACACACTCCCTGACCATGCACACAAGTAAACTACACTCCCTCCCTATTAGCGTAAATGCTTCAGTTTTGTTAAAAATTATCATTTATGTATACATACAAAATAAATAAGCAATTAAAGTGGTATCGTCCCAATTTGGTGCCCTGATATTGAACTCTATCAACCGTTCCCAATACTCCATCGTTCAATAATCTCTAGTAATTAAGTGAAGTGTTAACAACTAACAACGCATGTGACAGTTGCTGAACTTACAACAGATTGTAGATAGATAGAATATTGGGATCGGGTGTGAGCCGACGAGAGCGCGACAGGTTGTGCTTCGTAGGAAGTGATTCAATCAGATCGGTGTCGGTACAAGCTCGCGTGACGTCACCAGGCCGTCGGAACGCCTTGAAATATCTACCTTGCACGCACGACTCACAGTTCACATTTCAATTGCGTTCGGTTGTTTATACGAGTGCATATAAAACATAAATATTCACATAGGAAAAGCGTTTGCGCGTACCGCTCACACACCGCGATATATAGGGAGCGACGACCGCCATGAAATATAAAAATTAAATTCGTGACGCCATCTTGGGATGCGACCGCCATTTTGTTTAGACCGCACTAAAGGTATATTGCAATCGTCGCATACGAAAATGTGACCGTTTGCTGATGAGCCAGACAAATAGACAGATTATATTATGTAAAACCCAAATATGTAGGACTTAGAAATCGATAGATATGAGGTCGTATTCTCACATTAGTATAGGATTATCGCAAGCACCGAGGCAAACATTCTGAAGCCTTATAATTCAGAAATCATCGCCAATAGCGAATTATATCGCACAATTCATCCGATTACTCTCTATAGATCGTTCAGACAAGACAACCTGAATTCGTAATGAAAGCGTAAATCGAACAGGCGATCTTATCAATTGATTATTCGATTAATTAATCGATATTCACCTTCCCTAGTTGATAACTAGATGTTCACAGTCCTACATATCTCCTTAACCATCGATTAATCGATACTTTACTCGTCGACAGATAGAAGTCTTTAGTAATACATATTAAGTGATATTATCTCAAGTGTCTCAGCAGCATACGGTCTCATGTTCGTGGGGTAGCGGGGTGCGAGGGTAGCAGGGTGCGGGGGTGCGGGTCTAGTTCCAGATGCGCAGGAACGAGTCCCAGGAGCCAGTGGCCACTGCCATCCCGTTCTCGGTCACGCCGAGACAGGACACGCGGTTGTCGTGGCCGGCCAGGATACCTGGGAAGGAGAAATGTAACAGTTATTTCATATTGTAGACGTATTGAGGCGGCATAGAATACAAAACCAAATCCCACGCTTGATGGGTGTCGTAAGAGGCGACCAAATCCTGCACGCTGGTGAAAGCGCCCCTCGTAGCAATGGTCGTGACGGTAAAACGTTACAACGTAGACTTACCATCATGTTCGCCAAGCTCTTCATCGAATCCCCTGAGGTATCGCTGATGTGCATGAGCTCCGGTGACCATTTACCATCAGGTATACTATAGTCTGCTCACTGTCAGCTTATAAAAATAATCTGAATTTTACCAAGAAAAAAATAACAGACTTCAAAATAACTCAAAAACTGCTCGTCAGATTTAGCTCAAATTTAAGTGGGACCACATGAAACAAAAAAAAAATACAGTCGAATTGAATACCTCCTTCTTTGAAGTCGGTTAAAAATAACGTAATCCTCTAACGTGACGGTAGAACGTTACAACCCTCTTACTAGAGATCCAGCTGGGGGCTTGAGAGCCAGTTCTTCCTCTTCTCTTTTCCTTGGCCGTCAACGCATCAGTGATGCATCTTACCATCAGGTGGATCATCTGCTACGTATCATCGTACTCACCAGCGCGCTCGCTCTTCATCGAGTCCCACACGTTGCAGTTGAAGTCGTCGTAGCCCGCCAGCAGCAGCCGGCCGCTCTTCGAGAACGCGACGGACGTGATGCCGCAGATGATGTTGTCGTGCGAGTACATCGCAAGCTCCTGGTCGGCGCGCACGTCGAACATGCGACACGTCGCGTCGTCCGAGCCGGTCGCGAACGCGAAGCCCGATGGGAAGAACTGGAGGGAGGTTGGTGGTTAGTGTTATTTGTACTATGTTAAGGCTTGGGAGAAGGGTCAAAAAGAAGGTGAAATTATATATTATGTATACATACTTAAGTCTGTATTTTATTCCCACGGAGAAATTTTACATAACATTTATGCATGTATGTTACAAGGTTTAAGCTTGAAAAAGTCTTCGAAAAATACATCGAAACTGCCACTTGTATAACTTTATTTGAGGAGATCCCCCTTCCTCATGGATCGCATCATCAGAAAAATATGAGAAAAAAAATGTGACCAATCCGCAAGTATAATCTTTCAAATGAAAAAAGATTAAAAGACAGAGTTTGGAGGTAACAAACATAAAAAAATTAAACCGTATAGAGAACCTCCTCCTTTTCTTGAAGTCTACCCGACTTTAAATAAACTTATTTTTTAATTCGTAAGGTTAACACCCGACGACCCCTCGGTCGTAATGGTTACCATGTCAGACCGCAGTGCCATTCCTGGGTTCGATTCCTAGCAAAGCGGAAATTTGAATGATGAGTTTGAATTTCTGTTCACCGTTTGGAAGTGTCCTTGTCTTATACACTGTGTTGTCAATAGCACCCACTACTCAGGGAACCCTAGTATTATAATACAACTCACCGTAACAGCATTAATATCGCTCTCGTGCCCCGGAAACGTCTGCTTGCACAGACAGTCACGTATGTCCCACAGCTTGGCGGACGCGTCGCACGCGCCCGACACGAACGTGCGCTGGTCGGGCGCGAGCGAGAGGGACATCACGTCGCCCGTGTGCCCGGTGAACTGGCCGCACTGCTGGCCGGTCTCTATGTCCCATAGGGCGCTGGAATACGGACAGGTTGGTATACAACTTGGTATACAATACGAAGCGCTCCATAGCGCGGTTTTACAATAGTAGCAACAGCGGGCGCGGTTGGTTGGATGGCTGACAGCTAGTGGCAAACATTTCTTGAGCGTTTCCGTTCTTCAGAGGGCACGTAATGGCTTGAAGTCAAGCCAAGACGTACAGTATAACGAGCACAATGGGAGTAAATGTTTGAAATGAAGTAACTCTTGTTTATCGGTGTACCAGGGACAAAAGCATTTTCATATAGCTATACCTCAACAACAGTAGAGTGGAGTAGGAAATTAAAAATGATTTTTCATAAGCCAATAGGCATGATGACTGATTTTGAAATACTGTTCTATATTGTTGGGAAATATATTATAATTACAACGTATATCATATTTCCGCAAAAAATAAGGTTTAGTATAAAATAAATACATTTCAAATTATAAGTTTGAAATTCGCACCAAAACGCTTCAAACTGTCATAGCGTGCTTGTGACGTCAGTCCTCAGGAAAACAAAAGACTACGTCATTATTAGTATGGTGATATTCATTTGTTTTAAGAAATGTGACGTAATTCGCGTTAATTGAGACTGACTGGCGTTTTAGTTAAGATGGCGGCTTGCCGTATTTTGTAGTTTTATTTTATCAAAAATATTGTTTATCTCCCTAATAATAATATGATAAATACGTGTTTTCTAATCCATTAATAGGGTTTCATTAAATAAATACATAATTTTAGTGATTTTTACTTACTGTCATCATGCCTATTTCACTTTCATGAGGAAGTTTCACTTGGTAAGTGTTTCAATTGGTGTTGTACTAACAAGCAAACCTTTTTATGAAACTATATGAACGACTTTAGATTGAAACGAACATAAAAACATGCTAGTTACTTTAACAATAAGTTATTGCTGGACTACATAAATCTTTATGTTGCACAATTTTCCCTCATCGTGAACCACGGTAGCCAGTAGCCAGTCAGCACTCACCAAGTCATATCCCCGGAGCTGGTGAGGATCTGGTTGTCGTCGAGGAAACGGCAGCACGACAGGTAGCCCGAGTGGCCAGGCAGTTCCCGCGACACGCGCACGTTGCCTTCACGCGTCTTCAGGCTGTAGACAGATAGACAAACAGATAATATCATTAATAAATGTCAGCACATCGAACCTACACATTACACCAAATCAAGTAAAATATCCTTATCCGACATAGGTTAAAAAAACACTTTTTGATAGACGTATTACGCCATTGCTTCAACATAGCCCTATCGTGAGTGCACCCGGGAGAAGAAGCAACTAAGAAACTACCGAGCTGATTTTTCTCTTATTCACAGTTACAGATAGCAATTATTATTACTATGTATGATATGGTAGGTGCGTATTAAAGGCCATTTACGTATTCGTTATGTAAAGTAATTGAATGAATTCTATGTTGTTTCTTCTCCATAACAATAACATTTAAAAGTAACAAACGAATGTCACCACTGCCAAGTGTTAAAGTTAGGGACACATTTCAGCTGGTATTAATTTCTATTGTCATTTATTTTATTAGGTGATCACTCACCATTTCCATGCAACGCTTTTTTGTCTTGTCCATATTTTCATGACCAATTTAGATGGAAATGCGTTAAAGTTACCGGAGACTCAATTCATTAGTTCGTCTTAAGTACATACATGAAGGAGCTTAGCCTGTATTAGATATACAAATATTTATATGCCAATAGATCTTTAGCAAATAATAGTTTAAAAAAAAACTAAAAAACACGTTTTTATAGAAAATCCATCTAAAAAATCAGAAAATAAATTTGAATAAAAATCGTGTAATAGTAAAAAAAAGCGTGGGGTGCCTTTAAAGATATTATCCCTTCTACTCATTGACACCATGCACCCCACGCTTTTATTACAATTACACGATTTTAAATTCAAATTTATTTTCTATTTTTTTTAGTTGGATGTTCTATAAAAGCGTGTTTTTTAGTTTTTTTTTAAACTATCATTTATTTTCATTTTTTAGTTTGATTTTTTGAAATGAAATTTAGTTTTTTTTCTTTCTTTTTTTCTTTAAATATTGAATTGTCATCGGTCCTCAATACGTCCACGAAGTTCGAAAGAAATCTGACCGTTTGAAGTGGGTCAAAATCAAGTTCAAAGACAAGTTACTAACAAACAAACAAACATACAGGTGAAGCTAATATAAAGCGTGTAAATGTAAAAACAAAGTACAGGCACCCACCTGTAGATAGAACAGATGTTGTCGAGCCCGCCGCACGCGACATAAGAGCCGGAGGGCGCGTACGCGCAGGTCATCACCCACGACGAGCGCAGCGGGATCGCGTGCACCTTGTTCGTGGTGTGGCTGTCCCACACGATCAGCTTGCCGTCCTGACTCGCGGACACCAGGTTCCTGGGGATGGGAGAGGCCACGAATGAATGAATGAATGAATGCATTTATTTGTAATAGTATATGTACATTGTATATTAGGTCTTAAGTTAAATTGGTGAAACTACTATACTAAGCCGTTATCACGGCGTACAAATATTATTTTATACTATATTAGATTACATTATTTCCACTTTAATAGACTTAATAGATTTAATAGACGAGATAACACTACGCTATGCCCGGCTTTGCCCGCGTTAAGTACTTTATTATCTTATTCTATATAATGGTCTACCTGTGCTGAATTTCATGAAAATTCTTTCGTAGTTTTTGCGTGAAAGAGTAAGTAAGATTCACTCATTCACACAAACACTCACATTTATACAAATAAATAAAATCGGAGTGTCTGTTTGTAATATTAAAATAACCGCTTTTTACTAAGTGCATTTGGATGCATACACGGTACATATACCAAAACAACATTTTTCACAATTTTTGTGTCTGTCTGTTTCTTCCGGCTAATCTCTGAAATGGCTGTAACAATTTTGACGGGACTTTCACTGGCAGATAACTAATGTAACAAAGAGTAACTTAGGCTACTTTTATTTTAGAAAAAAGTTTGTTAGGCGATACGAAGTTCGCCGGGTCAGCTAGTTTATACCTAATATGAGTAGGACATACAATTTTTAGGTTCCAGATTTTGTTTTATCATAGAATTTTCATGTTACTGACTGAATCGGCCGGAATCAAAACTAAAACATCACAAGTTTGACCAGGTGTAGCTCATCAAAGATCATTCCCGTCGATCAAATCGCCAGTCAAATTCATTACATAATTGATTCTTTCCGCGAACATTACACAAAAATACATATTCCATTCCATCCGTGACGACATCGCTCGATCCAAATCAAAATAATATTCCATTGTACCGTGAGACCCAGCACTACAACAAGACGGTGTACCGGCTATAAATATGAGTATATTGTTATTCTATGAAAATGGAGAATTCAATGAGTACTAGGAAAACAAGGGAATGAGGAAAACACATCGATCGGAGCCGACCGACCGCGCCGACAACCGAGCGAGCCCCGACCATTCTAAACTATAGCAGTACTAAATAAAAATTTACATCTTCTCGGTATGATGACGTCATTGGAAAATTTTGTGTTCCCTCGTAAACCAAATCTGTAGGAACACGGATCTTTAAAGACAATACCGATTGCGCGATCAAAAGTTCACGTAACTTTTAAACTAAGACCTAACAGTATGAGGATACTGGATACAGGAGAACCTGGTATTTCTGCAATTTAAATTTTAAGGTGAACACTTTTTTCTCCCTATTCTTGGCCGGCAACGCATCAGTTTTTATGTCGCCGATGTCCATGTGCGATGATAGCCACTTACCATCAGGTAGATCATCAGCTCCTTTGTCGGATACTTCTATAAAAAGTAAAGTAAAAATGGAAAAGAATTAAAACAGAAATATCTCATTATGTTTGCTGCAGTTCATTTCAATAACTTTATTACTGCATCGCTAAATCCAGTGCTTGTTGCGTGGGAGACGTTGAAGTTTGGAGAGTGCGTGTAGAAACGGTTTGCGTCAAACGCATCCTGACAAATATTCTGTATCATCACACGTTAGTAGTAGCTCGTGTTGCAAATAATAAATAAATAACGCCACACACTCATAGCCCCACACTAGGATTCCGTGCCGTGGGCGCCACAGACAACACAAAAAGACAACAACACACGGATCGAGAACAGAAATAATAAGTTGTATGTATGTTGCAACTCTTTCCCACAAACTACTTTACTGCACCCTCAGTTATAGACTCAATTTTTCATCCGGAAGAATTCTTTTCACACTTTTAATTCAATTTGAACAAATTTTAATTCAATTTGCTGCAACCCATTAAAACTATCAGGCACAACCCTATCTTCTGAATTGAGGAGATCTGAGAGAACTTCCATTTTGTTACTCCAATGCACATTGGAGGAGAATCAAAAGCAGGAAAAAGCCGAACGAAATATATCAGACACCAGAGTTGAACGACAACAGAGCTAAAGATTACAGATTTCAGTTGTACGAAATAATATAATCTTTTTAAATTTAGCTTCTGCAATTAAACTGAATAACGGGTTAGGTTGCAAATTTTTAAGATAGCTTACGAGTTACGAGCGAGATAAATATTTAGGCTATCCGAGTGTAACGTAAGTGTTTCTCATAATATATGTATTATTATAGCAATCTTTGTAAAGACAAATCAGCTAATGGAAAAGGTCTATTAGCAGTTTTAAATGAGATGGAACAGTCCACGTATTTTCAGGTCGCACAAATCGAGACTTTCAAAGATTTTTAGCGCTGCAGTATTTTTACCACTTCAGCGTTAATTGTCCTAAAAAGCCGTCAATGACCACACGAATACTGGCACGCAATAAGTCACGTATTACATTATAGTGTAAATGTATTCAAATCCTGTTTAAATCTGTTGTTTAGGGGTGATTGAGGTCAGATCAGGTCCCTGCGGTCAGGAACAGGTTATAGGCCGACCTCCGATTAATTGAGTTCGGAACTTGCTTGGTCAGACGTAAGAGGCCATCATTAATTCCGCAAGGATAATTGTGACTATTTTAACCCCCGCTACCCCAATGTAAGAGCACATAAAATTCGGACTCCATGTAGACTTTACATTGAAGACATTTTGAAGACCCTCCACCCCTCAGGACCTTTACGTAATTAATGAATGGCCGCCATCATTATTGTATAACGTATCGTGCAATGGTCGCAGCATTACTTTATTAATTTTTTTTTTTACTTACAATAAGTTAATGCTTGACCACGATCCCACCTGAAGTGGAGATGTGGTCCAGGATGGTGAGCGCACTAACTTAATAAGAGATTATTCACTCTTTTCTTGAAGACATCCACGTCATAGGTGGGCGGGAACGCAGACGCAGTCAAGCTATTCCAATCCTTCGCGGTGCGCATAATGAATGACGACGCAAACCGCTTCGTCCGTTGTTAAAGTAATGCTGCAACATTGCGTCATCAGTGTCCCCAGTAGTCCCCACTCACCTAGAGTCGCTGCCCCAGTGCATGGCGTAGATCTTGGCGAGGTGGCCGCGCAGTGTGCGGCGCGTGCGCATCTGGATGCGCCCGATCGGCTCCAGGTTGGCGGTGGCCTGCGCGAGCGACGTGTCGCACGCCGCTTTCCTCGCATCCTGCGCCAACGGAGACGAACACATTAGTATTACCTTTATGAATACCTATAAAAAGTACCCATGTATTATTCCAAATTATGGTATGTGGTAAATTTCATGAAAATCCGTTCAGTAGTTTTTGCGTGAAAGAGTAACAAGCATCCATGCAAACTTTGACATTTTGAATAATTCTTGACAAAAAGTAACCGACTTCAAAATAACTAAAAAACTACCTCTCAGATCTCGCTCAAATTTAAGTGGGACCACATTACAAGCACACCAATTCACCCAGTCGAAAGTTCTGAGGTAACAAACATAAAAAAAAATACAGTCGAATTGAATACCTTCTCCTTTTTTGAAGTCGGTTAATAAAGAAGGCTCACACTATGATTCCGAGTCGCGGGACACATGGATAACACAGACATCGCATACGACCAAGACAAGAGATTTGTCTGACACAAATGTCTGCCTGTACAAGTCTGTTTGAGAATTTGACCAGAAACCTCTCAGGGAGGGTAACTACCAACTGCGCTATGTCTCGAGAAAGCAGTCACTCTTTGACTAGTAACATCAGTGGCAGCAGTTTTAATGTTTATATTGTTGAACAAGGTAAGTAAAGAGCTTGATTTCAAGTCATTGGAGATATCATACATCGAATCTTACTTTAGATAATATTGAAGATATCGATTGGTGGTACAGTCTACCAGTTAGACCTTGGAACCGAATACAGAAGATTTAGCGCTGTCGTAAACATTCTACGTGGTGACAATGATGGTAAATTGCAGTACCTCGTATGATTGATGTTTAGGAGCCTAGAAACAATGTTTTTGCCAGGGGCCGTTCGACGAAATAACCGTAAGAACCTGTACTTTACTCGGTCGAACGCCGATGGACGAGCCGTTGGTGTCGGACTGTGTGCGTAAAACCTATTAATATTACTCTGCGTATTATGTGCCAGTGGCAGTCAACCATGCAATGCAAGGCAACTGGCATTCGTTGCTAACTCACCTACATCTGTAATGATATTGGTAAGCGATAGAGTACCCAAGTAAGGAGGCGCCCTTGTAACGCTTTTTACAAGGACGAGACACACATAATTATGGGAATATGTACGACTAGTCCTTTGCCTACGTTTTCCAGGAGTAACCTATGTCTTATTCCTAATTATGGTCTGTTTACAAAATTTCATGAAAATCCGTTCAATAGCTATTGCGTAGAAGAGTAGTTACTCAGTTGAGTGATCATAGCTGTGGAACCTTTGTGGATTATACTGAGAAACGAATCTCGATATGACTTCCAGCAAAACGTCATACGTCTAATACAATTTTATTAGCATAATATATGACTTAGATAAAATACAGACAGGGGTCTTAGCTGATAGAGATGGATGTAAATCGCTAGTCATCATTATAAGGTGTTTATTTGCTTCGTCATGAACCGTAAATAGGGGATAGTAACACGAGTCATAGTATGTAGAATGGAGATGTGTAGGGCTCCATCCAACCTTGAATTAAAGTCAATCTTCTCAGTTCTTGGTGCACCTTGCTGGACAACGGACAAGGACTTTATTTCAGGTTTCTCCTGTTGGAGATAGTGATCTCCAACTCTTCTCATTCTCAATACCAGCCAGATTCATCCTGACAGTATTCGTACATTGTTGAGAATGTGAACTTTAAATTACAAACATATTGATTTACTAGTAACTGTCCGCGCTTTACTTGTTTTAAAAATCGGTCCTGTAGATTTTCAGCAAACTTAAAACAAAAAACTTTCAATTTTATAATAATAAAATCAATCTAGATTACAATAAAATACCTTAATGTTTTAACGCTCTAAACAAAATTAGGTAAGTACCAAGCTAACTTTTATCAATTTACCTATAATCTATAGTCCATGTCTCGGGATTCAAAATGTCTTTAGGGCCCATATATTACGGTACTAGAAGCCCAACACGTCTTCGGCTGGGTTGAACGACGATCCATCACAGTATTGACCACGGAGTACTGACTGCATCGCTCGAAATATACATACACTACGATTGCATAAAAAAATCCGAAAAATATGTATGTTTTGACCCTGTAACTGCTAACCAGCATTGAAGATTTCAACACTCGTGTAAGAGTCATAACATACTTACATACATTGTTGCAAAAGCACTATTACGGCTAAGATTTATACGATGATGGTGTTGATCTTTATGAGATTAACTGAGAAAATGAAATATCCCGTGCAATGTGTCTTTAAAATGTGTAGTGCACACATATGAGATTTTTTAAGGGATACTAATACAAAGTCATCTTTACGTATTTTAGTTGTCAAATTAAATCTTAGATATACTTGTCGACCCTGTAGCTTAGTTGGTAGCCTGCCTGCGAAGCAAAGGGTCCCGGGTTCGATTCCCAGCCAAGGCAGATATTTATGTCACAGATAAATATTTGTACTCGGATCATGGGTGTGATTGTGCTGTGTTATATGTGTCGTCCCTGCCACCCGCGACACAGGTAATAACCAACTGCGGGGGTATGACTGTTTATTAATTATTACGTTTATTATTTATTTATTTTTTATTATTAGGTACTTACTTATGATTTAGGTTCTGTACATAACCACTCTTTCTAGCAAAAAACTCTTTGGTGATGGCTAGAGTACGGAGTTCTAGAAATAGTATATTTCGGCGAAAGATAACGCTTTATCACCGATTAAAGGATTAATGGCCAATTTAATCTCATTGTTTTCGTCGCAGTTTATTTTACGTGTAACATTAGCATTACGGTTCTCTTTCCGTATTTTGACACATCAAAATTAAACATTTCAAGCACATTGATTCGTGAATTAATTACTTAATTCACTTCCCCTATATCCATGTTTTATTTTTATTGGTCAGGGACACGAATAAAGCAGATAAATAAATCACGGAGACTAATTTGTTTCGTTGATTAATTGGTAGCGTTGACCCAGGGGCAGATTTAATTGTGGCTGAATACTTCGAATACTGAATACACGACTTTTAAGTAAACAAAATAGATATAAATTCGCCACTTTTCCTGCTGTTTCGAAGGACTAAAGTTATTTCATCTTCGTGTCCGCATGAATCTGCAAATTATGCAGGTTTATAATTTTTAATGTTATTTTTTTTATCCTTGAACCATTTTCCCAATAGGGTAAATGTTTTTGGTACAGGCAACGGAATATATTTTGGTCGGTTTAAATCCAGGCCAACTTTCACAAAGACAATCACATTATTCAGGGTAGTCAGCAAACAATAAGCGACTCAAACACAGCTATATCACTGACAGTAGTAGCAGAAAACAGTCCGTTTCATTGAAACAACATCTTAAATAAATTTTCGCCTCTCAATATCGAGCGTACCTACCTACACCGCTAAGTAAATACCTGGCGCCGAACGCGTATCTTCGCGAATTGAGAGCGAAACAAACTCGTATTATACAACGCCCACACGCGTCTAATCCATTCGACAAGACGCGTAAACATATCGAGGTTGGTAACCCTTATTTTAAGTATTAAATGCTGATTCTAAGGACATATTGCAATCTCAATCGTAAAGCAGTTACTGGTCTATTCACAGATATCAAATGACGATGAAGACAAGCCCTCATGTCAAATATCGTGTCAAGTTAATAGTTCGAGGTGATTCTACATACAGATTCTGTTAAATACTTGTCAAGACAAGACAATTAGTTACAGTGCGGCCGACATATCTTGGCGCGTCTGAACATAGGCTCTGCGAACTTTAGCGCATGTAAGACAGAGATAGCAACACGAACATGCTAACGTGTGACTGAGACATAATACGCCGCGTACCAAGCATTGCCGAATTATGTTACTGCGCAGCCTTTTGCGCGAAGTGCAAGCGCGCCAAGATACGTCGGCCGTACTGTACATTCAGTAGCCTGATATATATTTTTATGTCAGTTACCACCACTCATATGTGAGAATCCCCGGTATTCTGCTATATCAATGCTACCGAATACGGTTTGACTTCACATACCCTAAGTGTGCAATCCAGTAAGGTTACCCTACGATGCTTTCTATACAAACTGTTTACTTTATTTCAAAAACGTAAGTGGATTTCTCCAAGGCAAATTAATTCACTTGATTAAGTCGACCATACTATTATTTTGGCATCGTCCCAAGCAAGCAGAGTTAGGTGTAATGGGATTTCGCTTTCGTTCGTAAATAGTGTCAAGTTCAATGCGTAAAGATAACAGTAACGTGACTGGCATGTCACGATGGTGCCTCAGAACGTAAACCTACATGGTTTTAGGTTGACATGAACATGTCATCTCATTAGTAACTGTCAATTTGTCAGCCGTCATGAGTTATCCACTTCCCGTGTTATTGGATCAAGATAATTGTTATAATGTTTGTTTACTAAAATTAAGACTGAAAACCTTTAGATACTTAACATTCAGGCCAACCTTGCGAACCTGTCATGTTTGTGAATAGCTACATACATAGATGTATATTTGTTTGTTGATCCTAAACAGCTCAATAGCTGCAATACTCTGCTCTCTGATCAGAATGAGCTATACAGGTTCCAAGAACCGTTAAGTGGAGTCAGACTTAGTGGCGTAGCTTGCCCTAAGCAGATCCTGTACCGATATCTATTACTCCCCCCCCCCCCCATTCCAACATTAGCGGTCAAATTTCGGAAGAGAAAGGGGCGCCAACACCTTGAGACCTTAGGGCGGCTGGCGAACTTGGTTAGTACTAGTAATAGTCGGGGCCCTGTACAAAAGGCCCAAAGAGCTCTCAAATCAAATCCTCACCCGTATAGCATTCTTGAGTGTTTCGGCCTCCTGGCGCAGGCTGTCCAGCTCGTTCATGGTGCCGCTCCCGATCCGGTGACTCCGCTACTGCCGCTAAACCGCCGGCGCCTCCTCACGCTACGCACACAGCAACCACCTGTGGACAATTCAAAGGCAACTTGAGCAATGATACTTGGCTGGTAACTGGTAACTGAGGCTTAATCTAAGTCTATATATAAAAATACTCGTCAAGATCTAATTCAAATTTAAGTGGGACCATATGACAAGCACCAGCTTTCGATTAAAAAAAGAATCATCAAAATCGGTTGACCTAGTCGAAAGTTCTGAGGTAACAAACATAAAAAAAAATACAGTCGAATTGAGAACCTCCTCCATTTTTGAATTCTTTGTCGCAGGTCAGCTGGATGAAATTTCATATTAGAGACTCATCTCCCTCTCTCTCCCCCTCCCGCTCAACCCTCCCTCGACTGACAGTTATAAAATAAGTTATTTTGCTAAGGTTACATTAGAAAAGTTAATAAAATATGGTCGTTACATTGAAGTATTATTACTAGCGTATAGAACAGACACCGCGAACACAATGTATGTTCCAATAAATTGGCGCCGCGCGGCTTCAATGTCCAATGGATTCGTTCGATTTTGAAAGGAGAACAGGGGCTCAATTTTGAAAATAGAACCTCCCGGCGGGGACACACATTTTGTTTGAGATGTCTTCTCTATGTATATACCTCAATGGGTCGTTAAGGTTTCTTACATTTTCAAATTTTCCGCACTTTCTTATTTTTTCTTTTATTTTAGAACTTTCTGTTTAATAACATACACAACAAAAAAATGTGAGTGTCAGCTCCGACGCACGACTGGAGTTTAACGCCATCTAGTTTTCAATCGTTAAATCAGTAACAACGAATGATGATGATGTTTTACAACATATTCTATAAATAATATAAATAATAAAATAAAATAAATATTGCAAAACATCCTCAACTTCGTTAAAATAAGCAGTAGATTTCCATAGGCGAATCGAGAGCGACTTACTAGCTATCAATAAGCGTACATTTAAAGGACTATATAGAAAAGTGTTCGTATTATCTTTATGAAGTAGCCAAAGCCAACCGTAATAACAAACAAATCTAATGGCGGCCTTCAAACACATTACTTCTGGCGAACTATACCCAATTACGTCGTAATATTTCAATAGTATATTTGCACCATAGAAGGAGAACAAAAGTATTTCTATTGTCTTTTTATGGATATTTATACAACTTTAGTATTTACTAGTAAGCCGTACTGGATTCGCGTCGAGATTTATTTAGAATTGTTTTGTTTGAAACAGAGCTTGCTAGAAAAGCGGGTTAGTCTATATCCAAAAATTGCAATTGCAAAGTGGGACATAAGTTCTAGTTGAATGAAGAAACTTAAAAGAAGAATCATAATTAGACAAAGCAGGAAAGATAAGAGACGAGAGAAAAATACAGAAGAAACAAACGTTCCGATACAATACTGTATTTGAGGTCAGTTAAAAATAGTTACTAGACTATATTTAGTCGACACACAAATAACACAACACTACAGACTAAATCTAGAATCTAACTATGATGTTTACAACAGCTGTCTTGATGCTAGAGCGCCATCTTGTGCGGTCAACAACACAAGCGAAGGGCCACAAGAACAACCTACCTTAAAGCTTATACAATAAAATCGGAAATGAAACAAACAACAGTAGCACCATTCAAGATGAGGGTACTTCTCAAGAATTGCCACGTTTCTGTTGTTAATTTAAAATACACTGAACTCCAGTGATATAAAGTTCAATTTGAAATGTGATACTGTATTTCTACTCGACTTCCAGATAGTCTAATTAGACTCTTTAGTGGGATGTAATGAGATAATGTTTAGATGATGACGAAAAAATAGTAAATGTAAAATATACAGAATGAAGAAGAAGGAAGAAGAATGAAGAATGAAGAAGAAGCAGAAGCAGAAGAAATGTTTATGAAATCTTGTTCGCTCTTTCGACAATAGATTGAAAGAAATGCCGCCACAATGAAAAGGTTGAAGTAGATTTTAATCCCGTTAAAGTGAATAGGAGTCTTCCAAATATCAATTAAAATAGGATGTAGTGTGATGGATCCAATCCATAATTGACTCTCAAGATTTCCTCTCTAGATGCGATACGAGGCTTTATCGTCTCGTGTTTTTGTTGGAAGTTGCTAGATTTTGTTACCCAGTTTAAACCTAGTTTGCCGAGTTAGCGGGGCTCCAGAGATGCCTCAGGATTACGAATGCGATCAGCGGCCACGATGGTGGTGGATGGTAACATTAGACGGCCCATTTGCTCTGTACATTTTCGGAGATTGAAATAAAAAAAACTTCAACCCATTAATGACCCACTACTGATCACGGGTCCCTTCCCTTAAGGAGACCTAGAGCTTACTCCTTCAGGTCACTCCAGTGCAGATTGATGGAGGGGAGAAACTATAACACTGTAAGAACATAGTAGGAATCCCGACCACACGCGCTGCAATTAGTAGACTACATTTATGACCTCAACCAACGTCACAGGCTATAAAGTAATTTAAACGCTCAAACTGATTTATTTCTATTAGCTTTCAATCCAATGGCCTATATGAAGCGACACAGAAGTATCAAATTATTTTGAGCCACAAACTTGAACTCTGTGTAAATATAATAGGGTTCAAAACAGAAACATGCGCTGCGCGATGTTTTCAAGTGCCCAAGCACTCTACGCAAAAGAAGTCAATTTCTCTTGTCTTTGAGTGCACTTATATTAGTATGATGAAAGACGGAAGAGAGGAAATAAGCTCATTTGGTAATTTCATTACAAATTAAACTCTAATTAATTAAATTATCTACCCATTAGCGGCTCGTAGCAAGGAAAGAATCTATTGGTAATGGGGGACTCCTACAAGATACTCTACACAACTGTGCTGTATGAACATGACGAAATCAGCACGAAAGTCTTATTTCCAAAAGTATGTGCGTATTCAAAATTAGTCAATTTGAATAGTAACAGTAATTAGTAAATTAAAACCTTAAAGAAAAATAGTGCGAAATAATGCACACTTAAGAATTCTCAAATGGGTATGAATTCTGGCGACTTCTGCCAAACTGCACTTGGCTCACGTGGTTGTCTGTGGTCTATAATATGCCCCTTAATGCCCTCAAATTATGAGAGGAGACTCGAGCCCAGCAGAGGGGCAATTTTGGGTTGTGAAAATGGTGGTGATGACAAAAAAGGTGTCTTTACTTCAGGTGTCTTTAGGTCAAGCCACCCTCGCTCGCAGTGGAACCTATCAAGCAACAGATGAGTCTACGACGTCAGGTCTCTCCTGTTGTATCTTGTTTACGGGCAACGACCAATTACCATCAAGTGGCTCGCCTGCTCACACCGTTACATAACAAAAGATAACAAGGGGTAACTTCGTAACTTTGTGACATTTTGTAAACCTCTTCAAAAGACAGCGTGATAAGGCCAGCCGTCATTAGCGCTATCAAGTGTTCAAGGAAACGCTTCGTGTAATGGTCCTCTGACGTCATCAGCCACCGTCACCGGCTGCACGCGACGTCTTGGCTCGGACGGTGGATGGCATTCGCCATTGTGAGTAGTGTTTTGTTCACATCATTACTGGAAATCGTTCACGTGTATGTAGAATCATTATCTCATGGTATAAAATGTAGTCGCTTTCTGCGTTTCTGTATTTACCGCTATGTAACTTCTCCGAAAAAATGCAACTGGTGCGTTTGGTTTTCATCATCGGGTAGATAATTACCGGATGGTTTATACTTTATATATACTCGGTGAATAAAAAAAAACAATTGAAAAATTCACCCCGTATAATACATGCGTGTTATATTTACAGAAAATATTAAAAACTCAATAATTCGTAAAAGAACAACAAGCATTTTTGGGCACTTTCATTGCTAACGCTGACTAAAATTAACGATGAGATAATAATATATCTGTCAAGCCTCGTAGCTCCGGCGATAGAATAGAACTTTAATAATGAATATATATTACATATTGAAGTGATACTTCATATGGGGCGTTTGGAAAAAAAAAGAGTAAATTTTTTTCGACACGACAGCCAAAAAGCGACATGATGAAAGAGCGTGATACTACTGATACTAGGCGCACAGCATTCTCTGGAAATATTTTGGGTCGTAGGTACCAGCGAGAGGTGCTTATAAGTTATAAGTAAGAGGTAAGTATAACTTCTTACGTGCGTACATAAGTACACACACAGGTTTTTCTTCAAAATAAACATAAAACGTACATCGTCGTTTGAACGAGGCAAACGACTATGACTATTGGAATGGAGAGGTATCACTGTTGTTCGTATATTGATAGTCGTAGCACAGTATAAGAAACATATTTCTTTACTGTGGTCGTAGTGACGGTTTGCGAAGGGTGATATTTAGAAATCATAAAGAAAGATTGACAAGACAATTATACAATAATGCACATATTCTCGTGTATTACGCACTAGTGGCCACATGGAATTCTAAGCGGGAATACTTCTCATCACATACATTATGTACATAAATAAATACATAACACTAACTGTGTTTACTGTATGGAAATTGATTACTCCGTCATTTTCTATCACCAATAGTTGACTGACAGAGAATGTCAGAGAGATTATCTTTAAGCTTCCTAAAATAGATTTTAAGTAAATAAATTCACATATGACGACGTAATGAAAATACTATTATTCGAAACTTCGAACACATGTCTCTCTCTCCCCAAAATGTCATCAATCTTTTCATGTCCAGGAGATAAAAGACACTTCTTGTCATTATGTTACCAATTTGATCTTTAACCAAGGAGGAAACCTTTTACAACATACCAGATCTCTATAGAAATAATTTAGATTATTATGTATGGGATGCTTGCTTGGAAACCACCTCGGCTGCCGGATATCTTTCCGCCTCATACGGTTTCTTTTTGAGCTCCCAAAAGAACGTATCTGAGCCACCAAACTGACCCAAACAAGACTCTTGGATGAATCTTGTTCGGAGTCTTGTTCTGGCTTTAGAAATAAGCCAGTATTGCAAATCATCCAAAATAACTTCAATAAGCTACAGTAAATCCTATTCCGAGAGCGCAGTTGTTAAAATTTCCATAAAATTTACATGACTATACCAGCCCGTGTGTGCACACTAACAGACGAACACGTCAATGTGGACGTTCACGGCCTTTTTACTGTCGTCTTGTTTTGCATACTTATTAATACTTCGGAATATTTCGCGTAAACACCTGAACGCGTTCGTTTGAGCAAGCAGGATGTCCGAGTTCCTTTAACACGATGTTACAGAGATATTAAAAAAATAGTTAATTTAATAAATACTTGGATAAAACACTTGAAACACTCATCTCCTAGTATTCACTGGGATTTACTATGTTTCGGGTGACATGGCATGGACGGCATAAAGACATCACCACCACTACTTACCACCAAGAACCACCTATGGCTATGACCCTAGAACAAAAAATTTTTTTATTGAAATAGCCGGCAAATGAGCTGACGATCCACCTGATGGTAAGTGGTTATCGTCGCCCATGAACATCAGCAGCACTTAAGGCATCACTGATGCGTGAAAAAAGAAAAACACATTAATCTATTATATATTATATAGTATTCCCCGGCCGGGAGTCAATCACGGGACCCTTCGATTCGCAGGCAGGGTCTCTAACTAGACCACCAGGTTATTGAATAACACAATCTCTAGAGGCCTGGAGCTACAAACGCAAAACTTCACAGACAATACGATATAACAGCAAAGTTTCCTCTTCGAACAATAATAAAACAAAGGACATCTAAACCACAATGCTATAGTTTCGTGTTCAATTATTATTGGAACCCTATTCATTTATTGGTAAAGTTCACATCAAAAAAAATATTGATCATGTTTGTCGTATAGCAAGCGATAGTGTGTAGAACTATGTCGTTAGTCGAATGTGTATTTTGTCTTCAATTAAAGAAAATTATTGATACGGTAGATTTTGCCGTATTGGGGCGGCTTAGAATACGAACCCCAATCCCACGCCGCGCCGGATGGGTTTCGTAAAAGGCAACTAAATCAGGCCCGCTGGTGGTAGGGCCCCTCGAGGGATTATATTGGTAATATTCAATTTAATTGTTAATTAATACTATTATTACTCTTATTATTTCTCCATGGGGTTCGCCTGGATAGCTACCACCCTTGAGCACGAGTCAGCCGCCAAACGACTCGTCGTCTTCCGGCTGGGGGCTTGAGAGCCAGTTCTTTCTTTTATTTTCTTCTCTCTTTCTTGGCCGGCAACGCATCAGTGATGCCTTTGGTGTTGCTGAAGTCCATGAGCGACGATAGCCACTTACCATCAGGTGGATCGTCAGCTCGTTTGCCGGCTATTTCCATAAAAAACGAAAAAATCCAAGCCATGCCCAAATATTCCTCGGTAAAATTGAATCATTAAAGTGTAATCATTTTATTTATATTATTATAATGCACTACCACGTAGGAATGCATCTATTTATAAGCCTAATTTATGGACATGTTATAGAAGTAAGGCAACTACGGAATTTATTTTAACAACATGATTGTACTTACTATAAGGCCATTTGTTAATTACGTAAGGGTCTCTAGGGGAAGCTTGCGGGGTGGGTGCTGAAAAAAGTCACCCTTACGGAAAATTTTACTTTATTTTTAATTATAGTGTACTTTCTTCTTTTTTAAACTAGATAAAATCTTAAGTAAGAAGGTGGAGGGGGAGTCCGAGAAATGTTATGTGCTCTTAAAAGGGGGGTGGGCGGGGTCAAAAATGGCAAAAATGTAATTATAATAAGGCAGTCCATTCAAGCATCTTTTAACCGCCCAGCTCTCACTATCCGACCAATACCCAACCTCGTTCCTCGCATGATGCATCGCCTCGCCGGATACTCGCGCCGTGAGCGTAATACAAATCACTCCCGTACGTAACCGGGGCGATATCGCGACGTCTCTATTGGCTTGCAATAAGGTCCACTTTGCCGCGCCTGCTACCCGTACGGTAAACGAGTTCATAGTACTCTACGTAATATGAGCGGTGAGTTGGTAAAGTTTTGATTTATGCTATATTATTGCCTTATGCTTTTGTAATAAGGACGGTGCAGGTTAATAATAATAATAACGCTACACACTCATAGCCCCACACTAGGATTCCCTGTGTCGTGGGTGCCATGGACCACACTAGACAATGACATTCACACCCAGACCGAGCACAGAAATTCAAACTCAATATTCAAATTTTCGCCTCGCTGAATCGAACCCAGGACCCTCGGTGCGGCGATCCGGAATGGTATCCATTGCGCCACACAAGTCGTAATATCGGCCGGCACGGTTCAGGTTCGAGTTCGGATCCTGCAAGGTCTTCTAGCGCTCAAATAGTCAAAGTACAAATCTACCAATACCATCATATTGCAACCTGCATGAGTATCGGCCTTTCTCAATATCTATCCATAATCCTCAAGTCAGTTGACCAGCAATTGTCAAAAAGTATATTACTATTCCTACTAACTTATCCAGAGATTTTGAACAGATAGATAAATTAAATCGGCCATAAGAGTTCTCCATACTATACCTACTCAAAGCGACGGCGATAAAGCAAGCGATGTAACTTGTAAAACTTCACTAGCTTGCGTATTAAGTACGTCTTACGTATCATGAGAGGTGATCTAAGCGCAAAAGTCGTACAGCTGATTGCTTATAATTCTCGAACTTAATTGCTAAGTGATATGATAACTTACTAGAGATCATCTACTTTAAATGAACGTGTCCCCACAAAATATTTTTAATACAATCTGTGAGTGGAAATATTTATTTCTAGTTACTTAATACAACATTAAGTGGAAATGTTTAGCTAAATTAATATCTGTAATCACATCAGGCAGGCTAAATCCCGCTTGTGTTTGAGCCCGGTTAAATGTTTGAATGAGTCAATGAGTGAATGACGAATGAGCGAATGAATGAACCAACATTTGACAGAACTGATGAAATTCCAAAACCAAGTGAAGAAGTAATTGATATATTAATATATATAATAATATATATAATATATATAGTTAATACAATACTAACTTCAAACTACTTACTACTACAATGTTGGAAACAAGCTATACGACGCACTACCACACTACGCAGTAGGCACACCATTCAATAGACCGACCATTCAATAATTCACAAGCCTTCAATTTAATGTCCGTGAAGAGTGAAGACATTGACTTGTGGTCAAGTGGATTGTATTGATCGATAGTGTCAGGTAGGTATTCCCATCACCACCAAGCAAAGCGTATACTACCAATAAATTGACTTCACTTTCATTTGAACATACTTATATGAGGAAACCGTTTCAACGCCCCTAAATTTCGAACCAGTATTCTTGGCTATCGGTCCATTTTTCTATAATCTGTGGTCTTCGCATCCTTACCGCTGATAAGGAATCATAAATTATAGTAGCTGTAATTGTGTTTTAGTTTCAATAAACAAAGATAGATTTATTCCCAATAAATTGATTTATGAATTATGAGTGTGTAAGTCTATCAAAGAAAAGCTTAACACAATATGATTTTGAACTCATAGTCGGGATGTTCAAAATTGTTAACATAATCGCAGAAATCCTGCGGCAGGATAGATAGTTATAGGAAAACGGCGTAAGCAAGTGAAGGACCTCCCAATTTATCTGCACTGAACCAGAATGATAGGACGCCTTCAACTTCTAAACGTGCCCTACAATAGGCCGCTAAGGTTATATATAGAGCAAGCAAGCGGAGGATTTCATACCGGCATCTGTCTCACAGGAAATTCTTAAAGATTTGACTCTGGAGTAAATAGCGCAATTTTCCACTACAACATCAGTTGCTTTGAGATCGCAGAAACGCTCCCTAATTCATCAAACAGAAAACCGAGCACTGGCAAATTTAGCGTGCAATGGCCACTTACACCGAGCCTAAGAGAAAAAATCAAGATGTTGCTATGCGAGAAAAAATGGCAGAAACTTATCAGAAACACCTGGTTGTAATCAGGAATCGAGTGTTCCGTTAAGCTTCATACTAATAAAAATCAAAGCGAATTGCAACAGGCCTGGCCAGGCCCGAGACGGCACGGCCTCTTACCTCAGTCGAGCATCGGGTTGCAGGAAGCCTCGCGTTCTAGGCTGTATCCCGTCCCAAACGACTGGGACGCCGAAATTCTTGACTCCCGATGATCCTAACCGAACGGTAATTTAGAAGCACAGGGGATAAAACGTTTGTAAAACGTGTAAAATGCAAATCGTTCGTGCTGCGAGCGGGGGCCGGGTTCGCACTACGCAGGTCCCTCCCAGGTGGCCGGCGCATGCGCGCTCCCATGCCCTCTAGTTGACATGCGCGAGCCGTGAACAAGCGTTTCCACGTTATCTAGATATCGCTATCGGACGCTATCCGATATCGGGGTAAGTGAATTGTATTAAACATGTCCGTGACGGTATCGGATACCGGAAAACGAGACGGTTTGACGTTTTAAACTTCCTTGGACATTACATGGTTTTTAATTAAAAGTAAATAAACGTCCTTATATAAAAAAGCCCCGGCCCCAAGTCCCGACAGCCTGTTATTAAGCCTATGGAAGCGGCCACAGTTGTGGTAGAGCAGGGTTTAAGGCATCGGGCTACCAAAATCAACGAAGACTTCTGCAACTGGCAAAATACAACACCAGGACAATGAGGGCCGACGACAAGTTCAAAATGCTGGACGAAGTGACAGATAAGTTAAACTATCTATCACCGGGAGGGCGAATTCTTTTCCCAAGGTGGAGACGGGTTTCCCGACTACAAGTCTCTCGTACAACAACATTGTTCAAGTTGGAGTCAGAGTAGCGTTCCTTACACTCACAATATCCAAACGGTATTCATTGAAAGTCAATGAACTTCTTATATGGGATAAGTCCCGATGGTTCAGCATAAAGCGTGATACACTTCACTCTTGCAGATATGTGGAGGTGTTAATGTATTTCACACCAGACGCCAAATTAGATGATCAGACACCATGTTTGTCAGATTAAACGACACAGCAAGGTATCCCAATTGTAAAGATGTGACAGGCAAGGAGCAGTCATATCTCCGAAGCTATTCACCGCTGCGAATACACACCTGCGACCTTGAGATATGATGCCATTTCCAATGAGCATAACCCCCCAACCAAGTGGACAGACGACCTGAAGAAAACAGTGGGTACCCGCTGGATTTAGAAGGCTCAGAACTAGTCAGATTGGCGCAAGTTAGAAGAGGCTTTCATCTTGCAGTGGACTTCTTAAGGCTAGATAGATGGATATAAACGGAGTAGTACTCTCCTAGAAATATCCACTTGAAGCTTTTTTTTCTACTGAGTATAAAGCTATGACGAGTTGTAATTTGAACTTCGAAGTACGTGCCTATTATCGGATGTCGATTAGTTTTCGGCAACGATATCGTATAGAACATTCGAAACTCGACGACTTCAGAGCGGTGGGGGACTGCAACGCATGTGCAGGGCGCCGGCCACCACCTTAATAGTAAAAAGCAACATCCTAGTTACGAACTCATTTCATTAGACAAAGGAATGTCTTTCAAATCTGAAAGGAAATAAATGCACTCGAGAGAATGAAATCTGAAAAGTACAAGCGACTATTGATGTTCCTTTGTTGTATTAGTTTTTTTTTTAAGAATTATGTACTTATTATCTATGCTATCACCCTATAATCGTTCAACGATGGTAATGCTCATCTATACTAATATTATAAAGAGGAAAGATTTGATTGTTTGTTTGCATTGTTTGTTTGCATTGAATAGGCTCCTAAACTACTGAACCGATTTGAAAAATTCTTTCACTGTTGGGAAGCTACACTATCCCCGGGTGACATAGGCTATATATTTTGAAAAAATTGGGGATCCTTAATAAAACTCCAATAATGTAACCCAAAGTGTAAAAAAATAAGAAAACCGAAGCAAAACGAGGGCGGTTACTCGTAGGTAATAAGGGACTGGAAGATACAATACAATGCATGGATAGAAAAAAACTATTGGTACACACATGATATTAGGTGACCTAATATCATGAGGGACGAACAGGAATTCCTTTTTACATCGTCACCACATCCAAACATCGATGTACAATATAAATATCGTAAGTATCCATGACATACAGGCCGCTTGAAGCTATAAAGGCCACTAGGGCCAACAGTAACTTAATATTATCATTCGAAACGAAACTAATAGTCCATTAAATTAAAATAACAAGTCTCCCCCTCCCTCCCCCTTCCGCATCCCCCCCTCCTCCCTTGAAAAGTGTATAGGACACTTTTATCGTATGTATCGTTTTTCTGAAAATTAAGAAAATCTGTAAAATGACATAATGAAACATGATAATTAAATTACATTAAACCTATCTAAATACTGGTAGACAGATTCCCATTAAAATGTCTCGCAAACGTTTTAATCCTATTAAAATGTCTATGTACCCTCAAATATTATGACTCCTTGATGTATTTACATAATATATTTTAGTCTTATCCGACTGATCTGGTAAACTGCCGTCATTACGCCGTGACGATATGACGTCATCGAGAAATGGAATCCTACACTATTACCAGCACAGATACATTTGATAACGAATTTGATAACCTATAAAATACATTTTCTATTTATACACTACGAAACACACTTCAATGACTCACGTTGACGTTACAAATCCGTTTTGATCAATAATAGAGGAGTCAATAATGCCATTCAAATATTCGGTGATAATTGTGAGCTTATAATGCTGTTTATTGACGATTGTATATTTAAAAAACCGGGCAAGTGCGTGTCAGGCCACGCGCAATGTAGGGTTCGGAAGTAGTAAGTTTATCGACTATTACCTACTCACTAACTACTTATGCTAACATATCCGTCATAGTTTGAATTTTTTTGAATAGTTGAATTTTTTCACCTGTTTAACTCCAACCGCTTAGCCGGCTTGGGGGCACTTGACTGTAACCAAAATTAGCACTTTAAAGCCAAAATTTCGCAACGGACCCCTAATTCCAAAAATGGTCTTAGAAGACCCATTATATTTTTGAAAGACCTTTTCAACAATACCTCACACTATAGGGTCCGCGACGAATAAAAAATTCATACTCACGTTACGTGTAGGGGAGGTACCCTGAAAAAAATGTTTTTAAATATTTTATCCTACGATTCTAGAGTTTTAATTATAGCTTTCTATTACTAAGGGTCTCGGCGCTTTGCTTCGGACAGACGGACGGACGGACGGACGGACGGACGGACGGACAGACGGACGGACGAACATGACGAAACTATAAGGGTTCCGATTATATTTCGAAACCCCACTAAAACGTGATAGCAAACCTATATCATTTTATACATTTACAGCCCGTTTATTGGGCTTATCTCACAACAAAATATATTTTGTTAGTGATGTATAGTTAATATAATAATTAACAATTATTATATTAGTAGCCTAACATCAAAGGTTGAGTTAGGGTCACATTAATTTTTACTATGAAACGGATACTCACGATATACATATAATGTATATTTTGTACGCCGATATTTCGATCCAGTTGCATGGATGGTGGTCACGCTAAACTCCAGAGTGCCCGTATTATCGTAAAAATGTATTAAATCCACGATGACTTAAGTTTAAAATTATGTAGGTTAGGGTTAGGTTGGTTCTGCCATCCATCCATACGCAGACTGGAGATAAATAAATAAATAATAAATATTTAACGCTTCACACTCATAGCCCCACACTAGGATTCCCTGTGTCGTGGGTGCCATGGACAACACACTAGACAAGGACATTCACACCCAGACCGAGAACAGAAATTCAAACTCATCATTCAAATTTCCGCCTCGCTGGGAATCGAACCCAGGACCTTTGGTGCGGCGATCCGGCATGGTAACCATTGCGCCACACGAGTCGTCAAAAGAGCGATTGAAGGGCGTCCAAGGGAGCCTAAGATTTGAAAGACATCCAAAAAGGCTTTTCATATAAAAATGGAAAGGTCATAATATCCGTGAGAAACTCGTCGGGCACTTTCTATTTATTGCTTTATGTGTTGAATAATTCACAGTGAGATATTCGAAGTTATTTTCAGCGTCGTCAATTTAAGCGACGGAAGACCTAGGTTAAGGGAAGTTATGACGTAAGCGATGAACCTTGGAAAGTAGGTTGAGGTAAGGTACAATGCAGCATGTATAAATGCAGGAGATAGCAGGGGATGCGCGTGAATGGTGAAAGCATTCTTATAATATCGAATGTAACATAATAAACTCGAAAAAAAAACGTACGTCACTAATATTACAATTAGTAATATTTAAATGTAGCTGCTACTAGGTATAATAACGTTTTCTTATGTGAATAGGCTAAAAACGTAAGTGCTCCCCGCAGTGTTGCAAAAGTTCCCGATTTATTGGGAGATCTGATTTTGGTTATCGTCTCCCGCTATCCCGATTTAGCGACCCTTTCTCCCGATTTTTTGCATTTTCTACCAATGTAATATATTTGAAGTTTATCTTACATCTGACGAGTAGTTATTGAGTTATCCCCAATTTTGAAGTCGGTTATTTTTTTAGAAGTATTGTTATTAAGTTAAGTCCCTCATTATCATTAACTAACATTTCAGTTGGGTTTCATTCTAATGCAGAAACGGAAGGCTAAGAACTCACGGAGCGATTTTCTCCCGCGCCCGCCGCGATAGCGGGCCCGCAGCTCCTGTAGAATGCAGATATGTATGTAAAAACGAGCGGCATATTTCACGACGCGGTTTACGCCCGCGGCGGGCGCGGTTTACTCGCGGCGCCCGCTGCACCGGCGGGCAACTTCTAGAATCGGGCGGGTCGCGGTCAGCCGCAGCGTCGGCGGGTTGCTCCCGCACGCTCTGCGGTTGGTTGGCGAGCGATCGCGGTGGGCACCGGGGGGGAGGGGGAGTACATATCGTAAATACCGCCCGTCTTGCGATATTCGCCCGCCAGGTTTGCGGGCGATAATCGCAACCGCGGCGGCTGCGCTACCGCACACTAAACTTCGGTCTCGTGAGTTTTGAAACTTTTTAAAATTTCCGCCACCGCAGCGGGCGCGGGTGAGGGTCGCTCCGTGAGTTCTTAGACTTAGGCGAAAACTCATACTGATCAGAGACGGTGACACATAGATATGATAGGAATTGATAGATGGCGCTTCAATAAAGACACAAACTAATAAGAAGCTTTTGGTCTAGTATCTATTCGAGTTGGTTTGGTAAAGTGCATTTTACGCGAGGAACCCTGGATTCTATTCCCGGTCGGGGCAAATTTTTATATTATTAAATCCTAGGGAGTATTATTGTGAGCTTTTATTTGTTATCTATTAATTCTATATTTATAAAACACGAGTAACCGCCCTCGCTTTGCTTCGGTTTTCTTATTTTTTTACACCTTGGGTTACATTATTAGAGTTTTATTAAGGATCCCTAATTTTTTTGAAAATATAATATAGCCTATGGCACCCGGGGATAGTGTAGCCTAACAGAAAGAAGAACAGAAAGAATTTTTCAAATTGGTTCAGTAGTTTCGGAGCCTATTCAATGCAAACAAAAAAAAATCATCTTTATAATATTAGTATAGATAATGATTAATCTATCGTTTATAATAACATCTTCCACTGAGCCGGCTAGTACATCAATAAAGAATACCCAGCTATTATGAGATTTGTGAGTAACGTTTTTACCACCAAATACGGAATTAACTGTTTAATTTATTTGTTTATTCATGTATCATTCGCTAGTACCTAAGGATATCTCACGATCGCGCGACCGACGCCTGAACTTTAGATCGCTAACAATGGCACAACTAAACGAGTAAGATTGCTGTAAATATACACTCACAGTACTCACAGTTGTAAACAAGACAATTTTGTCGTCCACCAACATTAAGATAATGGTACAAGTACACACGTAACCTCATCTAATACTGGCATGTCCCAGGCCCAGCAGAGCAAATTGTGTTGTTATAAATCTATACAAATAAATAAAACTGGAGTGTCCGTTTGTTATTAAAATAAGCGCTTTTTACTAAGTGCATTTGGATGTATACACGGTACATATATATACCAAAACATTTTTTTTTGTAATTTTTGTCTTGTTTCGGCTAACCTCTGAAATGGTTGAACCGATTTTGACGGGACTGTCACTGGCAGATAGCTGATGTAACAAGGAGTAACTTAGGCTACGTTTACTTTAGGAAAAAAAATACTTTTAGAAAAAAAATAGGATCAATGAAAAATTTAATAATATTAAATACCACGCGGACGAAGTCCCGGGTAGCAGCTAATTTATAATATAAATGTTAACATTTGGATGTGTGTTTGTTGTTTACTCTTTCACACAAAAACTAAATGGATTTTCATGTTTAGCATACAGATAGACCATTATCTGGAATAACATATAGGGTACTTACTACTCAAGGAAAACCCGGGCAGAGCGCTAGTAATATTAAAACTTAGGGAAAAGACGAAACATTTGTGTTCAGTTGAGTTCAGAAACTTTTTTACACGAGTTCGTGCACGCGAATTTGCCTTCCTCAGGATATTATCTTTATACTCATACAAACTTTCACCCCTCATTAGGAACCTTAAGAGGCTGACTTTTTTAAAATCCTTAATTAGTGGTCTCCGGACCACTCTATGGGTCAAATACAGAACTTCCTTTTTTAGTTCGGTTAAACATACTTAACATTATAGGATGAAAACTTATTACAGCTTGGATTTGGATAACTTCTAGCTTAGTAAGTACTAGTCCATTTAAGTTAGATAAGGAAATCCTACGAAAAAATGAATGCCTCTAGAATTTGGTTTGTGGATTGTCTGTGAGTCGAATCAAATCAAATCAAATCAAATCAATTTATTGCAATCATGTAGTGGATAAAGGTGGTACAAACAATATGCTAAACGAACTTACATGTGCCACTTATGGGCGTTGCAAAATATTACAAATGTCACTTTAGAAAAATTATAATTAATTTCATGCATTACTCAAAATCAATTTAAAAAAGTATAATACATAACGAACAATGAAAGAAATCAAGATGTCAATAATAAAAAAATTAATGTCAGTGATAAATTATAAAACGTCATGATCATAATAATATAGCACATTGTCAACATTATTATAGATTACAAATTAGAGTTATTATGTATCTAATTTTGTTTGATTTAAAAATTAAAAAGAATTATATATATTATGTATTTAATCTAATTTGTCAGTTAAAAATTCATCTACTTTGTAATAGCATTTGGCTGTTAATATATATCTTAATTTCCTTTTAAACCCTATAACATTAAGCTCCTTTATTGTAACTGGTAGATGATTGAATAATTTGCAGGCCATACAATATAAGCTTTTTTGGTAAAAACTAGTTTTCGCTGTTTCGTTTGGCATTACATTATATTTATTTTTAGTTTTGCGTGGACATCTCGTATGTTTTACATCAAATAGGTGTAAATTCTCTTTTACAAAAATGCACACTTCGAGTATATACAGACATGGTAGAGTTAATAATTTAAGCTCAATAAACAGCGGTTTACAGCTATGTCTTTGACCCACGCGAAATAATGCTCTTACACATTTTTTTTTGTAATTTAAATGTTCGAATGCTATGAACAGAATTGCCCCAGTGGATAATGCCATATCTTAAATTAGAGAGGACATACCCGTGATACGCTATTACTGCGGTTTGCCTCGAAGTCTGCTCTGTCAATCTTCTTAAAGCATAAACAAATCGACTGAGTTTACAGCATAAATAATTTATATGTGCCTTCCAATTTAGGTAATTGTCTATAATAAGACCTAAAAATCTATGCTCCTTAACTTGCTCAATTATATTCCCATCGTATTCAATTTTTAATAGAGGGGGTTGTGCTTGATGAAATTGAAATTGTATGTATTTAGTTTTATTTAAATTAATTTTTAAATTATTATCTTCGAGCCATTTTATATTGCCTTCTAAAGCATTGTTAGCAATATGTTCATAGGTTGACTTATTGGTACCTTTTACAATTAACGTCGAATCATCAGCAAACAATATCATTTTTTGATCTGTGCAGCTTGGAAAGTCATTTATATAGGCAATAAACAGTAGTGGACCCAATATACTACCCTGCGGTACTCCTCGCTCTACATTTCTTAGTAGAGATTGTGCTTTTCGTTCAACTTTATCAGTGATATCTATGTAAGGTATCTCAGTATATTGCATACGTTCACTCAAGTATGACTCAATCAAGTTATGAGCAGGACCTCTGAGACCTAACGCATAGAGCTTTTTCAGTAATGTTTTATGACAGACAAGATCAAACGCTCGTGTCATATCCATAAAGATTGAAAGTATTGGGACTCTATTATTCAGACTACTAGTAACATTGTTCAAAAGTTCAAATATAGCAAGATTTGTTGATCTATTTTTTCTAAATCCATACTGTTCATTAATTAAAATTTTAGATTTTTCAAAAAAACTGTAAATACGTTTGTAGATAACTTTTTCAAAAATTTTTGAAATAACGGGTATCAACGCTATTGGCCTGTAATTGTCACAGTTCATTTTATCCCCCTTTTTATATAGTGGTTTTATCAATGTTATTTTTAATTGTTTCGGATAAACACCCTGATTTAAGCACAGGTTGATAATATGACATAGTGGGGCTGAAATGTGTAGTGAACAATATTTTAGGATCTTGCTAGGTATTTCGTCATATCCTACACTCTTTGTATTTTTTAATTCATTAATTATTTTATGTACCTCATGCAATGTTACGGGATAAAGGAATATGGATTGCGAATTATACTTAATTGAATTGATAGAGTTATTATTGGATATATTTTTTAATGAAATTGTATTAATGTCAATAAAATTATTATTAAAAATATTTGCAATGTCAGCAGGATTATTTATTAAATTATTATTATATTGAATAGCATCGATTTTAGAGTGTTTGTTATACTTCTGTCCATTTATTATTTGCCATGATGTCTTAGATTTATTTTCAGAATTTATTAACAGTTTATTATTATAAATGTATTGGGATGTTTTTACCACTTTTTAAAATATTTGTAAATAATTAAGATACGTATTTTTAATATTTTTATTTTTTTTATTATAACAACTTTTTCTATGTAGAATTCGTTTTCGTTTACTTGACAGTCTAATTCCTTTTGTTATCCATTTATTTTTTGGTTTAGAGAACATTTTAACTCTTTTTATTAGGAAACATAAACTATGAAATAATGTTATTATATGAAAGAAAATTTCAAACGATTCATTAACATTATCACTTTCAAATACATCAGTAAAATAAATGTGTTCTATACAGTCTTTAAATTTTACCATATTATCATTCCTGTAGTCGCGAGTCTCTACATACCAATAGTCTATATCATATTTACTTAGATTTACTGGATACTTGAGCAACTGTGCAGAATGATCCGATAAGCCAAGATGCAGTATTTGAGACTGACAACGATGACCGTTGTGAGCTATGTTATCCAAACAAGTATTACTCTCCATTCGCGTTACACAATTAAATTCTAATCTCAAATTATAGTTTAACAGTAGTGTTCTAAATTCTATTGACATATTTGTATTTTTCAGTGTATCGACATTAAAGTCACCACATATAATAATTTTTTTACCATTTTTTAAACATATTTTTTCACAGAGACTTTCTAACTGTTTAATAAATACCACAAAGTTGTTTACATTTGGGGTCCTATAAATACAAACGATAATGCAATTATAGTCCGTAAGCTCCACTGCACTACATTCGAATACCGAGCAAATCGAAAGTTTCTGTAGATCTGTAAGAACTTTACATTTCACGTTATTACGCACCAGAATACATGATCCCCCTCTTTTCTCAGGACGCGTATATATTGAACATAGTTTGTAACCTAATATATTCGTATTTTCTTCGTCTCCTTTTTTTATAAAATGTTCAGTGAAGCATAAAACATCAATTTCTTCGTGTTTTGTGAATAACTCTTGTAATAAAATTTCTATTTCACTTGCCTTCGGGAGTAAACTTGCTACATTTTGGTGTAAAACTTTTAAATATCTATGTTTGGTGTCGAAAAAAAACTGATTCCTGTTCTTCATTATCTATACCTTTTTTTGTCCGATATTGTTGTTTACCATGTTTGAAGTAGTAGGTTATTTTAGATTTTTCTTCGAGTAACAATTTCTTTTTTTTAGCCATTATTTGGTTGTTAATATATGTTTGATAGGCTAACTTATACTCTATATGCAGTATTTCTTTCAGCACTCTACGGCATATATTATTAAAGTAACTAATTTTTTGAGGGACATAGTCCTCATAGCCCATGTCTACATAAAGTGCATTTTTATTCATGTGGGATATATATTTAATTTCATAATTCAACTTACATTCATTTAAGTAATCATTTCGCGCTGTTTGGCAGATTAATACATTAGTGTTACAAACGTTTTTAAACCATTTTTCGAGACTTGTTTTTAGCTCATATGGGTTATTATCATATGAGCCTGCCATTAAAATAATGTAATCTTGCTCTGTCATATCAGAAAGTTCCTGTACTAAGGTCGACACTACATATTTTAATGAGGCACCTGGCTTGCTAAAACAGAATACATTATATTTGTTACCCAATAAATCCTGTAATATATTTTGAAATATGACTCCTGGTTTATCTGATAATATAATTACTTTGCTTTTCTTATTTACACTTTGTTGTACTGTAACTTTATTGAGGTTTTTATTATTTTCTGAAGATGGGTTTTCTTGTTCGGTCGTGTCAAATTTGTTTTGGTCGTTAGATTTTTGTAACGATACATCTTTGTTATCCTCATTATTGTAGAGTTGTTTGCTGCTGTGTGGTGATTGAGCAATAGTCGTGTGTTGGTTGCTGTGTCTTGTTATTTCATTTTCTAATGTTTGTTTTTTTGTGACCTGTGTTGACTTAGCTTTTTTCTTCTTGTGACTAGTAGGAATACGTGTTTTTGAGTTAATTGGTGTTTTGCAGATGTTTTCAGATACGCCTATTTGTTTGTATAAGTCAAGTTTTTTCTTACATTGTGCCAATTGATTTTTGAGTTCTGTGTTTTCCAGTGATAAGTTATCTATCTCACCATGAGCGCCCTCAAGCTCTAACTTTAATTTTTCTATATAATTTTGTAGTTTAAGTATTTCTTCACTTTCAGTGTATGTATTAGGTAAACTTTTTATTGTGCTATTTGATATGTTTGACAAACTTTGACTAAAAGATGTATCTGTATCAGTGTCATCTTGTAGGATAGTGAGATCATTACAGGATTGTGTTTTCTTCCTAATTGTAATATTTTCCATTCTAATATAACAACTAGAGACCTCTTGTAAAAATTTGTCTGAGATTTTTAATGTGTTAATGTCAATATAGGTAGTCACCAAAAGATGTCACTAGTATACACAGCAGATTATATTTCACTCTTAATGTATATAGTATATATATGTTTATAATGTTGTATTATACTTGTACTATCAACCGATTTTACACATCAATTTATATATATAATATTTTTCCAATTTATCGATATAAGTGATCGCCTATCACTTATTTCTCTTTATGTATTGAGCTTAGTATTGCTATTTTATACTAGATGTCACTGTCTTACTATGTGTTGGTAAATTATTGTAATAAATTTCTTGTTTACAGTAAAATTAGCATCTACGTATCTGTAATTTGTAAATTATGTCTTCTTAGAGGTGTTTTTTTTTCCAGTTTGTGTAAACTAACTCCTATTAAGTGGTTATGTACCATCACATTAAAATGTTGAATACTTGCTGTTTTTCCTCGAAATTATCGCAGTTTTCGTCCAGAAAACACTTGTGCACATCAATTCACTCACTATTAACATAATTTTGCTATTCGTTTTATCACTTGTTAGAAAAATCTTATTAATTTTATTTTTTAAAAGCAGAGACATTTATAAACGATGTTGACAAGGGCCACACCTACCTTCAACTTCTGCCTTCTCAACGTCGGCCAGTACTATAGTGTTTTCTATATTGAAAGTAAATTTTTACCAATCAAAATATTATTTCCTTCACCCGAAATAGCGTTGTTCGAGTTTAAAATTATTCGAAAACAATTTTTTCATCTTGCCAAGGCCAAATACGTTATCATCTTATCACAAGTCACGTTTGACATTTATACTAAATAAGATAATGTTTACAGATCTCAGTCTAGGCGTGCACTACAGTTTTTCGCCGTTGCGGCAAATTCTCGCAACACGGTGCTAAAACAATGCGTATTTTCGCCGCACAGTGCGCGCAATGCTATTCAAAACTGCGAAACGCAGCGGCGAAATACCGTAGTGCGCGCCTGGGGTAAGTAATAGTCAATTTGAGGTAACGTTAACAAAATTCTAAGTTGAAGACATTAAATACGGAAATTCGGAAAATACAATGACGATTGATTTGGTAGTACTTGATGCAGGCATTATATTATTACTATTCGTTATTAAGCAATTAATGTTATTACTAGTAATATCTTTGCGCGGAGCCTGCCTGGCTGCCACTCATTTACTCGAGTCCGCCGCCAAACGACTCGTCGTGTTCCGGCTGGGGGCGTGAGAGTCAGTAAATCCTTCCTTATCTTCTATATTGACCGGCAGCACGTTGACAGCTTTGTGTTACTGATGTGCAACAGTGACCACTTAAAGACATCAGGTGGCTCTTGTGCTCAGACATCGATTATCTATGCGACTACACACATGCACACCAACTATGCAGGTAACAATAACACATAATTTATCTATGATTTACATAACGATCAATACGAAGAGTCGATCTCTCATTATTGTTATTGTTACGCGTTACGGTATACTCACACCACTCCAACGTAAGCCATTAGCACCATAAATAGACATATCTATAACAGTACCGTCACGGCATCGCGGCAGCGCGGACAATCAGAAAGAAAGTCAGTCAACGATAACATTTCACTCCTGCATAAACTAAATGCGTGTTTATGGAATTTATGTAAACAATGCAACAATGATTCATAAAGGAAACAATATTAAATTTTAGGGGGTTAAACAATAAAAAAAGTAAACCCTTCTATCGGTATCTACGATTTTAAATTATATAATCATGGTTAGACAACACTTCATGTGTCAATTAAGTCCATCGAATTATGCTATACATAATAAATAATACTATTAGGAAAAACCTATCAATATTGCATACATATCAGCATTTGGTGTCACATATCAATGTGTCATGAGATATGTAAAGGATCTGAAATCAATATGTAATAAAATTATATATTGTAATAAAGATTTAAGATAACTGTCTTTATTGACAAGGACAACCCAAAAAAGGGCTTGTGGGTCAATGTTGAAAGACAAAACTCAATTGAATCTTATAATCATTTGGGTACCTCGTGTTTAATAATAATAATAAAAAAACCAACTTCATAATAAAATGAGAACATTATCAATTAAATACGCATTATTAGGGATAACTCAAATACTGCTCGTCAGATTTCCCTCAAATTTAAATGAGACCACATGACAAGCATCAGATTTCGAATATAAAAAGAATCATCGAAATTGGTACACCCAGTAAAAAGTCATGAAGTAACACACATAAAAAAATTACCAATAATTAACCAACTTCAAGTATATCTTCCATAAAATGAGAACATCATCAAAGTAGTTGAACTTAATAATTTTTTTGAAGTCAGTAAAAAAAAAACAGTTGAATTGAGAACCTCCTCCTTTTTTGAAGTCGGTTAAAAATAATGTAAAATTTATTTATTTTTATTTATTTATTTATATCAAAAAACGAAGCCCATAACATATATATACCTTACAGACTAACATACATACATATATCAATATAAATTTCTAACCATTTGCTTGTATATAGTTGTTGACTATACCTGTATAATTTTTTATTACAATGCAGATGAAATGAGAACATTCAGAAGAGATTTGAGCTTATAAGACAGAGAGTTGAAGTCTAACGAGCCACATTGGACCAGCATGTATGGTCTAAGTCTCAGGCATAAACATTTCTCATCTTGAGAGAAAAACAAACCACAGTATAGGAATGTAGATATTGTGATGATAATGCTAATTCCTTCTTGACTTATGTGATAACATCCAAAATTTTATGGTATTTTGATCCTGTTATGTCTGACAGATGCAAGGTCAATATCCAAGTAATTGTCAAAATCTTATACATCAAATTCTCGTGTTACGGTGTTAGAAGTTGAAGTCCTCCGAAACGGCTCAACCGATTTTCGTGAATCTTTGCGTGCATATCGGCTAGGGTTGAGAATCGGACAACATCTATTTTTCATCCCCCTACACCTAAAAAAATTTTGGCAGAATAACGTTTGCCCGGTCAGCTAGTATCCATATAAAATGCAAAAATAGTACCCTACCTACCCACAAACTTTTAGTGTCTATAATAACGCAGATACATATCTACCAACATTAAAAAACCTTTAAATACCTATAATCATACTTGATAATTATTAAGTCTTGTAAAAAATTTCAATTAAAATTTATAATGAAATTCCATGAATAACTTTATTCTATATTTTCTGTATGATGATATTATGTACTTCCTAATAAAAAATAAATAGTAAACAACGGGAAACTGCGGTATTATGTTCTTTTATAGAAGAAACCAAGAAATGAACATAATAATGTTAAAAAGTGGTTCATAGAAGAAGGTGTACACCACAGGAACAGTCGATGTAAATACATTACTCAAACCAGTACAAAACTTGTTTACATCAGAGATTGCTTCAAAAAATGTTAATAACCGATGAAATACTCTGACACATGACATTTGGCCTTGGCAGCTGCAACATAATTGGCTGGAAACACCTGCCAGTTGAGAGTCAACAATGAAATATTGAAGGATACAAAACAATCTGCAAGCAAGAAGTGGCTAAATTTATCTCCTGTTTAATTCAATGCATTTGTGTACCCTATTTCTCTTTATTTCCTCAGCGCAAAGTTCACCGAGAGTGGAAAGAGCATTTAGTAGACTACTTAGTCTCCATAAAAGATCCTTATTAGAGTTATCCAAGACTACATTGCCACTAACAATCAAGTGAGATTGAATACAAGCATTGAAAGGCCTGTTCTTCAGAATTTTACTGTAACTCAATTTGAAAAAGGTTCGTAGCAAGTGGAAAGAAGTGGTCTCTGCCTACCCCTACGGGAAAGAGGCGTGATTTATATGTATGTATGTACTTCACAATGTTTTTCAATATTCTGTTTCCTTTGATAAATGTAATTATAACACATCTCGATGTGCTATTTGGGTTATTTATGATTCTTAAAATGTATAGAACTATAACCACATTTTAATTCATTCCTTAATAAATATCCATATTATTTTTGCTACATTTTCTGGAATAGTCTATCAAAACTATATGATTCTACCATAATCCTCAGAAACAGTCATAATATTTATCACCAAAACAGTCAAGTATATTAGTACAACTTAGAATATCCATTATTTTAGCACCTTTGTTCACTATTACTCCACTGATGCTGTGTAGAATGTTCTCAGAGAATTAGAAATGCCTCCCCAATTACATGGGAGACCCAAGCTTAGCCTCTAATTTATGGCCAAAACGTAAGCATGCCAATTTAAGATTTCCATAATAAAACAAAAATGTCCTTGATGAAATAACTGGTTAAAAATTAAATGTACGAATACATATTTAAGTTAATGTTTAGATGGAAATTTCACAATCATATCCTAGCTAATTGTCAATAAAATTATATATTCTAAAAATATAGTGTTTGGTTATTACATTTCACATACAGCTTTAGATAGTCGACACAACCTTGCATTAAAAAATTGTTGTTGTGCAGAACTTAGGTGAACATTATTCATTTGGAAATATTATAACTTATATTTGGATCTAATATTTGACAAATATTAATCACTCAATTCTTTGTAATTCAATTATATTGTTTAATAAAAACAATGAGCGCCCAACATTTACATTATATGTTCAAGGTTCTTCAATGGTTTTTCTGGTTTTAATTTGAAGTACATAATATATACTTTTATAAAACAATCTTTTCATGTCATGCGTCACATTAATTTTCTGGGTAATAGGGATGGGAGGAAAAATGATTGAGGGAAATAAGTAAACCTCGACCATAATCCCTATAATAGTTATACAATTCATTCATTTCAAGATGTTACTTACCTTGTTATACCTAAGGGGTCCTTGTTATCTTAAGAATATAGTATTCAAATATAGTTAATTATTAGTTATGTACCTACATTAGTATAAACAAGTAGAAATCTCAATGTATGTAAGTTGTATCTGTCAGTACTTACTTTTAGCAATTAATTTAATTTCTAAGTATATTTAAACAAAAATATGAGTTGTTTAATAACAGGTAGTTGAAATATTGATTAACAAACGTAATAAGTGTATTGAAGATTCAGAAAAGTAACTTAAAACCAACGAGAAACAGAAGTACATGGACAAAAATCAATAGAAGCAATAATCAATTTTCGTCTGAAAATGCACTAATAAATCGATTTCCACGTTATATTTATTATACGTGGTTATTGTCGACATTTATGAAAAAAAGTAAAATTTTTCAACACAATACAATAATTATGATACTGAGTCATATGCTTCGATCACGAATGCGGTTTTTCCCAGTGAAAATTACTGGAAAACAGGGCAAAATCATGGCGATTCCACCCAAAGTGGGGAAAACTACACATTGATAACGCAAACCGACGAATCGATGTCCCCATCTAGCAACAGGGCAGTGCCTTGCCTATACATGCATATTATAAGTACACAATAGTTTGCACGACTATATATCCGTGCGAAATAATTACATCCTGGCCCAAAAAAAACAATGCACATTGATCCATCGCTTGAGTAACGCACTATATTTTAACAGGTACTTCCACACTGAGATTTCGATTGTAGAGCATACAATATATACCGGCTACCATGACCAATGTTCTGAATTTAGTCACTCGGAAACCAGCAAAAGATTGTATCAACGACCAGAACATACATTAATCAAGCGATAAGCCAATAAATAAGCTCTAACAAGATCAAAAAATATGTAAGAACTTTACCCGAACAGCAATCCCCTCGGTAATCCTTACAGTACAGTGGTTTTCGGGCGCGTCTTACACCACCATTAAGACTGGATCTTATCCTTTTGGCACATTTTGTATTATTTTATCGACACTACACTTAACAAGCGGTTTATTCACTACTTTTAAACACGAATTCTTCAACCATTTAGTACTTTAAACACCTTCTTGGTCAGATTCTAGGCACTGAACCACCATTTGCAAATTGCGTCAAATTTCCTTCCTTTTGATTGGTGGAGTATGCGCTAATGTAGTGAATGTCCGTGTCGCTCTCTAGCGGCAAACTATGGAACTAAAAATACTGTCAGACTAAACACAACTTTATTTTATGGACCAAAAAGTTCCACGAATATCCTTGTTGAAGGATCTTGTGCCTTTCTAGATTGCATTCAAAAGGGTGCGGTATGAGTGCTTTGAGAACCCCGCAACGTGACGTCAAACTGGGCGTGAAAAGCAAGAGGCGGTCATTTTTGAATAATAATTTGAAATTCCAAGAAAGGGTGGTCAAGGGGCGGTGGTATTAAAACAAAACAATAAAAAAACAATACGTTATATACGATATATACGGTATATACGATATAGTTATTGATGGATTCAATAAACGATGCCAAGCTGTAGCTTTTGAAATATGGCATAATCTTAGGACATAATTTATATTATTATTACAATGCGTAAGTTATGTTTTTATGAAATTTATGAACACTCAATTTTATTCAGAAGAAATGTTTGTGTATAGTATTTTTTTATTCGATTATCACAGATTATCATTCAGTCACATGGCAAAACGGGGAAATAAAATTGGAGACAACAACACTGGGGAAATGGAATTAAAACTTCTTGATCGTTGATAATTTTATCATAATGTTAATTTCATAACTTGATAATATAAATTATTAGGTTTAGAGATTATACATATAAAAGTGAGATTATTAAAACAGGCGAAAAAAATCGTTAGATTTCTTGACATTGTAATCAATTTTGCTGATTGCCAAAATAAAGAAGAAATCCGGCGTGTTCTATCACTAAAGGAATTACAGGTTAAAGGCACTGGTTTCTTTCTTTGTGCTATGACAGCTATGTATGAAAGTCATTCGCCCCTGTGAGTGGCGTTTTTAGGGTTCCGTAGCCGAATGGCAAAAAACGGAACCCTTATAGATTCGTCATGTCTGTCTGTCTGTCTGTCTGTCTGTCTGTCTGTCCGTCCGTATGTCACAGCCATTTTTTTCCGAAACTATAAGAGCTATACTGTTGAAACTTGGTAAGTAGATGTATTCTGTGAACCGCATTAAAATTTTCACACAAAAATAGAAAAAAAAACAATAAATTTTGGGGGTTCCCCATACTTAGAACTGAAACTCAAAAATGTTTTTTTCATCTAACCCATACGTGTGGGGTATCTATGGATAGGTCTTCAAAAATGATATTGAGGTTTCTAATATCATTTTTTTCTAAACTGAATAGTTTGCGCGAGAGACACTTCCAAAGTGGTAAAATGTGTGTCCCCCCCCTGTAACTTCTAAAATAAGGGAATGATAAAACTAAAAAAAATATATGATGTACATTACCAAGCAAACTTCCAACGAAAATTGGTTTGAATGAGATCTAGTAAGTAGTTTTTTTTTAATACGTCATAAATCGTAAACCGCAAAAAACATTGATCAAAGTTACAACGAACTACAAGAACTTTTATATTATGTTACTTGCTGCTACGGAACCCTTCATGGGCGAGTCCGACTCGCACTTGACCGCTTTTTTTAGTGAAACTAGCGATGGGTAACTCGACGAAATTTACTCGAGTAACTCGAATAACGTTTTAACATACTCCAGTAAACTCGACCGACTCAGCCAGCTCAGCGACGACCGCGATGCGGCGATGGTTCCACTCGGTCTTACTCGTTTCGAATCAACTTCTTCGAGTTGCCGCCGACTCGCGTCGCGTCGCAACGATGTTACTCGCGAGTATATTTACTCGTGAGCTCGCGACTCTATTCACTACTCGTGATTTTTGACACCAAGCTTACTCGAGTTTACTCGTAAGTAACTTAAATTCACTGATACTAATTTTTGAATTTTTGTATTTCTAAATTGCGGATTAACCTGATATTTAATATTTAAAAACAGAAAATATAACCGTAATTTTAAACTCGCATTTACTTGTTTCGGTCGGTAGCCCAAAAGTCCCAGTCTCCTATATCATGTTATCTGACGCACTATAAAACTTAGAATATGGCAGCATTGATTGAATCATAGATTAGAGTATTGGGTTAACTTCTTGCTATACGTTATGTTAATCTGTGGCTGAGCCAGCTGATTGAATGAGTCAACTGTCAAGTGTCAAATGTGAAATGATTGAGGTTCACAGAGGTTTATAGTATTTCGATTATTACGCGCTCTAACTCTCGGTGTACGATTTAATTCAATACTGAATATTGTATTCGATTTTGTTTGTAGTAAAGAGCTGGTAGTGCTTGTTTAAACACGCGACGTACGTGCATTAATTTTAAGAGTATTTCAGTATTTGTTTACTTTTTGCGATACATTATATGCCCACTGGAAAACTTTTATCTTTCAATTGGATTAATAAAGACACAATATGTACATTTAGTGTACAATTACATCTCAAATATCTAGTTTTATAGGTTTTTGCAGATGTGGTGTTGTTTATAATTGGTGTTTACTGGCAGCTTGGTTATTTCCAGATAGTTCTTTCGGTGAGTAATTAAAAATAAAAACGATGCTAAAACAAAACTTTCCTAATCTACTGTACGATTTAACCATAGTTGATCTTTTTAATCTCAATCGTTTTGTTATTTTGCAGTTTTATTTTAAATATTATCATGTCTTGCAACTTAAACGGATACATATTTATTTTATCATTAGTTCTGTGAGTCAGTTTTGTTTAAGTCTGCATAGGTACTTATTTTCTCATAGATTATTGTGTCCAGTTATAAATTATTATGTATTGGACTAATGATTACCTCATGATTGATATATTAAGTTAATATAATTTTCATATTGGAATCTTATGAGAATGTAGGGTATCCCTACACCTAAATGAATAATTTCCTAGATAATTTTATCACGGTTCTCATGTTTATTGTAAAAAATTGTGTAGATATATCATATTATATGTTGTTTGCTCATATTTTAAACAATTATTGTAAGTATACCTCATAAAAAATGGAATTGAGACCACCTAATTAGTGCCTTTAGTTTTTTTTTAATATAATAATTCTACTATTTAATGAACTTTATTTTAGGATGACAAATAATTAAGAATGGACAAACATGACAAAACTATAAGGGTTCCGATTTTACTTCGAAACCCTAAAAAGGAAATCTAACCAGTTAATATTATCTGTTCATGGTGACCCAGACGTAGTGTCGAAAGTAAAGTTGAAAAACTTGAAAAGTAAGGGTTTCAAATTTCAGATATAAAGAGTTAAGGGTGATTCTCAATCCAGCTATACCGTACCTACATAATTACTACAAAACTGTGTAAAAATTGATGATGCAATCCTGGTTCCATAGATTAGGGACACATAAATGGAACTATATTTTGCTTGAGCTCCCAAATTATTTAGATTGCTAGATAAATTACCACGTATTTGTGTAATATGTGTCCAGTAGTTATTTAATATGTCTAATACCGCAGAAGAATATAGTACTTATAATAGTATCTATGTTCAGTGGTGTAGCGTGGGCTCCTGCCGTCCGGGGCCAACCGAAAATTTGCCACCCCCCAATGATCTGTGCTGTCCCCATATTATTTAAAATATTTTTTTATTAATTAAAAATGCACTTTTCTTGTTTTTTTCATAATACAATTTACGTTAAAATTTAAATAAAAAATAATGAACTTTAATGTATAATTTTTTTTTATTTAAAAATTGAGTGGCTTGCCGCCCTCTCTTCATGTGCTGCCCGGGGCCATGGCCATGCTACGCCACTGCCTATGTTAATGACATTATCATTGTTACAAGTTTTCTTTGTGATCAATTACTCATTAGTCAATATCAAGATTTACCGTTGCTAAACATACATGAATGCATCATGATTCATGCTGACCCTCAACAAACGTTTGTTTTGTAAATATTTAATTAGTTAATGCATCTGTCAATATTTTAAGCGATAAATTAGTTTAATGTGTTCATATACTGATAATTTATTGTCAAAATTACTTGGAATTAAATGAGTAATGACTTAATTTTTAACCGACTTCAAAAAAGGAGGAGGTTCTCAATTCGACTGTATTTTTTTTTATGTTTGTTACCTCAGAACTTTGGACTGGGCGAACCGATTTTGATGATTGTTTTTTTGATCGAAAGCTGGTGGCTGTCATGTGGTCCCACATAAATTTTATTGAGATCTGACAGTGGCATCCATAAGAAAACCACATAAGTCGTAAATTTGTGTTAAGATGTGCGCGACAAATTGACGAATAACTCAATATCACGCCAACCGATTTCGATGATTCTTTTTTTAATCGAAAGCAGGTGCTTGTCATGTGGTCCCACATAAATTTGAACGAGATCTGAAAAGTAGTTTTTGAGACTTTAGAGTCGGTTATTTTTTGTTAGTAAAATTTAGATTATTAAATCAAGTAAAAAGGCCTTGTTTCAATAGATTTCGGTTTATTGAAGGTGGAATGTTGGGTACGGGATTCCTATATTTAAGTTTAAAATAAAATACAGATGCAAAAGCTCAAAGTAATAGAATAGAGACAGTTATTTTCAAATTGATTTTTTAAGGTGGCAACTTGGTGGCCTGCAAAGATTCATAAACTTGGCATTAAGTCAGAACCTAACCACAACTATTGCCAAATACCAGTTTTTCAATCTCTTGCTCATTTTATGCAGGGGCGTAGCTACCGCCGTATCAGCCGTATCAATTATACGGGGCCCCGGGGCTGAGGGGGCCCCCAATGCGCCTTAGAAAAAATTCGTGAAATGATCCGGAAATTAATTATTATGATTCGACAAATGTTCCGGAAAGCATCGGTACTTCATTGAAAAGTGAAATCAACAATAAAATTACTTTCGGGACCATCTTTCATCAATTTATCTTTAAGAGGCTATTCGAAATCTGGAAACTCGACGAATTGAAGACAAACAGGCAGTACAGATAATAATAAGAAAAACTTCTAATCAGTTATTTAAATGCCCTAATCAAAATTTAAACAAAATATTTAATGTACAAAAAAATTACGTTCTACACGACTCATGATGCTCTCCGGAACTGAGTGCTCCGCGGACATGCCGGCGGCAACCCCATGACACAGCGAATATCTCAGGAGGAAGCTCATTCTACACGTAGCATAGCTCATTCTACAGTTAGCACGTGCGTGGTAAAAATGATCAGGAGAATCGGACCGTAGAAGTTCTCCACGAGTCTCATCGGTGTGGATAAAACTTCAATTCGGTCATGAGCTTTGTAAAGTACGAGCAGGTGCCTCGCTCGCAATGAAGTACTTGTTGGCCCGGTTTAGAACATCAAGCTTTTTGGAAGCCAACTTAGCCTTGGCTTCCAAATGATGCTGACACTACATCACTCGAGATGTCAACTCCCAGAGTCATACTCTTACAACACTTTTAAGTGATGAGCGCGGTACCCTGGAATTGAGGCACTATGAAAAATGGGGTTTTCTTAGTGGTAAACGCGCCAACTTTTGTCTTCGTGGGGTTGAACTCGACTAAATTAAGTCAACCCTATTCCGAGACTTGCTCCAGAGAGTTCTCGATTTCAGACACAATTTTAAGCCTGCTATCCGCCACTTGCAAGTTTTGCGACTGGAATTAAGGGGGGCTGTGTAGTAGTTATAGGTTTCATATCTGAGCAACAACCATCTACTACATCCTTGATATATCACTCAGATAGAAAGCTGACTACCCAACTGCATAAACTCTCACAGCGACCGTAAGATGTTAACTTCGTGAGACCTCCCTGTGCCAGTCCTGGTCACAGGCTTTAGCGAAATATAGGCTGACTGCCAGTGCTTCCCCGTTTCGATCAATAGCCTAACGATGCCTACAGGTGCGTAAGATAAATTAGATGATCACCAGCTGAATGACCGTCGCAAAAACCATATTGTCGATCACAGATCAGCTGATGATCTTCCAGATATTCCAGGAGCTGCATGTTAATCTCGCAATCCATTACCGTCGCAAGCAGGGAAGGCTTATCGCTATAGGCCTGTAGTTAGCCAGGTCACTGAGATCGCCCATTATGTGGATGGAATGAAAAAGGGTAACCTTCCACGAAGACGTATCATGTGGCATACCGCATAATATAAAATAAGAATAAGCACGTTAAGACCGGGAATCAACCAGCCCCGGATCTACAATTTTTTCGAACCGGGGCAGAAACTTGATAGTAATAGAGATAAGATAAAAAAACTCACAAATAAATAATAGTTGGTATTTTTCGTAAATGAGACAATAAGAACTCTTTTTTAATAAATTTATTTATTCACCACTGCCCAACCAGGCTTCCGTATGCTAGGCGCTTTGTGCATTAAGTTTTTTTATTTTTAATCATATTATATTATGATTTTTGCGCCCCCTGAATTGCCGCCCGGGGCTGGTGCCCCGGTTTGCCCCTCCTCCCCCTAGATCCGGGCCTGGAATCAACTCGGGAGCACACATCTTAACACCACTGCGTGAATACCGTCTGGTCCTCTCAACTTCTTGGTATCAAGCTCTCATAGGTTTTTAGGCGGAGGCGATCCCTCTATCATCAAGAGTTGAGTTGGCGGCAATAAGGATGCCAAGAAGTTCGGCATTCCCCTATGCCGTATGGACCACGGAGTCGTCCGATTTACGCAGTTGTGGAAGAGACGACCGACAGAAATTACCCTTAGCAGCTTGAGCTAGCGACCAGAATTTTCGACTACCAGAGGGGTAATCGTCCATTCGCTAGCCAGTTCTGCCGATGAACTTTAAATTGCCTTCCTTTTAGTCATTTGCTTCTTTGCTGACCAGGAGGCAGCGTTAAACTTTGTATTAAGCCCTGAGGTGGATAGATCTATAAGCGTGCACGCGGATGACCATGTCGTTGACAATGACCATGATGCCCTGTCGTATCACATCGGCTACTGAGTCTGCGCTCGCGTTCGGATCTCCCGAAACGAAACAGAGCTGCCCCCACATTAAAATTTTAGAGTATTGATTTTATGTGGTTTATTAATCGATGTTAGTATATATTTGTAGTAGTATTCACGCTAGCTTTTTTATTAATTTTGAGAAAGATCTTTACCCTCGAGTAGAGGGGGGGCCCCCGGCACAATTTTGATACGGGGCCCCGGAAGGGCTAGCTACGCCACTGATTTTATGCCAGTTTTTTTTTTACAAATTATAACTTTATGCTAGACTACAATACCACCTGAATTACCTGATAAGTGGCCACAGAGTACTTTATAAGTGTTATATAAGTGGTGATGTAGCCTTGGACAGTAAACACACTAATTTGTAGAAGCCTATTCAATCTTGCCTTGTAGAAATCCATATAATTCATGTAATCTAACGGAAACACTGCCGAAAATAAGTTTAAATAAACTTCTTTTTGTAACATATGTATTACCTTTTCAACAGCTGAATGCTGAATGAACTTATCCACACCACCTTTGATGTCGAAAAAAGTCTCCTAATAAAATACATATTATTTTAAAACTTCATGTCTTTAAGTAGTAAAAATCGTATGAATATAGACATATTATTTCCGCGGACGAAGTTGCGGACGTAAACTTGTACCTAAATTAATAACCCCCATATCCTTTTGCTTTATGCTCGAACTTGGATAGTTCTGAGAACGCATCTTACCTAGAGTTATTGGATACAGGCTTCGGGACAATTCTATCCGCGGCCGATCCAGGATTTTTTACTGGGGGCGCCCCTGTGCCAGGAGCTTTTGTTTTAAAGCACATCAAAAATAAATTTCAACGTGGCGCAATTTTTGTCGATGCGTAATATGGGACAAGAAGTCGTAATTACTGGACAGTATCTAATTAATTACGGGACGACGTAAAATTTGGGATAATCCCGGATTTCCCGGCCATTTGGCAAACTTAGTCAAACACCACATGATTAATTCACTTGCTGCAGTCTAGACGCCTGTCCACGTTGACACGTGTGTGGCCACGTCGTTGAGAATAACTGAAAAAATGAAAACTAAAATTACACGAGCAGATCATTTTGTTCATTCAATCATATCATAATTCTCACCTTATACATTAATCTGAGTATTAAAAAGTTCTCTCCGAGATAATCCATCGTGGCATGATTGTGGCAACACTATCTCCGCCATTTTGCAAAATGTCGTCATATCGGTCGTGTCGAGCTACTGATTATTATCTGTTGTAAACGGCCATATTACATTCATCTTTCGTGCCTTTGCAAATTGTTTCTTTATCCTTTTATTGTATTGCACAAGCAGCCAGCAACGCGAATCGTGTTTGATGTTTGTAAAATTGTCAAACTTGGGTAAGGCTCTGTTCTGTTTTGAAAATTGTGGAATGAGCCAAAGAATTGAAGTCTTCAAGAGCATGACTTGGCCTGGAGCGGTCATTACTCATGTGGGTATTGTATCAACTCACGAAAACCAACAAAACCAACTTAAATGCAGAAAAAAATATCATCCGATAATACTTTAATTTTATAAATGTTTAAATATCAAATTAGTCATTCTTAACGACTCTATATTTTTCACTGACGAACACAATGCACTATGAAGTCATTATTTATAAAAATCGTGTGAAGTTATACTGTGTTGGTTATTGTTTTATTGTATTGTATGTGAAGTTGTGATTATAATAATAATATGAAGTCCGTAGGAGAGCAAAATAAACGACTTCAAATACAAAATTAACGATAATTCAAAAAATACTCGTCAGATGTCTCGTCAAATTTAAATATGACCACATGACAAGCACCAGCATAATAAAAAAAGAGTCATCAAAATCGGTACACCTAATAAAAAGTTATGAAGTAAAACACATAAAAAATGCAGTCGAATTGATAACCTCCTCTTTTTTTTTGTCTAAAAAGTAAGTTGATACAATAAAGAAATTTAACATTAGCCACAGCAAGAGTAAACTAATAAGTTGCTGTTAGAGATCGCTCGTAAATGAACATCATGAGTTCTCGAAGGACCAATAACGAAAAGGCTTAAATCAAGGTACAAACACAGCCTCTTACACCTCAAAATATTAATATTAGGTCTTTACATATGAAAGTGGAGATTTGTATGAAAATTTTAAAAAATAATGATTTTGTTTTTTTTTTATTTACCTAATCAAAGAAATGGCCCAAATAATCTATACAATTTTGCCATTTTGATGGCAGTTTGTTTATCCCTTTACTGAGTGAAATATGTTTGAATGAAATAAATGTTTTCTTTCTTTCTTCTTTCTTTCTTTCTTACTGTAGAAGTCTGACGGACGAGAGACGATGAAGTCTGCGAAAGCGTTTGTACTGCCTCTAGGGTGTTGAACTTGTTGAAAAAATTGTCTAAATAAAAAAAAAGTAGAAATCTGTTAGGGCAAGGTCCGGTGAGTACGGTGGTTGACGGAAAGCTTCCTGCTGTAAATCTTGTAGCTTTGCGATAGTCTGTCATGAAGTGTGAGCTCGCGCGATGTCGTGGAGAAGCAATGGGGAAGAGCGATTAACCAGTCTTGGCTGTTGAATTGCGGGATTCTCCATCATTGTTTGCAATTCGTGGCAATAGACATCTGACGTCACTATTGTGCCATTCGGTAAGAAACTGTGATATACAGGTCGGGCACTGGTCCACCAAACAGTCACCATCATCTTCCTATGAGCAATCTTTTTTTAGCGCACTGATTAGGTGCTGTACCCGTCCACCCATTGAGACGAAAGCTTACGATTGTCGTTCAAGATACACTTTTCATCACAAGTAACAAATCGATTTAGAATTCCCTCCAAAGCCCGCAGGTAGCTCTTCCGTAGATTGAGTTGGATCCGCTTCCACTATCGCCTTCAATTTGTCGTTGTCGACAATGGTTACCTGTCGACCGCGAGGCTCGTTCTTCAACTCAAAATTTCCAGATTTAAAATGATTGAAACAATAATAGACCATGTTTCTCTGCGCAGCGGTATTTCCACGTAGAACTCATATTCGAAAATTGTACGAATTTTTAGTTTATTCATGGCGCCAAAAACAACCACGATTTCATAAAAACATAACACTATCTAAAAACAAATGACTGAATTTGAAATTAAAATAACACGGCTTTCAAATTAACTTTTATTTGAATTTCGAATTGCGCACCAATCCACATAATTAAATCTTAAAATGCTGGTTATACGGTATCATAATTTTATTATATGTGCATAGTATAATCTACATACGGTGCTAACTGTAGCCTAATAGATATAATCAAAGGTTCTACGAGTTTTTATCTTGCTCTACAATTATCTAAACATAAAAACCTCGTCATTAAAACTGCACGTGCATCGATCAAGTATTGAAGTCAAATGTCAAACCGTGAAACGTTTTCCTGGTATCAACGAGTATTATAAATAAATAATATACTTTATTGGGTTCAAAGCTTCAACGTAATTTTTCATCTGGACCACAAAGTCTGGACTGCAGTTCTTAGTTACATGGGACATTTTTTATTGTCCTGTTTTATGTTTTAATGCCTTGTGTATGTCTTCGAATATCCCTAGCGACTCGAATCCTGGGTAGAGAGTGACTGATTTAGGTTTTAGTTGAAAGGAATGGATAGAACGAAAGTAGGCAATGTGCCTGTCATCATATTCTCCCAAAACGAATATTTTGGATCGAATTTGATATTCAATATGCAAGGACTAGTGTTTTATTCACTGTAACTTAACACATTCTGGGGAGTTTATTTTCGAAATCTAATATTACTGTCATTAGCTATAGCATTAAAAGTTAAAACGCAAGTAATGTTTTATTATAATTTTACCTACTTAAGGTACACATAACATATCCGAGTGCGCAAATTCTACCTGGTTTCTTCTACTAATGACTACATTTATACAGTGCGATGGCCAGTTACCACTCGACCACTCGTGCCGCAGTAGCCACTTCGAGATCCCCATTAACCTTGATCGTGTATTAATGTGTCGACGAGTGCGATTGATCGTCTCTCGGGTTATTTCGTCTTTTTCATCAATCAATCAAACTAGCTGACGATCCACCTGATGGTAAGTGGCTATCGTCGCCCATGGACATCAGCAACACCTAAGGCTTCACTGATGCGTTGCCGGCCAAGAAAGAGAGAAGAAAAAGAAAGAAAGAACTGGCTCTCAAGCCCCCAGCCGGAACACGACGAGTCGTTTGGCGGCCGACTCATGCTCAAGGGTCGCACTATAATTGAAGGGGTAAGTGTAAAAAAGGTTCAACTGAAGAAATTACTGAAATAGAGTTATTGGTATCGTTGAATTCGTCTTTCGATTCTTAATGTTATGGCATAGGTTTTATAGTGGAAAATTCAATATAATATAATGTTATTTAAGTCCTTGTTTCGTGAAAAACGCACGGAGGTGGCCCATTTTTATTGGGTTTTAATTGCAAAACTGACAATATTTGCTTATTACAGAGTAATAATTAAAAAATACTTTATTTATGAGAATTCGAAGGTATCTTAAATAATTTGGAATCATAAAAAACAGATTTGAAGTTGAATACTAAGAATATAACGAAAATGAAGTCTTGACTTTCAAACGCATTTATCTCGAATTATTGTTTTTGTTACTTAAACCCTTTTTACACTCACCCCTTCAATTATGAATTAAAAAGAAAGATTAAGCAGCGGTATTTTAATACTATCCTTTATATTAATTTCATCACACGTATAGTCTTGCTCCCTGATTTAATTTTCTTTCAAATAAAAAGGTGACCCCGCCGAGACTCGACATAGATTCGATTCCTTGTTAGGAATTGTCTGTTGACAATAATTTTAATAATTTTATTTATGTGACATGTTCTTTCTCGGGATATGGATGTGTGAATCATTTGTGTGTGTCCATCCTACGTGCGACGCATCTAATCGTAGTTCAAGTGCGAGTCTCACCGTTTATTTAATTACGCTACAACGTGAAAGACTTCTGTACACAAATAATAGTCCTTAACAACTCCTTAATGAACCATCGAACGGTGTTGTAACCTGCAACCTCCTTAACCTTTAACTATTGTAACACGCCATTTGGACACAACTCTGCCAGTATATTCATTTTCTTTAATTAATACATTAACCAGATCGTTGACTACTTGACTATTTTTTTTTATTTACAATAAGTTAATGTGTTATTATAATTGTTAATTATTGTGTTGTGATTTAAACAGAATGATTTAATAGCGATAATAATTACATTACAGTGCTTCCGGATCCTTCTAGTCCCTCCTTACAATATGAAACCTTAATGGTTCTCCATTATAGCCCCGTATAAGAGAACTTCACTTCAAGTAAGTAATTTATATAGTGCTAGCTGCCCGGACAGACTACGTTCTGTCAAAAGTTGTTTTTTTTTTATTAAAACCTTCCGTGTGCCTTAAGGGAGATGTAAGCTATCCTATCTTTCAAGTTGGATCAAACTGCACACGGTGTGCAAATTTGATTAAAATCGGTTAAGTAGTTTAGGATTCCGCTGCGGACAAACAACGTGACACGTAATTTAAACTATATTTTAAGATTATTATTATTAATAGTACGACCCTGTAGCCTAGTTGGTAGCGAGTAGCGACCCTGCCTGCGAAGCGAGGGGTCCCGGGTTCGATTGTTACCGGGGCAGATATTTATGTGACTGATAAATATTTGTATTCGGGTCATAGCTGTTATTGTGATGTGTTGTGTCGTCCATGCCACCCGCGACATAGGTAAATAACCTACTGTGGGGGTACGAGTGTGTAGGCGTTTATTTATTCATTTATTGCATAAATGTACAAGTCTAAAGGTGTTGTCTTATGAAATTCAAACTTACATTCTACCATTACAAATGGTATGCAATATTATTATCATTACAAATGTCATTAGGTCGATAATTAAAATCTACATAAACATTTCAGTCATTCTTAAAGACTAAACTAGCTGACCCGGCGAACTTCGTATCGCCTAATAAACTATTTTTTTCTAAAATAAAAGTAACCTAAGTTATTCCTTGTTACATCAGCTATCTGCCAGTCCCGTCAAAATCGGTTCAGCCATTTCAGAGATTAGCCGGAACAAACAGACAGACAGACAAAAATTGTAAAAAATGTTGTTTTGGTATATGTAGCGTGTATACATCCAAATGCACTTAGTAAAAAGCGGTTATTTTAATATTACAAACAGACACTTCAATTTTATTTATTTGTATAGATTAATTATTAACTAAGTACAAAAATAAATAACATTATCGTTAAATAACATCAACAACAACAACATCAAGAACATTAGGTATCTTATCAGTATCTGAGGATACGGAGGTTATCATTATTACCCAATTATTCCATTGCTGGACTCTGTCACTGTGTGGGTGGACTTCACTTTCTAGTTTAAAGTTCGCGCCTGATCTTTCGTCACACACGCGTCAATTAATTTTAATACGCTTGTCTGAAGAAAATATGCGTTGAATTCGAACCCAGGCCTCAGAGCGACGCGGGCGCAACGTCCACAGTTTCAAACCTAAATCTATCAATACCAAATAATTAGCTTGATTACTCTTAATTGGAATACAAACGCCCCAACTCAGAGTCACTAATGGTTACTTAAATCGCTACTTAGTATAAAATTTGTGTGGTGAACCTTTTAGTGACTCTTGAGTTGGGGCGTAAGACTATCAATAATAACTAGCCCGTTCGCGATTAATCCAACAAGGAATACTAGCCAGACCTCTCTTTCCCACTGGGCACTCTGGGCACGTGCCCAGGGCCCCGTGATCGATCGGGGCCCCCTAGTTCCTGCCAGATCACTAAACGATAATCGATATTTATTACCGAAAAAACTTTTTTAATTCGAATAAATCGAACCTAAATTACTGACTACAATACCAATTTGCTTATCAGCTTTTGTATAAATCTAGAGGATTGCTTATCTACTTTCTTTGTTTATTCTAACAAAATTGTGTTCTGACAAAGTTATTGGGGTCCCATTATCCTAATATGCCCAGGGCCTCCAGTAGGTTAAAGACGGCCTTGATACTAGCAACACGAAAGTCAATAAGTATTTTCCCGTGCTACTTGCATCTTAGAAAGCAATGTAATAGCAAACAGGCAATTACCGCAGCTGCACCCGATACTACTTTCTACTCAAAACATCAACTATTAACTACTTCTGCGGGCTTTCACATCCCTAGCTACTAAAATGTGATCTTTATTTGCCTAGTAAACACTTCTGTACAACTAGTAGTGATACTAACCCCCGTATTCAAGAACAATACTTGTATTAGTAAAGAAGCAATACTATGCGAAGTAAGGCATTTCTCAGTGCGTTCGTCATGGCAAGCCTTCTGTTTCACAGTCGACCCTTAAGTTTCACTTGGCTGTGCGGACGCACAGAGCTGTATACAGCCTTTTTATTGGTCCATTTGATGCGGCTAACTTCACTCTAGTCATTTGACACAGGCAAAAGACAAAGATAACAATACAAACAATCGATCCTTTCTTTCTATTTTGATAGAAGTCACACCAACACTATGCGTTTGGTAAAGTAGCTCGGCAGCTACTTTATCGATTTCGACAAACGCACAGCGAAGGACTTCAATCAAGTATTGTTTACGAAATGTTTTAATGCCACTATGCACTCGCAAACACTGTGAGACCTCACAGTGTTGTTCTTGAATACGGGGGTAAATTATCTTGCTATACACATTGAAGTATTATTACTAGACTAGACTAGATATAGAACCGACACCGCGAACACTATGTATGTCCCGATGAATTGACGCCGATCGGCTTCAATTTTCAATGGATTCGTTCGATTTTGAAAGGAGAACGGGGGCTCAATTTTGAAAATAGAACCTCCCGGTGGAACAAACTTTTGTTCGAGATGTCTGTTCTATGACATTATACTTCAATGGCTATACATAATTTTAATTTTAACTCATCGTTGACTGATACTTACTCTGATGCGGGTACTCAGGCTATATGTATATTTTGTACGCCGATATTTCGACCCAGTTACACGTATAGTGGTCACCGCTAAACCGGCTTACCACGTATCTTCCTATACTATCACATTGTGGCAAAGCGTTTTAGATTTTAGTCTCCCATTAGGAGAGGTTCGAATACTGCATCCATCTATCCACCCATCCATCCATTATCAATCGCTTCGTTGAAGGAAAACAGCGTGTAGTAACAAAACCCACGAGGTCTCCATGTTCTAATGACCTGCGTACACGAGGTACTTTTATCCGCGGAGGGCAAAGTCCTCCGAACCTTATAAAAAGTCTTCTTAGGACATATCAGGGTTGATAGCGTTTGCAACGTTCTAAAGAAATATTCATAATATTAGTACATCCAATTTTCGTGATTTTTTACGACATTTACTGTGGTTTTACCGTACCATTATAAAACCTTGGCATGATTTGAAACTGGGTTTTTAAATTCATTACAACTAATTTTCTTTTTCGTAACATAAAAAATGAGTCTGAATTCTTTATTATGTGATTTATATACACGTTAATGTGTAGGTAGGGGTACACCTTTTGGTAAAGCCTGAGATCGTTGTGGTAAATTTAGTAAAAGATAAGGTAAAATAAACTTGAATTTAATGATTTGTTTATAATCGCTTGTTGTAATTAAAATAAAATTATTCGGTTCCTTTAATTTTTAAATTTCGTGTAGGTATATTCGATTCAACAAAATAATAAAGGTGTGTGTATGATAATGAAGTAGGTACAAATCAGTACAACCTTAGGCATTGTTCACATTGCGCGTTTACATCGACAAATTTAATATTCGCTGGTAATGGTTAGAAGCGACGTCCGAAGCGCAGCGTTTCGACTCCGTGTACGACTTTTTGTCCGCGTGAAACTGTAAAGGCCATTAGGGCGAAGCCAACAGTAACTGTCCATTTGAAAAAAAGCCTTTGACAATGCAATGGTTACCATGACGGATCGCCCTGCCAAAGGTTCTGGGTTTGATTCTCAGCGAGGCTGAAATTCTAATGATGAGTTTGGATTTCTGTTCTCGGTCTGGGTATGTGTGTTGTACCACGACACCGGAAATGTTATAAATATGCAGCCTTTTATAAAAAAAGTCATGTACGATCCGAGCTTACCATCGCATGTCCCTATTCCGGCAGTGGCACAGCACTGCAGCAGTCAGCACAAACCCCGTTACACAGTAACACACAGTACCGGTTACCGAGCTAACATTTACACGCTAAACAATGATTTCACTTGCCACTTGTAACCGTTTCCTTTATAACGAGTATTTGTTTGACATTGATACACCTACTTCAAGTAAATATCCATTCATAGTTGACAGTGATAGTGTAAGGTACTCAGTTGGTAGTTGGTATGGTGTTTATTTGTTTGTTGTCATTTTCAACGCCACTGTACCATATAAAGCTGTTTATACAATGCGTTTTATGAAGTAATTGTTCATAATTATTATGTTGTGCTTAGAAAATTGTGTAGTGGAGTTTCTTCCTTTAGGTCAAAGGTTTATCAAGTATCGAGTCTATCAAGCCGTATTTATGATATAATAGTTTAATTAGTGGCGTTACGTTGTTAAATGCACAGAGAGTAGTAGAGGGACAATATATTAAGTTGGCTGGCTGGCTTCAACCCAACTGAGCACGGGTCTCTCCTCTTGAGGAGGCCTTGAGCTTACTTCACCACGCTGCACCAGTGCGGATAGTAGAGGTAAAATAAAGTATTGACATCCAGTCATGTTGATCCTTGAGAATTGTCTTTCCAGGTTGGGCGCCAAAATGGAAAATTCGTGGTCCCAATTTGGGCGCCAAAGTCCAAACTGGAAAATTAACCTTATTGTTGAACCGTCGTGGTCATAAAGTTAATGCCCCGGTGACCTCGAGTGTGCTCGGACCGTCACCGGTGCGATATCATCCGTAGTAATCTCAGTCCGTGAAATGACGTCATGTGGGAACAGGTGGGATCCCACACTTCCCATGCGTCAGTGCGTTATTTGCAAGGTCAACAATATTTTTTTTATTTGGAATATCTTTGGTTACCCAGGATGGGTTCAATTCTCAGAGAAATTTGAATGATGACTTTGAATCTCGGTCTGGATGTGGTCTTCGTGTTGTGTCTGCGTGTTGATGGCACCCGTGACATAGGGATTCCTATTGTGAGTCTATGTGTGGCGCTCATAAGTGTGTGGCGTTGTGTCATTAAATACAGTCCACAATGTCTAGTATACTAAAACATCTAGTACCAAAAGGTCTACTTACTAAAATATCTAGTGTGTCATAAAACTCATAAATCATAATGTCTTATCCTAAAAATTCCAGTGTCAAAAGTTCATATTAAGTACCTACGACCTTATGACTGAATCAAGATAATGTTGAATTTAAATGATTGAATGAATACTAAAAATATTTTTGTGCCAACTACTGAACAATGAAACGGTAACTTAAGTAGGTAACTTTCATGTTAGGTTTGTTAGCAAAGATGTAACGGCATCTTCCATACGCAAACGGAAAGTTAGAAAGCTGAGAGAACCAGGTATTAGCCTAATTAGGTACACTTAGTGCTTGAGCTGAGCACTAAACATAGAGTTGGGAAGTTAGTAGGGATTGGAACGTCTTCCGCACTGCATAAGACTTGTGGAGGGTATTGGTGGGGATTTCAGGAATAAACCAATATTTTGACACGCATGATGAAATTCTAAAATGGCAAAATTAACAATTTGTCCTTTCTTTCGACTATGATTTATAATTTATACAAATGTTGCTTAACACGTAATATTACTTCATATTATAGGTCAATATATGATTGATATAGGTATAAGCTATGTATGTCTTATATTAATATGCACTATTTTTGTTCTATATTAGATTGTATCTTTCTCGTACACCTCTGGCCCTTTTTTATGCTTTTAGCAGGCAAACGAGCAGACGGGTCACCTGATGGTAAGTGATCACCGCCGCCCATGGACATTAGCAACACCAGGGGCGTCACCAACGCGTTGCCGGCCACGAAGATGACGATAGACCCGCTTCTTGAAGGACCCCATGTCATAGCTTAGAGGGAACACCGATGCAGGAAATGTCTGGAAGAGATCGTTTTTAGCGATAAGACCACCTGTATATCGTCTCTGATAGTATGGATAAAATAACTCTTCTTCTACTTAATAGAATTTGACAAACGCATAGCGATGGATTTCATGCACTCAAATATTGACGAGTTCAAACTTAAATATTGTCACGCAAACCTCGCAGTGTTGTTTCTGAATACGAGCGTAAGTGTTACATGTTATGAAATATTCGAAACAACCAATATTATGGGGTATAGAGTTAATGCTTGCTTGTAAAGTCGGGCTTTGTAGAATGGGCCCGTATCACCCAATGATAAACATAATTTAATGTTGCAATCACCATATGAGATGATGACATTAATTTATTCACCATCATAACCATTAATTACAAGGTTAATATCATACGAGATAAGTGTAGCAACAGCTAAAAGATCTCACGGTTACACAACTGATAATCCTGATGATAAGTTAAACCATGCTTATTGCAGTAATTAAGGTTTTATTAGGACTTTAATGCCTCGTTAGTACACAATCATGGAAGTACCTGATCTTGCTTCACGGAGTAGATCTCGCAACTTTGCTGTAAGTGACATGCTTAAAACCAAACATTTCGGTGTTGTTTTTTTACAAAATTTTACCAAAAAATACCGATTTCAATGAAAAGGCTTTCGATGAGGACCACTAAAAGTATCGCTAAACATAATTATGTAAAATCGCCTTATTTATTATACCTTTTATTTTTGAAGAGTTCCCTCAATTCCTTATAGATCCCATAATCAGATCCCAATTTTGAGGGTCTAATCTTGAAGTACCTATACATCCTTTTAAATAAAATAAAAAAACAATTTTCCAAATTAGTTGATAAATGACGTAGTTCTGATCTATCAAAAATTTAAAAAAATCGAATTGTGAACCAGCTCCGGTTTTTGAAGTTGGTCAATAAAATAGAGAAGTGCGTGTGAGGTGATAAGGATTAGAAGCGTAAGCTGCTTCATCCGTCTTGAATCCAAGCCAACCTCTTGGTGCACCCCACTAAACAGTGGACAAGGCTATGGCCCCAAGAGCCTCCCGCTGGAGCTCGCTGGATCCTGTCTCCTGTACTAACCAATTTAATTTCCATGGTTAATATCATGTATGAAGCTGGTGAGCTTTCTTCCTAAAATCGATTTAAATGTTAACCTGTTTTTGTGTCGGCAGACTGAAAGCCAGTTGCGATAACCCAGGTTCTCCGCTCCTTTTCTGGCTAGCATCGGTAGTCGATTTATGTTGGTGTTGGTAGGTTCTATGAGGGATATTGACGATCTACCATCAAATAATTTTAACCTTAAATTATCGCGGATACTGAATATTTGAAATGCAACGGATACTCACGATTCGGATTTTCGTAGTGTGAAGAGTTTTTCCCCACCGCAGTCTCACCGTGACATTGATCCATGGGTCGTAAAGTATCGGTATTATAGAATAAGAATCGAGAGTACCAGTTGCATTTAAAATGATCCACCATCAGGTAGCCCGTCCTGCTCATTTGTCTGCTAATTGCATTAAGAAACTAGTCTACAGTTCGCACCCGATGTCACAGGATTTCATCCGGTGCCTGCTCCGCTTCCCGCTCACCTCACTCGCTGCCCGCTATTACTTGGCCATAATGGATTAGTACAAGTCGTAGCCGCCGCAGGGTATAGCCCTGCCGCCGTATTGCCGTTGCGATGCCCTTTACTGACCAGTAATTTCGCAACACCCTAACCTACCGTTTCAAGTTATGTTGCAATTAGAACCAAGGATCGGTAACTTGTTCTGTGGTAAAAACTATTTGATTAGCTATTCAAATCAATAGCGTAATACCATAGAACACCTGATAGTCCTTGGTAATACGATTGCCTCGGGCAATGAGAATAAAGTTCCATACAGGCGCAGGGCTCGAAATTGGACGCTCTTTACTCCAATGACTTATTTCTAAAATTATATTACAGGAAAAATATGGAATGGCCCAATGATATGGAAACAAATATTGTATCAAATTAGTATTCTTGTTCAAAAATATAAGGGTAACAGAATAAATGCAGCATCTAAATTCCTTTATGACCAAAGAAGCATTAGCCTGTCACGGTCAGAAATCGATCAAGGCATGGGACTTCTCTTGTTATTAATTGATGTTTGTTAAGTCCTAAAAAGGATTCTAAGAGGAAATATTTTTTTGGTATCGGAGAGATATTTAAAATATACTTTTCTCTGACAGAGACGGATGAGGATTGGGTTATATTACATTGTTAACAGACTGTGAAATACAAAATGTTTCCGAAATATTGGCTTAATATTTGAAGTGTCTATTATTATTTCTCCGTGGGGTCCGCCGGGCTGGTAGCTACCATACCACTAGCTCTTGAGTCAGCCGCCAAACGACTCGCCGTATTCCGGCTGGTGGCTTGAGAGCCAATTCTTTCTTTTTCTTCTTTCTTGCTCGTGTTGCTGATGTCCATGGGCAAATAAAACCATTTATCATCAGGTTATCGTCAGCTCGTCACATGTGGGCTATTTCCGTAGTTAGTAGTAGTTGAGTTCCAAAAGGCCATTGCGATCAAGATAGATCTATTGTAGCCAGATATTATAATGGCTTATTGAAAATCGTATTCCAAGATATTCTTGAAGCAAGGCTTTGACGTTATTTCTATAATTGATGTCCACGTCTCGATGACCCCTCAGCAAGTGAACAATCTGCTCTTTGACTGCTATTTACATAAAATAATTAATTTTAAGTTTAATTTATATTACGAAGTAAACACGGACGTCAAAAAAAAACGGACGTAACCTTGTCTAATTGAGAGTGAAGCATAGTAATGGCCGATCGCTTACTACGTGTGCGTAATTTTGGGGTTACCACAATATGAACATTTCCCCATTTTTTCTTTATGTAATTGTAAAATCTAAACACTAAATGTATTACTTACTGAATAGTTATTCCGTAATGTACGGTTTACACGTATTAATTAGTTAAGTAGATAACTAAATTTTAAGTAAATTAATAAGGTAAACGAACAATTTAGTAGTTAAAATTTAGTACGCAAGTAAACAAAAAAAAAATGAAATTTTTCTGTTAAGTAGATGGGCGCGGCTTACTTATTACTTAACACGTTTGGACAGACACTTTTAGTTAAAATTTAGTAAAAATGCATAAGTAATTAAGTAGGTTGTGAATAATTATATGAACTAAAGAGCTTTACTAAATTATTACGTTTGAACGCGCACTAAAAATTCTTCACTTAAAATTTAGTTATCTACTTAAATACTTAATGTATGTGAATCGAATATAACACATTCCACATTCAATAAATGCAAAATTGCAAGTTATTATATTTGATGAAATTAATTAATTTTAAATTGACAACAGATTAAATACACTGGTTTACCCACTTTACTTATAGGGGAGGTACCTAAAAATTTTTTTTCAAATTTTGTTCTACCATTAAAAAATAAAAAAAAATAAAAAAAGCCTTTTATTTCTTGCAAGAGTACAGATAAAATGAAAATGAATAAAAACTTCTATAAACATAAAAAACCAAAAAACACAAACATAAAAAATAAAACAAAACTAAATCTATTGTACAATTTTTTTTTTTTTTTATAATTTCATGATATAATTAATCATATATATATTTTTTTTATAATATAAGAAGTTCTTAGATTTTATTCTGCAAGAACCCCTCTTCGGGTGAAGGCCTCCTCCAACCACCATCTACCATTATTTTAACGTAATTAATATACCTTAATCTATACCAAATTTCAGCTTTTTAATATTGTTAGTTTGTAAGCAATGCCACGGAGAGACGGACAGACATGCAATACATATAGGTAAGGGTTCCTTGTTATTTAGTACGGAACGCCAAAAATATATAAGTACTTTTAAACTAAAGTAAGAAACTCGAGCATTATATATACTATAATTTTCCCACACATTCTGGGTATTAGCATATGCAATATTGTTGGCAACACTGGCTGATTTTGTGGTTACAATTTTTCTAGTTTTATTTTGTTAATAACTTTAGGAAAAATAAAAGAAATCAGTGATTAAATTACAAGCTTACTTGTGAAAGGCGATCCCTTTATGTTTTTTAACTGAATTACTATTGCTCTTGCAACTTCTAACAGCACACAAAGGCATTTTTATTATTCTTTATCAACTCCCGCTGTCCGTATGACTCGAGTGCGGTCCGGCGCCGGAATGGCGGCCGACGGTGTCAATGTGTGCGTGTTTACTTGTACGAATAGAGAGTTTGTATTCCGATGGGTGCTTCACTGAATTTGTTCTTGAGATTACGTCCGTATTTCTTTAAGGTCCGTGGAAGTAAACGCGTACCTAATAATATTTATCTTAATACAAATAGTGCTAGCGTTTAATACAGTACTTTTGTTCCAGATGCTTCGATGGTGATTCCATGTAAGTACCTACACATCACTTGCTATGTCCCTGATTTTGATTTTGTCTTGCCATGACTTTGGTTTTTGGAGAAAGAAAAAAAGATGCAAAGCTCCCAGCCGGAAAACGACGAGTCGTGGCGGCTGAGTCAAGCCCAGGCAGGCGTCACTTTATAATTTGGCACAGCTGCTACATTTGGAATATCTGTTGCGAAGCCGGGTTAGTAGTAGTAATAAATAAAAAAAGTTGTTATCACCGTAAAGAACTGAATTCGTTACGTTATTTAACTGAAAATGAATTAAATTATACGGACGGCGTAAATAAGTGTTGTTATCGATTGTTTTGATAAACTGAGCCGATAGGTAAAATTAGTCGGTTTCGTTAATTATGATAATTAATTATTAGAATATCGGGACGGAAGTATTAGATTCGCGTTCTGGAGCAAACTGTAATTCTACTAATATTATAAATATTTTTCTTCTAAAATAACTGATCTTCTAAATACCTGCGTGTTTCGATCGTGTATTTTTTTTTTATGCTTTTAGCAGGCAAACGAGCAGACGGGTCACCTGATGGTAAGTGATCACCGCCGCCCATGGACATTAGCAACACTGGGGGCGTCACCAACGCGTTGCCGGCCAAGAAAATGACGATAGACCCGCTTCTTGAAGGACCCCATATCATAGCTTAGGGGGAACACCGATGCAGGAAGTTTGTTCCACAGTTTACACGTACGAGGTAGAAAATTACGTGAGAACCGAACTGTGGACGAATGCCAAGTATCCAGGTGATGTTGGTGGAACCTGGAACCCCGTGATGTGCGGTGTCGAAAACTAACTGCAGGTATTAAGCCAAATAGTTCTTCAGAACATTCCCCATTGTACAGCCGGTAGAATACGCAGAGAGAGCCTACATCTCTCCTCAACTCGAGTGATTCTAGTCCGTCTGTAAGCATGGGATCGTCGACAAGACGAATAGCTCGCCGTTGAATTCGATTGAACGGATCCACTTGGCCAGCTGGGGCTCCAGCCCAAAGGTGGGAGCAGTACTCCATGTGTGGTCGAATTTGCGCCTTATAGAGCATCAACCTGTGCTTAGGCGTGAAGTACTGCTTAGCTCTGTTGAGCACTCCCAATTTCTTTGCAGCTAGTTTGGCCTTACTTACCAAGTGGTCCCGAAACTGAACTTCATTCGAGATGTCAACACCAAGGATCCCAATGCTTTTAGAGATGTTAAGAGGAATGTTCTGGAACTGTGGTGCTATGACAAATGGGGTTTTTTTAGCGGTTAACGCGCAAACTTGTGTCTTCTCGGGGTTGAACTGGACTAAATTTAGTCTGCCCCATTCTGAGACCCGCTCCAGAGATGTCTCGACTTCAGACACAAGTTTCATCCTCTTCTCCTCAATCTGCACCCGAGAAAGGTTTGCTCGGCCTGTATAACGGGCGTCACCCGGCTGTCATCAGCATAGCAATGAATATTCCCGATGTCCAGCATATCATTGATATGCATGATGAACAGTGTGGGTGAAAGCACAGAGCCTTGTGGGACGCCAGCATTTATGGGCTTCGTATCTGAGCATTTTCCGTCAACGACGACCTTGATGCTCCGCTCCGATAGAAAACTGGCAATCCATTTGCACAATTTCTCGGGTACTCCGTAGGAAGGCAGTTTAGACAATAATGCCTTATGCCACACCCTATCGAAGGCCTTTGCAACATCCAAGCTTACAGCCAATGCTTCTCCCTTGCTCTCGATTGCTTCTGCCCAGCAATGAGTAAGGTATACTAAAAGATCGCCAGCTGACCTGCCGTGGCGGAAACCGTATTGACGGTCACTAATCAGCTGGCGATCTTCTAGATACCGGAGCAGTTGGGTGTTTATTATACGCTCCATTAGTTTGGAGAGCAGAGAGGTTATGGCGATTGGTCTGTAATTGGATGGATTTGACCTGTCTCCCTTTTTGGGAATAGGGTGGACCAGAGCTACCTTCCATGGAGACGGGACAATGCCGGCAGAATAGGAGAGTTGGAATAGGCTCGTTAAAACCGGGGTCAACTCCGGAGCGCACGTTTTTAGCACAATAGCAGGTATACCATCTGGCCCATTCGACTTGTTGATGTCAAGGGAAAAAAGAGCTTGACGCACGGCATTCTGAGTGAAATGCACGTCAGGCATCAGCTCACCACACTGCGGGATGGTTGGCGGTGTGTTACCCCTATCATCAACAGTCGAATTCGACGCAAAGAGGGTGCCCAGTATTTCGGCTTTCTCTTTTGCGGTGTGGACCAGGGTATTATCTGCTCTGCGCAAAGGAGGAAGGGACGATACACAGAAATTGCCTTGAATGGCTTTGGTCAGAGACCAGAACGCTCGGCTACCACACGGATAGCTCAGCAGTCTCTTGCCGGTTCTGTTAATGTGCTTGAATTTTGCCTTGGCTATTTGCTTTTTTGAGGACCACGAGGCAGCATTAAATTTCTTTTTCAGCCGACTCACAGATGCGTCTCCGAGCTCACGCGCCATAACCCAATCCTGAAAAGCAGACTGCTTCAGGCTTATTGCCTTAAAGCAGTTTCTGTCAAACCAGGCTTGGGTTTTACCACCAACAGGTACCACAGAGTTTGGAATGTAACATTCCATGCCCTGGAGTACCACATCGGCTATGGAAAGCGCACAAGCATCGGTATCAGCTGAACAGAAACAAATGCGCCTCCACGGGTACGATGAATAAAATTCCCGCAAACCATCCCAGTCCGCCGATCCAAAATGCCAGACCCGACGAGATGCGCAAGGTCGTCTGTCAACGGGTCGTGCCAATCGTACCGAAGATCGTACGAGGCAATGATCAGACGAACCAAGCGGCGCCTCGACGGATATAGCATAATCGTTAGGGTGGGAGGTTAGCAGGAGGTCCAAGGTGGAAGCAGCATGGCCGTCAATGTCAGGGATCCGAGTTGGGCTGGACACCAACTGACTGAGGCCATTAGCCAAGGCAAAGCTCTGAGCAGATTTCCCTGCGTAATCCGTTGTACGTGATCCTAGCCACTCAACATGATGGGCGTTGAAGTCACCCAGGACCACCACTTCGGCACGAGGGATCTGCTCTTGCACATAGTCGATCGCCCCTTGAACGTGCTCGTAGAGTCGATCAACTTCGGTATTGCCGCTATGAGACCTGTACAAACCGATGTAGACACGTGTCTGACCACCATGGTCCACGCGTACACAGATGGTGGACAGGTCTCTTCCTTCAAGAAAGTCGAGACGTTGACAACAAACATCATCTCGAGAAAACAAACAGACACCGGCGTGTGGTATAAATTTGTGTTCAAATTTATACCCCGGATAATGGAGGTAGGAAGTTTCTTCTCGAGCTGATATTTGTGTCTCCGTCAGAAAGAATAAGGCCGGCCTCGACGTTTCAAGATGGTGATGAACGGCGTTGAGGTTTGAATGTAAGCCCCTGATGTTACAAAAGTCCACAAGAAATGTGGAAGGGGGTGCCGCTGGTTTTAACCTTTTTCCTTTTTTCGACTTTCTCATTTTGTTTGCGGGGAAGAGTTGAAAGAATAGGAGTAGTGCATCGTCAGCACAACCCGAGTCAAAGAGTAGTCACAAAAAAACTATCTCGGAAAGGTGGGTAGTCTGAGTCACTGGCTCGGCGGACGGAAGGACCCCCGATCCGACCCGCGATCAAAGTCCTCGTCCACATCCGGCTCCCTAACCGGCAAGAAAATTAATCGACGGGCTTTTGACATTGGCGGCGGGACAGCCTCCCAGGGCGGGATCACCTGGGTTCGGGTCCCCTACAACCAACGGGCGCCAGCGGTAACGTTTCATCGGCTCTCCCTGGCCGCCGAGCCAGTCCATCACGCCCAACCGCACGAGATCAGTTGCCAATGACAATACCGGACTCGGGAGACACCAACAGAAGTACACTTCTCCAGGACGGGTGACAGACGAAGAATGGGATGGAAAATGTATAAAAGATGGGGGAGAAAGAAGGGAAGAAGACTGGCTCTCCGACACTACAACCGAAACACGTTAGAGAACATTTCACGGCTGACTCTAGAAGGAGGGTGGTAGCTATCCAGGCGAACCCCATGGAGAAATAATAATAGCAATAATGGTATTAATTAACAATTAAAATCAATATTACCAATATAATGCCTCGAAGGGCCCTACCACCAGCGTGCCGGATTTAGTCGCCTTCTACGACACCCATCCGGCGTGGGATTGGGGTTAGTATTCTAAGCCGCCCCAATACGGCTAGAAACCGTATTCGGAGTTACTAAACCTATACCCTATTACTAACTTCGGTAACCCGTAATCCGGTAACTTCGGTAACCGGATTCGTATTCCGTGTATTCGGAGAGCCAGTTAATAATGTAGATTTTCGTTTCCTTTTCCGTCGGTAACGCATCGGTAGGGCCATTGTGTTTCTAATGTCAATGGACACGATGGTGATTGGTGACCATTTACCATCAGATGGTTTGTCTGAACGTTAATCGGTTATAGTTTGAATTGAATCAAGTTGCTGCTCTTTACCGATTCCAGTTATGTTAATCATTTCAGTATTTCCACACTATTGCATAGATCCGCTGCATTGCAACGCATGTTGCACTTCCGTCTGAATAGATTGCAACTTTGCTGATCTAGTGCATGCATCATTTATTTTGTCGTAATTTTTACAATATTTAATACATGAGTAGGTACGGCCTTGTATAACATCAGAGAGAAGTTATAAATGGAAGTAAATTGGCAAAACGCTTTAAAATCCGTGTGGTATATTTTGAAATTAATTAATTAATTAATTAATTTAAATGAATAAATAAAATAATTTATCCATTATGGTTCCTGGTTTACGGTTCTATTGACTGATAGTAATAACAAAGTATGAACATTGCCGAGATAGTAATAATAATAAAATAAATGTAGTGTTAGGTTAAGCTATCGATATCTATAAAATAAAGTAGTTTACCCTATATGCATATCTATTTAAAATGTAGAGCACCAGTCCTATTTGTGATCGGTTGCAATGGTCGATGCGTAGCAGTATCCAGTAACTTTGATACTGAGTAAAGCAACTGTCAAATCCTACTAAATATTATAAATATGAATTTAGACGATGATCTGGAATAGAGGACATGGGGTCCTTATCATCCCGCAAAACGCGGGCGAAGATGCGGGCAGAGCGTTAGTTTAGTACAGCTATACTCAACGTGCGGCCAGGCTTTTGTAGTTGGTTCATCTAGGGTTACTTTATTTTATAATAATCGCGAAAACCTAATCAAATCAAATGTTTTTATTCAAAATTGTTTTGCTTTACAAACACTTTTTGAAAGTCATGCAAGCTACGCCAATGCTTCAACAAGGCCCTTCTGTGAGAGGGCCCGGGAGAAGAAGCAGCAACAAACTACCGGGTTTGTTTTTTTCCTGCTCACAGTTACAGATAGCACTTATCATCTACTACAATCTATATTCATAAAACTCATGTCCAAGCAGTCTTGTCTTTAAAATATTCATCTAATTTGTAATAGAGTACTAAGAAATCAATACCAATTTATTTATTTATTTTGCGGCCCGCGACAGCAAGACTAACACGTGTTTGTGGCGTATGGAAAAAAGGTTGATTACCACTGGTTTAGTAGTATAATGTTTAAGTATATTTGCACTTTATGTTCGTAATTAGCTTCCAAGCAATCAAGTAAATCACAGGTCTTGTAATCCGAACTAGGACAGTATCGGAATAAATCTATATCTAAAAGGTATGCACGATGTAGGTTTACTATTTAGGTACAGTGAGTTGTCTGCCTGTCTGAGTACCTTGCCTAGACCGAGCCGCGTCTGCGGCGTAACTTGCTTTCGTTCCGGTCACTTGCGCTAGTGATGTGCTGTTTAAATTTGCTTTTCATCGATATCGATATTCAATCGTAGTTTTTTACGACAGAGATTATTTTGTAGTCTACCTTGAAACTTATTTGATTGGACAGTTAGACAGGTTATATTTATCAGTTAACGTGCTATTACCCATTATTCCCTATTTATGTGAAAAAGTCTATACTTTACCCTATGTTGTTTTGCCTTACATAGTCAAATTAGTTTAAACTTTTAAAGTAATTATCATATTTTAATCACAAGCATCCAAATATTAGCATCAATGAGGTGAGGAGACATGACTAAATTTGCTAAGTATGTACCAGCTATCTGAATAAATTCAAAATGTATCTCTCGTCTAGTCTCGTCATATAAATTATCATAAATATTGTACTAAAAACTTTTCACTCTTTCGCATCATTTGGCTCACTTCATCACTTGGCATTCTATAAGATTAGGTGAAACTATACAGTTTAAACACGATTTCACAGTCGACTTCACTGTGACCTGTTTTAAACGCGTTTGTTTGGCTTCAGAGCAATAAGGTTTCATCCAGTGCTCCTTTAACGTTATTATTAGTTGTAGACATATTAGTTACAGATAATTTAATATCCCGGTAAAAAGTGAGTAGGCCAATAGCCTTCTAACGAAAAGGTGGGTCATCTAATAGTACAGTCAGTATAAAAGCTAGGTATGCAATGCATGGTGGACTGACGACCTGAAGAAGACAGCGGGCATCCGCTAGATTCAGAAGGCTCAGGACCGGTCAGAGTGGCGCAAGTTAGGGGAGGCCTATGTCCAGCAGTGGACCTCTAAGAGCTGATGGATGGATGTATGCAATGCAGGGAATGGTACAAAAAACGTACTATAATGTTTGTTACAGAATGATTGTATTTTTAATAATGTTAAATCATACCTTACGTATATAGGTAGTCCTGCAATGTGTACACCAAGATCAAAGTTCTAAATTTCTATTTAATCAGGATAAAAAGGTATACACTGATTAAGTTATATTCAGAATTAATCGTAATAAATGCGCGATAAGAAGTAATTATGCGTAGTTTATCGTTATCTTGGTATCCGTTTCATGAGGTTTATCTTGGTGGAGTATAAATCAAGGCTAGATTTTATTCTTCTAAGCGTATGTACGTCACAAGGAATTTAATTATGTAGGATTCGTTCATGAAAGAAGTTCTATCTAGCCATGAGTTCAGGTTATTCATGTCAGTTAGCGGTGCAGTCTATTGCGTGAATATTTAAGGCAGTGGGACCAGGTTCTTTCGGCTGGAGGTTGTTAGGCTTTTTACCACCTAATTTGATTCTGATTGTACTCAAGTATGACGGTAGGGTTTTTACCAGAAAAGTTACCATTATAATCTTGAACAGTAAGATTTCTTGTTTAATACAAGTTTTGTCGATTTTTTATTTATAGGAAATTGAAAAAAAATTATGCATATCCTGGAAATATAATTATTGCATAAGTTGTAATGTACTTATTACTAATTTTTTTAATAAAATTTTGATGGATAAAAAGACGCTACAATTATAAAATATTCTTATCGATTAGTCAGTTAGTCCAACTGCATTAATTACTTAATGGCAAATGATAATTATGATAAATATATAATTTACAAGGAATGATAATATACCAGTGGCTTGAACGCCAGTTTTCTAAAATTAAATTTTTCGAATTGTATTTGAAGTTCTTATGTTATTGTAACTAAATGATCATTGTGATTACATCATTAATTGTCACGTTACAAATTTTTTTCAAATATTTTTTTTGATATTATTGTAATTTTATCCTTAAATTTGAATTGATGTCACTAATTTGGATATAATCGTTGAATAATTATATAAGTTATTTATATATTTAAATTAAATTATCTGACCTGACCTGTAATGATGTATTAATTGCCTTACAATTACAATGGAATTAAATTTCCATTAATTTTCAAGATAGATTACATTTGCATATAGAATGTAAACAATGAACGAAAAAGTCAAGCTAGAACAGATTATTAAAAAAACCTGTTTTTAATGCGAACAGTAACTTTACTGTATTTTGTACTTCCTTGCAACAAAATACCTTTGAGAAAATTTGTACAATCATGATAATTTGATCTAATTTCATTTATAAAATAAAGTAACAGGATTTATTTATTTTATTTGTCACACCAACAAGATATACACTACAAACTTACTAACGCCCCAACTCAGTCACTAACGGTAACTGAAATCGCTCTTTAGTAGAGAATTTTTTGGTGATGGTGTAAGAGTCTACAATAAATAATTTAGTGCTTAGGATACCTCTTTTATAGGTGTAATCTACATGAACATTGAGCGTCATACATTACAATAAATACATTATAAGCTTACATAAATACATACACAAGGTTCTTAAACACTACGTTTTGCTTACAAAAATATATATTTAAAATGAAATTAGAAATATCACATTAGAATCTCAAGTCACAACTAATGCATTAGAATTGCCTGTAATCATAATGTTTGTTTAGGTTCATTGAATAATAAAATAAGACAAGCAGTGTCCAGAAAATTAGAATTAAAAAAAATCTAAAAGATCTAGAGTAAATAATTTGGAATATATTCAGATTTGACGACCCTGTAGCATAGTTGGTAGCGACCATGGCTGCGAAGCGAGGGGTCCCGGGTTTGATTCCCGGCTGGGGCAGATATTTATGTGACAGATAAATATTTGTACTCTGGTCATGGGTGTGATTGTGATGTGTTATATGTATGTGTCGTCCATGCCACCCGCGACACAGGTAATAACCTAATGCGGGGGTATGAATGTGTTAGCGTTATTATTATTAGCGTTATTATTTCGAAAAATAAAAAGAAGGGTCTAATTTAACCGCCGCGCCGATACCATATCGACTTATCGACTCGTTCGCATCCCTACAGCTCCCATGTCATAAGTATCGTTATGAAACGTTTGAAAGACTCTTGCTTTCCTCTATTTGTAGTGTTGCGTGTTGTCAATGGACATCGTGACCTATTCCACTGCGAACTCTATTACAGATGTGTGTTCCGACTGCTCCGAGACTTCCGACAGGTCACACCGTCACACGTCGTGCCCAATATTTGTGAGCGTTCCATATTTTTGATTTATTTACGTAGTGTATGGTTCATTTCATTCCCTGATTGCTTTTAGCAATGCACATACATTACTAATGGAACGTACATAATTATGTGCCTCGAATGGAACTAAAGTAGTGTCATATGTCATAGTAGTGTCATAGACACTAATTAATTCCTTAAAGCAATACTTATGTAAGAATTTCAAAACACTACAATAAGAGGAAGTATGTAGTTCTAATTCGGCTTGCAGGATTTAAGTTGACTACGAACTTTAAAAACGCTTTCTCACACCCTCGCATTACGGGTGGCTCTTCATACAAAAATAATAGAAAACGGTCGCATTTTCCTGGTTGGGAATCGATTCTATAGACACTTTGTTTGCATATTTTTTTGTGTATAGCGTTGACGATCTACCATTTAAATATCAGTAACACCAAAGACTGTCACATCACCTATGCGATGCCGACAGGAAAGAAGAAAGAAAGAGAGTGAAAGAATTTGCTCTCAAGCCCCCAGCTGGAACTTGTGCAAGTCTTGGCATCTAACTCCTCTTGAGTTACCTTTCCCTTATTATTATTTTTTATGGAAATAGCCGCAAACGAGCTGACGATCCACCTGATGGTAAGTGGCTATCGTCGCCCATGGATACTAGCAACACCGAAGTCGCAGATGCGTTGCCGGCCAAGAAAGAGAGACGAAAAAGAAAGCAAGGCAATATTACATAAATATTAAAGTTTCAATTTAAATTAAAATTTTAGCTCCGTATATTTTCACAATGTTATGTTTACGGAACTGTACACGTGATACAAACGGATAACGCGTGTTGTGAGATAAACGTTGGCCATTGTACCGAGATAGCGTGGTGAGTCGTGACCACTGACCATTGTTATTGTCCTAAATGTCCTATATCGTGTCCGCTTGCGCTCTCGTTGTTGCCATTCATGCGATTGTACTTTGTAATTGTAAGGGTGTTGTGAGACTTGTGAGGCTTGATAGGATGAAGTTATTAAAAAACACGTGGGATGTGACTTTTAACAATTTGTTCTTGTATGAGGATTAATCTATAAGGAACAACTGCAGGAGCTATGGGTTACGTTTCTTCATTTGCACGCACGCTAGGACAGTCTTTCTGAAAACGGGTGATAACACTCCTATGTGGATCGAGGCCGTCTTGGGGGTCTAAAACCTTAAGGGGCGGAAAGAAGTCGAAAAATAATTGAATAAATAATAGATAATTAACGCTACACATCATAGCTCCACACCAGGATCCCTGTGAAGGAGGCGTTTGAAGAAGTCAAAAAATAAAAAATAAAAACAAAAAAGGCACTCCGGGAGTGCCGACAGAAGTAAAAACTTGAACAAATTTGTGCGTGTGTATTTTTTGAATCGTCAGTTCAAGTTTTTTTTATTCATTATATTTTAGTGAATGGCTGCCAATGCCTTGTAAAGTATACTATAATCTTGATTATTAATACGAGTTGTAAGTAAAGTAACTATAGTTCTTTACTTCTCTCAGAGATGGCGCCATAGGTAGGTGTCGATTAAAACGACGGTGTCGCGAACTGTATGGTTTCATTTCATCTCAAAAAATGCCCAACGCGCCTAAAGAAGTTTTCACTTCAAAGAACAATTTTATTATAGTTAAGCCGATGTAATTATAAAAAATGCATGGATTTTGAAACTAAAGATTGTTTCATGCGCATTTTTAAACTTTAAAAAAATGTTGACTTTCAAAGAGGTTGATGCGATGGTTGTGATAGTTTTGAAAAGTTGCCGTCTAGGATGTTATTACTTAACTAAACATTTTTATTCAGAAAAACTCGCTAGTAAACATAACATGATTAATTCACTTTGTTTTATAATGAAAATACTGCAGTAAACACAAACTGCAATGCGACCGTTCTAACGGCTAAATGCCAAGAGGTTGCTAGTATCGCTTTTCATTATACACTCACATGAGGTCATACATAGATAGTGAGTGATGTGACCAAGAACTTTATAATATCTGGACGCCAAGGTTTAAAGAGGTACCTGAAGACGGTTCATGTGTCATTGGATGAACAATATCGACTAATCATGCTTGATTGACGTTGACCTTATGACTAGTAGTCTCTCGTAGGGTGTTAAGGTCAGATAAGGCCAGATATTCATCCAATGTCACGTGATCCATCTTCAGATCTTCTTCGAAGCTTGCCATCCAGTTATGTATAAAGTTCTTGGTTGTGACAGATGTTCCTGCAAATTCAGAGCTAGGTTACCATACAATTGTAATGTCACTGAAGCCACACGATACTAAATTTTAAATCGGTTAAGAGCAGTAGATAACAGATTATTACCTACTGGGTCCTAGGAGACCCCACAGCCCTACTACTGTTTTTAGAAGTGTGTGAAAGTTTGTTAGTGATGTTGTTAGTTAAAAACTACGGAACGGATTTTCATTAAATTTAGCAGACAGGTTGACCAATATCTGGAATAAAATATAGCGTACTTATTTTCCCGGAAAACTCGGGCAAAGTGCTGCTAGTATATGCATATTTTATATGATAGTATATATCCCACACAATTCAAATATTATGCACTTAGCCATGAAATTGCTGTAACTAATGTCTTACCATTGATCAAAAATAAATAATTACTAATCCTTACTAAAAAGAGGCGGATCGCTAATCGTGACTGGTTATGGGTTTTTACATTAAATTTTTCGTGACTATTCTAAGTTTGTGAAAAAAGAAGACATAAATAATTGTTGTACGATACACAAGACATGACCTTTATCTTACGATCATAATCTTAATTAAAATATTTATACACTACACATGTTATAAACAAATAAAACTGACTTCTACTAGTACCACTAAAATATACCTAAAATACCTAATTGTACGTATACCGATAATATTTGAGGAGTTCGCTCAATTCCTCATGGACTTCATCATCAGAACTGACTTGTGATAAATATGGGACCGATCTCATCTAATATCCTTTTCAATAAAAAAAGATTTATCGAAATTAGTTGATAAATGACTGAGTTCTACAATAAAAATCCAAAAATACAAACAAATTTGAAACTATCTACTTTTTTGAAGTCGATAATAATAACTGACTCGTTTAGCATGATGTATCACTAAAGATATAATTATAGCAGAACACAAGTGAATCCAAATTACATTCAAATTTAAAATGATTTGTTACTTACTCAATAATTATATGAGTGTAATTTTTGTTTTTATTAATATTGTTTCATGAATCTATTTTTGTTAAATAATTATTTAAAATAATATCGTCGATGTCCTTGGGTGACGATATAGCCACTTACCATCGGGTGAAATGGCAGCTCGTTTGCCGGTTATTTCGATAAAAAGGTATGAAGTAAAATGACATCAACGCCTTCCAATGTTTTCATGTCTTCTACCGCCCCCTGAAGGTCTCAAACGCCCACTTTAAGTGAGACTGCCGCAACTATTGGTAATTTTTTTTAAATATCAAATTTCGTCTTTGAGGTCAGTGTTCCTTCTCAGTTCTTTCTCATAAAGTCTCCGTAATCATCCGGCATTCCAACCATACTAAAGTAACCATAATAAAGTAACCAACTTTCAATATAGCATTGTCAATTAAGTGTAGTGGTTTGAACCATTTGAACTGGTTGTCCAACTACAATCGAAAGACGCTAAACCATTTCACAGCTAGATTTGAGCTAAATTTGATTCATACTATGTCCAAAGTAACATCCTGATCATGGCACGTTCTGCTGATCAGGTTATGAGGAGCATTTTCTCCTGTTGTTCCTTGGGGTCTGTAGAACCCAGTTTGATCCGGACGGTTCCCATGCATGGTAGCAGAGTTTACTTGCCTATCACCATTCTAAAATCATCCTTTCTAAAATCTACCGTGAAATGTTTTCGGTATTCGGTGTTTTCGGAAAGGTATCGGTCAAAACGTTGGAGACTTCGGAGAGGCCCAAAGTCTTTGGCCTGTACTGTAACGTCTGTAACGCATCGGTGCCCGTCGGTGTTAGCGACGTCTGCTCGTTTTTCGGCTCTTTAAATAAAAACCTTCACCCAAACGAGCAATACGCCAATGTCTTGTTTATCGGAGAGCACAGTAAGTACCCAGATATTAGTATTAGGGCTTGTTTCACAATCTTCAAGTAAGTCCGAAGTAAGCTATTCGTTGGTTAAGTTGACATTTCGTGTATGTAAAATGACACTTTAACGTCACTTTAACCGGTGAATAGCTTATTCAGGACTCTACTTGAAGATTGTGAAACAAGCCCTTAGTACTTTAAAATATTACTGTTGTGTAAGCACCTCCTATATCTAAATGATAAAACATTTTTATTATTAGCAGTGCTATTGACCTGAGTTTCAATTTGGAAAGTATCAATGTGGAGCTCTAATCTAGCAATAAGTTGCCAAGAATTCTAGCCGAAGACAATGGTTTATCTAGCTAGTCTCAATTACTATCGTACGATGTTCATCACTTCACTGAATTTTATTGTGAACGCAAAGATGGAATGGGCGAGCTATTATGCCATCTACTTCAAATCAGTGAAAAAGCAATCTTCTTCTTCGTAGAATATGAATTATTTTCCCAGTTTCACCACGTCCATTGAGTCATTCGAATGTTTCGTTTGTTGTGTTGTGTTGTGTGTCAGTCTTAATTCTACCGTCGCGGGGATTGCACGTGTTGTCTCGTCACCGATTCTGTTTTCGAACTCTTGATAGTAGAGATACAGTGATAGTGATTTTGTGGAGTGATTAAACATTTTGTGTTCTTGGAACGGTAATTCGGTGAGTTTCCTTTGGCATACTTTAATGCGCATATCCTTTGTTTTAGTGAGCTGTCTCGATTTGGTAGTGGAAGGTCGCTTGTTTGGATCCAATAGTTGAGTTGAGGTAATTGCTGTCTGATGCTTTGTTCAGGGTACAATGAACTCGTTGGTGGACTTGGTCTAGCAAGACCTTTATCTTGTACGTTCCTCCCAAGGAAAATCAAATTGAGGGCATTTGGTACACTTTTTATCGCGTTATTAGATATAGGAGTTTAAAAGAGAGATTGAAGGATATATTAGATTGTTGTCAAAAACTAATTTAAGTTTGGAGATTTTTGTAGTTTCATTCGATTCGCTAGTGCAAGATTATTTTTCATTTTAATTAAGTACACAAGTGCTTAATTTATTATCGTCGTTTTTATGACGCATTTCATTAATATCTTGGTATTAATGATTTATGTTCGTGCCGAACGCACCTTATATTTTGATAGTGCAAAATTACTGCAATGTTGCTAAAGGGTGTTTTAAATATTTTTTACGTTACGTAACTGAGTGTTATTTATTTAATGAGTATAAATTATGCGAAGGCTGGCAGTTACAGTGGGACAGGAATGTTTTTGTGCGAAACAAAGATTCTTCAGCGTGGCAACGGTGGTTAAGAAACAGTTGACCTTCTAAGTAGAACTACGTAGTTTTTTAACGCTTTCTACTTGTGGGAGACTACGAAAGTTGTAATTTTTCTATACTAATATAAAGAGGAAAGATTTGATTTTTTGTTTGCATTGAATAGGCTCCGAAACTACTGAACCGATTTGAAAAACTCTTTCACTGTTGGGAAGCTACACTATCCCCGAGTAACATAGGCTATATTATATTTTCAAAAAAATTAGGGATCCTTAATAAAACTCCAATAATGTAACCCAAGGTGTAAAAAAATAAGAAAACCGAAGCAAAGCGAGGGCAGTTACTCGTATTTTATAAGTTTACGATTTCCTGTTAATTATGATGTTGTATGGACAGATGGGTCATCAATTCTCCATTCATTTAAATTGTAGGTAGGTAGGTATCTTGGCATTAAGCGTTTCACTTATTTCTAATTATAATAATATTTTATTATGTAGGTATTTGGGTTGTCTTGAAGAAATTGCTGCCTGACAATAAGACTGCGGATTGTTTCCTAATTTTACTTATTTCATTTTGTTGAATTAAATAAATAAATAAATAACGCTTCACACTCATAGCCCCACACTAGGATTCCCTGTGTCGTGGTTGCCATGGACAACACACTAGACAAGGACATTCACACCCAGACCGAGGGCGCCATAGGTAGGTGTCGATTAAAACGACGGTGTCGCGAACTGTATGGTTTCATTTCATCTCAAAAAATGCCCAACGCGCCTAAAGAAGTTTTCACTTCAAAGAACAATTTTATTATAGTTAAGCCGATGTAATTATAAAAAATGCATGGATTTTGAAACTAAAGATTGTTTCATGCGCATTTTTAAACTTTAAAAAAATGTTGACTTTCAAAGAGGTTGATGCGATGGTTGTGATAGTTTTGAAAAGTTGCCGTCTAGGATGTTATTACTTAACTAAACATTTTTATTCAGAAAAACTCGCTAGTAAACATAACATGATTAATTCACTTTGTTTTATAATGAAAATACTGCAGTAAACACAAACTGCAATGCGACCGTTCTAACGGCTAAATGCCAAGAGGTTGCTAGTATCGCTTTTCATTATACACTCACATGAGGTCATACATAGATAGTGAGTGATGTGACCAAGAACTTTATAATATCTGGACGCCAAGGTTTAAAGAGGTACCTGAAGACGGTTCATGTGTCATTGGATGAACAATATCGACTAATCATGCTTGATTGACGTTGACCTTATGACTAGTAGTCTCTCGTAGGGTGTTAAGGTCAGATAAGGCCAGATATTCATCCAATGTCACGTGATCCATCTTCAGATCTTCTTCGAAGCTTGCCATCCAGTTATGTATAAAGTTCTTGGTTGTGACAGATGTTCCTGCAAATTCAGAGCTAGGTTACCATACAATTGTAATGTCACTGAAGCCACACGATACTAAATTTTAAATCGGTTAAGAGCAGTAGATAACAGATTATTACCTACTGGGTCCTAGGAGACCCCACAGCCCTACTACTGTTTTTAGAAGTGTGTGAAAGTTTGTTAGTGATGTTGTTAGTTAAAAACTACGGAACGGATTTTCATTAAATTTAGCAGACAGGTTGACCAATATCTGGAATAAAATATAGCGTACTTATTTTCCCGGAAAACTCGGGCAAAGTGCTGCTAGTATATGCATATTTTATATGATAGTATATATCCCACACAATTCAAATATTATGCACTTAGCCATGAAATTGCTGTAACTAATGTCTTACCATTGATCAAAAATAAATAATTACTAATCCTTACTAAAAAGAGGCGGATCGCTAATCGTGACTGGTTATGGGTTTTTACATTAAATTTTTCGTGACTATTCTAAGTTTGTGAAAAAAGAAGACATAAATAATTGTTGTACGATACACAAGACATGACCTTTATCTTACGATCATAATCTTAATTAAAATATTTATACACTACACATGTTATAAACAAATAAAACTGACTTCTACTAGTACCACTAAAATATACCTAAAATACCTAATTGTACGTATACCGATAATATTTGAGGAGTTCGCTCAATTCCTCATGGACTTCATCATCAGAACTGACTTGTGATAAATATGGGACCGATCTCATCTAATATCCTTTTCAATAAAAAAAGATTTATCGAAATTAGTTGATAAATGACTGAGTTCTACAATAAAAATCCAAAAATACAAACAAATTTGAAACTATCTACTTTTTTGAAGTCGATAATAATAACTGACTCGTTTAGCATGATGTATCACTAAAGATATAATTATAGCAGAACACAAGTGAATCCAAATTACATTCAAATTTAAAATGATTTGTTACTTACTCAATAATTATATGAGTGTAATTTTTGTTTTTATTAATATTGTTTCATGAATCTATTTTTGTTAAATAATTATTTAAAATAATATCGTCGATGTCCTTGGGTGACGATATAGCCACTTACCATCGGGTGAAATGGCAGCTCGTTTGCCGGTTATTTCGATAAAAAGGTATGAAGTAAAATGACATCAACGCCTTCCAATGTTTTCATGTCTTCTACCGCCCCCTGAAGGTCTCAAACGCCCACTTTAAGTGAGACTGCCGCAACTATTGGTAATTTTTTTTAAATATCAAATTTCGTCTTTGAGGTCAGTGTTCCTTCTCAGTTCTTTCTCATAAAGTCTCCGTAATCATCCGGCATTCCAACCATACTAAAGTAACCATAATAAAGTAACCAACTTTCAATATAGCATTGTCAATTAAGTGTAGTGGTTTGAACCATTTGAACTGGTTGTCCAACTACAATCGAAAGACGCTAAACCATTTCACAGCTAGATTTGAGCTAAATTTGATTCATACTATGTCCAAAGTAACATCCTGATCATGGCACGTTCTGCTGATCAGGTTATGAGGAGCATTTTCTCCTGTTGTTCCTTGGGGTCTGTAGAACCCAGTTTGATCCGGACGGTTCCCATGCATGGTAGCAGAGTTTACTTGCCTATCACCATTCTAAAATCATCCTTTCTAAAATCTACCGTGAAATGTTTTCGGTATTCGGTGTTTTCGGAAAGGTATCGGTCAAAACGTTGGAGACTTCGGAGAGGCCCAAAGTCTTTGGCCTGTACTGTAACGTCTGTAACGCATCGGTGCCCGTCGGTGTTAGCGACGTCTGCTCGTTTTTCGGCTCTTTAAATAAAAACCTTCACCCAAACGAGCAATACGCCAATGTCTTGTTTATCGGAGAGCACAGTAAGTACCCAGATATTAGTATTAGGGCTTGTTTCACAATCTTCAAGTAAGTCCGAAGTAAGCTATTCGTTGGTTAAGTTGACATTTCGTGTATGTAAAATGACACTTTAACGTCACTTTAACCGGTGAATAGCTTATTCAGGACTCTACTTGAAGATTGTGAAACAAGCCCTTAGTACTTTAAAATATTACTGTTGTGTAAGCACCTCCTATATCTAAATGATAAAACATTTTTATTATTAGCAGTGCTATTGACCTGAGTTTCAATTTGGAAAGTATCAATGTGGAGCTCTAATCTAGCAATAAGTTGCCAAGAATTCTAGCCGAAGACAATGGTTTATCTAGCTAGTCTCAATTACTATCGTACGATGTTCATCACTTCACTGAATTTTATTGTGAACGCAAAGATGGAATGGGCGAGCTATTATGCCATCTACTTCAAATCAGTGAAAAAGCAATCTTCTTCTTCGTAGAATATGAATTATTTTCCCAGTTTCACCACGTCCATTGAGTCATTCGAATGTTTCGTTTGTTGTGTTGTGTTGTGTGTCAGTCTTAATTCTACCGTCGCGGGGATTGCACGTGTTGTCTCGTCACCGATTCTGTTTTCGAACTCTTGATAGTAGAGATACAGTGATAGTGATTTTGTGGAGTGATTAAACATTTTGTGTTCTTGGAACGGTAATTCGGTGAGTTTCCTTTGGCATACTTTAATGCGCATATCCTTTGTTTTAGTGAGCTGTCTCGATTTGGTAGTGGAAGGTCGCTTGTTTGGATCCAATAGTTGAGTTGAGGTAATTGCTGTCTGATGCTTTGTTCAGGGTACAATGAACTCGTTGGTGGACTTGGTCTAGCAAGACCTTTATCTTGTACGTTCCTCCCAAGGAAAATCAAATTGAGGGCATTTGGTACACTTTTTATCGCGTTATTAGATATAGGAGTTTAAAAGAGAGATTGAAGGATATATTAGATTGTTGTCAAAAACTAATTTAAGTTTGGAGATTTTTGTAGTTTCATTCGATTCGCTAGTGCAAGATTATTTTTCATTTTAATTAAGTACACAAGTGCTTAATTTATTATCGTCGTTTTTATGACGCATTTCATTAATATCTTGGTATTAATGATTTATGTTCGTGCCGAACGCACCTTATATTTTGATAGTGCAAAATTACTGCAATGTTGCTAAAGGGTGTTTTAAATATTTTTTACGTTACGTAACTGAGTGTTATTTATTTAATGAGTATAAATTATGCGAAGGCTGGCAGTTACAGTGGGACAGGAATGTTTTTGTGCGAAACAAAGATTCTTCAGCGTGGCAACGGTGGTTAAGAAACAGTTGACCTTCTAAGTAGAACTACGTAGTTTTTTAACGCTTTCTACTTGTGGGAGACTACGAAAGTTGTAATTTTTCTATACTAATATAAAGAGGAAAGATTTGATTTTTTGTTTGCATTGAATAGGCTCCGAAACTACTGAACCGATTTGAAAAACTCTTTCACTGTTGGGAAGCTACACTATCCCCGAGTAACATAGGCTATATTATATTTTCAAAAAAATTAGGGATCCTTAATAAAACTCCAATAATGTAACCCAAGGTGTAAAAAAATAAGAAAACCGAAGCAAAGCGAGGGCAGTTACTCGTATTTTATAAGTTTACGATTTCCTGTTAATTATGATGTTGTATGGACAGATGGGTCATCAATTCTCCATTCATTTAAATTGTAGGTAGGTAGGTATCTTGGCATTAAGCGTTTCACTTATTTCTAATTATAATAATATTTTATTATGTAGGTATTTGGGTTGTCTTGAAGAAATTGCTGCCTGACAATAAGACTGCGGATTGTTTCCTAATTTTACTTATTTCATTTTGTTGAATTAAATAAATAAATAAATAACGCTTCACACTCATAGCCCCACACTAGGATTCCCTGTGTCGTGGTTGCCATGGACAACACACTAGACAAGGACATTCACACCCAGACCGAGAACAGAAATTCAAACTCATCATTTAAATTTCCGCCTCGCTGGGAATCGAACCCAGGACCCTCGTGTGGCGATCTGGAACGTCTTTTAACATCAACAGCAACCAACTCTGGCCAGCAGCAACTGTCCATTCCAAAAAAAAGATAAATTAAATTTTCCGTAGCATTAACCTATTACAAGTTAATAACCGGTTAGTTGTGTCATTGGATTTTATTAATATAAGCCGAATAAATTATTCCTTTAGCTGTAAAATTTATTTTAAGCTACGGTGACTAAACCTTCAATTCTTTTATACTAAAAATATGACAATTATTAAACGGAAAAAAGACAATATAGGTATCTTAAAATACATTTTACAGCTTTTAAGGACAAAATTAGGCGGCTTATATTAAATAATAACGTTCCAATGACACGAATAAACGTATGTGAATGCTACATATTAACTGCTTTTTAGCTAGGTAGTAGGTACCTACTTAATTTATTTACAAACATTATAATCATAGGTAGCTGGTTTATTTGTAAATGTGGATGGTACGAGTAGTAAGTAACTTATGAGATCGATAAAAATACTGAAAAATCTTATTACGAGTAAACGAGTAAAAGTGGGTTTATGTTATTTTTTCTGTCTCTTGTTGGACCAAAATAAATATGTAATCAGTTTTTAACCCTGTTTAACAGGTCAAAGGTGAACAGGTTCAAAATTAATGTTGCCTGTTTTTTTGGTGAACTGAACATGTTTCCAAGAATCTGGTTATATTATGATATTAATTTGTTTATATATTATATACAGATATTATATATATATTCATTTGTTTTTGTTAATCTTCAATTATAATATTTATAAAGTTGAATAAATGCTATGAAAATTACAAAACTTATAAAATTACAAAGGCTTACGCCCCAACTCAGAGTCTCTAACGGTTACTTTAATCGCTCCTTAGTAAAGAATCATCCTACAAATTCTGTACTAAAGAGCGATCTAAGTAACCGTTAAAGACTCTTATAGCACCCACGATGGTTGAACCGTCTAATCGTACCTCAAGGGTACGACGTGTCCCCGCTCGCCTACTAGACTAATACAACGTTCGCAGCACTAGAGTGACAGCACATCCCTAACCCTACAGAGTAATCTGTGGAGTGTGACGTACGCCGCGCAAATACGAGTTGCGCGCGTTTTTCGTATTTATAAATTACAATAATTCCGGGACTCCTGCGCGACCCGAGCATAGTTCTTTTTTAATTCAATTGCTTTCTGTACTGAAATACACCAATACTTGCGAAAATAGTCTTTTAAAACATCCATCCTTGGTCCAAGACTATACTCTTCGCTTTTCCTGACAATTTCGTTATTACGGTTTTGATCAATTCGATGTGAAAGTGTTTATACCTAGTAACCAGCACCTTACTAAAGTACACAGATCGGTACCGTTTATTATTTTGAGCCTTTGGAGCAAACATAGGTAGTTGGTTAATGGTTAATTAAGCTAGAATAACCGGCTCTGCTGAAAACAGCAAGTAACAGATATAAAAAATTTGATTATATTATTTGCCTTGAAGTTTAATTGCCCTAAAAGTATTACTGACAATCACGTAATATTAAACATAGTTTACAGTTTTATATAAAAACCGGGCAAGTGCGTGTCAGGCCACGCGCAATGTAGGGTTCCGAAGTAGTAAGTTTATCGACTATTACTCATTAACTAATTATGCTAACATAGCCGTGATAGTTTTCCTTGTTAATTCATCATATAACCTATTTTTGAGAATTTTTTCACTTGTCCAAGTCAAACCAGCAGGGGGAGGGACACTTGACTCTAACCAAAATTAGCACTTTAAAGCCAAATATTTCGCAAACGGACTCAATCCAAAAATGGTCTTAGAAGACCCATAATATTTTTGAAAGACCTTTTCAAAAATACCCTACGGCCTACACTTAATACGTAATATTGTAAAACGTAAATATTGTCAATAAAAACAGTTTAATTTCAAACAATAATAAAATAATTAATTTCAAATGTAGGGAACATTTGACCAGACAGTGAGCTAAAATTCTGTCATCTGTTAATTCTATCAATAAATCACAATATTTTTAACGTAAATAACTGAAATGTAACGTTCAGAAATCGCCATTTATTTTATGAAGAGCCTTAATAATATTCGTGTCAAGATTAAATATACCGGTAATCCCGTTATTGGCCGCAGAACTTTCTACTGAAGGCAATCGAGTGAAAGCGGTGATTCTGCAACATTTATGTAAGATGCTTAATTTGAATAATAATAAAATAAAATAACATTTAGGTTTCTTTAAACTGGTGGTGAGTTGTTTAGTGGATGAGTGAGACGGCAACCGAACTTCGGAGCTCAGATTGACGTCCCAACTCAGTCACTAACGGTTATTTAAATCGCTCCTTAGTATAGAATTTGTATGGCGATTCTTTACTAAGGAGCGATTTAAGTAACCGTTAGTGGCTCTGAGTGGGGGCGTGTCCAGTTGTTATTGTTAGAAAACAAATGGTAAATAAATTAACGCTACACTTCCCTGTGTTGTGGTTGCCACGGACAACACACAAAGACTACCACATACATATACCTAGAGTCCTACACCCAGACCGAGAACTGAAATTCAAACTCATCATTCAAACCGCCTCACTGGTAATCGAACTCAGGTCCCTTGGCGTGGCGATCCGGCATGGTGACCATTGCGCCACACGCCGTCAAACAGTCATTAAGCTATGTCGGGTGGGAATCATAAGGAACAGAGCCACAATCTTATTGTATCAATATCAGGGGATTATATTAGAGGATGTTACCTTGGACTTAAGTTCACCCAGAAAGAGATGAATTACAGGAATCCGTTTTGATGAAAGTCACGACCCCTATACAATAAAATTGCCAACAGTACTAAACTTTGTCGAAAGAGTTGAATGCATCTTTCCTACTAATAAGTACTAATACTAATACTATACTGCACTAATAAATATTAAATGTTTCTTTCTTTCTGTCTAATAATATAAATGTGAATCGATAAAGTTTCGTTTAGCAAGCACATTGGTGATTTTGAATTTGGTGAATAAATTACGATGGAATGGTGGGTCCGTCATGGAAACGTACACACATTTTTTGAATTCGATAGTGCTTCAAAACGTAGAATCGTTTGACGTAAAAAAGTGATTTTGCCAAAAGTCACATAATACAAAAGATGTCTTAGGGCTTGTTTCACCACCTTCAAGTAGAGTCCTGAATAAGCTATTCGCTGGTTAAAGTGACGTTAAAGTGTCATTTTACATACACGAAATGTCAACTTACCCAACGAATAGCTTACTTCGGACTTACTTGAAGATTGTGAAACAAGCCCTTAAAGTCGCAACGACGATAATAATTATTATCCGGGAAAACACGGGAACGCTGTGGACAGAGCGTTAGAAAGTATAATGTATACCTAAGTTTAAAAATGTAATTATTAATGTCTGTTAAAACTTGATCACATCCTGTTGCTCGTGATTGCATTGTAAGTTTGTAACACTAGCAACTAATTATACTGTCACGAGAATTGCAATTTTTTTATAATTAATTGGTCGTTATCTAAGATATGTATGGAGTAAGATGACCACTTGGTTATTTAACAATATGAAAATGTATAACTGGTCGTAATAATTCATTTATTCAAACAATGTTGATGTGTTCAGTTCATGAGTTATAAGTTACGAGTAACCGCCCTCGCTTTGCTTCGGTTTTCTTATTTTTTTACACCTTGGGTTACATTATTGGAGTTTTATTAAGGATCCCTAATTTTTTTGAAAATATATATAGCCTATGTCACCCGGGAATAGTGTAGCTTCCCAACAGTGAAAGACAAAGATAACAATACAAACAATCGATCCTTTCTTTCTATTTTGATAGAAGTCAAACCAACACTATGCGTTCGGTAAATTAAGTAGCTCGGCAGCTACTTTATCGATTTTGACAAACGCACAGCGAAGGACTTCAATCAAGTATTGTTTACGACATGATTTTAATGCCACTATGCACTCGCAAGCACTGTGAGACCTCACAGTGTTGTTCTTGAATACGGGGGTTAGCTTACGTGAAGCCCCTTACGTGAGTCAGCTGCTAAACGGCTGCGGCCTGCGGGCTTGGGAGTCAGTTCTTGCTTGCTTTCTATTTTTTCTTGTTCTGAACACGTCGGTGATGCTTTGATGTCGCTTATGTCCATGGGCGCCGGTGGTCACATACTATCAGTGAGCTGTCAAGGGGCCATCACTAAGGTTTTTGTTCATTTTTAACAGACTTCAAAAAAAGGAGGAGGTTCTCAATTCGACTGTATTTTTTTTATGTTTGTTACCTCAGTACTTTTGACTGGATGAACCGATTTTGATGATTCTTTTTCACTTAAATTTTATTGAGGACTGACAATGGCCTCCATGAGAAAACCATATAAGTCTTAAATTTGTATTATGTATGTGCGCGACAAATGGGCGAATCACTCAATATCACGCCAATCGATTTCGATGATTCTTTTCTTAATTGAAAGCAGGTGCTTGTCATGTAGTCCCACATAAATTTGAACGAGAGTTGACTAGAAGTTTTTGAGTAACTTTGAAGTCGGTTATTTTTTGTTAGTAAAATTTAGATTATTAACCCCCCCCCCCACACCCATGTAAGATCGCATAAGATTTCTCAGACTCCCCCTCCCCCTTACGGAAAATTTTGTGATTTCAGAAAAGGATCAATTGCTCTGCAAGTTCTGCGACACATAATATTACTCTTACTTAATTAATTAATGGCCCCCAATTAAGGAATAAGGAAAAACTATTTCTTAACCCTCGCCCCCCTTTGAGGCAGCAATTTTATAAAGCAGCAATAAGTTTTTATTGCAGGCTAATATTAATAAAATAAATTATTACAAAATTAGTAACACGTATGATTTTTATTAGATTGGATTTTATTTGATGTTTTTATGATTTCTATCGCCCCCTGAGGTCTTTGCGTTCAGTTCAGAAGCGGGCGTTATCGGTTCGATTCCCGGCTGGGGTATTTATTTATAATTATTTGTATCTACTCTGGTCATGGGTGTTATAGTGATGTAATCCATAATGGAAATCCTAGTGCTGGGGTATGAGTGTGTAAGCGTTTATTATTATTTTTGTTAAATACATATTGTTTGTCTCCTCGTAAGGGTAAATTCTATACTCATGCGGGCCTTAACCAGGCATGACAGCTGATGTGGCATTGTCGGTGGATAAAAATTTTCTATTCTGCATGTATTAAGTATAACTGCTTTCTGTAGTACCATGTATGTGAGCGAATCAATGTCTAACGCCCCAACTCAGAGTCATTAATGGTTACTTAAATCGCTCCTTAGTACAGAATTTGTATGGTGATTCTTTACTAAGGAGCGATTAAAGTAACCGTTAGTGGCTCTGAGTTGGGGCGTAAGAGTTTTAAACTTGTATGTACTGTATAAGGTATGACTCCAGTAGATGATATTAAAATGATAGGCACGGTTTTTAGTCTTTACTTTCCACTGTGTTTTCAGTTCTAAGGCCAGGTCGGTACTTGGTTAGTTTTTCGGTGTGTATTGATTATTATTATATATCTCTTAAGTTTCAGGGGTCCTAGATGTAAATGGACCTGGTAGCCGGTACTTAGGTAGGCTTGCATGGGGACTTAGGGACACAGGTCCAACACGGAGAAGCCCCTTTGAGGAACATTAATAAACTGTGAGTGTGTGCGTGCGTGCGTGCGTGCGTGCATGCGTGCGTGCGTGCGTGCGTTGTGCGTGCGTGCGTGCGTGCGTGCGTGCGTGCGTGCGTGCGTGCGTGCGTGCGTGCGTGCGTGCGTGTGTGTGTGTGTGTGTGTGTGTTGTTATTATAGTTATTATTTACTTCAATAGACTGTCGTAAACGTAACTCTTAATTAGCTATTAACTTTTTATTATGTAAGCACGATCTGTACATTTATATTTTTGACGTCACATTTTTATGTAACAGCCAACAAACCTGTGGCCTGCGGCAGATATTAGAATTTTAAATTGATTCATAGTCATTTATTTTATGTTAATATTGGCTGTGGTTATGATTCTATCGTTTCATAAAAATGCCATATTAAAGAGGCCAAGACATTGCAAAAAAAAACCTTAGATAATAAATCAAATTCAGCGTAACCGGAATAATTAAATGATCTAATATACAGACTAAAAATAATTAGACTGGATTTTTAAATTAACATAATAATCATATTAAAGATATTATGAAACCGTTAGTTTTTAGTTAGAATTAAACTACTGTCATATCATAACACGTACTCGCTAAAAAGATGATAACTGTACTTTTATATACTGTTCAAATGAACTTATGAACATAACTGGTTTCTGAATGGAATAGTGAAAGGAGCGTGGCCGCCGTTAGCACATCTAATAGTTTAGTAACAGAAGATCGGCGTTGATAGAATTAGAGCCTCGGTTTGGTTTTATTTGATCGACGCCGTATTGCGGTTTTGCGAAATTATTAATAATTAGGGTTCCGTTCGCTGAATTCACGGGTTTAGGAGCGAGTTCTGTGTGAGACGGTTAATGTTTAAGGTGTTACTGGGATTTAATACGCTTAATAAACTTATGGAGGCCATACACGATCAAGTGTACTCGTACTTGATCAAGCGTCAAGCGGACTTGACGCGGCATCCAGTATACTTGATCGTGTATGGCCACGGTATATCTATCTGCCATATATCTATCTCATTCACACTGGATGGCGCGTCAAGTCAAACTGCAGACTTGATCAAGTACACTTGACCGTGTAAGTCCTCCCTTACTCCTCCCTTACTCAGTTAAAACCATTTTGTAATTTAAAGAAAATACTTTTTGAAATTATCAGTTTTTCGTCGGTTTTTCTTTTTGTGGGTGTAAGATATTATAATCGACTAGCTTCCGCCCGCAGCTTCGCCCGCGTGGATTTCGGTCAATGTACATAAAACCATTATGAATTAAACATGTAAACCTTCCTCAAGAATCACACTATCTATTCCTGTAAACCGTATAAAAATCCGTTCGGTAGTTTTTGAGTATATCGCGTTCATACAGACAGACGCTGCCAGGGGACTTCATTTCATAATATTATAATCGATGATTTCTTAGTATCAGTTTTGTTGTAGAAGCTGAATATTGAGCAAACAATCCGTGCTTCGGAGACCACATGAAGCCGTCGGTCCTACCTCTTTATCTTTAGACGAGTAACCGCCCTCGCTTTGCTTCGGTTTTCTTATTTTTTACACCTTGGGTTACATTATTGGAGTTTTATGAAGGATCCCTAATTTTTTTGAAAATATAATATAGCCTATGTTACCCGGGGATAGTGTAGTTTCCCAACAGTGATAAAATTTTTCAAATCGGTTCAGTAGTTTCGGACTACTCGTGAAGCCATGTGAAGCATAAAACTTACTATATTCGAATTGGCCACTAACTCGACGTCATAAACACGACAAAATTATACAATACATTTTTAAATAGAAAAAAAAAACTGGTAGTTTTTTTTTCGCCAAATATAAGCTAAACGCCCATCTCGTCCATTCGTTTAGGAACTATGACAGAGAAACAGATACACAGACACGTCAAACTTATAACACGCCCTTTTTTGCGTCGTGAGTTAAAAATTGTATGAATTGCACCTTAAAATGTTCATGGATATACTACGGAACCACGGTTACTTGCTGTTGCTCGGCCTTTGCCAATTTTATTTTCAAATAACATTTTTCATTACGAAAAGTTGTTGATTAAAAATATTGATACTAGTAAGTTTTTTTGGATGTTGTAATGACGTGCAATGCAATGTATAGATAATAATATTTGTACATAGTAAATATCGTTACATACCAGCAGATACAGTCATTGTGTAAACCGCATAATGACTTGTGTCGTTCGTAACTCATCGATCGAGTTGAGTAACGTAGCAAATGAATGACCATCAGGTTATCAGGATTGGACTCAATCATAGTAGCATAGCGTGGGCTCCCGCCGCCCGGGGCCGACCGAATATTGCCCCCCCCCCACCCAATGAACTTTGCCGGCCCCATATTATTTAAAATATTTTTTTATTAATTAAAAATGCACTTTTATTGTTTTTTCATAACACAATTTACATTAAAAAAATATAAAAAAATAATTTTAATACATTTTTTTTTTATTTAAAAATCGAGTGGCTTGCCGCTCTCTTCATGTGCTGCCCGGGGCCAGGGCTCCAACGCCCCCCCGTCCCCCCCCCCCCACGCTACGCTACTGGACTCAACCATTAAGTTGTAGTCGGTAGGATGGATGAGCGCTAGTGGCTAAATTTCTTGAGCGCTTTCGTAATTTACAGGTTACTTTAAGGTACATAGCCATAGGCTCTTAACCAGGAGCAGGATTGAACCAAACTCCTCTGGAAATCCGGAAGTAACGGAGGCTATATAGCCTACATACCTACCAATGTAGTAACTACTAGAGTAAAAAACTTCTTACCCACCCTTACAAATAACATCCCTTTTCCTCCATCAAACGCTGCCATGTCCGACTATTCATCCTTTTGTAATAATGCGCCGGTACCGACGCGGTTTGCTTCGTCATTCGTTATGCCTACCTCAAATTGCCTGTGTCCGCGTTCCCGTCCGCCGACGACGTGGGAGTCTTCAAGAAAAGAAAGAAAAAGGCTTTTACTAAGTTAGTGTGCTCACGCCTCACCATCTTCTTCATTTCCTTTTCTCAAGTGGAAAAGAAAAAAAGACACTAGAAAAAAATGCGACTTTATTCTCATGATTAACACAATGTTTTAATGGAATGTTGCTAAATGACAATTAACAATCAAATCATCAATTATCTCATGGTTGTAATAACATTGACGACACAACCGTTTCATTGTAATGTAATTGTTGTAATAAAAATTTCACAACTATACGGTTGGAAACATTTTTTTTTTTTTTAAAAGTAGCAGTCATTTACTATGTCATTACGTCATATTGGTGCGTGTGTGTTGTGTGATAACATTAGTATTTATTTATTTATTTATTTATTTATTTATTTATTTATTATTTATTTATGTCCCGTATCATTAATTAAATACATATCATTAATTAAAGTCCCGTCAAAATCGGTCCAGCCATTTCAGAGATCAGCTGGAACAAACAGACAGACAGACAAAAATTGTAAAAAATGTTGTTTTGGTAAATGCACTTAATAAAAAGCGGTTATTTAAATATTACAAACAGACACTCCAATTTTATTTATTCGTATAGATTAGAACAGATTAAAAATGAAACGATAAAATTCATGGTTTCCGAAGCTAATTCAGTAAATGATCACAATGACCGTTTTGTTACCGATTCAGATCACGTGTAGCACGTGAATAATAAAATGTCCATTAAGACATGTAATAAAGTATCACATGAACACGAAATAACGAGTGAAAGGGAAAAAGAGAAAAAATATTATTTCTGACACAGTTTCGTGCGATTTCTCCGGCCATCGCCGAAACTTATTGTGACATTCGTACAGTGCATGATTCTTTGATATCAGATTGACATGGGATTAGGATAACCTCAATCAGTATAGCCTTAGGCGTAGTGTTGCGTTGTTAAACACAATATGGTTTGAATATATTGATTACTTCAATGCTTCTTCATCCATTCTGCTAGTGGAGTAACTTTTTTGGCCGTTGTGGACGCCATATTCAGGTTAAACTTTTTTAAATTATTGTTTTATTTAATACTCTGACATTGTAAATCTGAAATTATAAACCTTTTTATGCAGACCGTACTTATGACCCAAAATAGTTCATTATCATTAATATTATAAAATTAAAATATCTTACATATAAAATTCTCGTGTCACGGTGTTAGAAGTTGAACTCCTCCGAAACGGCTCGACCGATTTTCGTGAATCTTTGCGTGCATATCGGCTAGGGTTGAGAATCGGACAACATCTATTTTTCATCCCCCTAAATGTTAAGGGTGGTCCGGTCCACCCCTAAATTTTTTTTTGACAATTTTTTTTGTTTTTATTTTTTTATGATACAGCATACAAAAATAATAATAAAAAAAACTTGACAAAACGAAGTCTGTCGGGGCAGCTAGTTAGTATAGATAATTTGATGTGACATGACATTTGACAACAACAACATAAATGTTGAATAACTGCATGTTTTTTGGTTTCCGTATAATACAGGGTGTCCCAGCGTCAAGTGACCGCCCGGCGTCTATTGATTATTTGGACAAAACTATAAACAAAATTCCAATAAAGTACAGGTCTAATCGGTTTAGTTTTTTTTTATTAGCTTTTTAATTTTTTTGGAAAAAAACCTGACTTGCTGCACTATTTTCGACATATTTTTTTTGTTTTTACATTTATTTTCATTCTGTTTTTTTTATTTACCAGTTGTTATCATAGTTTATCTATTCGAGGTATAAAATCTACCCAAAATTAAATGGAATATATTTTTTAAAGACATTAACTGATTTTTTTTGAAAAAAAATTAACCTTTTTTATTTAATTTCGCTAAAAAGTTGGAAAAATGCCCCATGAATATTATTATTTTATCAATTATTATTAAATAACATGATATTACCTACAAAATCTCAATACCATGTTTATAGTTATCTAAATCATTTACCGAACTACAAACTCTTCAAATATGCACCCTATTTTCGATAATACGAAGAGTAGACTTTTAAAACCAGTCTAGTGGAACATTTAAGTGTCTTACTATCAAAAATACCTTTTGCCTGTTGATAGAATAATTTTAAATGTAAGGAAACGATAAAAACAAGTGCAAATTTAAATCATTTATTTAAAAAAAACAGTAATTAATTCATAACATTTTCGAAATTATCGCCATTGGCGTTAATATAGGCTAAGGCTCTAAATGACATCCTTTGACTCGTTATTTGCACTTCAAAAGCTTCGCTCCTATTTCTGTAGCAGCAGCATCAATCCTCTGTTTCAATTGAGACCTTGGAGGACCATGCTACTGGACCACCTCTCTCTCGGTCTCCTGATTTATGGCCTCTTGATTATTATTTTTGGGGGTACATGAAACAAAAAGTGTATGCTGTGCCAATAGCTACGAGAGAACAATTGAAACAGAGGACTGATGCTGTTGCTACAGAAATAGGAGCAAAACCTTTCGGAAGTGCAAAGAACGACTGAAAGGAAGTCATTTAGAGCCTTAGCCTGTATTAATGCCAATGGGTGTCATTTCGAAAATTTTATGAATTAATTACTGTTTTTTTTAATAGATGATTTAATTTTGCACTTGTTTTTATTATCTCCTTTCATTTAAAATTATTCTATCAACAGGCAAAAGGTATTTTTGATAGTAAGACACTTAAATGTTCCACTAGCCTGGTTTTAAAGGTCTACTCTTCGTATTATCTAAAATAGGGTGCATATTTCAAGAGTTTGTAGTTCGGTAAATGATTTAGATAACTATAAACATGTTATTGAGATTTTGTAGGTAATATCATGTAATTTAATAATAATTGATAAAATAATAATATTCATGGAGCATTTTTCCAACGTTTTAGCGAAATTAAATAAAAAAGGGTAATTTTTTTCAAAAAAATTTCACTTAATGTCTTTAAAAAATATATTCCATTTAATTTTGGGGAGATTTTATACCTCGAATAGATAAACTATGATAACAACTGGTAAATAAAAAAAACAGAATGAAAATAAATGTAAAAACAAAAAAAATATGTCGAAAATAGTGCAGCAAGTCAGGTTTTTTTCCAAAAAAATTAAAAAGCTAATAAAAAAGAAACTAAACCGATTAGATCTATACTTTATTGGAATTTTGTTTATAGTTTTGTCCAAATAATCAATAGACGCCGGGCGGTCACTTGGCGCTGGGACACCCTGTATATACTATGACATTTGCATATTTATTTGTCCTTGTCAAAGGCGTTGTGCAGGATCTCTTCAAAATAAAAATTTAATACTAATGTAAGCTTAGGTAACTCCACTTAGTGTTTTATTTTATTCGTTTCATTAATATGTAAATTTCAAGAATCTCGTTTAAACATAATACAAATAATGCCTCTACAAATCAAGTGGTAGATCCCTGGTTGCTGCGGGAAGTCCAGGGTTCGATTCCCAGCACAAATAAACATATCCGTATGAAAAAAAAATGATGTTAAAGTAAAGGGCATTGGTTGCGTTTTCAGACAGAAAATTAAAATGTTTGAAAACTGAGCATCTAATGATTTATAGAAGAACCATAGTGATTTTCAGACCAACAAGTAAAATGTATCAAAATTGCCATGTCTATACATAATTATTATAAAATAAAGTCCCCCGGCCTCGTCTGACATGTGAACGTGATAAACTCAAAAACTCGGTAGTACGGTTTTTGTACGGTTTTTAACCGACTTCAAAAAAAGGAGGAGTTTCTCAATTCGAATGTATTTTTTTTATGTTTGTTATCTCAGAACTTTCGACTGGGCGAACCGATTTTGTTGATTGTTTTTTTAAACGAAAGCTGGTGCTTGTCATGTGGTCTCACTTAAATTTCATTGAAATCTGACAAGTAGTTTTTGAGTAATTTTGAAGTCGATCATTTTTTGTTAGTAAAATTTAGATTATCACAAATAGATAGTGTGATTCCTGAGGAAGGTTTAGGCTTATAATTCATTATGGTTTTATGTAAATTGACAGAAATCTACGCAGGCGAAGCTGCGGGCGGAAGCTAGTATACCTATAATATTTGAAGAGCTTCCTCAATTCCTCATGGATCATCAGAACTGAATTTTGAGATACCAATATTTAAAAAATATTAAATAAATTTTTTAAATCGGTTGACTTTTATGGCAATAAATAGATTTTATTATTATTATTATTATTATTATTGATTAATGACTGAGGTAAGAAACAAGGTTAAAAAATACAACTGAATTGTGAACTTCCTTTTTTTGAAGTCGATTAAAAATTAGCATTTTGCAACACGTACGAGATAATCGTTCCTAAATAATAGTTCAAAGTAATTAATTGAACCGCCATAAATAAAATATATTTTTAACTTTGACATTTAAAATATGACAAGTTTGCTTTTGTTGTAACTTTAATTTAACTTCCTAAAAATATTTGCACTAAACTTGATGTCGTAGATTAAACTTTAATTTATATAAAATTTAATCTCCAAAATAAGTTATGCAAGGCACGGAAAACCTATGTCCATAGTCACTTACCATCAGGTGGATCGTCAGCTCGTTTGCCGGCTATTTCCATAAAAAAACTTAACAATGAATGGACGTAATTTGAAACTTTTGTTTGAAGTAATTTGCTTGACTCCAAATGATGGTTATGCTTCTGTAACTAGTAATTTAGTTAGTTTAGTAGACTACTGGTATTAATTAATGTGGATGGCAACAAGCTTTTTGTGCGTAACTGTTTTAATTGTACTGTAATTATGTTGTAGAATATATTAATTTTATGATGAGTAAACTCAACAGAAAACTGGTTAAGAAACGAATTAGACGTTTATTGGATATGGTCAATTTAAGTTAATTTTCTATGAAAATCTTTTTCTTTTTTTATACTAATCATAACCAATTTCAACCATAATTAATACGAATGAATTTAATACTAATTCACTGCCTATTCCATACAGGAACCCCTTCCAGTAGAACAATTGGTTTTCTTTGAACAAATAGACATAAAGGCGAATTTATGAATGTTATTTTTCTCTATTCCGCTTTTTTAAACCCTAAAAGCCTTATCAGATGATTTTATTGTTTGAGGACAACAGCAAAACTTGACTTATTTTTGCTATATATGAACAATTTGTAGCGCAATCTTCGACGGCACGCAGATTTTTAATATATTTTAATTTATACTATTATATAATAATATCTTCTTTATACTTAGTTGATTTCGAGTCGATAAGTATGCGATAGCTCTTAATATTCGACTAGGTATCTACTTATTCCATCCTCTTCATAAAAAATCCGAAATTTAAATTAACTTCATTTATCAATAAAAAAACTAATTTTTGGTCCTTCGAGCCGACACACAAATTTTATTAATAAGTACTCAAATTTTGTTCAAAATATCGAAAATTGATTACCAAGCCATAATTTACATGTATTGAATTAACACCTTTAATCGAGTATCGTTTATTGAAGAATATCCTGTTTTCCTCCACCGTGATTCGTGACAACCTGGCAACCTTGGAGGTTCGTCCGATGGTACGAATTTAATTAAAAAATGGCCGCTTGTCCCGTACATACTGATTACCTACCGTTTATGGAACGAATCGGCAAAAAATTCACTGTCGGCACGCTCCATGGAACAAATCAGGATTACTCGACCACGCTTGAAATAACTCTGTAAGGCTATGGAGAAAGTAACTTATTACTCTCATGAGTGACAGCTACTGAGCCAGACTTTTTCCATCTTAAATGTCCCGCGTGAGGTAGGTACTAAGTTCGAAATTTTAATATTTTAAACGTAAGATCTGTAACCCATAATTCATATTTGCTTTTTAATTTGTTTGTCAGTCAACGTCCCTATTATAGTAGTCACGTTCGCACTTACGTCTTAGGTCTAAGTGCGAGTGAGCGCGCAATATATCAAAGAGTGCAGCGAGATACTGAGCCTACCATAATGTTTTTTACTACTTACATGTTAGTGACCTTAAAACTAAAATTATATAACTTCTTTAATATTCTCAAAGTAGTTTCAATAGGGGAAACTCGACTGACCGACTGGTCGTCTTTCTAGTTTATGTCGAACACAGCGATGTAGATGCATTATTACTACAGAAATCGTGATCAGTAAGGAGTGATTTTCCTGTCTTCTCTGTAAGTATTTCCAGCGGAAAATATCTTAGTTTCCTGCGGCATTTCCAACGCCATTCTTTACGTGTTCAATTTCCTTCTGCACACAATGTTTCTTAAGTTTATTTTTATACTGTTGCATTGTATGCTCTATGAGCTCTTAGATGATATCTTCTTAAATCACTATGATCTTTATTTCTTGTAGCATTGTTCCTTTCATTCTACGACAACATATCAGGTCTCGAATTAGAGACCCAAACCCTCTTTATATTCCGAAAAAAAGACGCTCATCTGCACAATCATACACTAGAATTCCCTGTGTCACTGTTGACATGGACCTACATTTATCTGTCAAATAAACGTCTGCTCCCGGGCAGAAATTGAAGAGGCCCTTCGCTTCACAAGGACTACCGAGTCCTAGGTAGAAAGAGAATCTTAGCTCTTAGAAGTCCAGAAGTTGGAAGACTGTTCTATAAAGATTAGCCTCCAAGGTTTACAAGATTACCGGCCATACCTGTGTTGCGCTATGTTGCACAACAGTTGCCATCGCCTAGCTACAAGGTATGTGAAATGGAATGTAGTGTGGAATTGGAACTGATCAACCGGTAGACTATCATCTAACTAGCATTAAAGGCTGGTTCCTCAACCTATCTGGTCATAATCGCTGGTTGAAGAACCTCATTTATTTTGTGAAAACTTCCTTATCCTTGGTAGACAGCTTCCTAGAGTAGTCTTAACACTTAGATCGTATCGGGTCTTTACGATTTTTATAATTGCAATGTTAATCTCGCATCACACATGATTACACGTAACACGTAATACGTGACACGTAATAGGAACATGCAGTAGGATTGTCAATATGAGATAGCCAACGTGGAATCCCTTGCACACTGCACACCAGAGCCGTCATTGACGCGTTGCTCGCCAAGAAGACGCTGTGTCCTCCACCAATATTTTCAACCCCTTAAAGTTTAGACTCTAAACTTCAGATGTTAACTGACCACCAAAGCTAGAATGGTATTTACCATAAAAACCGATTCTCGTGATTTGAGGAACAATTAATTATCTTGGCCTAATTACGAGTATGTTCAATTTTTAGAATGTTTTTTAGAATGGTTTCCATAAATTCTATGAAAAATATGATCGTTGTAACATCACGGGTGTCTTACTGTGCTTATTGCATTTTACATATTGCATAGAACAAGAGAAATAAAGTAATCTACAATTTACATTACTAACAATATAAAATTCGTAAGGCTTCTACAAAAAAGGAAAAAAACTCCGAGGTTATATTGATTATTAGAACTCTTTTTCACATACCGCTCCAATTTGTGGTTGACTTGTTATTTATGTTTTTAACCACAACCACAAATTGCTGTCAAATTGTGTTATAACAAAACAATATTTCAAAATTACTGTGATGAAGCAATTTTCCAAACGCCCTTGTTGTCCTAGAGATTGCAAACTCAAGCAGTGGTCGCAAATTGTAGATCTCACAGGACTCTAATAATGTTAGACAATACAACAGAACACACCCACCCAAGCTAAGAACAAATTCAAACCCATAATTCAAATTTCCGCTTCGCTGGGAATCGAAACCTAGACCCATGGCACGGCGATTCGGCATGGTAACCATTGCGCCACAGGTCTTCGAATTTCGTCGTCGCAACGACGATTTGCAGTTTTATATGTCAACATTATAAAAAACCAGTTATGCATGTAAGATCAGATCACTAATACTGGATCGACATGTTCTATCAGAATGTTTGATGTCTAAAACCAAGCTTTTAGTGTGGCGCAATGAACTAATATATTAGAAAATAACCTCATAGTTGCAGAACTTAGAAAAATTTAGGTGTACTCTTCTAACTCATCTTTTGCGCAGAAGCCAATGTTCAAACCACAAGGCTATCACTGTCTATTTTCATATTTAAATACAGCATAATTTGAGTTGATACAGCCGTATATCGTTACCTCAATAACACATAATCTGGTCGGTTTTCCTCGGTGGGTCAAGGTTGATTTTTATTTCTCTCAGTTACTTAACAGAGTCATGTTTTATTCAACTCGATAGCTACAAATTCCTTTTTAAACGTATGGATAACTTAATTTATTCGATAATGTTCTAGACGTAATAATAATATGCTACGAACGGCCCATTTTATGTTATAATTTATTCGGTAGTTAATTGGGCGTTATTCAAGGCAATCTTCGGTCCATCTCTTTTTTCATTTCAATTCAAACGAGAAATACCAGATTTCATTACATGATTATGGGAGATTGTTGGTTGTAAATATTTCTCCTTTCTCCTATTTTTATTTACTCAGCAGTCAGGAAAGTAATAATGAGAATTAATCGAACTAGTTCTACAAAAGTATGATTTAACACCCATTTCTTCGTGGATCATGCATATTTTAAAATGCCCAAGAGCAATGTGAATTATCGTGATTACCTGTATAATGTGATTAACATGTTCTACGGCAAAGGAAAGTCACATGAAGGAACATGTCTTTTCTCACAGCTGAAGAAGCCTACCTAACATATTATGAGTTAATTCTTCTACGTTGAAAAGCTATTTGGGATAGAATTTGGTGATCACTGTTAATTTCCCAAAGGTCACTGAACCAGGTTTATGTGAAGTTTGCCTTAGGTCAAGGTAATTAACCTAGACAATAATGAAGTTCTATGCTTTGTACAATGCACGTGAGAATTTCGTTGTCGCAGGTAAGCTACAATCCTAACCATTGTTTAGAATGCAGTCGTTCAAGTTTTGTTACGGTCACCCAATTTTCTTGACATCGCGATCGGTTTCCTCGGTGTGTTCAACCAAAGGCAAAGGTGATTGCTTCGGAAGTTTACAATTGTTGGGCAGCGATTTTTACGATCCTTTTTTGCCAGAACATGCAAGTGGTAGAATAACTGTATAAAATATTCCTGGAACGCTTCAATATATAATTCTACAAATGTAAAAAAGTAACAGTAACTTCTTTGTATTGGCATCTCTTCGGGCGTTGCCCGTAGCTATTTATGATGGAAGGAATGATAGGAAAAGTACGACCGTCAATGTCCTAATTATAAATCATGGTTACTACGTCATGAGTTCAAATGAAGTCTATTTATTAGTACTGTTTACCGATCCGTATCTGTAGCGAGTTGCGTAATAACTACATCGATTTCACCTTGAATGTCGTCCATTAAGAATTTAGATCTTACTGTTACAGGATTACGGTTTCCGCTTTACGAACGAATTTATTGTGATTTGGCTAGAAATTAATCTTACTACGAGTATACTCCAAAGCGGATTGGAAAGGATTTGTTCACAATCCAAACTTTATGCTATTTGCTTTGTCGTTTATTTGCGGCTTTCATACAGCGTAGGACTGGAATATTTTGCATCTTCGATTATCTATACTAATATATAAAGAGGAAAGATTTGATTTTTTGTTTGCATTGAATAGGCTCCGAAACTACTGAACCGATTTGAAAAATTCTTTCACTGTTGGGAAGCTACACTATCCTCGGGTAACATAGGCTATTTTCCAAAAAAATTAAGGATCTTTAATAAAACTCCAATAATGTAACCCAAGGTGTAAAAAATAAGAAAACCGAAGCAAAGCGAGGGCGGTTACTCGTTATACATAAGAGTCTTGAAGCGAAACGGGATAGGTTTTTACTAAGTTAGTGCGCTTCAAATTTCAATATTGCTCAATGATGTCTAATGCCGAGAGGCCCTGGAAGGACGATAATGTACTTAGAAAAGGAAGATAAGAATATTAGAAGGTTGCGTGTTCACATCATGGAGCGGCTGAGCTCCGACTAGCAGCTGGCTTAGATTGAAACTTCTACGTGACACATAATATGAGTGATGAGTTAAACTTCAATACGCGTTTCAGGTTTAAACAGTAGTGCAATGTTACCACATCTTGATGGATGGAAGCGCTCAAGATGCTCATATTTTCCCAGATGCGACCATCCAAATGTACTAGGATTCCTTGTGTCGCGGGTGCTGTGGACCCAGACCGAAAAGAGAAATTCAAACTCATCATTCAAATATCCGCTTCACTGGTAATCAAACGCAGGACCCTTGGCACGGTGACCCGGCATGGTAACCAACTCGATCGTACAATGGACACAAGTCGTGAGGATATTAGCGCCAAACTGACGCGTTGTCGGTGTTCTCATAAGTGTCGTAATCATAACAAAATAATGTTATTATAATCTACGTACAATATGACCTTACGACCCCTGACATACTTTACCGAGCTGTTGATATAAACGTTTGGACTGATACATTATACATAGATAAATGCCATAAGTAGGTATCAAATTTTGTTGTAATGTTCTCTGTTACGATATTTCTGGTATTGTCGGTAATTATATTAATCGTTGTTTATTTGACTGAAAAATTGATACCAGTTTAAATTTAACAGGGTTGTTATTGTTAATAGAAGATAACAAAAATGTTTTATGAATATCTTTAGAAATCTGAACCAATTTGTATTTGAAATTGATTTGTAGGGAGCATAGAAACAAGTAAGGGAGCCCAACCATGCTCGAGTCCAAGCCAAAGTTTACCATTAGTTACAGCCAGGTCGTACAAGTACATAAATAATGACCAACCGTTCCGTTCACGTGAGGTATAGTTATTTACATGGGATATGAATTTGAGTGTTTTTGTGCCGGTTAGTATTCGTGTTAGCGTTTTTTGCCGCGTTGCGGAAAAATTGCAATGCACGCCAAAACTGTACTACTCGACAGTTATAAGGTCAGTGTAAATGTCTAAAATCTAATCCAAAAGTGATGGTAAGACTAAAAACTGCTTTGACGTGACATGGTTGTCTCGCTTACCAAATAGTGTGTCGAAAGCGCAATTAGTTTTAAGAGTAACAAGAATCACCTTGTGTAGTGAAATACAGTTAACTACCTGCAATTTGATCTGTGTTAACTCCTCGATTCGTCGACTCGTTTGTACTCCCTGATGCGTGTTTTAGAAAGGAAGTTTCATCAACTATTTACTAATGTCCTTCAAAACAATCTTACACCATGTAGTAGGCCGTGTTGCTTAATGGTCATAGGTTAATTGACCTTTATTTTGTTAATCATATTACAATAAACTTGACAAGTACGAGTTAAACTCGCTTGGAGAGGGTTCCGTACGTTGATTATGCATTTATAGTTATTTTTCTGCTTTATTTATTTTTGCCCTTTTTTTTAAGACCTTAATACATCTTATAGGTTTTCCAGTAATATATCACTGAAGAACTATTTTTTGTATTTTTCTCAAAGTTCTGCCTCAGTAGTTACGGATATAAGAGGGGGAATGGTCAATTTTCGTCTTAAATTTTTCGTTCTTTCTTGAATAATGTAATTAAATAAAATAATTTTAAAAGTATCAACTTTAGAACTATGACAAAAATATATTTGAAACCCTTAAAATAAGTCCTTTTATTTGACATGCCACACGATGATAACTTCCTTCGTTTTTTGAAGACAAAAACCCCGTTAAAAATGACCGATAATTTTATATTTTATACAACGCCTGACAAAAATAAATCAATACTGATACCACTGGTACGGTACGGTGTAGCGTCTTCCTCAACGCGAATCGAGTGCGGGTTACTGATCTTCCGAGACATTAAGGTCTGTATTAATAAACCGTATCTTAAGATCCCTGCGATCTCAAGATACGGTTTCACATGCTGAAATATATCAAATTGTTTGTAAATATGATATTTATAAGATCTTAATCATGGAGGGTAAAGAAGAACTTATTATATGGGGGAAAGTTGAAAAAGTGTCCAGCATTATGCAGTAATTGACAGTTGACAGATTGAAGTTGGACAGTGACAGGATACCAAATTTCAACTGTTTACGTAGACCAAAACTCTGTTGCAACCGTGGCGCCATCAATTTAAGCATTTTAACGGACACTTTTGCACAACAGTCATTTCTCCAGATAAATCGCGCTCTTGAGCCGAGGTTCATTTATTACCTGGCCTATGACGAATAAGAAAAACGATGTCCAAGGTTATATAATGAACACATGATAGAAATCTGAGTTGCAAAATCAACTCTCCGGCACGTGCATTAACAACTTGTAATTAGACTAATTTTGTTATTACGCTAATTAAATCACATCTTGATTAAAAATGTTGAGACAAAACTTGTTAAAGTAATACTAATAACTCATTAGTCTCATTACGTTTATTTTTGTTCTTCTTTATTTTACATCATTTATGATGTTTAATAAAAACTTATTAAGATAAATTTCGGAGGTGTAGTTTAGATCTGTACTTGTATTATATATCTTTGTGCGTATCACGATGCATATCGGCAGGTGAAAAAATCCAGCATAGTGAAGAACAATTGAATTTAAATAAGAACACATCAATATCTTACATAAACATAACAATTCGCTCTTAAAGTCATTAACACACCACTCATGCGTTGAAGCCGAATTAAATTGATAACTCTCTAAGCCAAACTATCGATTAATTCTCATCGTCTCGTCAAAGGCTTTTGATTATGTTGCTCACGCCACCTTGCTTGTTTTGCATCCTTAATCCATCATCAGCCAGAGGTCGGCATAAACCGTCGTTCGTTGCGTACTAACTGACTCATGACGGCAGGGTCAAGGCGATCACTTACGTACGTTTTTATAAACACTTGACGCGTTTTACAAGGAGCTGATCTTGGTCCTTTATTGTTTCTTTTTTTATTATAACTCCATTATAATTACTTATTGTTGTGGTTAAACAACAGGAGCTGCATAATCGGTATTCGATTGTTAGAATTTTATTATGTTTCAGTTGGAATTGTTTTGTTAATAATGATAAAAAAAATATTTGTCTTGCATGTGATTTGTAATAAAGCGAAATTCAACCATAACGATATCCATTTATTTATGTTTGCGTTAAATATGTATAATAAAATAATGAACGTAATGTTTTTGCATGAATTGTCATCACGCATGGTGTGTTTTTCCTTCAAGCGTGAACTTAAATGTCAAAAAGATATCCTTAAAAGTAAGTCTTAGGCTATGAACTCACGGAGCGATTTTCACCCGCGCCCGCTGCGGTGGCGGAAATTTTAAAAAGTTTCAAAACTCACGAGACCGAAGTTTTGTGCGGTAGCGCAGCCGCCGCGGTTGCGATTATCGCCCGCAAACTTGGCGGGCGAATATCGCAAGACGGGCGGTTTTACGATCTGTACCCCCCTCCCCCCCGGCGCCCACCGCGGTCGCCCGCCAACCGACCGCAGAGCGTGCGGGAGCAACCCGCCGAGGCTGCGGTTGACCGTGACACGCGCGGTTCTAGAAGTTTCCCGCCGGTGCAGCGGGCGCCGCGAGTAAACCGCGCCCGCCGCGGGCGTAAACCGCGTCGTGAAATATGCCGCTCGTTTTTACATACAAATCTGCATTGTACAGGAGCTGCGGGCCCGCTACCGCGGCGGGCGCGGGAGAAAATCGCTCCGTGAGTTCTTAGGCTTACGCCCCAATTCAGAGTCACTAATCGTTACTTGAATCGCTCGCGTACAGAATTTGTATGGTGATTTACTTCGGTATTTGGAAGTTAGTATTATTAGTCTTAACACTTGTTATTATCTTATTAACGTCTGTGTTTATTTTGTTATCTGTGTTTATCTTGAGCTTCAACTACTCTCACCGTTTGAGGAGATCCGGGAAAAGCTGTGGAACACTCTTGGTTCCATGTAAAGGAAAGAACATTAAAGAAGTATCTCTTTTGTTTGTAATTTTTTATGATTTGTTCCAGTCTGCTAAGCTTTACCTCGAATCTTACAATAATTATAGTTGAATTCGGTCAAGTTATTAGCTATTGGCGAATTAATTTCGCTGCTACGCAAACGATGTAAGGTTCAGTTTAGCGTGAACAAGCCTGACCTCAAGGGAATAATCATGGCGAAGGCTTACGCGATTTTGAATACTTTCTGTACGCACTTTGGTTAGTACAAGAGTTGATAAGTGTTTTATCGTACCTACTTTAGTTTTAGCTATTTATTTTTATTGCTATAGACTCATGCAATGTCGTACATGGCACTAGATTAGCAATCGAGCCTGTTTTTCAAGAAGATCAAACGAGGAATTCAAAGACAACAAGTTCCCCACTCCCAAGCTTTTGATATATTTGAGAGCCAGTTCTTTCTTTTTTCTTCCTTCTTCTTGGCTTTAGTTGGTCCATTTGGTGTCGGTGATGTCCATGGGCGGCGATAGCCATTTACCATCAGATGGATCAGCTCGTTTGTCGGATATTTCCATAAAAAAGATACTTAACAAACTCAGTCCGAAATGACTTTTTTGGAAAATTTGAATGGTTTTTGGACTCAGTAGATAGAAGTCAATTTCCGTATATTTCATGAACTAATCTAAACAGTGTAAATATTAGTTACAAGTAACCGCCCTCGCTTTGCTTCGATTTTGTTATTTTTTTACACCTTGGGTTACATTATTGGACTTTTATTAAGGATCCCTATTTTTTTGAAAATATAATATAGCCTATGTCACCCGGGGATAGTGTAGCTTCCCAACAGTGAAAGAATTTTTCAAATCGGTTCAGTAGATTCGGAGCCTATTCAATGCAAACAAACAATCAAATCTTTCCTCTTTATAATATTAGTATAGATGAATGGTATGATATAATATAATAAGCTCAGCCAAAAATGTCTTCGGAGTTTAGAAAGCCAACCAAGATAGACTATAAGCAGGAAAATAATGTTGAAATGTGCTTACGTCAGCAATTACCATGCTAATGAACATTTAAACTAAACGGTCGTTCGTTTAAACTGTGGACAATGGAAAGCAAAAACACTTAAGTTTGACTAATGTTTGGTAAATGTTTTGTGTATTGTTTCCGTATAAGTGGCCTTCGCTTCAAGTTAACATCGGTTTTAAGGATCCATCTTGTATTGGTTACAATTTACAAATCTTACGCCCCGACTCAGAGTTATTAGCGATTACTTTAATCGCTCTTTATTAAAGAATCTCCATACAAATTTTGTACTACGTAGCGATTTAAGTAACCGTTAGTGACTGAGTTGGGGCGTTAAAACTTAAAACATTGAAATCATTTTCTAACTTAGTGCTTTATTCATCTCCTATAAAAATCTGTAGGTATCTGAAAGTAAAAAAATGTTGTGAGAAGGCTAGAAGAGCGTTGTCTTATTATACCGATTCAGTCTGAGGGTACTTCTGTAGTTTCTGTACCCTACATTTCTATGTAAGACTAGCTGACCCGGCGAACTTCGTATCGCCTATTTTTTTTCTAAAATATAAGTAGCCTAAGTTACTCCTTGTTACATCAGCTATCTGCCAGTGAAAGTCCCGTCAAAATCGGTCCAGCCATTTCAGAGATTAGCCGAAACAAACAGACAGATAGACAAAAATTGTAAAAAATGTTGTTTTGGTATATGTACCGTGTATACATCCAAATGCACGTAGTAAAAAGCGGTTATTTTAATATTAAAAACACAGACTCCAATTTTATTTATTTGTATAGACAGATATGAATACCTGCTTGAATTATCCTGAGTTGTAGTTTAGGACATGAAATTGCTGAACTTTTCGCATCTAACTTTTCATCCGTTTTTAATAGAAGTTTATCATCTAATAAAATAACCATTAGTAACACTACACATTGCTTGAGCCGGATAACAATTAATGAACGAGATGTTGTACGGGCTATAAAAAAACTGGACATATACAAAGGTGCCGGTCCTGATGGAATCCCACCTATCTTCTTGAAGCGTTGCGGCCGAAGTCTTGCCCTACCACTCTCCTTAATTTTTAATAAATCCCTTGAAGATGGTGTGTTTCCTGACGAGTGGAAAAAAGCTAAGATTGTTCCCATTTATAAAAAAGGCGATATTCGCGATGCTAAGAACTATCGTCCCATTTCTATATTATCTACGCTCTCCAAATTATTTGAGACTATTGTATGCCCGATCATCACACGGCATTTGGATCGATTTATGTCAGTAAATCAGCACGGCTTTAAGAGTGGACGGTCTGTTCAAACTAATCTAGTATCCTTCGTATCATATCTTTCTAGTAAAATCGACAAAGGTCAGCAAGTAGATGCGGTATACACTGACTTTTCCAGCGCCTTCGATAGAGTAGATCATTCTCTCTTAATATGCAAACTGAATAACACATACGGAATAGGGAGTTCTTTGCTTGATTGGTTTAATTCATACTTAGCAAAAAGACTTCTCGTAGTGGTTGTTAATGGGTATGAATCAAGCGCGTATTACGCCGATTCTGGTGTTCCACAGGGATCTCATTTGGGGCCAGTATTATTCAACGCCTTCATCAATGACATAACGTCTGTCATAAACAACTGCGAATACTCACTTTTTGCTGATGACCTCAAAATATACAGGGTAGTCAAAACCGCAAGTGATAGTGACCTAATTCAAGAGGATCTCCTAAGACTAAACATGTGGTGCAGCAAAAACGGCATGGATATGAACCCCAAAAAGTGCTTCCATATTAAATATACGCGCAGACATAACATCTGCGATTCATCATACCATTTAAACGGTTATGGCTTAGAGGAGGTAGCTGAGATACGCGATCTTGGTGTGATATTGGATGCCAAACTAAAATTTACAGCTCACATTGATGCCATTGTGAAAAAATCAGCTGGAATGCTTGGCTTTGTAAAGAGAAACACTAAAGGATTCTTCTCCCCTCAGACTAAGATTATTCTCTACAACGCTCTAGTACGCAGCAACTTAGAATTTGCGTCGGTGGTATGGAATCCTCAGTACGCTATTCTATCACAACGCATTGAGAGCATCCAACGATTTTTCACTAGACATATGGCCTACTACTCCTCAGGTATCTCGCATAGAGCCACATACGACCAACGGCGGAAGTTCTTCAAGCTGGACTCACTACACACCCGTCGCGTCCTTTCTGATATAGTGTTCTTAAAAAAGCTTGTCTCCGGCACTATAGACTGCAGTGGTTTGCTCAATGAAGTCCGCCTCAATGTCCCATCCCGATATCCGCGTCACGCCATCACAAAACCTCTCCACATCCCTACATGCTGAACAAACGTACTTAAGCACTCCCCCCTTCCTCGTATCTGCGCAGAATATAATCGACTGTGCACTAAAGCATCAGATGTCGACATATTCCACGACAACGCATTGTCTCTTAAAGACAAAATAATTCAGCATTTCACCGAATGACACTGTTTAATCTCTTTTTACTTACTTTACCATCATGTACTATTATAATAATTATTATTTATAAGTAATCTGTAACATAACACTGTAATAATTTCTAATAACATTGTCTGTAACGAATGCTGTTCACGCCTGTAATTGGCATGCACACATACCATTATACTCACTTGTACTAACTTATATTAAGAACTGTGTGTAATGCTGTTGGTGTGTAAATAAATAAATAAATAAATAAATAAATAGCATTTCAAAACGGAACCCATTGCACAACATGACAACACACACTTGACCATATGTCGGAGTTATTCATAACTCATAAAATAAAGCCCCAACCTTCACCGTACTGGAGGTCGTATAGGTCACTTCGGCAATTAACTATACATCTATACTCTATACAAATAAATAAAATTGGAGTGTCTGTTTGTAATATTAAAATAACCGCTTTTTACTAAGTGCATTTGGATGTATATTATATGTATACACGGTACATATACCAAAACAATATTTTTTACAATTTTTGTCTGTCTGTCTGTCTGCCTGTCTGTCTGTTTGTTTGTCTGTCTGTCTGTTTGTTCCGGCTAATCTCTGAAATGGCTGGACTGATTTTGACGGGACTTTTACTGGCAGATATCTTCTGATCTAACAAAGAGTAACTTAGGCTACTTTTAGTTTAGAAATAAAATAGTTTGTTAGGCGATACGAAGTTCGGCGGGTCAGCTAGTACAAAATATCATTGAAGTATTATTTAGATAATAGTTCAATGCAAAATATTAGAATGCTTAAGCTGTGACAAAGTATCATAGAATGTTTTCAATTCAAGCAGTTTTTGCGCATTTGTTTAGATGACGTCTTATTCCTACTTATTGTTCAATGGATTTGAGGTACTCCTAGAAGTCTCTGTTGGCATTACACAATTTTTACCTTGGATTTAAGCAGCCATTACCATTACCATGACTACCATTGGATGTGTAAAAAAGGTACCTTTACCTTCATTATTTTGCTTGAAAAACGTCGACTTTGCCGAATGGAACACACCTGCCCTTCTACCCTTTTCTGTAAACGCTAACGCCAAACGCTAGCTTCAAAATGTATGGGAATGACATAACACTGATAGAAGTCACGTGCTCATTTTTCCGCACCTAATGACCCTAATGTCATTCCCACACATTTTGAAGGTACCTAGCTTGGCGTGAGCGTTTACAGAAATCGGTTGTTTGTCTCTATCTTGAATCCAAACCGAATGTGCCTGGACTGGATTATAGAGGGGCTGATGTTGGCGATTGGGTTTTCGGTTTACGCTGTGTTTTTTAGCAGCGGTGTGATGATGAGATATCTGTGATAAATTTCTTTGCGCCGATTTTCTTCACTAAAGTATAAGGTTCCAATTAATTTCAGATGCCTAGTTATAGGATAGGAGGAAGATTTGAAATTAAATGAAATGAAAATAATTTAATAATATAGGTATCACTGAAATACTTATGCACGTATTTTTTAACTACCACCATTTGGGAAAAATCGTTTGTCATGGAGAAAAAGAAATGGCGAAAGAAACCCTCGGGACATCTTTTAAAAACCATAATGTTTGCAATAGAGTGCATTACAGAAAAATAATAATATATCCTAACCTGAGCGGAACTGGTTGCAGAAATAATCAACACCATGCGTCCTTGTCATTAACATAACAGTTCGGTTCTCACGTAATTTTCTACCTCGTACGTGTAAACTGTGGAACAAACTTCCTGCATCGGTGTTCCCCCTAAGCTATGATTTGGGGTCCTTCAAGAAGCGGGTCTATCGTCATTTTCTTGGCCGGCAACGCGTTGGTGACGCCCCCAGTGTTGCTAATGTCCATGGGCGGCGGTGATCACTTACCATCAGGTGACCCGTCTGCTCGTTTGCCTGCTAAAAGCATAAAAAAAAAACATAATTATTTATTCATCAACGCTCTATGGTAACCCTTGCCAATAAGTTGTGTTTATTTGAACCAAGGTCGTTTATTTAATTATTATTATTAATAATACAGCGTCCATTTTTACATAATGTGTGTATATCAATATGTCTTACAAGCAAGACCTGCAGTTTCTGTAATGTACATAATAAATTAAGACGTAAAATCATATTCATAATTAATTTAATTTCCACTTGACGTCAACATTTTTTGTTGTTTTTTATAAATTTAATTATGTCTTATATAGTCGATGACATACATTTCCTTTTTGTATATTTTAAATAATTTTTACGTTATAATGTTTATTTTATTTTCATGTATAGGACAGAAAATGTTGATACGAGCTGCCTGCCGGCGTAATTAAAACGCGGAATACATAAGCCAATAGGTTGTATAAGCTACTATAAGCTAATATAGGTATTATATTATGTTATAGTGAAAACGCATTTTCACTACACATTACATCACACTACTATACTACTACATTTAATGGTGTGGTCTTAGCAGTTTCGCACACGGCTTTGATAAAAGTAAAATAAATTGCTGATTAAAAATGAATTTCAGTTAAAACTGTTAAAAGTAATTAGTTCTAGTTTAACATTTAAACGTGTTTCGGCAATTTTCAGATAATTTTTTTTTTCTCTTGAGATTAATGTGAAATTAATGTTACTTAATTATTCGTTCAGCGCGGAGGTTTTGTAGTGAATAGTAATAACACCGACCAAGGGTGAGTTCCGTAGATGTAAGTTTATCGACTATTACTCATTAAATACTTTAAGCTAAAATAGCTGTGATAGTTTTTGAAGTGAAACTTCTTTAGCATCGTTGTCATTTGAAAGTCGATGAAACGAAAAAGGGACAGTAAAAAGAGACAGACACATAAATTCATAAGATTTAACGTGGGAGAAAATGAGATAGGGAGCATTATACAGTGTTTCTTATGTTCGTGTTACTTTAAAAAGTGCTGAGTTGTATTCATATTTCATAGATGGCGCGAGGAACAAGATAGAAGATTCGTTTTATTGCTGGATAGATGGCACTAGCTGCTCATTTTACTCTTCATATTATGTTAAGAGATGACGTTAGTCACCACTGTTTTATCATACTTTTATTTAGTACAAAATAGTTTTTGAAAGATAATTAAAACTGATAGGTAGACGTTATTAAATTAATACCTTTATTTTTGAAGGTTTCACTTCTACCACGCGTGAATTGCACACATTTTAATTTTCTTTTAAAAATTATACATTATATAAGCTACTGCTATGAATTTCCAACACCTGTTTAGCTGGCAGGAGGCATTTTTATCTGCCTTCGCTCGAATTGACAAGGTTATCAAACTTTAGTGTTTATGTCTTTGCTTTGCTCTGTCACGGTAAACTACTATAAAAAAAGTTTACCGTGGCTCTGTAAAGCCTTGTATGTTAGTGTTGTAACATAGAGGATGGCACCATCAAACAAAGAGCAACCATTAACTCAGCACAGGAGATGCTTTGCGATCGTGTTACGTCTTATGTGACGTAAAGGATTAGCATAAACTATAAATTGACGAGTGACCAAGGCTTCCTCATTATAAAACCGCTATAAATATTTATAACACGCATACAAGTGCTAAAACATGTGAAAATATTATTTATGGTTATATTTCTATATTATGTGTCGTGAAGATTTTTAATAAAGATTAGGTACCCTTATATAGGCTTAGATACTCATACCCCCGCAGTAGATTTTTACCTGTGTCGCGGGAGGCATGGACGACGCACATCACATTATCACCCATGACACGAGTACAACTATTTATCTGTTTCATAAATATCTGCCCCGGCCGGGAATCGAAGCCGGGATCTTACTTCGCAGGCAAGGTCGCTACGGGTTACAGAGTCGTCAATAACGATCTTTTATAAGTAAAATATACGACGGCTACTCACGATTTTTGTATTTTATACCGATGTGATCGTGATCTATGTAACAGGTTCGAAATATCGGTACTATTTTATTTTTTCTAGAAATCTAACAAAAATAAAATTTATTGTTACAGAAAAATGGACGAGAACATCACGAAGCCTTCGCGACCCACAGCCACAGCTTGTACAGATTAAACACAAATTAATCTGTTACATTGACATATACTACACTACACTATCCAGTTCCAACCGTCTGTGATCTTTAGAATACGTTACGATCGATCTCTTGTAGCATAGAAGTTAGTTTTAAAACATATTAGTTAATTCAGAAAGCAGAGTGACAAACCTAGACAACCCTAGTTACAATAAGAAGCTGGAAAATGTCAACACATTAATAAAAAATAAAGAAATAAGTGTAGTATACAGAAAAACACAGATAAATCACTTGAAAGTAAACATAAAAAAACGTGATTCAAAATGCCGGCGATTCTAACGAAGATACGAGAGCAGGCGTTCAGGGTTCAGCCCACGATAGCCCTAGGCGTGGGCGTGGGCGTGGCCTTAGCGGCGTGCGCCGTGTACGGAACCAGAGAGAAGAAACAGCCGCCACCCTGTCACAATAACAATAACTATAAGGTTAGTTACTTGCTTTTTTTTACTACTTAACACTTAATAGGACCTACTAACTAGTTCCTCCTATACTGTCCTACTGTCCAAATGTCCCGGGTTTTTGAAGATTTGTCGGGCGACGGTGATTTAGGAGATGGCAGCCCCGCCTCACCTTGATCTCAAAATAGCAAAATAAAAATAATGTTGTAAGAGGTTTTTGATAAGTGCAAAATTATACATTTAAAACTTATTTTATTATCTAATTACAAACCAGTTATGCATGTACTAAAGTTAACTTATGCACTTGAATCAGGAAATATTAGTAGATATGCTATTCTATTTATAAACACCATTTTCCTTGAATAATGATTAATGGATATATTTCGGTGATGTCGAAATTTCTAGATTTAATAATTAGACGTATTGGGGGGGGGGGGGGGGGCTTAGAATACTAACCACAATCCGGATGGGTGTCGTAAAAGATCTATGCTGATTGACAAATGCTATTACAGTATTCAAGACTATATAAATGACAAAATAATAATATAATTATATTTTATGATATGGTTGAATGGTCTGATTTTAATTATTGTAAAGTACGATTTATTTTAATTTTAATGTTATTTAATTTAATATAATTATAATTTAATTTTAATATTATTGTACGCCTCAGCGAGACAGGACATAGAGGCTAAAATATTTATTGTATGTAACAACTACTTGTATCACCTATAGTCCACAATAAAATGATTGATTGATTGATTGATTGAAAAAAAAAGGCGACTAAATCCGGCCCGCTGGTGGTAGGGTCCCTCTTGAGGGATAGGTATTGCTTTTAATTGTTAATTAATACCATTATTATTTCTCCATGGGGTTCGCCTGGATAGCTAGCACCTTTGAGCATGAGTCAGCCGCCAAACGACTCGTCGTGTTCCAGCTGGGGGCTTGAGAGCCAGTTCTTTCTTTATTTTTCTTCTTTATTTCTTGGCCGGCAACGCAACAGTGAAGCTTTTGGTGTTGCTGATGTCCATGGGCGACGATAGCCACTTACCATCAGGTGGATCGTTAGCCCGTTTGCCGGCTATTTCCATTAAAAAACATTAGTTTGCAATGCAGATGGTTAGTGCCAGGGTGATTTTTAGGGTTCCGTAGTTGGGGTTCTGTTAGTCTGCGTCATAGACGTCACAGGACATGGACTAATACGAATTAACGTATACGGAGTACCTACGTAATGCTGTAGTAAATAGATAAAAAATAGAGAGCACTTCATGTACATGTACTTACTTAATTTCTGTAAATTATGTGAAGTTTTTCAGTATTTTCAAATTCAGTAATCTATGGAACGACATTATTTCATAATGTGTTTAAATTAAGGTAACTTTAGCTGTCGATAAAGCCAAATTAAGAAGATATCCAATTTTTAATGCGACTGAAAAACTCATAACTGTGTTTTCCGACATGCACTTGGCTTTTGGTCTTACAGGAATTGTTATCAATAAAACATTTTACAATGACTGTGATGAAGTCATAAAGTTGATCAATAAACTTAATTTGCACAAGAGTGGCATAAAGCTTGGAATATTTTATTACTCGTACTGACGTGCTAATCATATTGAAATACGTGACAAGAATGTTCAATAAAATAAAATGATGCTTTTGTCATAGTCGTGATAGCTATGGTTTGCGGAAAATAATTTATTGCTATATTGTTTAATTTTATGGAATTTTACCTCTTACCACAGTAAAGGAATCTAACTATTTATACTGTGCTCTTACCTTTGTTCGATCCTACCGTCGTTAGTCGTTACCCGAACGTTAAAGTATATAAAAAATATATTCACTCGCCCACGGACCTAAAAAAAGACGGACGTAATCCCAAGAACAAATTCAGTGAAGCACCCATAGTAATACCAACTCTCTATTCATACAAGTACACACATCCACACATTGACACTTCACTGCTTCAATCGAGATTCAAAAATTACGCACACATGGTAAACGGGCGGCCATTGCTATGCTTCACTCTTGATTAGACGAGGTTACGTCCGTCTTTTTTTGATCCGTAGTCTCGACACAATTATAAATTATAACTGATTCTTATCAGATGTTTGATACATTTCTGATAGTTACACTACACCATACCTTGTGAATCCATCTATCCATTAGTTAAAACGCATGAAAATCCACGCAGCAAAATACACAAAGATGTTGCGAAAGTTTTGTTAGTTGATGTCAACATTAACATAGGCATGCAACATGCAACCATTTAGAAGTATTAACAATGGAACTAGAAACAACAGTGTTTGTTAGCTGACTATACATTTTATACAAATTATACATAAGCGGTCATTGAGAAATATACGAATACTGTCGTTGAGTAATAGGTAATTGCTGACCGATGCAAGTGTATAAAGCAATAGTTATACAGGCAGTCCTCGACTTACGTAGTTTCGATTTACGTCGTTTCAAGTTACGTCCAACAATGTTTTGACACTATTCCTCAAACATACGTCATTTGTTTCGATTTCCGGCATACGAAAAATAACTAGCAATTTCATAAGTGCATATATAATTATTTTAAGAACTTACTTTTGATAATAAAGTATGTATATCCTTTGTTATAAATGCAGTTTTTTTTTAATTTCGAGTCCGTGTGGATCCTAACCCATGAGTTTTACATGTAAACATAATATGAAAAAATATGTCTCGACTTACGTCGTTTCGATTTACGTCGCGTATTTCGAGAACCTAACATGCCGTAAGTACGAGGACTGCCTGTACTGTAAAAATAATATTATAACATTTTGATTCTTATATTCAGTGATATTATTTGTTTTACAAAATATAATTAAAATTATTCAGTGATTTTTTGCTCCGACTTGGGGGCCGTCCATTAATCACGTGACCTTTTTTTAGCATTTTTAACCCCCCCCCTCCCCCTTGGTGATATGTAGTGAGGTTTAAGACTACCCTCCCACCCCCTCTCCAACATCACGTGTATTTTTAGTACCTGAAATTCTGAAATTAAGGACCATGATAAAAATGTCTAGACTAGGTTGCAAGTTGTTTTTGATTGCCATAAAAATAATGATAAACGAAGGGTGTAATCATGCGAAAATCATGTATTGTATTATTACAAGAACATAATATTGTACTAGTACATGAACATATTTATTGTGTATTGTCCTCAGACTACAGATTAGCAAGACATTCTTCAATACTAATAACTGGATAAGCATCTTGCAGTACTTTTATAATACTGAGTACTTCTATTTCTCAAGAAAGTGATATGAAATTGAGTGCCGATGACCCTTTTTTTAGCACGTAATGTGATCCTCGTGGGTACTCGATACTGAGTAGTATCGATACTTTAGGGCCGATACTTTTTGGGTATCTTACCCTCGATACCGCACGAGTACTCGGTATCGATACCAGAGGCCGATACTTCGAACCCTAGCGAAGTGGCGACTGCATGTCGAGCCGGGCAGTCGGTGGCGGCGCGTGAGGCCTTCGTTCGTTGCCTGGCGACGGCAAGTCAAAGTCACACTACACGCTGCTTTTCTATTTAAAAATCGCGCGTTTGACGAAAAAATAAATACACGTGATATCTTACTACACCCCCCCTCCCCCTTGTGCTATTTTCGTGATTTTTGTCAAACCCCTCCCCCCCCTTTCAAGCCTCACGTGATTAATGGACGGCCCCTTGTTAATAATTGCTCTCATATTCTGGGAATGAAACAATAGGTTTAGGTTAAATCGGAATTTAAAAATAAATTTTAAAAGTTCTGTTAATGGTTAAATTCCTTTAGCTTCCGTAAGGAATATAAGTTGCCGTCATTAAACCATGTTAGAAGCCTGGGGGCCATATTCATGTGAGTGAAATTATTATAAGGAGCTGATTTTGTGTGTACAATTTTAGGATCTCAATGCTATTTTCCTAACAAATTGTAACGTTTGCTTTTACAGGTAGCCAAGAATGGTACGCTACATTCGGTGCAAGAAGAGACGGAGGGACAGACGGACGGACAGACGGACGGGGAGACGTGCGGCGGACGATGCGGCGCCGACCAGTGCGCCCTCTGTCGGGGCGACGCGGACACAGACAACAAACAGAACATTGTTAGTATTGCTTTACCCGCACTCTGAGTTACTTTTTATGAAAATAGCCGGTAATTGAGCTGAATTCACCTGGGGGTAAGTGGCTATCGTCGGTAGACAGCAACACCAAATGCATAACTGATACGTTGCCGGCCAAGAAAGAGACAAGAAAAAGAAAAAAAACAATTGGCTTTCAAGCCTCCAGCCGGAACACGACGAGTCGTTTTGCATATTAAAAGTAAAAGTCTCACTACAATTCCACCAATGAAATGACGACTTAGGTGCCTACGGACCTCGGAAGAAGGCAATTAACTTTTTTGAAGCTCCTCTTATGTTATGAAATGGAAAGTAAATATGGTAATTTAAAAGAAACTGGTTTAAACTACGTGAAACTATCTAGATGCAGCATATCTATTGCGATATATTTTTTAGTATAATACGGGTACTCACGATATATATTTTAGACGCCGATATTTCGACCCAGTTGCAGAGATCGTGGTCACTGCGGTGGCGCGGAGAAACTCTTGACAGGTTGACAGACGACGTTGATTATTAGTCTATGACGGATGACGGATGTCAGAAACCGGATGTTAGATGTTGGATGACGTATACTAAAAAAGTGTTCAGTCCACGATGAGTTAAGTTTAAAATCATGTATTGCGATATCTTTATATGAAACCTCTCGTTTCCAGGGAGACGCAGACGACACCCAATCAGCCCAGCAATACCCGGGTCTGAACCTGGAGTTCCTCCGGCAGCTGATCTCCCTCGCGAGGATCATGGTGCCCGGAGTCCGCAGCCACGAGGTGGCGCTGCTGACGGCACACACCCTGTGCCTGTTTTCTCGGACCTTCCTGTCGATTTATGTTGCGTCGTTGGAAGGGTCGATAGGTAGGTTAACGGGTTTTTTTTATTACGAATTAATGCTTTTTTTAGCCCGGCGGCTTGCGTCGATCCTATGTGATCGACAAAGTTAAGCAACAGCGGGCGCTTTTCCGTGCTTCGGAGGGCACGTAAAGGACAACAGTCGTTAAGCCATGTTGGAGGCCCTCGGGCGGTTTGAAAACTTCCGACCCTCGGGTTGGCCCCTAACCCCTCCACCAATCCGCACCGGAGCAGCGTGGTGGAGTATGCTCTAGGCCTCCTCAAGAGGAGAGACCCGTGCCCAGTAGTGGGCCATTAATGGGTTGAAGCCAATGTTTTTCATTGTGAAATGGATGTGGCACGTACTCGTATAAAAAGGACCCTGTAGCCTTTATTTATAGTGACCCTGCCTGCAAAGTGAAGAGTTCGGTCCGGAACAGATATTTATGTGACAGATAAATATTTGTAATCAGGTCATGAATCCTATTTGTGTGGTCCATGCCCCCCGCAACATAGAGAAATCCTAATGTATGATTGTGTAGGCGTTATTTTATTTTTATTTTTTATGTCTTAAAGTATATACTATCATACATGTTAAGGGCGGATCGTTACAAAATAGACGTAATACGATAACAATAGATTTACGCGAAGTAACGTCTGATATTATTAACTAGATCCTTCAGCAGAGGAGCATAATATTATATAATCCTATTGTCAATAATGTTATTATAACAATGCACCTTATTCCCTTCACAGTAAAGCACATAGTTCAAAAAGACCTGAAATCCTTCTCTTCGCTGCTGATGCAGTGGTTCGGCATCGCAGTCCCAGCTACCTTCATCAACTCCATGATCCGGTACCTGGAGGGTCGGTTGGCGCTGGCCTTCCGCACCAGGCTCGTCAACCACGCCTACGAGTTGTACTTCAAGAATCAGACTTATTATCGAGTGGCTAACCTCGATGCCAGGATTGAGAATGCTGATCATAGGTGAGTCTGTAGTTTAAGAGTTTACCGGTTTCTATAACTTCTGATTGGGTGACGATAAAAAAATCATCCCCTATTTGTCTTCTTTAGGACTTGATTTTCCAGAAATGTTTTAGTGTTTCATTATTCCTACCCATTGAGCCAAACACTAATTTTCGTAGTGCTTGCTTCAAAATTGGCGAATTTTCAAACAAACTTTCAACTCCTATTTACTCTGTTAGGTTGAAGCGCTAATATGGAAGCCTTCGAGCGGCATGACACTTCCGACACTTGGGCTAGCCACTAATCCCTCCACCAATCCACACTGGTACTGGATTATGTGTTGTTAGAGCATCCACGACTTCAGTTCGGTTAGCGCACTGGTACGCGACACACGTGTTGTTTTGACTGTCGGTCGAACGTTCTTATCTCTCTGATCTATATTGTTTGCTGAGCGGCCGCTCTGCAATGCGTAAGCGCAAGCGCATACGATAGTGTATCTTATTCATTATGGCAGAAGAGTCAGTCCAGAATGAAGATACGATATACAATATTACAATTGAAGAACATATTATTGACGAGACGGAGAATTATTTGCCGGTTCATACTACACCCGAACGAATAATTTGCGATCAAAATAGACCTGAAAAGAGAACCCGGGAAGTGGATGACGAGGAATTATGGATTGAAGTGGGAAGAAATGGAAAAAGGACTACTCAAAAAGTAGATCTGTATATAAATAGCTCGGAAGCACTACCTAAACAGTTTGCATTTGCGAAATTATTAAAATCAAACAACATTGAAAACGTTTGCCGCGTGAAGTACATTAATCCCTATAAAGTTTTTATACAGTTCGAATGCACAGCGAGTGCAGATAAGTTAATTAACTGCAAACCATTACAAGAGCTGGGATGGAGATATCAGAAACCAATGGAAGTTGTAGTATCTTATGGGGTTATTAAAAATGTGGAACTGAGTTTAAGTGAAAAGGATATGCTGGAGATTATATCAAGCAATTGCGAAAAACTTTCAGTGAAACGTTTAAAACGCAGAATAAAAGAGAAAAATGGATGGGAAGAGAGTGAATCTGTACGCTTATGTTTCAAGGGATCTACTCGACCTGCTTGGGTATACATATATGACATGAAAATAAATGTTGAGCCGTATATTTTTCCGGTCACGCAGTGTTCACGTTGCTGGAGGTTTGGACATACAATGCGTAGTTGTCCTAAAAAAAAGATTGTATGCCCGAAGTGCGGTAAAGACCACGCTAACTGTGAATCTACAATATTTAAATGTGTGAATTGCACTGGAAATCATATGTCATTAGAAAGATCCTGTCCAGCTTTTAAAAAAGAGAAACGGCTCCGAGAATTAATGGCAGAGTACAATTGCTCATATAGAAAAGCCTTACAGGTATATGTTCCTCCTGAACCGCCTATAGAAACCACAAAAGAGCCACCTATTTTGTTTAGTGTAAATGAACAGAGAAACCTTAAGTCAACAGATGATGCATCGCAAAATAAAAATTCATATGCAGATGTAACTAAGACAGCCCCATCGGCTTCGGTGGATCAACCTTTAAAAGAAAATAATAGAAAGAAAAAAGGGAAAGGAAAGAGGCGAAAAGAAGAAGAAATTATAGACTGGGATATGTCTTCGAGGCCTGAGTCAGAATTTAATGATAGATTCGTTGAGTCGGAAAACGAAAAGTACTCAGAAAAAGAAAGAAAAGAGAAACAAGAAAGACAAGAGAGAAGAGAACGTTTTAGGCACAATATTAATCTGAGGGAGTTACTTTACAAATTATATGCAATATTTTCCAATTCACAGGAAGATCTTTTGAGTAGATTTTCGCAAGCAGTGGTCGTATTCGTTGAATGGCTGATGTATATTGTGGGGCAGTATTTCTGGGAAATGCCTTTCCAAAGTATGTTCAATACATAATGGGTTTTGAATACAAATTAAATTTTCTTCAGTGGAATGCACAAAGTATTAGACCAAAAAGTATAGAATTTGAACAACTATTAAATAAAGAAAAAAATCACGTAGCAGCTATATGTGAGACTTGGCTAAGTGGAGACTGCACGTTCAAGATTCGTGATTATAATATTTATCGCAAAGATCGGGAAGACTCATATGGAGGGGTTGCAATTCTAATACATAAATCTGTAAAATCTCAATTAATACCAGTTCAATTTTGTAATTCTAGAATTGAGGTTATTTGTGTTAAAATTTTTAACTGTTTACATATTGATTACGTAATGTCCATATACTGTCCACCATCCATACGGACTTCTTTAAATGAATGGGAAGAAATTTTTTCATTTAAAACAAATAAGACGCTCATTCTTGGTGATTTTAATGGGCATCACACAAGTTGGTCATGTAAAACTGATCTGAGAGGTAATATTATTTTTGATTCCTTGATTGAAAATCGTTTTGTGTCGTTGAATGATGGCAGGGCTACTAGAATTAAATATGTAAATGGAGTTATACAAGAATCCACTCCAGACATTTCTATATCTTCTTCGGATTTAGCTTTACATTTGAAGTGGAATGTTACTAATGAGTCATTGGGTAGTGATCATTTGATAATCAAACTTGAAATTATCCATGAAAATGAGAATCCTCGTTTAATTAAAAAGAGAAACTTTAAAAAAGCTGACTGGGTTGGCTATAGTAAATACATAGAGCGTAAGTTTTCAGAATACGGACCATTCTCTCATGTCAATAATGACCCCCAAAAACGATATGATCTATTTATTAGCACAATTAACGAAGCCGCTGACGTTAACATACCATATTATAATATAAGTCAAGATCCTTCTCAAGACTTTATTCCTAAAAGTTATTGGAACGTAGAATTGTCTAAAGCAGTAGCGGAAAGAAGACTTGCTCTTAGTTCATTTAGAAAAAATCCTATCCCTGAAAATTTCGATAAATTGAAAGATAAAATTAGAATGGCTCAGTTACTCATAAGAAGAGCTAAAAATCAATCATTCTGCCAGTTTTGTTCATCGATTGATGAGTCTACTTCTGTGCGAGATATGTGGTGTAGGATGAGATGGTTGAAAGGTCACAAGTTCATTAATAACTACGTTGATGAAGTGAAAGCAGACGAACTTTTACATAACTTAACTCCAGATTATGCTTGTCCAGAATATCCAGGTTTTTTATCTCAAAATATAAAAATTGAAGCACCGTTTTCCCTATGCGAATTCATAACGTGTATTAAAACAAAAGATACATCACCTGGCGTTGATAACATCACGTATTCAATGATTAAATATTTACCGCAGATCGCGATGATCGAGTTACTTGATCTGTATAATCTTTTTTATACCAATAGCTTCGTACCATCCCAGTGGCGTCATATTCGCATCTTACCAATCCCAAAACAAGGCCGAGAACTAGCAACCGTCTCAGCCTTACGCCTCATTTCTCTAATGTCCTGTCTATGTAAAATTTTCCACGCTATGTTAAGAAATAGGTTGGAATGGTTCATTGAGAAGGGAAAATTTCTACATGAAGAGACCTCTGGGTTTAGGAAAAGTAAATCAAGCCTAGATAATCTCTGTAATCTGGTAACTAGAATACAGTTGGGTTTTTCAAGTGATCAATTCACACTTGGGTGTTTTATTGATATTGAAAATGCAATTTGGATATTACACGATTATTATTAAATTTAGATAGTTTAGGAGTTGGTTCGAGAGTTTGCAACTATTTGTGGACGTTTTTGAGGGAAAGATATTTAAGTATAAAAATTGATAAAGTCACTTTAAGTAGATCTACATGCTGTGGTATAGCTCAAGGAGATCCGTTATCTCCCTTATTATTTAATATTGCAACAATTAATGTAAGTAAACAAATATCCAATGTAATGATTTCACAGTATGCGGATGATTATGTTTTATACATTATAGGTAAAAGAATAACTGAAGCTTCGGACGAATTACAATTAGCCTTAAATAAAGTAAACAATATATTTAAAGATTTAGGTTTAGAGATCTCACCCCATAAAACCAAAGTTTGTGTATTTAAAAAAGGCGTTAACAGACAAACTATATCGCTCAATATTAATAACATTCCAATTGAATTGGTGGAGGCTGTTAGGTATTTGGGTATGTGGCTGGATCGTTCTTTGAAATGGGGTAAACACTTTTCAGAGCTAATTCATAAATGTTCTAGGTTTTTGAATATTTTTAAGATTTTGGCAGGTTCTAGCTGGGGTGTACATCCAAAACATTTAAGAAAATTATACATTGCAGTAATTAGGAGTAGACTTGATTATGGCAGTTTTTTATATGATACCAGTTGCCAAAAGTATGTAAACAAATTAGAGAAAATTCAAAATCAGGGTTTAAGAGTGATAGGAGGTTTTATTAAAACTACGCCTATACATGTAATGGAAAGCGAGCTTTGCATCCCTCCATTACATGTTAGAAGAACTTATTTAGGTGGAAAATATTGGTTAAAAGCTAAATCTCGAGAAAATAATATAACAACTAAATTAATACATGATCTCTGTCAGGTTAAGAGCAATAGATACTGGCGGCTTAAAAAGAAACCGTTACTTGTAACAATACAAGAAAGTTTTGCGGACATTAATATTCATAGTAGACAGCAATTGGAAATGTTCAATTTAGACACATGGGTTAGTTCCATCGATTTAAGTAATATTATTTATACTAATATACCAAATCTTCTAAAAGCGAAGCGCTACTATAATAATTGTAGCTTAAAATCCATTTGTTTAGATCATGTTAATGAAAAATATAAAGATTACTATCGTATATTTACAGATGGATCCAAAGAAACCGATGGAATCGGCTCAGCTTTTTATGACCCACAGTCTGACACTGGCTCACAATTTAAAATAAATAATAATATATGTATTATGGAGGCAGAGCTAATTGCGATCAGTGAGGCTTTGTCTTATGCAGCATCTCTACAGATAGAAAGTATAGTAATATTCACTGACTCCAGAAGTGCGCTTCAGCACTTGGCTCGATGCACCTCGGGGATTCGAGGTACACCGATAGCCTACACTATTCTGGACAGTATTCTTGGACTGATATCTAAAACAAAAACTGTAAAGCTGCAGTGGATTCCATCTCACTGTGGAATTGAACATAACGACCGAGCTGACTCTCTGGCTAGGCAAGCTATATCTGAAGGCGTTGAATATTTTTTGCTCCCTTTTTATCCCAACCTCATTAACTCTGTCAAAGAATATTGTAACAATTTATGGAAAGAATACTTTGACTTACGATCTAAAGAAAAAGGGATTTGGTATAAGACTATCCAGCCACAACCCCCTTGCAATCCGTGGATAGATAAACATCACCTACCTAGAAAAGTCGCAGTAGCAATTATGAGGCTTCGTTCTGGTCACATTCCATCAAAGAAGTTTGCATATCTCATGGGTAAGGCTCCGTCACCGAACTGTGAGCAATGCGGTGTACCAGAGGATTTGATTCACATTTTGATGGAGTGCGGCCGGAACGCAGCCTTACGTAATGATAAGTGTAAACATATTTTAAGGAATTGTTTTGATATCAATGCTATTTTGGCGGACCCTCATTCGGCGGACATTAGACTTTTAATTTATTTATATAATCACACTACCTCAGATCAGTAATTTATCAGTAAATTTTGTAAAAATTCTATTATTTAAAAGGTTAGAGATACAATTTTGTAAGTTGCTTTACGGAGCGACATTATCATTTTGTGATAAAGCTCTTAAATAAATGAAAAAAAAAAAAAAAAAAAAAAATCCACGACTTAAAGCGTTATTGATAACTATTTTTATTAACCTCACGGTGTAATAAATAACCGATTTGCCATCCAGATTAACAGAAGACGTGTCGGTGTTCACGCAGTCGGTGGCGCACCTGTACAGCTCGCTGACGAAGCCGTGCTTCGACCTGCTGCTCATCGTGCTGACGCTCGCGAGCTACTCCAGCAAGATGAAGGGCAACATATTCCTCGGTGAGACTTGTTTCCCTTGCCTTAGTTGAGCCTACCTGTGGAACCACGGGTTAAATTTACAGCTGATGCAGACATTTATTTGTTATTTTGATATTAGAAACAAGTTAAAATAATATTGACCACTCCATTGAGCAGTCGGTAGGTAGGACGCAGCCGATAATTTGTCAGAAAACCTGTAATTCTCAGCTTAACATTGTTTCTTATGACAATATCTCTGTGAATGTGACCATTAAATCATTTTTTTTGTGTTTTTGGTCCTTCGAGCCGAGATATTGACACAATTATTATACAATTCAAGGTCCGGGCATTGCGACAGTTGTGATCTGTCTAACCGGGCAGCTGTTGCGGCTGCTGAGTCCCAGGTTTGGTGCCCTGGCTGGGGAGGAGGCCAGAATGAAGGCCAACCTGCGGCATGTGCACTCCAGGCTTATAGCTCATGCGGAGGAGGTGGCGTTCTACGGGGGACATAAGGTATGTTCAGATTTCATGTATCGTACTTTAAATTTTACCAAAAAAAAATGGATTTCAAAGAAACATAATGAAAAAATTGCCAAGTATACTACAATATATCAGGAGTTGATTCAGTTCTGCATAGATCCCATCATCTGATCAAAATTTTGTTAAATATGGGAACAATCTGGAAGTATTCCCTTTCAACAAAAAAAAAAATTGAAATTGATTTATAAATGTCGGAGTTCTACAACATTATATAAAAACATAACAGTATTTATAAAAATACCCCCTTCTTGTCAAGTAAACCCCCTTATTCTTTTTTGGAGTCGGTTCACAATACAAAAGTGTACGCAGTATTAGAACATTTCCACGTTATCCGATCCGATATCGGTATCGGACGTCGATATGTTGGCGTCACCATCGGACGCCCGTGAGCTGTCGGACGATGTTTGTATGTGTGTTATACGCGTATCTACTTTGTCTATGTGTGCGTAGCGCCCGATGCGCGGTGGCCATTTTAAACTTGTTTTAGTTTGGTTGTCGAATAAAGTTTTCTAATATAGTCTGCCATAACCCTGCCGCACAAAGAGAAAATGGTCGAATCGGAACGATTTCATCGGAAATATGTAAAGACATACCGATGTCCGATACCGTATCGGATAATGTGGAAACGCCCTTACGCTTATGTTAAACAATAACTTCCCCTACTATCCACCAGGTGGAGCTAAACCAGCTGCAATCCGCCTACAAGCAGCTCGTCCGTCAGATGACGACGGTGTTCAACGAGAAGCTGTGGTACGTGATGCTGGAGCAGTTCTGCATGAAGTACGTGTGGTCCGGCACCGGGATGGTCATGCTGGCGTTGCCCATCCTGACCGGGACGAGGGGAGATGGTGAGTACTGGATACGTGGGTAGGGGAGGGTACAACGAATAAGCTTTTCAAGGTACAGTCAGCAAAAGAGTTATGTACGCATGATACAAAAACGTTTTGTAATGTTAAGTATTGCAGATTTTTTATGTTATTAGCAAAGTTTAATCATATCAATATCGTACAGGGCTGAGTTGGATTGTATGCTTTCGTATGTTCAGATCATCTCTGTGAACCATGTATCAAAGAGCACTTCAGTACTATGAACACAGATCTCTCTCTGTGGGCGTAGTTATATGTCAGGACTGCCAGGATACTAAATAAAACACACAGTTCGACAGGCACAAGGATACTCTTCGTTTTTCCCCTTAATTTGATAGATCAGTACAAACTTATTTTATTTTAGTCTACGCCGACATCTATATCTATATTGGGTGGGTAGCATTTAATATTGATAACAACAAACATTTTGGTATATCAAACATTATGGATCATTTTAATATCTATCGTCGTCTATCGTTTTGGTTGTGTGTGTTTTTGTCGTTGTGTATTATTAGCACCCACGATATGGCTATGGCCTATGAGTATGTGGCGTTATTAAATTGAAGTATAACGTCATCGAACAGACATCTCGAACAAAATGTGTGTCCCGCCGGGAGGTTCTATTTTCAAAATTAAGCCCCCGTTCTCCTTTCAAAATCGACGAACCCATTGAAAATTGAAGCCGGTCGGCGCCAATTCATTGGGACATACATTGCGTTCGTGGTGTCGGTTCTATATGCTAGTAATAATAATTAAATACGTTATTATTATTATTAATATGAATCAATCATCATATGTATCAATATGCACATATAATGTATATGTTCCCAGGGGCCTCAGGGGCCTCGGGCGAGAGCATCAGCGCGCGCACGGAGTACATGACGACGTCGCGCAACTTGCTCAACTCGGCCGCCGACGCTATCGAGAGGCTCATGTCCAGCTATAAGGTGCGTTTCTTGTTTGGTATTAAATTGGTAACTGATAAATCTAAATTGTAGTTTGTCGGATAAATGTGAACTTGGATTACTTTTGTCTAAAGTAGAGTAAGGCAGGCCAAAACGTGACTTACGTTATGTGACATTTGAAGTAGTATTCATATTTGTATTATCTGTAATATTTTACCCCGACTTACACCGTAGCTGATAAGAGTGTTGCCCTATATAGACTTAAATATATAGACGGGCTGTTCCGAACGAAATCCATGTCACATTTTTCGTACTCTGTGACAGTGCTTCGTTCGGTCAAGTTCGTTTCAAGATGGCGGATATCAAGTATTTTGCACTATATTATATTTTTTTAAAACAAAAATGAAAATATAGTTATTTACCAATTATTTATTTATTTATTTATTTACTATAATTAAAACGGTAACAACCAATTACATTAATTATAGACACCACAATTATACATCTCGCTCACAAAACTTCAGGCATACAGACAATATTACTGACCATTCATCCGCAAACAAATCGCACTCAGGCTATGCATCCAGAAGAGCGTTGAGCGCGGTGAGAACGCGGGGAATAGGCGAGTTGGCTCGCGACGGTACGCGCCGAGGGTGCGGCACACAGTTTATGTTTGCGACTCCGACAGGAACTATCTGGCGTAAAGAGTCGACACAGCTCATCACTCAGATATGGTGCATCTATCCTGCTGCGTAATATTTTGCACGCAGTGACCAACTGACAGTGCTCCCGTCGGACTTCTAAAGAGTTGTAACCCAAAAAACCTAATAAAAACTTAGTTGGGTACAAGTAGGGATAGTATCCGCAAACACGCTTGTACAAATATCGGAGAAAGGTCTTTTGTACCTTTTCCAGTATAAGCTTGTAGGTGCACTGGTATGGATTCCATACACAGGCACTGGTTTCTAGTTTTGAACGCACTAGTGCGCTGTAAATCAGCCGGATAACACTAATAGAGTGAAAATCCTTTGCACTCCTCAAAACAAATCCAAGGCGTTTCTGGGATTCTTTCGCCAAAGCTAGCACGTGATCATGGAATGTGAGTTTTGCATCGAATGTGACCCCTAGGTCTTTAAAGGAATTTGTATTATGATTATGATTTAAATAAACTCAAATAAAGTTCAAACGTAAATAATGAAAATGTTTTTACTGGCCGCAATAAACAATATACGTTATTGTGTGTTCCTGAACGGTCGGGGGTTTTCAAAAATGATATCTATTTGTCTCGCTTGCTCGCGACTAAAATATGTTGGCACCACAGCCTATCTGGTATAGTATATATGTACATATAGGTCATATATAGGTCTATATTGCCCTATCTGATTTTATAAAGTTTATTAAAAGGCATGTCTTAACATTTATCCGACAAACTACACAGTCTAGAGGGCGATTTTGATGAAAAATAAAACTGGATCATTAGATTTTTGAAAAATCAATATTCCTGGCCAGTAATCGAATCCGTTGATTTGGAAAAAGAACTCATCCTGTATTATTACACCGTTCGATAGTGTTGCTAATAAGGATCAAATTCGGGTAAGTAATGACATGCGGCAAACTTAAGGAAAATGTAGAATTTTAAGAACTGTTAAAAGAAAGAAAGGTTTAAAAGGTAGAAAACCTATTTTTTATTTATTTTATTTTGGACACAGACAGTCATATAAGATTTCATATGTTACAAAAAACTATGTTTAGTTACAGACATTGAGTGCCAACACTTATTTATATAATACTGTTTTTTATGTAATCTATATAATCTATGTAATCTTTTATGTAATCTTGATACAATAAGACAAAAGTGATACTTCGAGTTTAAGTAAATTTAGGTTTTACCACAGAAGATATAATAGTACTTAAACTAATAATAATATACTTATATTATACTTATATAAATAATAGTACTTAATTTTGCTAAAAATGAGCTCTTTCCTTAAGTTTGCCGTACGTCATTACTCCCCAGAATATGATTCTTGTTAGCAACACTATCGAAATGGTGTAATCATACAGGGTGCGTTTTTTTTTTGTAAAATTAACGGGTTATATTATTTGCCAGAGTATTGCTGTTTTGTACGTCATTACTTCCGAGAATTTGATCCTTGTTAGCTACACTATCGAATGGTGTAGTAATACAGGCTATGTTTTTTTTGCAAGATTTTATTGTATTACATCGTACTGTACAACACTGTAAAACCTGTTATAATATCCACAGGAGATAGTGACCCTGGCGGGCTACGCGACGCGCGTGTCGGACATGCTGCGCGTGTTCGGCGAGGTGGCGCGCGGCCGCTGCGTGCGCGCGGTGCACGCCGCGCCCGGCGGGCCCGGCTTCCAGGTCACCTTCCGGGACAAGCAGCCCGTGCCCATGGGTCAGTGGACTACTGCTTTCAGCACAATGTACATAGTAGTACCCAGTAGCGTAGCGTGGGAGGGGGGCCGGGGGGGCCATGGCCCCGGGCGGCACATGGAGAGAGGGCGGCAAGCCACTCGATTTTTTAGATAAAAAAATGTGTAATTAAATTAATTATTTTATATTTTTTTAATGTAAATTGTGTTATGAAAAAAATAAGAAAAGTGCATTTTTTATTAATAAAAAAATATTTTAAATAATATGGGGACAGCAAAGTTCATTGGGGTGGAGGGGGGTGGCAAATTTTCGGTCGGCCCCGGGCGGCGGGAGCCCACGCTACGCCACTGATAGTACCTATTGTTACACAAGACTCACACCGCAAAATTATTTAAATAAATAGCAACTCTTGCTCCGACACAATAAAGTGTATTTCAGGTCGCACAGTGCTAATCATCAATAGTTATTTCATCTTAACGTTTCCTCTTTTTATAATCATAACTCTTATTCTTTCTCACAACGTCAGGGTTGTCTTTTTTTGTGATGACATGTATGATAGATTATGAATGTATGACACGCGTGGCAGCCCTTCTGAAAATAGCCCGACACGTCGAACCCGGCACGTACTTGTTACATCGTACCAAAAGTGCGGAGTGCGCCAGGCATTAGGCGCCAGGCCTACCCCGACTCAAACAGAGGGATGTTATAATTTTGACGTAGCATCATAGCTCCCAAGAGGTTGAACCGATTTTGATCTACTTTTTTTGTTTAAGACATGACTTTATTAAGAGTATTCTTAGTTATGTTTATTGTAAATAAAACTGTTGAAGTTTTTTTTTTATTTTTAAATTTAAATTTTTTATCATGTTGTCGTCATCAACAATATAATAACTGACTATGGACCTCGATAGCCACTTACCATCAAGTAGATAGATCGTCAGTTCGTTTGCCACTTATTTCTATATAGCTTTGAAATTAGCCTTGAATTTCGATGTGACTAGTCAGTTGAGAAATTGGAGTGCCAACTGACCACAGGTGTTGAGATTTGGTGTTCAGACGGTCCGGAGAGGACTTGTTATTGTACGATCCACAGACATGTATGTACGATCTCATAGGAGGAACTTTGAAAATGTCTTTAAAATGATTAATTGTTTTACAATAATTTAATTCTTGGAAGCGTGATCCTAAGCGATCGATCGAGTTTTAAGCAACAGCGGGGATAGGCGGTAATGGAATTGATAATCGCTAGTAGCAAGTGCCACCCAGCCGAGTAAGAGATCTGGAACCCAGGAACATCCTACTGTTCGTCCGAGCGGTAGGACTCGGAGACCAGATCTAACTCAGAAACGGGTACGGCTACAATAGATCAAATCTGGTCGCAGTGGCCCCTGGGACGGTTGTCCCAGGCCCAAAACTTCAAATAATAATAATAATAGTAGCAAGTGGGGTGTCCAGTAAAATCACTACGAATCCGGTTTGGTGCAATAAAAAAAAATACGATGAATGTTTTGTTCACGCCTTGCATACCTAATTCCTTGTCTGTGTGTACTGCAGGCAAGATAACGTACACGATGGACCTGTCGATCCGGCTGCGGAACGTGCCCATCGTGACGCCGGCGTGCGACGTGGTGGCCAGCGGCGTGTGCATGGACCTGGCGCCCGGCACGCACCTGCTCATCGTGGGGCCCAACGGCTGCGGCAAGTCCAGGTGAGGGCGGCGACCTAACGCACACACATCAGTCTGGACAAAATTTGACGGATAAGACATACAAATACTACCGCAAATATCATCATAATTATGTCATATTGTACCCTAACTTACTGTATTACAGATAAGCACTCTTTCACACGAACGGCACTTTGCAGTCGAGAGTGCCAACTGCAAACGTCGACGCTTGCAGTTGGCCGCCGACGGCAGCCGACTACAAACGTCGACGGCAGCCGACGGCAGCCCACTGCAAACGTTTGCAGTGGGCTGCCGTCTTGACGTCGGCGGTCGACTACAAGCATCGACGTTTGCAGTTGGCACTCTCGACTGCAAAGTGCCGTTCGTGTGTAAGCGCTCTAAGGGTGTTGCCACTTGCACCTATCTAATTTTTAAATTTATTTAAATATTACGTGTATCCTACAAACTATAACTATATAAATAAAATTATATTGTACATGGTAAAAAAAATGTTTTGGCTCCCATGGTCTGTAAAGTTCCAGCGATATACAGGCTAAATTTTAAAAACTGTGCGTGGATGGCTAAATCTGAATATATGAGAAATAGTGAAAATTTCACAGGCCCGATTTTGACAAAAACTAAGCTGCATCATAAGATTTAAAAAAAATGAATATTCCTAGCGGAAATCGAACCCATTAATTTTGAACATAAAAAACACTATTCGATGTTTAGTGTCGTTAGTAAGGATGAAGTTAATTTGTTCGTTAATTCACCCAGTATAACCCTCTGTATTTCCCGCAGCCTGTTCCGCATAATCTCCGGTCTGTGGCCGGTGTTCGGCGGCGAGCTGGCCGTGCCGCGGCCGTGCGCGTGCGCGCACTGCGCGGGCGAGCCGCACGCGCCGCCCAACTGCGTGTCGCGCCCCGTCATGTTCTACATACCGCAGCGGTATGGGTCAACACTGTTATTTAATATAGACTCGTCATGTTCCGGCCGGGGCTTGGGAGAAGTTCCTTCTTTCTTTTTGTTTTCTCTTCCTAGGCCGGCAATGCATCAATGATGCCTTTAGTTTTGCTGATGTTCATGGACGATAGCCTTACCATCAGGTGGATCGTCAGCTCGTTTGCCGGCTATTTGCGTAAAAAAATTGTCTTTATTTAGATGAGTCTTATTTGGTAAGTCTTGGCACCAGTTATATTGTAGTATTAATTTAAAAAATAATTAATAAAAAAATATACATGAAAAATTAGTTATCTGTTAAGTTCCCTCGTCTACAGGGAAATTTGAAAGCAAACACGTAGTAACCCGCAAAGATCAAATTGTTAATCAAAGCCGATAAACTTTTTGATTTTTCGAAAAAAAAAATCATAACTTCTCTACTAAAACAGAAAAAAATTCATAACTTCTTTACTATAGTCACCGCGAACTAAGAAGCCCAATTTGTCGTTTGCCATCACAGTGACATTAGAGATGTACAAAAAAATCGGTTCACGAAAGAAACCAATTTTTACAACAAATCGATTCAAAATTATAAGACTTTCTAATCGATTCGATAATTAAATTTTAAACTAAAAACCGTAATATTTAGGTACCTAGTTACCTACCTACTACCTCGATTGAGCTATCTCTTACCGCGTATTCTCAATATGTACCTATTTTCGACTTCAATAAAATATTATTTTATCCATTCGCCCATGAACATCAACATCACCAAAAGCATCACTGGTGCGTTGCTGGCCAAGAAAGAGAAAAAAAAGAAAGAAAGATAGATCATGATAGAATGAAAGTCCCGCTCAGTTTCATAATAATATTTTGACATAATATTATATTATGAGCGTCAGGAAAAAACTACAGTGAATAAATTCTTGCTTATTTCGTAAGACACATTCATGTATACATAATTATTATTTTGTTGAAAAAAAAATGTTTACCGCAACCTTAAATTCATAATTACATATAACATATTATCTGCAGTTACTGTCCATGGATGGCGAAGTGCCCATACATAATGGAAAATGTCCTTTGTTAGCATCCAATTCGTCGTGGTATTATTGGGTAAATAATTTTAAATTCAAACGCAAGCAAATCATTTTTAACAATGTAATTAAATTAATCAATTTTCATTTTTAAATTTCGATTATAGTAATATATCGATTATGATTGGTTTTATAAACCGTTTCAAGCCGTCACATCACCGTACGTCAGATTAGATTTAGGCTTCTTCATATAAGATTGTTTTGACGTCATATATTTTTATTAAATTTTGCATAAATTATGATGTGATGGGATTTTTACTAGATTTTAACGTATAATATGATTTATAATCAACGCCAATGAAAATGAGTAGGGATTTTTAACAAATTTTGGCAAAATCCTTTGTCCGTAAGTATTTAACTATTCATGTCAAGTAAATGAATATTCCATTTCGCTCAAAGACACCCATACAAGGTTAGGTCATATTAATAAATAGCAGCTATCATTATGGGCATCTTAGATAATTTTGACTATAAATAGAGAATTTATGATTTTTTTTGAGAGATAAAAAAGTTTTTCGGCTCGGATGAACAATTTGATATTTGCGAATTACTACGTGTTTGCTTTCGAGCGTCGAATGTGCCCTATCTTTTAAGTTAAGGAAAAATCATAGTTATAAATTCACATAATAATACTCGTATAATTTATTAGTAGTTCATACAATACATTTTTATATCGTTCTCCCAGCCCCTACACATCAGAAGGCTCCCTGATCGACCAGATCACGTACCCGTCGCGCGTGTCCGAGTCGGACGCGGGCGCGCACGCACGCGCCGCCCGCATCCTGCGCACGGTGCGGCTGGAGGCGTGCGCGGCGCGGCTGGGCGGGCTGCGCGCCGTGCGGGACTGGCGCGCCACGCTGTCCGGCGGGGAGAAGCAGCGGCTGGCCATGGCGAGGATGTTCTATCACAGGTACTCATACACCTACGAGTATATGTATATGTTACCGGATATCTGTATAATGCAGGTATTCAACACAATTCCTAGGAAATGTGTATAATACCTGGGTCGTTTTGGCAATGTATTAAATTATATGAATATTATCACCATTACATAGTTTGCCTAGGTAATGTATACGTTTCCCAACTACTGTACAGAATACCTGCAGGTCCACCGGCAATGAATAAAGTTAGATTTGGGTATGTATAGTCAACTTGGATGGAGGTTGGAATTAAGAATTTACTTAAAAACACACTCAAAACAAATTATAACCTGCATGAATAGATATTTTTTTATACATTTTAAATTAATGCTTGACCGAAATCACACTTGATGGTAAGGAGAGATGCAGTCTAATGGCTCCTACACTACACTGCTCGCCTACGCAGCTTCGGATTTTTCAAAATTGGTGACAGAACCGACTTAGTCAATCCCGACCCCACGTGGTACTAGTCTGTCCTACCCCTAGAGTGAATGTAAGGAGATGTTTGGAAGCCTTTTTATGTATCAAAAACCCTTAAATTCTCCCTAAAAGTGCATATGTCACCGGAAGATAACTATTTGCAAAGCATGCTGTGGTTACCTGTAATTGTAGGAACAGTAAGATTTAATATGATAAGTAACAACTTGTATTGCAAATGATGAAACTGTATCTTATGTTGGTAATGCTATAATAAATAAATAAATAAATAAATAAATAAATAAATAAATAAATAAATAAAGATAACAAGAACCCCAAATTTACAAACCTAGGTGTATAAACAATATACAACCAAATGAATATTACTCTAACTGAAACATTCGCTACTTGAAAGTTGGCCTTTTGAAAAGTGTCATTATAAAAGGCAGACCAAACGTACAGTTGGCAACTGTTAGGTTGGGAAATTAAAAAAAAATGTGATAAGTTGGCAAATGATTATTCGGCGAAATAAAATTCTGCGAAACGTTAGTTGGCAAGTGATAATCGGCCAAACAATTTTCGGCGAAAAGGCAGCTTAATAGAGAACCGTCTTTTACACACATTACCAACTACGCATGGAGTATTGTATAGAATGCCTGGGCTAAGTATGAAGTAAATAATATTCAAAACGTTACCTGAACGTTTTTGATATTCTATACATTGCCTAGGTATTGTATAGAATGCTGAATTATACAGATATCCGGTAACATATATACTATACGAGTAACCGCCCTCGCTTTGTTTCGGTTTTCTTATTTTTTTACAACTTATTAGTTTTATTAAGGATCCCTAATTTTTTTTAAATATAATATAGCCTATGTTACTCGGGGAACAGTGAAAGAATTTTTGAAATCGGTTCAGTAGTTTCGGAGCCTATTCAATGCAAACAAAAAATAAAATCTTTCCTCTTTAAATATTAGTATAGACTAGACAGGCTGTTCAGTACTAAAAGTTTGGACACCTACGTTGACACCATATTATTATGGTGCCAGCGCATTTTAGTCGGCTGCGAGCAAGCGAGACAAGTAGATGTCATTTTTGAAAAACCCCGACCGTCAAGAACACATAATAACGCATATTGTCTATTGTGCACAGTTAAAACGTCTTCATTATTTACGTTTGAACTTTTTTTGACTTTATTTAAATCATAATTGCTAAATAACTATATTTTTACTTGCATTTTTAAAAATAATTTAGTGCATAATATTTGATATCCGCCATCTTGAACCGAATTTGACCGAACGAAGCGCTGTCACCAAGTTGTTATTGAGTACGAAAAATGTGACACGGATTTTGTTCGGAACAGCCCGTCTATATATTTAAGTCTATGCAGGTAGTGTATGTCACGCACGCACGCACGCGTCCTGCGTACAGTGCTGTTGGAGGTCTCACAGTTCTTGCGAGTGCATAGCGTCATTAAAACCATTTCATAAACAATACTTGAGTGAAATTCATCGCTATGCGTTTGTCAAAATCGGAAAGTAGCTGCCGAGCTATTTTATCGTACGCAATAAAGAAAGGATCGATTTTTTATATTGCCATCTTTATCTTTCGGCTGTGTCGGATCAAATGGATCAATTATAAGTCTGCACGGCTGCGCCTTAGGCTACGTCCGCACAAACAGGCGGCTTGCTTAGCGCCTAGTCTAGCGAGTTACCTAGCGAGTAGCTTAGTAAAACGAACGCTCAAGAGTGTTCGCGACTGGCCGCACTGCACGCTTGGTGCCTAGCTAGTCACTTAGCGTGTATCGAAGTAAACAAACATGTTGGTTTTTTGTCACTAGGCGCCAGGCATTTTGAAAGACTCCACGTTAAGAGTAAACGTCAACGTGCTGACAAGCAAAATGGCCAAGGCACCACAGAGTACTTAATCACTACGTTTTATAAGGTACCTAGCGACCCACCACGCAAACCACCTCTCGGTGCGGCCACCGTGTATCCTAGCAAGTAACCAGAATGCAAACCACTAGTATGTAGGCGCTAAGCAAGCCGCCTGTCTGTGCGGACGTAGCCTTATACTTACTTATGCGTCTCATTAGCCAAGTAATACTTAAGCGATGACTTGTGAAACGAACGCACTGAGAAATAGCGTTCATTATATAGCTTTGCTTCCTTACTTAGCCAAGTATCGTTTCTGAATACGGCGGTTATCCTTTTGTGTTTCATTTTAAGGGTTATTTATTAATATGTAATATTTATTTCCCTCATCGTTCACAGACCGGTGTACGCGCTGCTGGACGAGTGCACGAGCGCCGTGTCCATGGAGACCGAGGTGGTGATGTACGAGGAGGCCATCAAGGAGGGCATCACGCTGCTGTCCATCACGCACCGCCCCAGCGTGTGGTCAGTACATTTGTGATTATTATGAAATTCCGGTCAGCAGTTTTTGCCATAGACTTATATGTACATACTATACTAGACTGTTCAGTACTAAAACTTTGGACAGCTACGTTGACACCAGATGGTGCCAACGCATTTTAGTCGGCTGCGAGCAAGCGAGACAAGAAGATGTCATTTTTGAAAAACTCCGACCGTTCCAGAATTTTGTGCACAGTTAAAACGTCTTCATTATTTACGTTTGAACTTTATTTGAGTTTATTTAAATCATAGTTGGTAAATAACTATATTTTTACATACATAAAAAAAATATTTAATGCAGAAAATTTGATATCCGCCATTTTGAACCGAACTTGGCCGAACGAAGCGCTGTCGAAGACCCCGGGCTATGAGCGATTCATAGGTATAATAACCCTATAGGACCTCGTCCAAGTATTTATCCAATTATTATTTACAGGAAATACCACACACACGTGCTAGAGTTCGACGGCGCGGGCGGCTGGTCTTTCAGGCCGCTGGAGAAGGACGCGTCCGCCATCACGGTGAGTCCCCCCGCGCCCCCCGCGCCCGCCGCGCCCCTCACCACCCCCCCGGAGGAAGCCGAGCCCCCCGCGGAGACGGACCAATGACACTTGTAGGTTTTATAGATTATTGTATCAATGTAGACATGTCGGTTTCAAATATATCCCACTACTGACCACTACTTTGTAATTCTATTAGACGAATGTATGTAAGAGAGAAGAAGACCATGTTTTAACTATTTTGGTTGGTTTGATGATGTGACAGTGAGAGCAGTGATAGCCTAGCGGTTAGAACGTTGGTCTCTCGAACGGAGAGGCCCGAGTTCAAATCCTGGCACGCACCTCTGATTTTCAAATATTATGTGCGTATTATAAGTTAATTATCATTTGCTTCGGTGAAGGAAAACATCGTGAGGAAACCTGCACATCGGAGAATTCTCCATAAAGTTCTCAAAGGTGTGTGAAGTCTACCAATCCGCACTTGGCCAGCGTGGTAGACTATGGCCTGTGTACCCCTCACATTGTGAGAGGAGACCCCGAGCCCAGCAGTGGGACAATTATAGGTTGTTGCTTGCTTGCTTTTTTTTTTATGATGTGACATCTAAATTCAATGGAGAAGTTTTGTGATGTTGTAAATATTTAACTTAATGAAATAAAACAATAAATACAGATAAAACTATTACATCATCAAACAAATTTTGGAAATCCATCAAGAAATGGGTCTCACCCATTACGTAGACACCCATAGACAATTAAATTTTGCAGTCTCCGACTTGCCTCTGACGTCATTAGGCCTATCCGAGGTCATCGCACCTATGAGGTTATTACGTCGTAAAAGGACGAATTAATAATTTGCTTACAATTCACATTGCATACGCAAAGTATAGATTTATTTTTAATCGAAATAAGCGCTACAATAAAAGTTCTTATTGGGCTCGAACAAAGGCTTGTCGGCCGTGTGACATCGCAAAGGCTAGAGTCCATAGATATAGTACCTATAGATTCAGCCGCGGCGTGGCCGCACATGAGACAGAGAATTTACGTTTCTTGGAGGTTATTTTTAAATATATGTAACAAAATTTCATAAGTAGCCCAGAATACTGCTACCCACCATCGTACTAAATATAAATATATGTATAAAAGCTGTCTTCGACTTTCTTCTTAAATAACAAACTAAAACTTTTATTCTCCAAATCACTCTTCATTGTTTGTCACAACTCACTCATTGTTTGCACTTGTGACAAACAATAATGTACAATGTAAATATTTGGTCTCTGTCTTTCACGTAGATTTTGTAACTGGCGATGTCGCTCTGTCAAAGTTGGGAGAGTGTACTGGTTCTAAATCTATGTTAGGGCTATAATAAAACATGTTCTTGCGAGTGCAACTTCAAAGTTCCATATCTTTGTAAATTTTAGAGATACTTTAATAACTCTGACATTTATGTTTCGTCTTATTTTTTATATAATTAATCGAATAAAAGAAACTGTAAACTTCTCCATTTAATATATTATTTCTACGAAACTGTTTCATTAGTTGTATAATACACGCTTATGTTTGAAAATTTATTAAATAAATTTTATTTTATGGCTATAATTAGGGGCTTGTAGAACAATTAACTGGATCAATCTTATTTTTGTACAACCATGAGATATACAAAGGGAGTTTGACGTATTCGGGCAGCGTTGTCATTGCAAAATGAACTTTAACATTGCAGTATTACAATCGGTGTTGCAACAAATACTAATAATTAAAACGGAACATTATTAGTAGAGATTAAAATTTTATTGTAAAAGATTTTTCTATATTTTAAATAAGTTTCTAAGGGCGGATTCGACCAAACTATGTCGGATTATAGATATCATTTTAATCCGGCAATTTAAATTCACATTAAATGTTTACTTGCACTTAACAAACGTTGTATTTTATTTTATTATTGATTTGTTTACACGCTCATTGATTAATTCGTCCACTATTCAGGAGTTACAGCACTCTAATTTACAACATATTTGGTCGAATACGCCGTTAGTATAGTTTAATTTAGATAATGATTAATATAAGGACTTGTAAATATGACGGTGATATATTTAGATTTAAGACATGAAGAGCTTGTCACACTGCCGGCGATAAACGATTAGATTTATTCAAGCGAGAAACTGTAAAAAAATATGTTATTGTGGACAGTTTACTTAGTAACATTTTCTTTAGTAACATCGTTTTCATTTTATTGTAAGATAATAGAATTATTTATTTTATTTTGCGTCGTTAAAAGTTTACCAATATTTGTTGTTAGTTTATAGTTCAAGCAATGAAGTAAGTTTCGATAATTTCGACGTCTTCATAAGATGCGGATTCCTACCTACCGTCGACCAGATTTATAATCTGTCCCTATACATTTCTACCCCTGTAATAACGTATCGCTTCGAATATCTGTACTTGTTTTAATTTAATAAAAATGAGTGTATTATAGTAAAGATACGTTATAGGAGGATAAATGTGGAACCGATACCTAATATAATTATTTGACTCGCTTATCGTTCATCGCCGACAGTGAGACAGCCGTCCGCAGTACGGCCGCACGTAATATTTTAGTGAGATTAAACATTATCCGAAATTCTTGTTTTATATCTTTTTTATTTTTATACATTTTTGTAATCTGTGGAAATTGTGTAGAGCCGGGCTCAAACAATTTTAAAACTATTTTATGTCTGTGACTATGATTTTTTATAAGGAATATGTATGTAGATATTATAATATTTTAAATAATATTTTTATAAGTGACTACGTATAAAGCTACATAGGAACCACAGTTACCGCGCTCCTCCATCGTGGCTCAAAGCGAACCTATATTAGAATCATAACTACGTTTTGGTTACTTTAGCCCACGGACCTGAAAAAAAGACGGACGTAACCTCGCCTAATCGAGAGTGAAGCATAGCAATGGCCGCCCGCTTACCATGTGTGCGTAATTTTTGATTCGCGATTGACGCAGTATGGTGTCATGGGTGTGTGGGTGTGTGTACTTGTACGAATAGAGAGTTGGTATTACTATGGGTGCTTCACTGAAGTTGTTGTTGAGATTACGTCCGTCTTTTTTTTAGGTCCGTGCCTTAGCCGTTAAAACTTTGGTTATAATTGGCTAACACAATGACGTTTATATGACATATTATAAGTCATTTCTATTTATTTTGTTTTAAGTGAGATGTGATTTATGTACTAGCACAGTGATGTTTCGGGGTGTACAAATAAATGGGGGTTTTTGAACATTTGACTTTTATTTAACACTAGCTGTTGCCCGCAGCTTCGCGCGCAGAAATTATGCTTATCATATTTATCCCCTATTTCACCAACTTGAGGGTTGAATTAAAAAAAATACTTCCTTAGTGGATGCCTACGTCATAAGAGGAATACGTGTGCGACATTTTAAGTTTCTAGCTTTAAGGGTTTGGCCTGTGCGTTGATACATCAGTCAATCACTTTTGACTTATACAGATATAGATAACCTATAAAAGTTACCGACTTAGCTCGCAGAGTTAGCCGGCTGAAGTGGCAATGTCTACCCATTGTTACATAACATTGTTCGGAGGGCAGGTAACTAATGTGGTCGAAAAGTTTTTGAAGGGCTACTTGTCTCGGTAAAAGGAGACTGGTAATAAAAGCACTGGTCGCCTCCCGAGAGGTAACTGACGAACTTAAGACAGAGGGGAATCCTGGATTCATAGAGCCCAGGGTCGGTCGGTGTGACTTTCTAGAAGCTGATAGATACATAGATAGGGAGAACCTTTAAAATATTTTTGGAGTGTGACCTATAAGGGCCTATCCTGTTGAAAAATAAAAGAAGTCTTCTGGGAAGGAAAGAAGTCCTCCAGGAGGAGGTAAGTGTCACCTGAATTGCCTGCCTGTTATACTGCGTTGGCGCCTTGGCGGTCAACTCTCGACAGTTGCCGAGTTGACATAAACAAGTTTTTATATGTATGATATAAATATAAACCATGAAGTATAGAGCTAAAGAGAGCCATCTAAAGTTGGTAAAGGAATTTTGAAAAAGTGTCAGGCTTTATACTGAAAATAGAGGTTCCAGTACCTACCACAAAAGCGCTGACGTCGGAAAAATACGTATACGATATGAACATAGCTGTTGTAGGCGAAGAGAAGTTTCTTATATCCTAGGCTACCGCAGCGCCACCCTCAATAGACGCATCTCTACGGACACCCGACACTTCATACACAGAGATGGCTCTCCTTACCTCTATACCACGGACGTAAATATACCTACTCCATTATATAAACCCATATAATGACAGATATCAAATAAATATTTTACATACCTACGTTAAAACTTTTTAAGTGGCCAGTGACATTAAGCATCATTGAAGTCCGTGCGCAATGAGGATAAATAACTTTAAATAAATATAAAAAAAATTCACTACTTTTCCTAGTTTTCCCACTTTCCCGCCAACGCAGTCTCGTCATAACCACGAAATAAAAGACGAGAAATTTGAAAGATGTTTTATTGTTTTTTTATGATTAGTTTCATCAATATACCTAAATAAAAAAAATATTACGTTTTCCTTTTTAAAAAAAAAACATCTTGATTTTAAAGGTTTCCCTGAGAGAGAGCAAAATTTCCTGATGTCTATGTTCGCCTGTTCTTCAGACTATAAAAATCGTATCGAAAATAAATAATTTCTGTAGCTGTAAAGGCCATTAAGGCCAACAGCAACTAATCATTCGAAATAAAAAAAAATGTTTTCAATATATGAATCACTATTTTCATGATTCACAGTCAGAAGCACTAGCTAATTTTGGTAATCTATTAAGACTTAAACTTGTTTTGTATTCCAATCATAACATCACGTATATAAAAATAGATATTATGTGCGCGTGTTATCACAAATTGTTAGATCATCCCTTAATAATTGAATACTTTTGAATCGAATTAATTCCCCTTAAGCCGGATAAGCTTATTTAAGACATGAAAGTCGAAATAATAATTATATGGCTTGTAATATCACTAGACTTGATAATTGGTTCAGTCGATTATTATGATTTACAGCCCAATGGTATAATCCTAGTGAAATCACTCTGAAAAATCAAAATAATCAGATTATATGGGGGACTTTTTGGGTAAGGTAAATGACGTACCCAATGTGTAGGAAATAGCGCTGTAAAAACAACATCGGTAATAAATTATTTATAGATTGCAACGTTTTCAAATCAAGGCATGTATGTGATTAAGAGATAATACTTCACATAAATTTTTGGGCGATTTTTATTGAATTTTTGAGGGCAAATAAGGCGTCTTTAGCGATTTTCATACCCCCTCCCCTTCCCTGGTGAAATGTCGTGAGATTTGGCTCAACCCCCTCATCCATCCCCCTTATCTCACGTAATTTTTAAAAATATGTGTTTCTAGTGTGCACACTAGATTTTGGGTGAAAAAAATCGAAATGTGATTTTTCATTATATTTTCATTTTGTATACGTACTTTGTTTAAATATTACTGGATATCTGGAACTGGAACACTATGGTAAAATTTAAAAAATATGGTAGATTTTAGGAGGACAGTAGGTTAGATAAGTGGGTAAAATATTTTACGACTATGAGGTATTAGGATTTTTTTTCTTTTCCATGGAAATACTCGACAAACGAGTGGAATCACTGATACGTTGCCGGTCAAGAAAGAAAGAAGAAAAAGTAAGAAAGAAAGTAAACTTGTGGTAGTATAGTAGTCTAACGTGGCGCCCTAATAAAAAGCTCGCCAATTTCGACACGCCACCAGAGCGGCGAGCTTGGAAAGGCTCAGCCGAGAAGACGATTCCTCAGAAGTGGGAGGACTAGCTGACTCGATTCGAGAAACGTGAGCATCCTGAGGGCACCTTTGTGGGTTGCTGTCCTCAGCTTATGACCTCGGTTGCAGGAGAAGAAAAAAGAAAGAAAGAAACATTTATTCCGACATTGGCATTGAAACAATGTTTAAATAATTGGTGGTATATTTATTTTTTAAACAACAATTTTTAATTGTGCTTGGAGTTGCAACGGAAAAGGTCACACTCAGAATACGGCGTAGCATGTAGCAGGTATTTTCTACTTTCTATTTCTCCTTCGATTTTTCAGTGCGCGCGTTAGAGAAAGCCCGCAGAGAAGGACATGGGGGCTCGACCACAGAACATATAAAAAGAGATCTTTCTTTTCTTCTTTTTATATGTTCTGTGGGTTCGACGGTCGCTCTCACAAGAATGCCTTGTGGAAATCGTGGCCTATGGTCGTGGCGGCGCCGCGGCGCGGCCGTGTGAACGGGATCCTCTGTCTTGAGACTTGAGTGTGGTTGTGTGGTATGTATGAGGAGTGTCTTGTTCCGGGACTTCCAGGGGAACTTCTGACTAGTTAGTATTTTTACGATTACTTGGGTAAGTAGGTAGGTACCTACTTGTGACTTTAGTTTTTGTTTTAATTACTTACATACAAGTAAGATAAAGGTGCGTATGTTATGGATATACTTGTTAATATTTTAAACCGACCATACCATCCGCCAACTTGTTATTTTAAATAGTCAATTTCTTTTTTCATTTTTCATTATAATCACAGATGTATTACCTCCTTCACATTTGAATAAACTGCATTAGATTCGCCGACACGTAGGGTTGTCAGATGGCAGGACTGAAATATCTGGACAAAACTTAAAAAAGTCGAGATTTGTCGGGACAAAAAATTTTTTTTTGGAAATAGTCGGCATATGAGCTGACGACGAAAAAAAAAACAGCTAGAGCGCGGCCGCGTATGGCGGGCTGCGGGTGACGCGGCGGCAAACGCGTTCTCTTGAATGAAGTGAATTGTCGGGACATTTTGTATTTTGTCGTGGCAACTGGCAACCCTACCTACACACGTACAATATGTAGCCTGTACGTACCTATTCAATCAGTATCAATCAGATAAAGTTGGTAACCGAACCGTCAGCATAATCCATACCTAATAACACATGACACACACCAATTTCTAAAACAAGTAGGTATCGTCAATGATAGTATAATGTAAAAAGAGGTAGATATGTCACTAGCGCGCTGTCGATAAAGAGCGTAGAACAGGCAATTGACCGTTCTGCTCGTAGTCACTCTGTCAGTACAAGACGATACGCACGCTTTTGTTGTTGTCAGAAGTGTTTGACATTTGACATACAGCGTTAAAATGCCTTCGTGTATTATACCAATGTGATTGGTGTAGTGAAACAAAAGATAATTAATGAGTGTATAAGTGATCGAAGGTGTTGTAGCTCTTTTCGGAACAGATATAACGTAACTCATACAACATAACGTATCTATACTTATTTTATTTAATATCATTGGTATCGCTACATTTATTCGGTCGGCGGATTTCGCTTACAGGAGCTTATCTTTGTTGAGATTAATGCCTTGTAACTATTGTAATTTACGAGTTATTTTTGGAATTGACAAATATTTGTGTCTGGCCTAAAAATAGACATGATAAGTGTATAAAAAATACGATGTAATTGATATGACGTGATCGTGGGCAATTGTTTCGATCCATCCACGGACCTAAAAAAAAAGACGGACGTAACCCCAACAACAAATTCAGTGAAGCACCCATAGTAATACCAACTCTCTATTCGTACAAGTACACACACCCACACATTGACACCAAACTGCTTTAATCGCGAATCAAAAATTACGCACATGTCATGGTAAGCGGGCGGCCATTGCTATGCTTCACTCTCGATTAGACGAGGTTATGTCCGTCTTTTTTTTAGGTCCATGGATCCACCCTTGTGTTTAAGCTACCCTCCCCAGCTCTGAATAAATAGCAATAAGCATCAGTTCTTCCTGTTAAACTTCGGAGCCCGCTTGGTTCTGTATTACCTAGATTTCGTCGATACTTTTGCACGATGGCAGGGTGTTTTTCTACCTGCCTGACTAGTTGCCACCTTCTAGAATCCACCGTAGAATATTTTGTTTCAGTTTCGTGTTCAGTTGCAGTGTCAGAGAGCCAGTAATAAGCGGATCCTCTGCTTCCGTCACACACGCTTTTGGTGTTTATTTATTTATTTATTTAAAACTTTATTATACCTTTAAAATAATGGTACAAAAGGTGGGCTTAATGCTAGAAGCATTCTCTGCCAGCCGACCTTTGGGAAAACAGAAACATCTAAGGCGGTATATGGAGATGATAAAGAAAGTATAAATAATAACTACGTATAATATTCACTGTAGGTATGTATAAAAGTAAAAAGATTATATGTATAGAATATATAAATACATATATGTATATATATATACGTAAAGAATATATTATGTACAGAATAGAAAATCTACGACAGACTAGATTAGCGACGTAACTTACGTAATACTGTGTCCCCAATTCTTGAGGAAATGATCTGCGACTTTCATTTTGAAGGCCTGCTTGTTTCTAACTTTTCTAATATCATCCGGAAGGGCATTCCAAATTCCGAGTTGCATATATAGCAAAATAATTAGAAAGAAAACCGGAACGGTGAAGTGGAATTGATAATACGAGAGTGTCAGAGGATCGAAGTTGACGTTCATGATTATTACAGAGATACTGAAACTTTTGTTTCAGATATCTTGGGGACGTTGTGTCGAATAGTATAGAATGAAGAGAGCTAAGTAATCTAACCTGCCTGCGCTCACGAATGGGAAGCCATTTAAGCTGGCGACGATGAGAAGAAATGTGATCGAATTTGCGCAGACAGTAGATGAAGCGAATAGCATAGTTAATAAGACGATCCAACCTATTAAGTAAGTCTCCACACATGTCGGAGCAACACACATCAGCATAATCTATAATTGGAAATATTAGACTTTGCACCAGAGTGACTTTAACTCGAATTGGAAGAAAGTTCCGAAGGCGATTCAGGCTGCGTGGCGTTGCATATATCGAGCGGCTAGTCTCAGTGACGTGAACAGACCAACTCAGTGTGGAGTCAATGTTCAAACCAAGATCTTTAACGGTAGTAGTGTAAGGGATGACAGAATCGTTAAGCACGACAGGTGAAACAGATTCCAGGTCTAATTTTGCCAACTGCCTGGAGCTACCAATTATGATTGCCTGGCATTTGGATGAATTTACTTTGATGCCGTACCTAAGAGACCATCGACTCACACTGCGGAGGTTCCTGTTAATAGTAGTTACGGCTTGACTAATGTTGTTCGTGTCCGCTTGTGCATAGACTTGTAGGTCATCCGCATACAGATGGTAGGAGCAGTCAAGTGAATAGGTAAGGAAGTTTATGTAAACAGCGAAGAGAAGAGGAGAAAGTATCCCACCTTGAGGTACGCCAGTAGTAAGATCACACCAGTGCGAAAGAGTGCGATTAGATCTAACTGCCTGTTGACGACCTCGAAGGTACGAAGAGAACCAATCTAGTGTCGTGGTAGAGAATCTGAAATGCTTTAATGCGGCAAGGAGGATATCGTGGTCCACCATGTTGAAGGCATTGGAAAAATCAATGAGAACGAGAATAGTGACCAACTTATTCTCCATGCCATCACGAATGTCATCAATTACCTTAAGGAGAGCAGTAGTAGTGCTGTGTCCTGGTCGAAACCCGGACTGAAAGGGACTAAGGAGATTGTTGCTAAAAAGGAAAGAGGATACTTGTTTATGAACAGCGGCTTCGAGAATTTTTGAAAGGAAAGGTAAGATTGATATTGGCCTAAAATTTTGAAAAGTGCAGGGGTTTGAAATTTTAGGAAGTGGGATAATGAAGGCTTTACGCCAGATAGTAGGAAAGACCCCCGAAGACAAAGATTCATTGATAATGTATGTGATCGTGGGTGCAAGTTGATCTAGTAAAGGAATGATCATTGATCTACTGATATCATCATAGCCGACTGCATTAGATTTAAGGTTGGACACAATTTTTTTGATCTCAGGCACTGACACCGGAGAAAAGAAAAACATTTCTATACCAGGTTTTACCATGGAAGAAATTTCTGATATGGTCAAAGCTTTAATAGAAGGACATAAAGAGGAAGATGAGCAAAAGTGGTGATTTAAGTCATCAAGAGGAAAAGAAGTTGAAACAGGCTTGGATTGTTTTTTACCATACCCTAGAGTGTTGAGGAACTTCCATATGTCTGCAGAAGAGGCGTTCGAAACTTGATCATAAAAATATCTACGTTTGGCTGCTCGTACCATCTGGTTGCAGTCTAGAAAATAATTAAATCTGCAGTGTTGTTGTCTAGGTGTGAAAAGAATGATAGATAGAGACAGCAAGATAAACTTATAGGTTATCGGAGGTAAAGACAATATCATAACAGCAGGAAAAAGCAAAGTACCCACATAAAAGTTAATAAATTAAAAAATGTTCATTATGTATTAACCGTTGGGAGCACTTTAACAAATATCAGTAATCGTGTATTTAGCATAAACTAACGTATTAAATGTTATGTCCAGTGAGTAATAAGTTAAAACAATAAACTATTTCTTGCGTGCTGCCCGCCTGAGTTGTTGTCACGGGCGACAGTGACCACAGTGGCATAGCGTGGGCTCTCGCCGCCCGGGGCCTACCGAAAATTTGCCGCCCCCCCAATGAACTTTGCCGCCCCCCCATAGTATTTAAAATATTTTTTTATTAATTAAAAATGCACTTTTCTTGTTTTTTTTTTTCATAACACAATTCACATTAAAAATATAAAATAATTAATTTTATTACATATTTTTTTTTATTTAAAAATCGAGTGGCTTGCCGCCCTTTCTTCATGTGCCGCCTGGGGCCAGCCCCCCCTCCCCCACGCTACGCTACTGAGTGACCACTTGGATCATCACATCAGGTGGATCTGCTGCTCGATAGTCCGCTGTAATGTATCTGAGAGCTTCTTATCGACTGCTAGGCCTACGCACGCACTGAAGACCTGGATTTACATCCCGCACGCCTCATAATCCCTCCACTGGCTCCACCAATCCGCACTGGAGCAACGTGGTGGAGTATGCTCTAGGCTTTTCAAGAGGAAATACCCATGCTCAGTATTGGATCATTAATGGGTTGAAGACAAGTCAAGCCATGATTTATATGTACTTAAATCTCAATTTTTACACGCTTTATATTAGCTTCAGCTGTATGTTTGTTTGTTTGTTTGTAACTTCTCTTTGGACTTCATTTTGACCCACTTCAACCGGTCAGATGTCTTTCAAACTTCGTAGACTTATTGAGGACCGATGACAATTCAATATTTAAAGAAAAAAAGAAAGAAAGAAAAAAAAAATGAAAAAATAAATAATAGTTTAAAAATAACTAAAAAACACGCTTTTATAGACAATCCAACTAAAAAAAAAATAGAAAATTTTGATTTTAAAATCGTGTAATTGTAATAAAAGGGTAGGGTGTGTCATGGTGTCAATGAGTAGAAGGGATAATATCTTTAAAAGCACCCCACGCTTATATTACAATTACATCATTTTTAATTAAAATTTATTTTCGATTTTTTTTAGTTGGATTTTCTATAAAAGCGTGTTTTTTAGTTTTTTAGTTTTTTTTTTAATTTTTAATCATGTCCAATTGATAGTGAGTTTTCATTAGCTGTGCCTGTGTTACAAACTACATAAGAAATATAATATTTAGACAGTTACCAATTAGTTGGTCGAGTGCAAAGACCAGTTGTAGGTATCACCTTTCCACGCGGTCGTTGAACCTGGTGATAAACTATTCAAACTATTGTTGTTTATTAGTATTGTACAAAAATAACTTAGTCGTGGAGCGCTCTGGTGAGCGCTCCGCTTATGAGCCACCACCCGACAGTTCGGTTCTTTATCAAACCGAGGAAGGACTGTTTATAGCCTGAGGTGCTGAAGAAGCAGATGTACCAAGTGATGGTAAGTGGTCTACATATGTCTATGGAAAAAAACGAAACACAAATTACAAATTAGATCACTAATAATGAGGGGCGTAAGCAAGGACGTCTTTAACCTACTGGAGGCCCTGGGCATATTAGGATAATGGGGTCCCTATGACTTTGTCAGAACACTATTTTCTTAGAATAAACAAAGAAAGTAGATAAGCAAGCCTCAAGATTTATGCAAAAGCTACTAAGCAAATTGGTATTGTAGTCAGTAATTTAGGTTCGATTTATTCGAATTAAAAAAGTTTTTCGGTAATAAATATCAGGAACAAGGGAGCCCCTATCGATCAAGGGGCCCTGGGCACGTGCCCAGAGTGCGTCTTCAGTGCTTCCGTCCTTCGAAGGACACGTAAAGTGTTGTCCCATCCTGGTTAATGATCTTGGATCTCGGATGTCCGCTGCCTTCTCATGTTGTCGGTTCCGCGCCCTATGTAACCTTTGTTCCGTTTTTGAGATGTGGTCCCAATTCGAAGACCTACTTCATCAATGTTTATTGATCTTTAATCAGCCAGGATTTTCCACTCCAGCCGGATTATATGAGCTATATCGGTAACTCGTTCGCCTGCGGATTTCATTATTTTTGATTCGATCACGTATAGAAGGGAAAAGTAACATAGCACTCTTCTGATAGCGACTTTGATACACCAAAATCTCGAAGAAAGAAATAAATAAAAATGTATCCCCCCCTGGGATAAAAAAAAATAACCCTGAAGATAAATAATTATAAATAAGAACACCGTTATCAGTTGCTTAAATATCTCGAATAATATAATTTAATTATCCACAATCACTTAATAACCCAATTTATTATCTTTAACGAAACCGTAAAGAAAGTTACATCACTCAACTCAGTAACTGTTGATGGACACCCAGAAATTGTAAGCTCACGAAAGCTTAATCTAAAATTGCGTCATGTCAACTCATGTCCCCTTATGGTGGTAAGGTCACATTAGGTTTAGAAAATGGATGTTTCGTCATCGTACCGGTTCCACCGTTCACTGAATATATTGATCTGTTTCAGCTCGTATTGGTAAGTAATAAAACTTATATACTATTTAGAAACACCACAAGCAAATGATTTGTAATGATGATAACTGGCACTATTTTTATAAATACAATATTTTTTTACATAAAATAACAAATAGTCCCTCGTGTGAATGAGCTGTAACTTAATCAAAGCTCACGTATTATATCTCGACGTAACAGCATAGCAACAAGAATATAAAAGATAAAAATCTACAAAAAAGACAATAAATAATGAATCTTAAAAAAACAAACACAAGACGTCTCTTCACCAGGATCAATTTTTTACGTGATAACGTCTATTAAAACGATGAACGCCGGGCGCACGCACAAAAAAATGTAGCGTTCCGCGAGCGAGAGAGCGGCAAAAGCGAGAGAGAGGCACTATCGGCTACGATCGGCCGAAGCGCTCGGTTCGTGCCGCATGTATCTCTCTTCCTCTCGATCAGCCGGTGCGTCCGAGTAGAAGAGAGACAGCGGCAGCACACAACTTACTTCCTTACCTACACGTGAACTGTTTTCGTCAACTGTTTATAATGTGAAGTGAAATGTTCATGTGCTTTTCATTGTGTACATCACAACAACAATAGCGGTAATAAAGGTAATTAATTCTTGTATATAAAAATCTGAATATCGATTCAATCTCAAATATTTGTTCATTTATTTTTAAAAAAGTAACGTCGGTCCGCGAGTGCAGTAATTTTAGGTTACAATTGACTAAAATATTATGATAATCTATAACGATGGTATAAAAAGTTTTGTCATGACGTTGTCACGTTAAACTACCGTCTGTAAGCCGACTTTACAGACAACCATTTTTTTGCGTACTGTACCGACGTGTGTGACTAAAGGCAGGAATAACGTGCGAGTGAGAGGGAATGAGAGGTTCCGCCATTTTAGATTCGTTTCTTTAATAGCGCGGCTAATACCTGGACCAGCTGTACTCAACGTAAGGCCCGCCAGACTTGTAGTTGGCCAATCTGGGGTTACTTCTAATACTATATAAAATTCTTGTGTCACGGTGTTAGAAGTTGAACTCCTCCGAAACAGCTCGACCGATTTTCGTGAATCTTTGCATGCATATCGGCTAGGGTTGAGAATCGGACATCTATTTTTCATCCCCCTACCCCTAAAAAATTTTTGACAGAACAACGTTTGCCCGGTCAGCTAGTTATTTTATAATAATCGCGAAAAACCTAAGAAATCATTACCATTTTTTTATTTCTTTGTTTTGCGGCCCGCGACAGGGCTAAGGCCCGCCATACACGGACAGCTTGAAGCAGTCAGGACGCCTGCTTCAAGCTGCGACTGCATTGTAAAGTACAGTCTTCTACGTACACTCATACACGGAACTGCTCGAGCAGTTGTGACTGCTCCGGGCGATTAGCAGCACGCGCGCACGGTGACATTTCATCGTGCGGTCAATAGTATAAGCAAAAGTAGCAGTAGTGCTTCTTCCTCAAAATCCATTTTACTACTGGTTTGAAATAAAATGAAATTGTGGCTTGTTGAGCAGTTATCAATGGCAGCTTCAAGCTGTTGACTCTGACTGCTCGAGCAGTCCGTGTATGGCGGGCCACGTGTTTGTGGCCCGTATGAAAAATAGTTGATTACCACTGACATGGAATCTGTGCTGTGATAAAAATGGCACTGATTTTCAGTTCGGATCATTTTTGTAGTGTCAGAAATCCCACTGTCGAGCGGTTTAGAGGAGCAACAACCATGAGCGTAGCCAGCCATGGACTCAGGGTGGGGCAGCAGTCTATAATAATATGTAACTAGCAAACTGTCAACTGACGACTGTCGAGTGTAAACTTTCTTACGGATATTAAGTATTGTAGTTAGTACCTAGATAATAAACTTTTTAAAGTTTGATTAGGTACTTTACAGGTCAGAACCAGGGTGGGGCAAGTGCCCTACCGTGGCTACGCCCATGACAACACCATTACCCCACGGAACTACGAATGGAAGGAAGCGTGGTCGGTGGTGTTATTGCTCTAGTCCTCAGTTTTATCAGGAAAGACCAGTACCTACCTAATTCACAGAAAATCAAAGTATGAAAATATACCCACTTTAAAACCCATTTTGAATGCGAAACAATAATTAAAACTATTATCGTGGTTTTTCATTATTATCATGGTTATAAAATGACTTAATCATGGATTAATCCAATTTCATAGTTATCTCAGGGTCGCTACTTTATTACCTATTTGTCAGCTTAAGCCTTAAGGAAAGGCTGTAAGGCGACGGCGGCTGCTACGTATTAAATAAAAAAAATATTGCTATCAATCATAAATTCATTTTGGTCAGTAACAAATCTATTGGTTAATTATTATTTCGAAAATCAATCAATGTTCTAAGTTTAATGTTTGAATATATTCCCATTTTACGACGTCGAGATTTACATATCATCAATTACGGACTTTACTGTACGTAGAACGAGCTTTTAAGGGATTTTTTTCTTTCTTTCCTTTTCTTATGAGGGTACATAAAACAAATATTTATGAGTAAAGGAGGTGGCCAAGATGTGCCCCGGAAATGGTAAAAATACGTTTATTTGTACAAGGTTTTAGTCCTCTGAAAAGACATGTGTTCCATTTATTTTGTAGCGGAGCTACTCGATTTTTTGTTTTGTACATTTTATTTTATACCTTTGTAATCTAAATTTTAATGTATAATTTTACTATATATATTCGGTCGGACAAACAGACCGTTTTATATAGTAACGTGTCATCCGATGCGCTTTTCGCTGGGCTCCGCGAAGTCGCCCGATCACTGCCGAACAACATTGCGTGCTCGCTTTGTTCGGGAGCGATCGGGCACACTCGTACGCTATCGGACGGCTAGCCACTTGGTTACGAAAAACGGTTACTCTCATTCCTTGGTTTTAAATTTTTTTCTCGATCGTTGCTTTTATGATATCGCTCTAATACACTCCTTATTTTTATTTGTATATTTAATTCCGTGTATTAAATAAACTATTTACGTTTCGCCTTTATATTATATTTACTTTTCCGACATCCTATACCGGCGAATCCTACAATTTTAACATAACTAGAATTTTAATTTACTTCTGAACTCCGCCGTGAGTAGTTATATTGAATTAACAATAATAATAAGTTGTATTGTATATGTTACCGGATATCTGTATAATTCAGCATTCTATACAATACTCCATGCGTAGTTGGTAATGTGTGTAAAAGACGGTTCTCTGCCTTTTTGCCGAAAATTGTTTGGCCGATTATCACTTGCAAACTAACGTTTCGCAGAATTTTATTTCGCCGAATAATCATTTGCCAACTTATGACATTTTTTTTTTAATTTCCCAACCTAACAGTTGCCAACTGTACGTTTGGTCTGCCTTTTATAATGACACTTTTCAAAAGGCCAACTTTCAAGTAGCGAATGTTTCAGTTAGAGTAATATTCATTTGGTTGTATATTGTTTATAAACCTAGGTTTGTAAATTTGCGGTTCTTGTTATCTTTATTTATTTATTTATTATAGGATTACCAACATAAGATACAGTTTCATCATTTGCAATACAAGTTTTTACTTATCATATTAAATCTTACTGTTCCTACAATTACAGGTAACCACAGCATGCTTTGCAAATAGTCATCTTCCGGTGACATATGCACTTTTAGGGAGAATTTAGGGGTTTTTGATACATAAAAAGGCTTCCAAACATCTCCGGCGCTGCGGGAAGTGCAGCCCCTCCGCCCTTGCGTAACAAACTGCAGGCACTCCATGCTCGCCTGCGCAGCTTCGGCTTTTTGGTCGCCTGCGGCGACCAGCCTCAGCCGCTTCGACTCACATGGTGCCTGCAGTTTGTTACAGCGGGCGGGGGCTGCTCTCCCTCCGCGCCTCCGGGGTTTACATTCACTCTAGGGGTAGGGCAGACTAGTACCACGTGGGGTCGGGGTTGACTAAGTCGGTTCTGTCACCAATTTTGAAAAATCCGAAGTTGCGTAGGCGAGCAGTGTAGTGTAGGAGCCATTAGACTGCATCTCTCCTTACCATCAAGTGTGATTTCGGTCAAGCATTAATTTAAAATGTATAAAAAAATATCTATTCATGCAGGTTATAATTTGTTTTGAGTGTGTTTTTAAGTAAATTCTTAATTCCAACCTCCATCCAAGTTGACTATACATACCCAAATCTAACTTTATTCATTGCCGGTGGACCTGCAGGTATTCTGTACAGTAGTTGGGAAACGTATACATTACCTAGGCAAACTATGTAATGGTGATAATATTCATATAATTAAATACATTGCCAAAACGACCCAGGTATTATACACATTTCCTAGGAATTGTGTTGAATACCAGCATTATACAGATATCCGGTAACATATACAATCTTCTACTACCTCCATTGCTATCACTGGACGTTGACAATTGACTGACAGAAATGCCAATGTCTGCTATATTGCCGTTTGCCAAATGCCAAAAGAAGATTTTTGAGTTTGATTTCTGCAAAATAATAATTGTGTTTGAATTTTTGCCATGAGGTGCATTAATTAATTGCGCGGTTCATATTGAGCGCATGACACCCAATATCTTCGGTAGCAAGAAACCTTCAATCCATATTGGTAGAATGGATCACTGCAGTAAAGGTATGGCATTTTCAGGTGATGACATTAGTTTGGTATTTGGGGTGGGCACGTCACCAAGATCACATAGAAGCCCCTACATAATTTTTTAATTCTATATTAATTACTGCTGATCTTGAATAGAGAAAAAGTAGATGGGTACACCAGATAATCAGCCAATGCATCACCTTATTTACCTTGTTTGATACTATTGTTTTAATTCCTCAATTTTTACATAAATGTGTACTAAATGTATATAATTAAACACTTAATAACATCAAAGTGCAGTTTTATTTATATTGCGTTTGCTTGTGAATATTTCCAGGTAGATAGGTGACAAGTTAATACGTATATTTTATTTAGTACTGCTGTTTTTTTTTGTATGAATAAAGTCATAATTAAAGTAAAATAAATAAATAAATGAATTTTCCAAAAGATAAATAGTATTTATTTAATATAAAAATCTCTCTTTAAAACACTTCCACGATTGCTTATGTTTTGCAGAATGTCAACCTACAAGTGCTAAAAGTGCTCGTAAAAGGAGAATCCCGAGTTCTACAGATTTTTATTGATAACATTATTAAAGTAGATAGTGTAAGCTTTAATGTAAGGTAAAAATAAAATGTGTACATTATACTTCACAAGTGGGGCAATTGCCCATACAGATGTTGGCCACCTCCTTTTACGTATAATAGCTATTAGCTATACATTTTAGATTACTTTTTTCCAAGACAAAAATATTTGCTCTTAAAATTAAATGTTAAAAGCTTAAAAGTTTTGTATGTGTGTGATTAGGTTTTCGGCTGCGACCGAAACACTCCAAACATTACCGTGCATGAGTGCCGTCAGGATTTCACCGAAGAATTACCTGCTAACAGAATAATTATATTTTGGTCTCTATCGATAAAAAGCTTTACAAAAAATTCTCTAGACAAATCCTGCTTCAGCTACTACCATAGACATAATACAGATAGACTAGGCAAGATATCAGCAGCCTAATTCACGTAAGTTAACAAGTTCGATTGCAGTGCAGTTGCAGTGACGTTCCTATCAAAATAACACTTTCCGTATTCTCTTAGCTTTCGCGAGCGCTGTCAAACACGCTCACGTCACGCGAGCGCTTGTCAAACACGCTCACGTCACAAAAAGGTATTCTGTTGATGCGCGTCAAGATAGCGTGTTTCCGATCGCAGTTTGAGGGTATTCTCATAAACTTCTCGGTGCGAGTTTTTATGCAGTTTTGTTGACGCTTTTGTTTTTTAATGGAAACATAATAAATTGTATTTGATTAATTAATAAGTTTATTTGTTCTCTCATATGACAACACTAACACAGAGTACTAAATAGCCGAAGAAAAGTTTGGCAGGCGCGCACGGCGCAGGATGCGTGCAGGAGAAGTGAAGTTCACGCGCAGTTTGCGTGCAGTCGACGCGCAGTTCAAAAATTACGAGAATACGGTTTAGACACTAAACGTCAACCAACGTCAACTTGATTGCCGCGTCACTGCAACTTGATTGCAGCGTCACTGCAACTCAATCGATGCATCTTAAAGTTACGTGAATTAGGCTGCTGAGCATATGTAAGTGAAACCGTCACGCTGCGAAGAGAGAGAAAGAAAGGCAGGAGGTAAACCTATCATTGTCTTACTTACGAGTTAACAGCTTACTTACGCAGTAATAAGCCACGACCGAAGCAAGTGGCGCAGGTGCGAGTAGAGAGAGATAGGTATACCTCCTTGTTCTCTTTCTCTTTCTAATAGCGTGACGCAAAGAAGGCCCGCTTGTCTAGTCTATCTGTATTATGTCTATGGCTACCTACTACAGTTCTAGTTTAAGAATCGATAATGCGATTCGATTCATAACCCAATTATGTCGAAAGAGTAATCCATTGAACTCGGCTACAATAGTATTCATCATTGCCAAGTTATGCATTAGCATACGTTTTTGATGATGCCGATTGCTGATAGTTAACGACAAACGCTGCGTAAACGTATAAACGTTAACGTCACTTACCTACGTCATAAATTAATTTCTTTTTCACTACTAATACGTAATAATCTACGTCATAATACCGATTATTCTCCGTCACTCCTCGTGGGGTCATTAAGCAAAACGAAGCGAATCGATTACCGATTCATCGTTAATTTAACGTAATACGAGTGAAGCAAAACCAATGAATTTGATAAAGAAAGTAGCAATCTACAGCTAAAGGATCGTATTAGTAATAATGATATTTAAAAAATATAGACACGTTATGCCCTTACAAATCAACTAAAAAATCTGTTCCGAAAAGAGCTACAACACACACACACACGTTTATCTTTTGTTTCACTACAACAATCACGTTGGTATAATACAGGAAGGCATTTTAACGCTGTATGTCAAATGTCAAGCACTTCTGACAACAACAGAAGCGTGCGTATCGTCTTATATTGACAGAGCGACTACGAGCAGAACGGTCAATTGCCTGTTCTTACGCTCTTCATCGTCGTCGCTAGTGATATATCTACCTCTTTTTTACATTATAATATCATTGGTTAGTACTAGTAAATGATCACGAAGTCCTCATTCCCGAGCAGTGGAAGTTTGTTAGGTTTTTTCGTTATTTTCATGTGTAAACTGTAGAACGAATTTCCTGCATTGGTGTTCCTCCTAAGCTAAGGGTGCCTCATAAGCTATGACACGGAGTTCTCCAAAAGCGGGTTTATTGCCTCTATCTTAGCCAACGTTGATGACGCGGACGCCTCTGATGCTGCTAATGTCCATTGACTACGGTGAACACTCATCATCAGGTGTTCCATCTGCTCGTTTGCCTGCTCAGGGCAAAAAAAAGAGGAAATGGAACAAAATGGACACAGGAATTTTTCTTCAGTTCCAAAACAGCGACAATACGTATATTGTGTAAAATTTCATAGTTGTGCTTGTTGTTCCAAGTCCGAAGCTTTACCAAATCTTCCGTCATTTTAAAGAAAAGAAAGAAGAAAGAAGAAATTCATTACACGTTGATTCTGGTGGCGGTTTTATTTACATATCAAAGTATTTTAATAACATATAGCTTCACACTCATAGCCCCACATTGGGATTCCCTTTATCGTGGGTGCCATGGACAACACACAGCCAGACCGAGAACAGATATTCAAATTCATTGTTTAAATTTCCGCCTCGCTGAGAATCGAACCCAAGTCCCTTGGCGTGGCGAACCGCCATGATAACCAATGCGCCACACGGGTCGTCTATTCTGTGAGCCACATCTGCAGCCTAACGCGCTAAGTAAGGCTCATTCTCATGCTCAAAGTCGCAAAGTAAATATGAAAGGGTACCGGTGCCTATAGGAATGGCTATCGATCACGGAATACATCAAAAGCAGCTTACCATCAAGAATTAAGAATTAAAAACATCGCTATGAATCATAAATTTTATGAGTCACTGATATTTCAGCGACATATTAATATGTTACAGGGTGATTATTGTCGAAAAACTGATGAAAACTGATAGGTTTGGCTGAATACAATTAATTAGATATTGATTGCGCGTGGTCTAAGTCTCAGGGTTTAATTTATAGCATTCTGCAAGGAATATCTTAGAATAGATTAAATGGCACAATTTGCAAGTACTCTACGGAATAGACCGAGTCCTACTTACTGGCGGGCTGTTTGATATGAAAAGGATCCCTTATATATATATTTATTTAATCTTTATTATACCTAAAATCATCTGGTATAAAAAGCGAGCTTAGCTCTAAGAGCATTCTCTACCAGCCATTCTTTGGGCAAAATAGAAAACAGCGACGGCGAAACGGAGGCCAAGGAATAAATTTATGTACGTAATAAAGACGACAATTTCAAAATGTTCCTTCTAGATTTTATTTATGACTGACAACGTTTCTGTGACTCCATGGTTTTTATAGCCCAAAAGGCTGACGAAAAAGTTATCGTCGAAAATAGAACTGTGGTTGCTGGTTCGCTGTCGATGCGATTGGATCTTCGGTCTAAGCCTAAGATATGGTTGGGCGGCGTAATCCACTGGCCCGTCTTCTATTATCGGCTTTAAGACAATCGCTAACAAAGTCTACCTGCGGTATACAAGTAAGAAATAAAAAGAATTCAGGTACGGCCCCGTCACGGTTTTATTATTTCTAAGTAAAGATTATAAATACAGGTGCTAAACTCCGAGGTCAATCAAATTACGGCTAAGTTATACCTAGACGCAAATCTTTTCGGGGAAGCCCGATATATCAGAGTGCTAAGCTTAGCACGATGCACTGACCCTATTAGATAAAGGTAATCGTGCAGTTAAAGCGGTAAGAGCCACGTGGATTGAATGTTGGTCATCTGCATGGAAGACCCGAGGTCGGATCCAGCGCTCATTAGAATTTCATTGCAATGGTAATCAACAAACGAAAAAAACGGTCAGTTGAAGCCATCTTCACAGACGTCATTTCCAATCCGTTGCTAGCCAAAAATCAAATGGACACCGAAACAGAAATACGTGAAAATCACAGTCGATGAGGATGATGGCCAGGTACCTCAGGTACCAGTACCTCACTCATACTGAATACTGTCGGAATGAAAGACCCGTAAAATGAAATAGAAAGTGACTACGAGACCTTCAGTCGTGAAATGCAAGTAGCGAAATGAGCAATGTACATGGGTGAATTTCCCAAGTGCATTTTTGAGACGGCGAGGTTGAAAATTAATGTGTGGAGGTAAGCTACAATTATGCATAATTTTATATAGGTAGTTTAAATAGTGATCTACACGATAGTAAAGTATTCAGAGGTATTTAATAAATAGATTCTTGATAAAAAAATATCTAAGACCTAAAATCTAATTCCGGTGTACTGTCCGAACTCCATTTATTTACATATTTTATTAATTTAATTTTTTTTGGTAAATAAATTTCATTGAAAAGGAATGTTTTTTAGAAATACATTAGATAACACAACTAATATATATTTACGGAGCAATTTAAGATAGTGCAACAGCTCTTAAAACATCTCTTAAAAATGTCCTACAAAAAAAAAGCAATACCGCTGGCGCATTTTGTATACTTCATTACTTGTTACAACACGATTTGGAAGACACCTTACTGGCTCTCCCCGCACCGTTCAGTTGTGCTCTTGCAAACTGCGTGTTAGGATAACCGACTTGCTGCGTAATTTTCCTGTCAAACACGTAAGTACTCACTGCGGTGGCGCAGGAATACAAAATCATCCAATTCCGATGTCATGTATATTAGTAAAAGTACAAAGCAGATTATTAAGAAATTTTATGGAGGCTTCCATTAAAGGTTTTCAGCCATAATTGTGAAATAAAATTTAACCTGTGAATAACGGTGTTCTTTAAAATTCAAGTTTTGACTCTAATTCTAAGTCCGGTGGCCTAATCTCGGTGGCTCCGGTGGCAAACCAAAGCGCATAGGGACGTGTATAGACCAGTGCCGATAATTTTTGAAACGAAAAAAAATAATCGTAGGATGAAACCTGGATATCACTCTGTAGGTTTGACCATTTCTTCGCATTTCGAGTGCCCTGGCAATCTCCGTTGGGGCTAAGTCAGGCATAATTCAGTCCTCAACTCTAGAAAGATACGCGATTAAAAAAAACTGTAATGGTGGTGTAGGGGTCCACCATTAACAGACTCCAATAAGGATGATGCTCAGAAGGTTGAGAAATGAAACTGCTGGTCTTGATTGCGTTCTGTGTGCAAGCGAATAGGAATGGTTTATTTGAGCACCCCTGCCTATATTTATATGCCTGGCTAAACTTACAATTGACCAATAGCAATTAATTTTATTTTCTTAACCAATTATAATACATAAATTTTGTCCAATGAGATTAAAATAATAATAATATTATTAAAACATTATGTACATCGTTAATAACAGACGAAACGCATAATAGTTCTGTCGCGCTCTAACCGACGATGGGCCGGTCGCCGGGCGGTCGTGCAGATTCGTGTGCGGCCTCTCGCAGATGTTCCGCCGGACGGTCTTATAAAAGCGCGCAGGACAGCGCGCGCGCACACTCGGCGGGCGGCGACGGCGCGGAACACATCTCCGGAACAGCAAGAAGAACTCGGAAGAAGCGACTGCGGCGTTGAAGAAACTTGCTCGAAGATGGTCGTCGGATGCATGAAGATTAATTGAAGATAGTCTGCGTGTGAAGACGATGCGGCGCTGATGATATTTGCGGCTGTTTCATGTTTCTAAACGGAGACGTTATACGTTGAATTATCTCGCTTCAATATGCAGCTCGCAGTATCTCAGTAGCCGGGGGTAGATAGGAAATAAATATTTTCTTCAGACCTTCGCCTTCTGCGTTATAATAATAGCAGGGTGTACATTATTTATTTGCCCTTATTTGGCTGCTACTTACTCTCCCCCTAGCGAAAGCGTACCGGAGGCTTGACGACTCGCCCATGTCTTGTAGTTTTCAATATAGGTTTGATATGGGTTGATGTTGTAGATGATGGGTTTTCAAGCTTCCTCGCTGGTGGTTGAGATGATAATGATGATGATGAGTCCTCTAAAGTATCCTCGTCAATAATATAGGCAGGCTTTAGTCGATCGATTGATATTACAGTAGATTTCCTTCCGGGTATTTGTAATTTAAAAGTCTTGCTATCTCGCTCTAAGACTTTATAAGGTCCATCGTAGGTAGGTTGAAATTGTTTTTTCACCGCGTCGTTTCTTACGAAGACTTGTTTGCATGTTTTCAAATCTTGATGAATGAATATAGATTTCTTGTTTTCATGTGATGATATGCGTTGCGACGATAAGACATTTTTTATCGATTCTTGTAGTTGAGTTACAAAATCGTAATTCATTTCTTGATTGTTTGACGATGATGAAGTGAAAAAGTCACATGGTAGTCTTATGCTGCGGCCGTAGGTTAACTGAGCGGCGCTAAGACTAGTGTCTGCACGCGGTGTTGCTCGTAGTCCCAATAGCACTGTAGGTAGCTCATCAATCCACTTTGTATGTTGAGATAAACGAGTTTTGAGTGCAGTCTTCAACGTACGATGCCATCGTTCGACTATTCCGTTTGCTTGCGGATGGTATGCCGTTGTGCGTGTTTTCTGTATACCCATTGTTTGAAGGAGTTTGAGAAATAGGTTGCTTTCGAAATTTCTTCCTTGATCCGTTGTGATGGTTTTAGGTGATCCAAAACGAGCAATCCAATTTTCATATATTATTTTCGCGATGGATTCAGCTGAAATATCATCGGCGGGAATTGCTTCTGGCCATCTTGTTGTTCTGTCGATCATTGTTACGAGATATCGATGTCCTTGCGGTGACGTAGGTAATGGTCCAACGATGTCAACGTGCAGGTGTTCAAATCTCTCCGTAGGTGGAAATGAAGCTAGGCTGCTTGATGTATGCCTATGTACTTTGCATTTTTGACATTGAATGCATTGCTTCGCCCAGTTTCCAACATCCACTTGCATTGAAGGCCAAAAGAATTTTTCAGTGATTAGTTTTCTTGTTGTTTTAACACCTGGATGACTTATGTAGTATAGTGCGTTGAAGACTTCGCGACGACATTCTTCTGGTAGGTATGGTCGCATGGTTGACGTTGAGGCTTCACAGTAGATAGGTAGATTAGTCATTGGTATTGTAACTTGCTTGATGGACAAGTTACTTTGCTTCGATAGTTTCTTAATGTTGTCGCTATCTCTGTCTTGCGCTTCGGCGATCTTGCGATAGTCGATTGATGTAGGACACGTTACACTGTCGATTGGTATGCGACTGAGTGCGTCGGCGACTATGTTGTTCTTCCCACTGATGTGACGTATGTCGGTCGTGAATTCACTGATGAAAATGAGTTGTCTTGCTCTTCGTGGTGTTTCCGATGGTGATGGTTTCTTCTGAAGTACATATGTTAATGGCTTGTGGTCGGTAAAAACGATCAGGTTTCGACCCTCGAACGTTTTTCTAAAATGTTTGATAGCCATGTAGATAGCGAGTAGCTCTCTGTCGAATGTACTGTAGCTACGTTGAGTATCGGAGAATTTCTTCGAAAAATAGCCAAGTGGTTGCCATTTCCCATTGATATATTGTTGTAGTACAGCTCCCGCTGACAGATCGGACGCGTCGCTGAAGATAGCAAGGGTTGCTTCGTGCGATGGGTGAGCGAGTAAAGCTGCATTTTGTATCGCAACTTTACAAGCTTCAAATGCCTTCGTGGCTTCGTTGTTCCACTCGATTGACGTTTTATCTTTTTTCTTCGTGTTGTGAAGGTAGGCGTGAAGTGGTGCTTGAATTTCAGCGGCTTTGTTTATGTGTTCTCTGTAGAAATTTATCATTCCAAGAAATCTTCTTAATTCTTCGATTGTTTTTGGTTTCGCATAATCGACGATTGCTCTGACCTTTTCAGTAGGCGGTTTGATTCCTTCCTTACTGACGGTGAAACCAAGAAATTGAACTTCTTGTTGTCCAAATATGCATTTCGAAGGGTTGATTGTGATTCCATTTTCTTCTAACCTCTGTAGCACGGTGCGTAAATGTGTTTCGTGCGTTTCTTCATCAGGGCTTGCAACAAGGAGATCATCGATGAATGCGAAAACGAAATCGAGTCCATGAAGTACTTCGTGTATGAATCTTTGAAAGGTTTGACCAGCGTTCTTCAGTCCTGGTGTCATTCTTGGAAATTCGAATAATCCCATTGGTGTAATTATTGCTGTCTTCTCTATGTCTTCATCACGTACTTTTATTTGTTGGTAAGCTCGGTTGAGATCGATGGTGGAGAATATAGTCTTGTTTGACAGTTGATGAGTGAAGTCCTTGACTCGCGGTATTGGGTAGCGGTCAGGAGTGGTAATAGAGTTCAGTCTCCTGTAGTCTCCACAAACTCGTAATTCTCCACTCTTCTTCGGTACGACGTGAAGTGGTGATGACCAAGGGCTTTTGCTTGGACGGCATATTCCTTGCTCGATCATGTTTTCAAATTCCTTTCGAACTTGCTCGTATCGGTGTGGTGCGATTGGACGTGCACGGCAGTGAAGTGGTGGTCCATTGGTTTCGATAAAATGTTCAACGTCGTGCTTCGGTGTTAATTTCATTGATGTTATTCTTGTGATTCCAGGATATTCTTCAAGGATCTTGTGATATGATTGTTGAACATCTATGCTTCTTATTGTGGGTAGATTGGTTGCTTGGACGAAAGACTGAGATGCAAGATTGGTTTTCCCATCGATGAGTCTTCTATTTTTGATGTCGACGATCAACTGGTGATGTTGAAGAAAATCAGCACCGATGATTGGTTTACTGACTTTAGCGATGATAAATCTCCACTTGAATGGTCGGCGTAGATTTAAATCTAGTTCCATTGATTTCTCTCCATATGTTGGAATGGTCGTATTGTTTGCGGCGTAGAGTTGAAATTCCAGTGGCTTCATCTTCTGTCCTTGTCTCGGCGGTAATACCGAGATATTCGCTCCGGTGTCGATAAGGAAGGTAAGTTTGCTTTTTTTATCGGTGACAAAAAGGCGAGGTGTCCTACCGTCTGTTACGCAGGATTCTACTGTGCTATGTTCGATGGTGTTTTCTGGCTTCATATTTTTATTTTTGAATGTACACGGCTTTGTACATCTTCTGGCTTTGGAACCGAAACGACGATGGAAGTAGCAGTACAGAGATCTTGTTGAGCGTGTCGAACTTGCACTTGCAGAGCGGTCGCGATGAGCAGATGGTCTTCGTGATTGCTGATTGCGCTGAATGGGCTGTAGCTTGTTACATTCACGCCAGGTAGCCTTCAGTGCTGCGACGTCGGCTGTAAGCTTCTGGAGTTCTTGAAGAATGAGCTCTCGATCCATGATGAAAACTAGATTACACTGATTTTATATACTGAAGTCCTTCGATGCTCTTGATAGGGTTTCTAACGCGTGGATCTTCCTTCTTGATATTTTCCTTGCAGGGATTTTACTGGACGGCGATCTTGCAGGGATTTTCCTCAACGACGCTCTTGCAGGGATTTTCCTCCAGGGATTTTAGTCCGCGGTGCTCATAGCGGGGTCTTCATCCTCGGTGCTCGTTCAGGGGTCTTCCTCGTGTTCGGACAGGGGCTTCCTCCTCGGTGCTCGTTTCGGGGTCACCACTGTAATGGTGGTGTAGGGGTCCACCATTAACAGACTCCAATAAGGATGATGCTCAGAAGGTTGAGAAATGAAACTGCTGGTCTTGATTGCGTTCTGTGTGCAAGCGAATAGGAATGGTTTATTTGAGCACCCCTGCCTATATTTATATGCCTGGCTAAACTTACAATTGACCAATAGCAATTAATTTTATTTTCTTAACCAATTATAATACATAAATTTTGTCCAATGAGATTAAAATAATAATAATATTATTAAAACATTATGTACATCGTTAATAACAGACGAAACGCATAATAGTTCTGTCGCGCTCTAACCGACGATGGGCCGGTCGCCGGGCGGTCGTGCAGATTCGTGTGCGGCCTCTCGCAGATGCTCCGCCGGACGGTCTTATAAAAGCGCGCAGGACAGCGCGCGCGCACACTCGGCGGGCGGCGACGGCGCGGAACACATCTCCGGAACAGCAAGAAGAACTCGGAAGAAGCGACTGCGGCGTTGAAGAAACTTGCTCGAAGATGGTCGTCGGATGCATGAAGATTAATTGAAGATAGTCTGCGTGTGAAGACGATGCGGCGCTGATGATATTTGCGGCTGTTTCATGTTTCTAAACGGAGACGTTATACGTTGAATTATCTCGCTTCAATATGCAGCTCGCAGTATCTCAGTAGCCGGGGGTAGATAGGAAATAAATATTTTCTTCAGACCTTCGCCTTCTGCGTTATAATAATAGCAGGGTGTGCATTATTTATTTGCCCTTATTTGGCTGCTACAAAACTAACAAAAAACAGTATTTCAATGAAATTTTAAATCAAACTCAGAAGGAAGAAATACTCGAAGTTCGCTCCAGATAAGGTATATTTGAATAAAATTAAAACAATTGCATAAAATGTGATGTTCAGTTGTTTTCTTAATTTGAAAATATTTCTTTTTAAATTAAATGACGTATAAACCAGCCAGCAACCTTATATGACACTGATATCAAACCTTTATTTTATGTTCCGCTAAATATGCCGGTGTGTGTATGATCGTGCCTTTATTATTTCTCATTGGCATAATAAATTTCGGTGGATCAGATTCTAATTCCAGTGGTCCTAATTTTGGTGGCATTTGGTAATGTAATTTCAAAATATCTCCGGAACTAATAATTTTTTTTCGATCTCTACTATGTGACGAATTATTACTACTATTTACATATTATTTATGCCAAATAAAATGTATTAGAAACAGCAGGTTTAAATTTAATCAATTTCGGTGGCTCCGATTTTAATTCCGGTGGTCTTTTAATAATTTCGGTGGCATTTGATAATTTCAAATGGAAATATCTCATGAACTAACATAAATTTTTCGATCTCTAGTATATGATTAAGTAGTACTAATATTTACCTATTATTTAAGCCAAAAAAAATTATCAGAAACAGCAAATTTAAATTCGCCACTGTAATTAGGCAAAATTCGTGTTTGTTGAAATTGACCCACATATAGCTTGTTGTGCCATTCTTGTTTTAGTTTGAAGGTCTCCTGCACATTCAGCCGGGTTTAAATCCTCATTCACCAGTAGGTAACGTGTAAAATTTAGAAAGTGTAAAGTTAAAAAGAACCATGCTCGGGAAGATTGATGGATTATTGGAGGAGAAGCAAGCCTTATCTAAGCGCGGATCCAGCTTTATCAGCAGGGTGGGCACTGAGCATGCCACAACCTATTAGATTTCGACTAATCGCGTATGGACATGACTACAATAGATCTGCTTTTGGGGTCTAGACCTACAGCCTTGGGGCGCAGCTGATAGAATTGCGATGATTAATAGTTGTAGAATTTCGGTTCAACATCCACAATAACAAATATCGCGGTTCTTTTTTTGTTGATATCTAATACTCGTATAACGAAAATAATTTTGATTACAGAACTCTAGGGTTGTCAATCGTCAATTTTGCATTGTACAGGTAGGTATATACAAATATACGTACAAACGTGGAAAATATATTATTTGTTCCAGATGTAATTTTCAGACACTGAAGTGGACTGCAGCTGTAATGATAAACAAAAATTATAACAATTTCAATCGCCATCCCTCAGTTTAAAGATAAATTAATTCCTTTTATGGTTTCTTAGTTATAGTTTATTTAGAGTTTTGTCATATCAGTCCGTAGTCCGCAGCATAGCGCAGATTTTAGATCTAGTAAGCTGCAATTTGGCATGAGTATTCATATTTAATTTTATTGAAACAACAAGGTCGTAAAATTAAATCTTACAAAATCTTTTTCAGAGGAAGGTGGGATTTTTTTCTCGTCTACCCCCATCGAAACTATGGTGTTATGAAAAGATATTTGAAAATATTATTCGATTCAAGGGTCCGTTTGCGAAATATCTGGCTTTTAAATGCTAATTTTGGCTAGAGCCAATAATGTACAACCTACCAGTTAAATGGTAGATGTTGGACGTGTGAAAAAATTTAAAAGGAAAACTATCCCGGCTAGGGTAGTTTAACTTAAGCCTACATTGCGCGTTGCCTGACACACACTTGGCCGGTTTTTATTTTTATTGTATACGGGTAAGTAGGTACTAACAATATTTGAACTTTGAACCCAATTAAAAATAATACGTACGATTTGACTACGGTTCATAGCGCACATTGGATCTAACTGTGCTAGGAACATACATAGTTAAAATATTACTTTAAGCTTAAAACGCTGTAAATTTAGTAATTAGTAGTTATTAGGCGTGGTCATTAAAAACTTATAATTTATTTCACTTGTTATCCAAAATAATAGTTAAAAAAAACTAAAAAACACGCTTTTATAGAAAATCCAACTAAAAAAATAGAAAATAAATTTGAATTCAAAATCGTGTAATTGTAAAAAAAGAGTGGGCTGCTTTTAAAGATATCATCCCTTCTACTCATTGACACCATGCACCCCACGCTTTTATTACAATTACACGATTTTTAATTCAAATTTTTTTTCAATTTTTTTTTTAGTTGGATTTTCTATAAAAGCGTGTGTTTTAGTTTTTTTTTTAACTATTATTTATTTTTTAATTTTTTTAGTCTGATTTTTTGAAATGAAATTTAGTTTTTTTTTCTTTCTTTCTTTCTTTTTTCTTTAAATATTGAATTGTCATCGGTCCTCAATAAGTCCACGAAGTTTGAAAGACATCTGACCGGTGAAGTGGGTCAAAATCAAGTTCAAAGAGAAGTTACAAACAAACAAACAAACAAACAAACAAACATACAGGTGAAGCTAATATGAAGCTTGTAAAAATGTACCTTTCTTGTTAATAAAGTTGACATCAATACAATTCCTCGAATTACTTAAATCCTCAAAATACAATATTATTTTTTATCTTGATCCCACGTGTTCATACAGCACGCGTACGATTCCGGTACATCGTACATGTCCGCTATCTGTGCCGTATCCAGCAGGTGAATTACACCGATAAATCAGGTACTTCCCTTTTTTATCAAGATTTCGGATACTTAGTTATGTTATGATTTTATTGCATTTTTTTTTTTTTTTTTTTTTTTAATCTTTATTTTTAGACGGAGTTTTGTCACTACGTGACTATGTCACTCCCATAATATAACAAAAGGTAACAATAACTATGATGTAGTATCTACTTAATTGGTACAACTATCGTGCAAATAAATAATATAGCTTATCCTAAGCCTAATACAAACAGCAATGAACACAAAAGTTTGGCCTCCTTGGAGCAGGGAGAAGCCAGAATGCTGTTACAAGTACCAACATTCATACTCTCTCTTAGAACTTGTCGCCGCTCCGCTGCGTTCCGGTCACACTCCATCAACACATGCTGGACGTCGTCTGGTACATGACAGATTGGGCAATTTGGCGAGTCAACTTTACCAAATAAATGTTTAAATTTATTTGACGGAATATGACCGGAACGCAGCCTGTGTAGCGCCACCACATGTCTTCTGTCCATATGTTTGGAATCGTACCACGGGTACCGAAGAGGTTCGCATTGGACTGTTCTGTACCATATGCCTTTACTCCGAGATCGTTCGTCGAAATATTCGTGCCATGTCTGGGAACACATAAGTTTAAGTTTCCCGAGAATTTCCGATGGTAAAAGCCGACATGCATATGGAATTCCTTCAATAGCCGCTTGTTTAGCGGCTAAATCTGCCTCTTCGTTACCCGCTATACCAATATGTGATGGGATCCATTGGATGCTGACATGTTTGTTGGCATTACTGAGTCTACAAATAGCTTCTATAATGTTCATGGCTATCGGGATGCCTCGAAGAGTCGAGGGTATCTGAGCCAAATGGTGGATACTGCTTTTTGAGTCCGAAAAGATTACGATTTTTTCTGCATCTATGTCCGAAATATAGGATAGTGCCTCCGCAATAGCAACTAATTCACAGTTCATAATGGAGATTTGTGAGTCGATTTTAAATTTTATTGATATATTCAACTGTGGATCATAAAAAGCAGCACCTACATTAGAGCTATCTTTAGACCCGTCTGTAAATAATTTATAATGATGTTCGAATTTATTAAATATAAAATTATCGCAAATATTTTTGAGCTCCCTCTTGTTTACAGATCTTTTTGGTACGGTTACATCTTCAATTTTAGGAAAGATTACTTTAGTCAAATCAATATTATTAACCCAAGTGTGCATAGTATAACAATCTGGTATGGGGCTAGAGAACATGGGGTAATTTTTAAAGGTTCTATGTACCTGTACAAGTAGTGGAATTTTTTTATTTCTCCAGTAACACCCGTGACACAGATTAGATAGATCTTCCAAAATATGAATAGTTTTATTATTAGCAAGTCCAAAAGATTTCAGATAAAATTTGCCGCCAAGGTATTGTCTACGGACTGAGAGAGGTGGGAGGCATAACTCACTCTCCATTGCGTGGATAGGAGTACTTTTGACAAATCCTCCAATAACTCTCATGGCTTGATTTTGCAGTCTGTCTAATTTTGAGAGATGAACTTTAGCACTACTATCATACAGAAAACTGCCGTAATCTATTCTACTGCGGAAAATTGATATATATAACCTTCGAAGATGTTTAGGGTGAACACCCCACTTAGACCCTGCTAGAATTTTAAAAATGTTAAGATACCTATAGAGCTTTTCTTGAATTTCATTTATATGTTTACCCCAGTTTAATGAACTATCTAACCACATACCTAGATATTTAGCACAGTTTACTTGCTCAATTGTGTTACTATTAATTGTTAAATTAATTGTACTTCTACATTTGCCTCTACCAAAAATACAAACTTTAGTTTTTCTGTGAGAGATGTTTAAGCCTAGTTCTGTAATCATACATTGAAAAGTGTTTAAAGCGTTTTGTAAGTTATAAGTTACATCTGATAACGTCTTCCGACTGGTATATAGTATAAAATCATCGGCATATTGAGATATGTAAACTTGGTTGATTTGCTTGCAGATATTAATAGTCGTGACATTAAATAATAAAGGGGATAGAGGATCACCTTGAGCTAATCCAATACCTGTGGTTCTAGTTAAAATTCTATTATCGATTGTTTGCAAGGAGAGTTTTCTTTGGTGTAAATATTGCCATAAGTAGTTACATATAAGGGATCCTACTCCCAGATTATCTAGTATATTTAACAAAGTAGTTAGATTTACGTTATTATATGCGCTATCTATATCGATGAAGCAAACCGCTGTTGGATATCCTTTCGAACGAGCTATGTGAATTAAAGATACCAATCTGGAAAGACTATCATAGCATGATCTAAATCTTCTAAATCCAATAGTATTTGGGGAGAAAATATTGTTTTTTTCAAAAAACCATTCAAGCCTACGCGTTATAATTGTGTGGAGGATTTTACATAAACAAGATAAAAGTGCAATAGGTCGAAATTTGACACTTGAGTTCTGGTTATTATCCGCTTTCGGTACAGGAACAATTCTTACTTGTCTCCATTGTTCCGGTATAAAACCTTGAGATAAAAAAATATTGTACAAATATGTAAGCGTCTTTAAACCAATAGGTGGGAGATGTTTGATCATAGAATATGATATGTCATCTATGCCAGGGGAAGTATCTGTATTTTTTATCGAATACATAACTTCCTGTACCGAAATTGGACTACACAAGTGTGAATTAAGAGAGGCAAATGGAGGAGTAGATGGTGACACATAATCTGGTGTAAGACTTAGCAACAGTTCATTTGCTTGCTTGTGATCTATGCCACCGCTGCCGCGGCTGTAGCCCTTGAACCACCTCATTTTCGACCACATATCACTTGAGGAAGTAGTATTATCTATGCTATTACAGAATTCTTTGAAGGATTCACACCTCCCATTACGGATTACTCTTTGAGCTTCGCTGACTTCACTTTGTAAATCTTCGAGATTTTGTGGTGTAGGATTCCGTCTGAAAGTGGCTAAAGCTAGGCGTCTCTTCGCAACCGAATACGACAGATTCTCATTCCAGTATGACTTAGGTTTAAATTTATTTTTTTGTAGTGGGTTATTGCATATTTTAATTGTAGGAATGTGTTCATTGGCCGCATTATTAATAATATTAATGAATTTATTATAGGCCGCCTGACAATCTGAAGGGAGGGAAGTGAGATTCAAAAGTTCTGATTCAACTTTCAGTTTATATGCCGTCCAATCAGCCTTCTTGAAATTTCTTTTCTTACTCATATTTTTAATACACTGCATCACGGTGCTCATTTTAATTACCAGATGATCACTTCCAAGGTTTTCGTTCAAGATCTTCCATTTAAATTCTAGTGCCAAATCTATTGATACAGTAGTTAAATCTGGGGACGTTCTCTGAACTATGTTATTTACCACTTTCACACGAGTGTCCGTTCTATCATTGAGTGGGATGTAATTGTTATCCAATATAGAATCAAATATTTGTTGACCTCTCGTATCTATTTTTGTCGACCAGCTTAAGTGATGACCATTAACATCCCCTGCAATTATGCTTTTCGTACGGAACATAGAGAAAATTTCATCCCAGTCATTTTTGGTCGTTTGTACCGATGAAGGGCAGTATATAGAAATAATGTTTTCTATATGTGCACAGTTATATATTTTAACACATATCGTTTCTATCCGTGGATTGCTCAAATTAAGCTGGCAAGATGTTGCTTTTAAAGAATAATGAATTAGAATAGCAGTTCCCCCGTATCCGTCGTTGCGATCTGCCCTAAAAATGTTATAGCCACTCATTCTAAAATTACATCCTGGATCAAACCATGTTTCGCTGAGAATTGCGATGTGTATTTTTTCCCGACAAAGTAATAATTCTAACTCCGTTTTCTTGGGGCGCAGACTCTGCGCATTCCATTGTATAATATTTATTGTTACATTTTCGTGTGTGCTATTATCCATGTTTTTATACAAGAGAAAAAAGGCATTTCTATTAAGTAGTGCAGTACAAAAGGTGTAATTGAGTCAAATATTATCTTGCAGCAGCCCTTAATTTTTTCTTCTACTGTTAATGTATTACCCATAATCTTTTCTCTCAACTGATTAAATATAATTTTCCAAGATATTTTATTCTGATTACTTTCCGGCTCAGGCTGCTCTCGTCTGTCATTCTCAGAATCCTTTTCGGAGAAAGAATTGAAATCTGTGTTTCTCTCTTTTTGGTTCTCTTTACTTTTTGGTCTTCCCTTTTTATTTTTGGTATGAGTCATTTCTTCTGTACTATTTTCTTTCTTTTTCATCGGTTTCTTTAAGGTTTCTGCATATGTATCATGGGTTTGTGTGTTTATAGGGCTTCGGGAGTCTGTATGATCCACGTGTATCTCCGTTTCGCTCAAACTGTCTGTGCTCTTACATGTAGCTGTTGGTTCTGGTGGAACGTAAAGGGTCAGGGCTCTTTTATACGAGCAGCCAAATTCTGCCATTAATTCCCTAATGCGTTTTTCTTTTAGGTACACAGGACATGTTCGCGATAAAGTCATGTGTTTTCCGAAACAATTATTACATTTATAGTTTGTAGTGTCACAATTAGCATGAAAGTTACTGCATTTAGGACAAATTATTTTGTTTGACGGGCATGTTTTAATCGTGTGACCATATCTCCAACATCGCGAACATTGGGTGACAGGGTATAAGTAAGGACTTACTGCAATTTTGGTTTCGAAAATGTAAATGTAGGCTGGTAACGATGATGAGTTGAAGCACACTCGCACAGTTTCCGACGGTTCCCATTGGCCATTAGCATTGTTTCGGCGTTTTAGTCTTTTTATTCCTGTAACCTCTGCATGACAACTCAAACTGAGTAAAATTTCTTCTTCCGTCGAGTCTAAATCAATATTTTTGATAACACCGTAGGTATGATTCATCTCCATGGTTTTTTGGCATTTATATCCGTAATCTTTGAATGTCTTCGACTCCATTAATTTATCTGCACTAATTTCGTTGCTAAATTGTATAATAACTTTGAAGCTGTTGATGTATTTCACCCTTGTGATATCCAAAATATTTTCTGATTTTAGTAATTTTGCCAATTTAAATTGTTTGGGTAATTTTTCAGTTGATGTAATACTAACTTCGATTGTATCCTCTTCAGCTCGCAGGGATTCTTCCATATTGATTGTGCGCGCATACCTTTTACCTTTTCGCGCCATTGTTATCCATATTTCATCTTGATCTCTCTGCCTACTTCTTTTTTGGGGTTTCGTTAACTCCACATCATTCCTACTCTCTATATTTTCTCTTCTATTCTCCATATTCTCACTATTTTCTGTATATTCGGCGTCCCTCGTCGTCTCACTACATTCGTTTGAAAAACTATCTCCGTCCTCTAACTCGATGCATTGTTCATAATCTTGTTCCGCGTTATCCATTCATAAATAACATGTTGACGTGCGAGATGCAACAATATTATACGCTCAAGCGCGACGACACGAAAACCAGTTTTGTTTCGAACTGCAGACGCGTCAAGTGATATCGGACGCCCGCGCGTAACTGAGGTTTTTATTGCATTTAAATAAACGCTTACACACTTTCTATTTCGTGAAACTATCGAAAAGTGTGAGGCCCAGAAAAAAAAAATTTAAATCTTTAAATATATTTTAGTGTTCCTCCCCTACCTGTAACATGGAGATGAATTTCTTTTACTCGTTTTTTTATGGATATAGCCGGCAAACGAGCTGACGATCCACCTGATGCTAAGTGGCTATCGTCGCCCATGGACATCAACAACACCAAAAGCATGAAATGCGTTGCGGGCCAAGAAAGAGAGAAGAAAAAGAAAGAACTGGCTCTCAAGTCTCAAGCCCCCAGCACAGCAACACGACGGGTCGTTGCGGGCGGCTGATTCATGCTCAAGGGTGGTAGCTATCCAGGCGAAACCCATGGAAAAATAATAATAACCCTATAGTGATTTTATCCTATAGTGTGGGGTATCGTTGAAAAGGTCTTTCAAAATATGGGTCTGCAAAGCCAATTTCTTTGTGAGAGCTACGCAGTGACGAATGTTGGCCGATAACTCGACCTCTAAGCTATTGTGGAGAGCAAGCCGAACGTGTCATAATAAAGCAGTGATTTTGTAGGCAGTTATACCAGCGGCCAGCACCTTGCAAACCACAAAGTGGTCTCTGTCGCCCATGGACAACAATAACACGAAAGACATCATCGGCGTCGGCTCTTCACATTTAATGATCAGTAAATGTAGACATCCCGGCTTTAGACAGCTTAACGATGCCGCGATACACAAACAAAAGCTCTCCGTTCATTTACAGGCAGCGACCGGCGTATCACGAGTCCATCGTCCAAGAGCGGGTCATACGTGTACTATCTGTGACCCCTGGCATGTAGGTAACACTCACAGGACATAACTCGCATAACAATATATTTGTATACAAAATGAGGACATTTTTTTTTTCAAAGTTACATTTACTTAATATAACTCTTATAATTTACTGACAGACAGCTCGAAGCTTGAATCAGTGAAACTAGACATCGGACTTTGTAGGGCTTTAACGTAAAGGTCAGATGTTTTTTAGGGAATTAGCCGGCAAACGACCTGACAATCCACCTGATGGTAAATGGCTATCCTCGCCCATGAACACCAGCAACACCGAAGGCATCACTGATGCGTTACCGGCCTAGAAAGAGAGAAGAAAAAGAAAGAAAGAACTGGCTCTCAAGCCCCCAGCCGGAACACGTCGAGACTTTGGCGGCTGACTCGTGTTCAAGGGAGGTAGTTATCCAGACGAACCCCAGGAGGTGCACTAAGAAAAGATTTTTGGAATTTTCTCTAAAGAAATTCCGCGGAAGAAGCCGCGAGGTTTATCTAGTTGGATATAATTTTCTGATTAAAATTTCCAACTATAGTTTCTGAAGATACCGAAACAGGTAAGAATCCAAGAAATCAGACGATGGAAGATCAGGGCTACGTTGGACGAATTTTCTTTCTTCCTGACGTTATCGTTTGTACCTATTGCAACTTATTCCGCTTTTTCTCAGTTTCTTACTTGTATTCATGAATTATTGGAATTGGGAATTAGAATTGCTTTTTCTTTTGTTTTCTCTTTTTTCTTGGCCGGCAATCCATCGGTGGTGCTTTTGTATTTTAAGGACATAGGCAACGGTGACCACTTACCATCACGGTCTCTTGCATAATGGTTTATTATTAGGTGCGTTTTAAAAGTAGAGAATAGAAAATGAATAGGTAGGTACATTGATCACATTGTAGTAAATTTATTATTACTAGCATATACATATATAGAACCGACACCGCGAACACAGTGTATGTCCCAATAAATTGGCGCCGATCGGCTTCAATTTTCAATGGATTCGTTCGATTTTGAAAGGAGAACGGGGGCTCAATTTTGAAAATCGAACCTCCCGGTAGGACACACATTTGTCCGAGATGTCTGTTCTATGACAATATACTTCAGTAATGGATCACAGGTTTCTTTCAGTGAGCTCGTGCTCTGAATTACGGAGCTTATTTTGTTTATTTTCAGTCTTTTTAAATGGATTAAAATCATTTTGTTTTAAGCACCAGTTTTTTCATTAGGTATGCCGTACCGTAACATACGCTGATCACTATATTTACAAAAAAAAAAAATTCCACTATCGGTATCAAGGCGGTATGAGGGTATGAGGAGGTTTCATCATGTTTCAGCAGCTTGTCAACAAAATTCCAAGACTGAAAACGCCTTTACCTAAAACCAACTTTGTTACCCTTAAAACATACACTGCATTTATTCCATAAAAATCACATTTTTTTTCGCATTTTATACGAGGTATTGTTGTATTTCTCTAAAATATTCAGATTTCAATATTAATTTAATTAAATTTTAATTATATTAATCTAATATTTTGATAATGATTTAAATATTAATTTGTAAGTACGACAACATCAGAAAAATAATTTTAAAATGGTGGGAAACAGATTTTTCCTTTTTTTTAAATGTCACTTTTTTAATAGTATGAATACAAAACCAGTCAAATAGACGCAGAGATTTTAAACAGATAAAATACAAAAAAAAATGCCTGAAATATCACACTTTTTGGATATTCAATTTGGATAGGTACACCGTACATCCTATTACCCTGGAAGCACTATTGGACAGTTACCTGGCAAATAATTGTTCATCGAGTTATAATTAAATAATTGTGATGACTTATCTTTTTTTTCAAAATTTATTTTAAATATTTGGTCTTGTTTAAAAACGTTCAGAGCGTTTATTAGTTAATTCTCAATTTTAAAATGCAATAAAAAAAATCAGCAGCTCAGTTGATAAGACATCGAACGTTAGAAACTTCTGACTGATCGTCGACAACTACTGAAAGTGCTGAATTACAGCGATAAGACAAGACCGTGTCCAAACACATTGGAATACCCCTCGCGTGAAAGTTTGCGCCGGCGCATCGCATATATTACTCGGGGTTGATTCCGTCCGGCCAGTCGCGTGCCGTCGCCCGCCACCGCCGCACGCATGCGTCTCGACTTGCTCCACTACTTCAATTGTTTACGCAGGAGAAACCTCGAAAATGATTCCGCGAGTGATCGTGTCGTTCTTTCTAGTCAATAGCTTGTTAAGTTTGAGGGTAATGTGGGCGTGCGCGAACCGAGCGAACTCGGATCTGACCGACTCTGAAGTGACGGAGGCGAGGATTGAGTTCGTGAAGCAGCAGATCTTGAAGAAGCTGCGGCTGTCGAAGCGGCCGCACGTGGCGGTGCCGGTGAGCAGCCTGCCCGTGCCCGTGGCTCAGGGCGCCACGCTGGCCCAGGGCTCCGATAAGCCGCCGGAGTTCGATGATTATTATGGACGAACTGAGCAGAAGATCGTCTTTCCTGTTGAAGGTGAGTTTTGGTTTTCAAATGTCCATTGATTTCAGGTAACTTCATGTGAGATCCTCTTGGGTGTCTCTACAACAAAAAGATCATAACAATTTCCTATACATCTAAAGTTCTTATTTATCAGTTACTAAGTACAACTCAATAGAATAGAGCACAGTAATCTGCTATTCTTCCACTTTCTGGCAGGGTAGAGTGATTATTTGCGTAACCGCAGCTTGATATCCATCATAGACATTATACATTTTTTAAGGACTTTAAAAAAGCAGGTTACCACTAGAAAAAAATATTTTATCATCATAATCTGGAAAAGCGCAACTGAGCTTTCATAACCCATAAGCTTTGAAACTTTGTTAATTCTTTTAACACTTTAACACTCTTTTAAAAATAAAATTATCACTAAATAGAATCCTCGTCATTAAAGTATTTTTTTTTAATAATAATAACAATAATACTTTATTGACATATTATTTCTCTCTCTCTCTGACCCCCGAGTTAGTTCGAAAGTGTGTTTCGGGTTTCAGCGTGCTCTCCCAGTCTTTCAATGATGTCGATTCGATTCGATCGATTCAATTATTTATTTTTCGATTACAGGTACATACATCTACCGTAGGTATATTCTTAAATAGAAATCAGGAGCGGGACTGGTGAGAGAAGTCTTACTGAAGCACATGTATTTTGTTTTACTTGTGTTAATGGATAGTAGACTATTTTCCAGCCATGTAGTAACTTTAGCAAGACCTCCCTCAGTTAGGGTTGCAACCTATTGCCAGGACTTTTCATGGAAGAGAAGGACTGTATCGTTAGCGAACATCAATAGGTCCATTCCCGTTGCCGATAGTCGACTGAGCTCGTTTATATAGACGAGAAAAAGTATTGGTCCTAGCGTGCTACCCTGCAAAACTCCAAATCCACTAATTCCAATCTCGCTACAAGTGTCACCAACTCTAACCCTCTGTTCTCGACCACTTAAATAGGACTTGAACCATTCTAGAACTATGCCTCTGATGCTAACGTTCTCGAGCCTTCTGAGTAGTATCGGAATTGAAACTGTGTTAAACGCTTTGCATAGGTCTAAGAATATTCCAATACACCTCCTTCTGGTCTGGGTAGTTAGTAATCAAGGTTGTTTATTTGAGAACTGCATCCTCAGTTGATTTTTTACTAACTATAAGGCGCTCCACCCACTGAAGACGCGTCCCGCCACGGTGCGCGGAGCGACAGATATCGCGCGCGGCGACGGAGGCGCAGATCTGCCTTACCTAGCGGTGTAATCTGCTCCCCCGCGCGGTGATGCAGATTACGACGGCATAAACTCATATGTTCACCGCGCGATCTGTCATATCCCGCGGTACGCCCCGCGCTCCCGCGCAGATCGGCAGAAACTGCGCGCGGGGTTGTGCTAGGCGTGATTTCTATATAAATTGAGATATTTGCATACAATGGTGAAATCTGCCATCCCGCCCCCCGTCGCGGTGCGCGGTGCAGTGGGTGGAGCGCCTAATAACGAAAACTTTTACGTTTTTTAAAAGACTAAAATTTTTAATCATTCATCACATAGGGAATATTTTAACACTTGAATCAAAGAAACAGAAATATTCAAATGTAGAAATCTAATAAGTTTTAACAAGTTTTTGGGGGCTCTACATGGGCTCTATCATGGAAGTAAAATCATTGCAGAGCCTGCCCACAGGACATATACAATATGTATGCACGCTCTTAAGACAGGTTCATATTACATGTGTATTTAATGTAATTTAACTAGGTTAATAAAAAATATATATATTAATTAACGATTTAATTCAATAAGTATTTACTAGGCAAATTTTCTACGGTGCCTCGATTAAGTCGGAAAATATTTATCTCATGTCATTTACTTATTCGAAGCCGGGCAATTTCTTTAAATACTAAACCCTTCAGTTCTTTTTGAATAAAGCCTTAATAACCTCGTAAATCTATAAATATAAACTTGTTCTCTGCCTCTGTTCCGAAAAGTTTATATTTAACAAAATAATACATTTAAAAGTATAGAAGGAATTCAAAATGTCTAGATCCGTAGCAAAGTAAAAGTGATGCAATACTTGTGCTGAATTAACAATAATTATTGACCATGATTGACTGATAGCGGCACAATAAATACTGTTTTATGTTCACGCGACCTCGTGGCGAGACCTGGCGGCAACTGGGACAACGAAGAAAGGATTTCGGAATCGTATGTGGTAGTATAGGTGTACTCAAACATGTAAAGCGGTCTCCTGCGTCTTTTTTGACTTTCAACAACATAGTGATGTCTAGTCCAAAATACGACTGCGGCGCTCATTTTCTGTGAATCCATTGATTTCAGTAAAGTAATGGATTTTCAGAGGTTTCAACAGATTTTTTTAACATCAGCGACATTAAGGCATCACTGATGAGTAGCCGGCCAAGAAAGAGAGAGGAAAAAGAAAGAAAAAACATGGGGACCTCGCCCCCAGATAACGCCTGAGAAGAAAATTGCGTAGCAACAGATTTCCCTTTACTTAAGGACAGAGATGCAGAGGGGCAACCGCTATGACGTGAGAACGCAGCGTCAAAAATATTAAAATAATAAACAAAATGAAATCGTCAAGCTTTTCTTAATCTCAGGTATATACATAAAAGCGTTATTTCTGAAGGAGAGTCGAAAGACAGTCGATCGCAGCTCCCTCTATCGCTAGTGCTAGAAGCTCTGAGCTGATCAAGGGACAAAGCAATGAAGTAAAAGCGTTTTCTTTTACTGATCTCTGTACTTGATCCATCCTAGGGCTTTCAATCACGTAGCCTATATTTTTTTATATCACGTAGTCTTGGTATTTGCGGAACTAGGAATATTCAATCCCGCGGGATCCTCCAATCCGAGAAAATGATGCGGAATACCGAGATCTCGCTATTCCGGGATTGGAAGCCCTGGAACATCCGAGCTGGTTTTTATATTCTGAAGTATATTCTGAGTTTCTTTCGCTGTCTCTTCTCCGGTCTTCTCCTCCATGATGTAAAACCTTTCCGAAAGGGTTACATCAACAAAAAAGTGCTTAGTTAGTGTTTAATCAGTGACAATATGAACTGATAGTTTTGAATTTGTATCTTATTAAGGAACGTGGCGAGTTTTTATTTAACTTAAGTACCTACTATCTGCCTTCCAAAAAACCTGCGATTATTTTAACATGCAAGTTAAGACGCGAAATTGATTACGTCTTGCCTAGCAACGCGTCTGCAACACCTTACATCACTACCCTGTTACATGGATGAGTGCTGTGTGACCATCCCGAACGTCCTTTAACACGTTATCAGTCACGACACCAGCATACCCGATGGTCGTGTTCTGAATCATTATTGTGTGACAAATTATTAACTTAATTATCATTGGTTGATAAATATAAAAAAATGGTTACTATGTATTTTTACAACAATAACACAATTACCGCGGATTTAAAATTGTATTTTTAAAACAATGCCCCCGGTTGCAAGTAGTGTGACTGATTGGTATTGGTCATAAGGTTGTAGCTACGTTGTTTCGGCAATTACATAATACTCTGTGGTTTCGACACTGTAATAATTAATAAGTGGTTTGATACACCACTGTTATAGAGCATGGAGCATAGAAGTTAGAAGGAGGGCCATATCATATGAGGGGAAAATTGTAAAAGTGTCCAGCTCTTTACTGAAAATAGAGGTTCCAATAATGGCCATTTCAGAATGGCGCTAGTGTGTGAAAAATAGATATATAAACATGGCTGCTGTAGACGGTGCGAAGTTTGCTGAGTTATGCCACCCGTAATTTTACGTTACTTACCTCTATCCTCCATGCATCTGGAGGACCAGATTTCGAATCCCAAATTTTTCAAAGTTGTACGTGTGTTACAAATCCATTATGATTTAAAAAAATGCCATTCAATTTAAAAGTTATTTCCATTTGAATGAAAATCTAACTATTTTTTATGAAGAACTAATTTATTGTTGTAAAGTAAAATAAATTAAACTTATAAAATAAAAAAAGACTATAATAATAATGTTCAAAATTTATGCACCAGCATTAAATAATTGGGATCTAATTTTCAGTTCCTATTTTTGCAGTCTTTGAATGTTGTATCTACACAGTTGGCACAAAACGACTAAAACAATTTTGATACGGTATCATTATTAAGTTAATTAGCAAAAAAAATAAAAAAGCAGTGATCGCCTAACGGTTAGAACGTTGGTCTCTCGAACAGAGGGGCCCGAGTTCAAATCCTGGCACGCACCTCTAATTTTCAAATATTATGTGCGTATTAGAAGTTAATTATCACTTGCTTCGGTGAAGGAAAACATCGTGAGGAAACCTGCACACCGGAGAGTTCTCCATAAAGTTCTCAAAGGTGTATGAAGTCTAACAATCCGCACTTGGCCAGCGTGGTAGACTATGGCCTGTACCCCTCACATTGTGGGAGGAGACCCCGAGCCCAGCAGTGGGACAATTATGGGATGTTGCTTTGCTTTTTTTTTAAATTAAGTTAATTAGGTACTGTACCTACATGGATTATAGTAAATCGATTCCATAGATCTGAAGTTACAAATTATTTATCATATCTCCATAATAAGAAAAAAATACTAAACTTTTTTGAAGAGATTCTTTAATATAGTGTTAACAGTTTTTAAAAAATTGCAGTAATGTTATGTTTCCCCAAAATTATTAAGTGGGGGGGGGGGGGGGGGGGTAAAAGTGATAAATATTAATAATTTATTAGTAAGTAATTATATTGAATGAATCGTAAATTACCACATTACTTTATGTCTAAATGGTTCGGAAGCGAAGCGAACCACATCTTACTTATCAAATAATTTTGTTGCAATAAGATAACATCAAGTCGTAAGTACTGATATTTTATTTTTATACGGAAGTACCTACGTTATGTGACTAGTAGCTACCTATCACGACAATCACGACAGATACCTACAGTAGGTATTTGTAGAGCAGTTTATTATTAATGATGCGTGTAGTCGGTGTAGTGATAACACGTTACATGACTTACATGTAATCTTGTAATCAATTGAAATAGACTGAATCGGACTGGATGAGACAAGGGAAGTTGTTCTAATAATAGTGTAAAAAAGCCCTTAATCACACGAGTCGCTTCTGATCGAGAAAAATAGAAATCATCAGTTCCCAAATATTTATTAAAAATTTAATACTTATGAAACAATCATTAATGTAAACTCCTTCCTGACCTATTGATATGTAAATATGGCTTAAAATCTAAACGCGTTATTTTTTGTGATATTCGCAAACATTTACCTACCTACTGAAAAGCAAAGTTTTGCTTTTCCGCTATAGTCCACGCCCATTTATGTCCATGGGCGATGATACCCACTTGTGGATCGTCAGCTTGTTTGCCGGCTATTTCCACAAAAAAGCGCACTAACTTTGTAAAATCTGAAATCTTTCCTGACTATTCAATCTTTTCTGGAAGATTCAAGGATTTCTGTAAAAATGTTCATTTGTTGACAAACTGCGTACCATGATATTTCGGCGAACGACAAACGCATCCGCGCCTGCGTCAGGTGCGAAGTCTGTTCAACTAATTAACATTGTTGACGAGATTTTCCTCTAAGGTTCACGACTTTCAAGAATTGTTTGTGTAGCTCACTTGTAGCTCCACTCTTCTCTACGGCCACATTGTAAAAGATATCTGCATCTTTTCCATGTTGAAGCATCTCTTCAACGGTAGCAACACATTGTCATGTCATGCTTCATGTCTATGGTCTATTTGGCGAACCTGTAGCCTAGTTGGTAGCGACCCTGCCTGCGAAGCGAGGGGTCTCGGGTTCGATTCCCGGCAGGGCAGATATTTATGTGACAGATAAATATTAGTACTCGGGTGCAGGGTGTTATTGTGATGTGTTATATGTGTCGTCCATGCCACCCGCGACTCAGGTAAAAGGTGCATATCGTCTTGTATTGACAGAGCGACTACGAGCAGAACGGTCAATTGCCTGTTCTTACGCTCTTCATCGTCGGCGCGCTAGTGACACCCTGATATGTCACTATGTATGGATGTTTGTTCACAATAAAAAACTATGGAACGGATTTTCATGTTACGCACCCAACTAGACCATGAACTGGAATAAGATAAAGGACACTTATTATCCCGGAAATCGCGAAAAAGCCGCGAGCAGAGTGCTAGTGAATAAATAAAGAAGATAGAGGGTCTTTGAAGTGGCGCCCCCTGCCGACTCGCACTCAGCAGCACTCGTACCTAGAGCATGGAGGATAGAGTAGGAGGGCCATCTCTGTGTATGAAAAGTGTCCGTAAAAACGCGTCCAATTACAGGTGGCGCTGCGGTGCGGTCTATAACAGCTATGTTTGAATATCTATTTATCAGACACTCAGCGCCATTCATTGCAGGTGGCATAACTCAGCAAACTTCTCTTCGTCTACATCTATTTTTGACACACTAGCGCCATTCTGAAATGGCCATTATTGGAACCTCTATTTTCAGTAAACAGCCGGACATTTTTGTAAATGTACCTAAATGTAACGATTTTGTTTTCCGACCTTTCGACTCGCCCAATTTTCTCCTTGCGTCTAAATGAGACGTACCTACGTACATTGGTAGAGCATTTCACGCATTTTCACACAATATAGCTACTGTTTTATAGTTGTACAGTCTGATATTTTAATGCAACAATGCCATGTAAAAATCACTTAAAAATCAAGTAAAGAAATAACTTTACCTGAATTTTCATTTAAATATCCCTTAAATTATTCACAAAAAGTAGCGAAATTACTTAAAAACGATAAAAAAAAACAATGTGCAATACCTAAAATAGGTTTATGAATAAGGCTGTTATATTTTTGTTGTATCAGTTGTATGCCAACAGTTTATATTATTATTTACGCTATTGTTACTTTTCTGAGTCAAGGCACTCAGTAAATTCCGCAAATAGTAGCAAATAGCAAGCAAGCACGCATTATTGTCCGGTCGCGCCGTCGCGCCTCCATTAAGGAGTCTGGCGAGTGAGTCCAAAGTCCTTGCGGCAGTGAAATGCCAGTTTGCAATTCCATTGTAGTCCACGCGGCCGCGGCGTGGAGCGTCGGGGCAAAGTCCGGCGGGTAACATTCACCTGCTAAAACTACTGGCCGACCGCCAGTAAGGCCTCGCACAGTGTGGAGGTAGCGGGCAGGCTCGAGTGAGAGCATCATTCGCATTAGGCACTTAGAATAGATTATAAATCTTTAAATTATTAGCTAGGTATGCCGTAAAAATAACGTCAGAAGATTTCCAGCACAGGAAAAAATAAATTGTTTAGGTAAAACTATTAACATAAAGTTGTTTTAAGGTTGAAAGCAACACTAATAATAAATAAATATAGTTTTTAGAACAGTTCTTGTACTTTTTTATGTAGGTATATGTACACTTTAATAATTATAGTAGCTTCATAGTAATAATACATAAACAAAGTGTGAGTCATAATACAAATTATAATAGGTAAATCTTAATATTTATTCACTCCAGTATCACTCTGAATTACCTATTTGAAACACCCAACAGTCGAAGTATTAGTTAAGTATTTTTGCAATTTCTGCACAATCCAACTGGATTCTCCATTAAATGTCATGCATTTTCTATATGTATCTTGAAGCTAGTTTATATATGTTAAGAAGGCTCTCTGCTACTCGCTACCCGCTCCGCCCCGTATTGTGTCCACGCTTGCGTTGTTAAATCGCACGCAAGATTAAACCATTCACCACATGCACAGATTACGCACAAATTGGGTTACGTTTGATTAATCCGTCGATTTGCGAAAATGTTTAACTTTTACACAGGTGAAATGTTAAGTGTTTAGACAGTTTTTTTACAAATTAGGGTAAATATGTAACTGACCATGTTCAATAACTCTCCATTTGTATGTTTAGTTTGAAAATACGAAGTTCATGAAATTGGCCCCGAGACTCCTTTTGAGCATTTTTCGCTATTTCTCAGTTTCGATTTTGGCCATCCACGCCCACTTGAAATATTCACCCTGTATACTAATGATGTTACTAGCCGTTTCTTTTAAGTAAAAAAATATCTATTTGCTTCCTTTAAGGTCGGCAACGCATTGCTAATGTCTCTAGTGCAAATGAACATGGAGGGTGGTGACAACTTACCATCACGGGCAAAGGTCAGTCCGTCAGGTAATTTGCTGATTTTCACTATAAAGTTGACGTAATAATGAATGACGCTCGCATAGTGAAACTAACTCAGCTATAAATAAACTTTAAAAGAATGTGCTAGCTAAGGTTACCTTTAATGACATCTATGTAGACTTAGGTCCAATGGTCCAAAGGTTGAGAAGGTCCAGTAATAGGGTACACTCTTTCCTTGAAACAGAATTGGCCAGGCCGCATTTTCTTGTCTGATTTACGTTGTGATGTACAACTGTCCTATGCCTGGGTTTGCCTTCGGTAAATATAGGCTGATAAAGTTCACCTTCTTCCTTGACAGAACATAAAAATGTCTTAATTATTCGCGGTACCTAATGGCCAACTACACTTATGTTAGCTAGTTAAATTTCTTGCGTGAATCCGTGCTTTATGGTCTCATAGAATCGTTAAGCCATCGGAGGCCTTTAGGAGTCATTAATTTTTCCGTTACTTTGGTTGGTATATGAAATTATTAGACTGGAGTCGCACCAAGTCCCGTATTAATAAACCGATCTTAAAATCTCCGTGATTTGGGATGCTGAAGTGTGCCAAATCGTATATAAAACTTACAATTTGTAAGATCTGATATCACGTTTTTGATCTTAAATCGGTTTACGGGCCTTAGTAGCCCCAATTACGACGAGAGACCCACGAAGCAGGCCGCTAACGTCCTGAAGCCAGCAAGTTAAACTACTGATTAGGGTTGCCAGGTCGGCCAACCAAAAAGCCGGACAGTTTAGCCAGTTTAGCCGGACATTTGGGTAAAAAGGCCGGACACCCTAAACTATCAAATAAAGTTTTAATAATCTTTAAACGTCAAATATTTTAAATTACTTAAAAGCCATCTGGACTTCTCTCATCGATTTAAAATAGGCTACTCATTTCTTGTATACTAACAGCTTCTTGAAATCAACCATCAACATCCCCATTTTTGATCAGAAAATATTTAAAGTTTTGTAATTGATCAAAACCTTTGCTATCGTCAACTTTAACGTTTTCTTCGTAGATACTAATAGTTTCGGAAACTTGATTACATGCAGCACATGCAGGAACGTATTTTCAGTCATCAATATAAATTGTTTTGTGTCCTTGTATAAGTTTCTTATAAGTTGGTAAAATGTAAAAAGCCTAACAAAGCCGGACAAGCCGGACACCGTTAAATTTGGCTGGACACGCATTCAAAAAGCCTAACCATGTCCGGCTTTATCCGGACGTCTGGCAACCCTACTACTGATAAACGCTGCAAAGCTAATTCCGGGTTTAATGACAGCCGCGAATATCAGTGACATGTGACGTAGCGCCGTCGAGTCCCAGTGAATCACGCACGCGCCGGGTGTCCCGCAGCTCGCAGGCCACGGACAGATAGCACGACCTTTGTCAAATTAAATGGAAAGAATTAAAGATAAGCCCAGTGTGCAGGGGTTACTGCGAGTTGACCGGCTTGCTCGGCTATCGGCACGTAGGTAACTAAGATCAACTTTACCAATGTGGGCACCGGTGTAGCCCAATATATTATATAGATATTCACATGATCATTCAAACCGCCTCGCTGGGAATGGAACCAAGGGTCTTGCCCTTGGGCTTGGTGCGGGCAAGCCACCTACATTAGAGGAGTCCGGCGCTGAAGGATGAATCTTAAATGCATAAATTATGATTGTTCGCTGAGGAGTTGATTGTATTATAATATTCTAACTGTTGCCACGACTTATAATTTTTAAAGTATTTTTATTGATATAATATTTTATTTTTATTTAATTTAATTTTCATCGCTTAACCCTTAAGAATAAAGGCGTAGATACAATGGGCGGAGTCAGGTCCTTGGATATGGCAACCCCCCGAGTCGTGGGAATTGAGTTTGCAATTTATGTATATTCTCTCAATTTCCGACACTAAATTATTTTTTGCACGCTTACCTTATAAATACCTGTGGTACCAATAATATTAAAAATTATGAATAAGGATTGAATATGTCCCAGAGCCATCCCTTTAGAAAAAAAGCTGTACCTACCTATTTACAAATTATTTACAAATTACACGAATTTTTCATCTCTGATCGTCTTCCACTGCGGAAGGGTAATGAGTGCGAAATAGTTGGGCGAAACGGAGGAGTAAAAGAGTTTCGACCTTCCACTGAGAATGAGTTAAAATGAAAATTAGTTTTTGCCTTCCAACCAGTGCCGGCGTTAGAGCCACTGACGCCCTAGGCAAGAATATTGAGGCGCCCATATAAGAAAATAAAAATCGAGCTTTTTTTTGCTCGAAATTTTTTTTACTGAACCAATGGGAACGTTTATTAAGATTTCATTTTTCCTCTTTTTTTGCTCCTCACCCCAAATGTGGCGCCCCTCCAAAGGCGCCCTAGGCCGTCCACCCGCCTCGCCCCCCCCCACCCCCCAACGCCGACTCTGCTTCCAACTCTTTTTATTTTACTCGTTTAGTCCGTTCCGCTCACTCGTGGCCGGTGGAAGCACTTCTATGAAATTTACTTTAGCGAGTCGAACGGAGCTCGCGCGGAGTCCGCTTCGCTCGCAGTGGAAGGCGGCCAAGCGGTCCCTGCCCGATAGACGCCTGGACATTATAATTAACTGATAACCAAACCAATTACAATGAACACTAGTTCAAGAGGCCAGTCGAGATTTTTTACCCGACGCGTCCTATTTCGATAATGATGTTAGAATCAGATCCGTTACCGAAATAGGTGATGTGACAATCGAATGTGCGTCTTAACACTCTTAACGATGTAATCATGTACCTATGTAATATATAAAATCTAATATATAAGATCTCCTCCAAAACGGCTCGACCGATTTTAATGGAATTTTTCAAATATACCTAATAGTCGTTAAGTGTATTTCATACCGCTAGGCGATTAGGGTATCGCTATCCAGAAAGTTTTTGGCAGAACGTTTGCCGAGTCAACTAGTATAATATGAATATCTTCCATTCATCCACTTAAAATCTTTTTAATCATGTGTACAGTAAATATATTGTAATTTTATTTATTTAATAAAACATGTTATCGTGAACTTCAATTTTAGTTTTCAGGGAGGGATGGTGTATCTCGCCCACCATTTTGAAAATAAAGGTGTGATTAATTTCTTGAATTTATGTTACGAACTATAAATTCTATGAAATGTTTGTTGCATAATTTATTACTGCCATTTTTCTGCTTGCCACCGTTTCGGAAAAGTGCTTTACATTGAGGAGAATAACGGAAAAAGAAACTCCTCGGAACATTTTTTATAAAAAAGGATAGTATAAATCGACGCACAATTCAATTCAATCATTAAAAATTAATTAGATAATAGAGCCGATTGGGTTTCCATCGAGTGATTCACACAATAACATCAGATTATATTTTTAATTGTTTCGACAGAAAATTAACCTTCTTAAGATTAACCGTCTTATCGACCCTTATCACGTATAAATAACTGCTCCAGCCGAAACCGGTAATTTGTAATTGGCTAAATTGGTGAAAAGTGACTAATTATTTAGAAGTCTACCTTGATGGTATGCCGACTATGCCGTCATTAGTAATAGATATACAAACGTATTACGTACCTATTACCAGGAAATTCATAACTATGTATTTCTCTGACAACTTAACAAGCTCTCCGTTTTGATTTTAGACCTTCACGATTTGAGCTTTCCCATTCTCTGGAGACCGCTCTTTATACTTACAGTCCTTCCGTTTCCAGGTCTTCCTCAAAGACTCCACTGCCACTTGTTTATATATGAATTTCATATCCCCGAGTTTCTTAATTCTTTTTGGATGGCAACTTTTTCCCAGCCTTTGAGATTTAAAAATTCAGAGTATTGTCACAAAATAAGGAGACACTTTATATCATTATTAATACCATTATTACTATTATTATATCTCCATGGGGTTCGCCTGGATAGCTACCACCCTTGAGCATGAGTCAGTCGCCAAAGAACTCGACGTGTTCCGGCTGGGGAGAGTCAATTCTTTCTTTCTTTTTCTTCTCTCTTTCTTGGCCGGCAACGCATCAGTGATGCCTTTGGTGTTGCTGATGTCCATGGGCGACGATAGCCACTTACCATCAGGTGGATCTTCAGCTCGTTTGCCGCATATTTCCATAAAAAAACCTACCTACCTAGGTATTTGGAGAGGTTTAATGCTATAACTAATACTTAGTTAGTAATACCTACCTAGAATAAAATACCGTCAATAATAAAATAATTAAATCTTGTGTTTATACGAAACTTATCAATCTTTTTATGGAGCAAAGTCCTATGCTCACATTCCTCTTGCTTTTGTTTTGAACAAATATATATATTTAGTTTATTATTTTCAGAGTAAATTAACAATGTAAACAAGGAAGTTAAATTGTGTTTTTTATGAAATCTATATATCTAAATAAAAATGAATCGCCAAATGTGTTGCTAAGCGCAAAATTCTTTTTTTGTTGTTTATTATTGTCAGGAGAAGGTTATAATATTAATAGAAATATATGTTAATAAAAGGTTCTTAGAGAAGAAAAAATTAAGAAAGTTGCGCGGAAAATTAGAAAATTTAAGAAAACTCGACCAATAATATGGATTATTATTAACTTCTGTAATGTAACCTTAGCAACATAACTTTTTATTTTATTTTATTTTATAACTGTCAGTCGAGGGAGAGGGAGAGGCGAGATGTTAGGCGGTACAAAGTTCGCTGGGTTAGCTAGTACAAAAAAATATAATTTGTTGTAAAGTGAACTATTTATCATAATTGAGTGAGAGTAGACTAGGTACCTATGCCATGAACATGCCAGACATGCCGCTGCAAACATGCCAAGTAAACTTGATCGTGTATGGCTTATGGCTAGCTTAAAAGTACCTGATTCATGATATAAATCATATGCTAAATATAAATATGATCATAATGTACATGTATCAAGTAAGGTAGCTCCTGCAACTAAAATATTACATACGATAAAACAAAGGCAGTTAATTAATGATTTATCATTGACCGTAGTGCATGTACAATTTATATTATTTATAAACAAACGCAAAATTTTGCCGGTGTCGGTACGATACGGTGTGGCAATCAGTTATCTGTGGGTCGCTCCTTGCCCTATTTAGTGGGGCGAGTGGGGGCGAGCGACACACGACGGTAATTGTGTATTGAACCAGATAATCACGTGTTGAACTGATGCTGCGTTATCTTAGATAGCTATCGAACCTAGAGGGTTTCAATATATTCGGCACTTTGGTTAATGTTCTGCGAATAAACGCTGGAAAAGCATCATGGATGTTCTTCCTGGAATTGGACAAGGCCTGAGTGAGATCTGTCACAAAACTCTGTTCTGTAGGCTCACGCTCCGTCAAATTCAAAATGTATGCAAATTATCTGTACCTACATTAGGTCGAGATTGTCGAGAAGTCACGTGTCACGTGCTGATTTTTCCGCAATGAATTTCCATTTTGAAGGCAGCGGAGAAGAGTTTTTAGTCTAGAGGCACAGAAGTAGAGTGGCTAATTAAAGTTTTTAGTATTGTACCTGCTAGTAGACTTTTTGTGGAAACAGTCAGCAAACGAGATGACGATCCACCTGATAGTAAGTGCCTGTTATCAAGTCATAGTCATACAACTCTCACAAAACAATTTTTAACTATTTAGCTAGTAAGTGTAGGTATTCTAGACAAGTTCAATGTCACTTCAATCACTTGTTTTAATTATAATAATTGTGTAACAACAACATAACACAATTATAAACATAATTAATAGTTTTATAAATATGAATTAAAGTGCCTATTAAAATATTTTAGCATTGGTTGGATCCGTGTGTAAAAATTACATCTATTTATAACTTAACCTTTGTACCTCTACTTAGTTACCAATGACATTTAAAAATATAGATACGTTATAGTTATACCCTTACAAATCAACCAAAAATCTGTTTCGAAAAGAGCTACAACACACACGTTTATCTTTTGTTTCACTACACCAATCACATTGGTATAATACACGAAGGCATTTTAACGCTGTATGTCAAATGTCAAGCACTTCTGACAACAACAAAAGCGTGCGTATCGTCTTGTATTGACAGAGCGACTACGAGCAGAACGGACAATTACCGGTTCTTACGCTCTTCATCGTCGGCGCGCTAGTGACATATAATCGACTTCTTTTTACATTATAATATCATTGCTAGTTACTTATTATGTAACAGCGTGGAGTATGCTTTAAGCCTCCTCAGTAGAAAAGACCCGTGCTCAGTAGTGGGCCATCAATGGGTTGAAGCCAAGTAATCCAAGTACGAGGAGAGTAGCCGTACTGTTCTCTACTGAATAAGGAAAGCGCGTCGTGGTCGTCGTAAAAGCTGACGATAACCTGCAACCTGCAGCCGTCACGAACACTGTCCGGTTACGGTGCTCGACTACTCATTGCGAATGACACAAACAATGATTACTAATAAAATTAAATGCTTATCGGCTCTTACATTAAAATTAAATCGGTTTAAAGATCGCTTTATTGGTTCAATAACACGCGACACAACACTGATAAACAAACGAAATTAAATGTGTTAATTGTAATGTCATTGTTATTATTAACAGTTAACATATTTACGAAGTTTTTAAGGATATGTAATTTTAGTTATTTTAAAATAACTAACAATGAGTTAGATGGACCTTGGACCTTTGTATGACTGAATTATAGTCCAGTCGAGTGGACCATTACCGACAAACGTGCTGACGATCCACCTGATGGTAAGTGGCTATGGTTGTCCATGGACATCAGGAACACCAAAGGCATTACTTAAACGTTGCCGGCGAAGAGAGAGCGAAGAAATAGAAAGAAAGAACTGGTTCTCAGCCCCCAGCCGGAGTGCAATCTCAAGAGGGTGGTAGCTATCCAGGCGGACCGCACGGAGAAATAATAATAGTTATATGTATTATATGATAGCTGTCAGTGGCGTAGCTAGCCCTAAGGAGGCCCCATATCAATATTTGTCGTAGGCCCCCCTCGACGTTAGCTGTCAAATATAAAAGGAGTGCCAACTGTAGCGGTCGTAGGCCGCTCTGGCGAGCTTTTTTTGGGAGTGTTAGTGGGGGCCCCTATACGCTGGGGGCCCCGTATAATTGATACGGCTGAAACGGCGGTAGCTACGCCCCTGATAGTTGTAGTGAACTCTCATCTTAGTCGTTACGCTGTTGTCAGAGCGGTCGCGGTCCTCTTTGTAAGGCTGTGGCGAGCTTTACTATTCGTCACCACCATGGAGCATAGAAAAGGTAGAAGGAGGGCCATCTGATATGAGGGGAAAGTTAAAGAAGTGTCCAGCTGTTTTCTGAAAATAGAGGTTCCAATAATGGCCATTTCAAAATGGCGCGCTAGCGTGTGAAAAATAGATACATGAATATGGCTGTTGTATACGGAGGGAAGTTTGCTGAGTTATGCCACCCGTAATGAATGGCGCTAGTGTCTGATAAATAGATAATCGAACATAGCTGTTGTAGACCGCACCTATAGCTCCACCCGTATTGGATGCGTTTTTACGGACACTTTTCATACACGGAGATGGTTCTCCTTCTACTCTATCCTCCATGGTCTCCACCCTTCTCTGGCAGTTCTTTGCACATTGATGCAGAGGTATGTTGTAGTTAACATGTGTTGTTAAAGGTGCGCGACTGCGAATGATCTCACTATTCGAATAATCTACGACTACTAATGTACGCATTCGACTTGAATATTAGTAATATACTAACGTTCGTATTCGAATGACGACTAGTCGACTGCTAAATTAGTAACTAATTTAATAGCCGCTCTAAGAGTCGAATCGCTCGCGCATTCGACGCTGACGGCTAGTCGACTGCTAAATTAGTAACTAATTTAATAGCCGCTCAAAGAGTCGAGTCGCTCGCGCATTCGACACTCACTCAGCAGTGTTGCCAACTTGGGGGTTTTTCACCTAAATTTGGGGGTAAGTTAGATGAAAATGGGTATCTTCAGGGGCCATATTTTTTAGGGGCATACACTAGAGGTACAATTTTCGCATGTTTCAAGAGTTACCTTTTCTAGGGGGAATTTTTTTTATAGCGGGTTTTGTACGTATTTAGAAAATCATTGATTGGGTTGATGAATTAATTCAATTTATCCTGGTGAGCTTCTTTTTACTTATACTTACTTAAATAAATTACTGCTTAGACATAGTGTTAGGGGGAAACAGGGGAATTTCGAGATGACGCTGGGGGGAGGGGGGATGCTTAGTCGAGGTTGGCAACACTGTCACGTAGCCAGTTGTCAGTTTGGAAAGAATATCATTATTATTATGTATGATCGTTCACTAGACATGGGTCGGTACGCGTTTTCGTAATACCATAACTATTTATTGTTATTGTTGCCGATAGTGTTATAAAACTGTTTATTTTTAAAAACTATTTATTGAAATGTTTACTCGGTATATCAGTTTTACGGTATCATCGGTATAATCTTATTCTCGCTAATGTCGGTATACGGAATAACTAATTAAATGAATCCTTAGTAGCGAACTTTATTGCAATAGGAATAAAAGCGATATCCTGTTGCATTTAAAATAAATATATTGTTCCTAACTCGCAATACCTCGTATTTACGAATAAATGGTTTCTCTCAATAAATACTTATTGAGGCACCTGATACCAATAAATAGTTACTGAAACTGTTTATCGTTTATACCGCCCATGTCTATCGTTCACCACTCCGCCGCCGCGCCGCCGCGCCGTGCGGTAGTAGTCGAATTTAAGACCTTATGTAGTTACGAATATGGTCTAAAGTCAATTTGCCCAAAAACTCGACTTATTGCACTCTTCGTTAGGACGGCCGAGTTCGCCGTTCGCTAACCGCTAACAAAGTTCCCAGTCGAATGAAAGGTTACGATTAGTACTCTGTGTCGACTCAAGTCAAATTAGTTACTAATTTTTATAGATCATTCGAATGAGTCGAATGATTTACTAAGTCGAATAATTCGACTGGAATCATTCAGAGTCGCGCATCGCTATGTGTTGTTCACCACAGTTGTAATGTTTCCAGGAGAATGCCTGACGTCAGGCCGCTACCCGTTCACCTGCCTGCAGTTCGAGTTGCCGCCTGACGTTCAGCCGGAAGAGGTCACTGTAGTCGAGCTCTGGTTCTATAAGGTAAGCAGAAATTCAAAATACTCTTACGTGGGTTTGTTTTTGAACACTTTTGAGCTTAAGTTTGCAGATTCATTAGTTTTCGCCCGCGGAAGAGGTTTTATGAAACGAAATCATCTATATACAAATATCTATAATTACAAATAAATAAAATTGGAGTGTCTGTTTGTAATATTTAATAACCGCTTTTTACTAAGTGCATTTGAATGTATACACGGTACATAATATGTCATAGGAAAATAACCAGAACCGCAAATTTATAAATATCCTAGGAAATTTATAAACCTTCGTAGGATTCTAAACGAGGGATAAACTGTATTATTTTACGGCCACATTTTCGGAAATTTATCAATTTGCGACGTCTCGTGGTAAATTTATAAACTAACGGATATCCATTGGTAAGATTCTAAACGGTTCGACCAATCGCAGAAGAGCTTTTAATTTTACGTTTCTTTAAAATACGGCAAATAACACACTGCTCTCTGATTGGTCGATGTTACGTCTGCGGAAAAATCGAAAACATTTCATCGAATTCGCCGAATACAATACATCGAAAAACCTTTTCGTCGGAAATTGTCATTCGACGAAACAACTTCTATCGAACACACTAATTTGTCAAAACGTTTACGTTAGTGACAGTAACGAATCACTGCAAAACCGACTCCACGTAGTCTTGTTTGCCCTACCCCTAGAGTGTAATGTAAACCCGCGTAGGCGCGGAGGGGCGAGGCGGCCCGCGAGCTAGGAGCAGGTGGTTTTAATGCTAGCCGCAGCAGCTGAGGCTGGCCGGCGGTGCCGGCCAACAAGCCGAAGCTCACCTACCTACCTCACTTATTGCAGAGCAGAGTAAAATGTGTATATTATTACCCTTTGAATACTACATAATACCTATATTGTAGTATTTTTAAGGAATCTGCTGGGGTCTTCTAACACTATTACACGTATTGTTTCCAGGAGCGCGACCCGTTAGACGAGTACAACCAAACGTTCGTGATTTCGGAAGCCGCGCACTGGGACAGCCAGCAGCAGTTCAAGAAGACCAAGCCCATCGCCATCAAGGAGACGGACATCGGCGAGGGCTGGGTCCGCGTGGAGCTGGCCTGGGCCGTGAGGGTGTGGCTCGAGGGCATGGAGCGGCTGCATACCCTGCATGTGGCTTGCAGGACTTGTCAGGTGTGGTACTTTTATGTTTATGTGATGTATGGGTACCACGCTGATTGCCGTGTACAGCACTGTTGCACTTGTAACAAGTAATGAAGGGGTTTCCCAGTGAACACTGGTTTTATTATTGCACTTGCCACCCTTACGTATATTTTACGACTTATGGCGAACGACTCCGATCGAGTCGCAGCAGTAAAGCTTGTTTTCACTGAAGGACGGTGTCGTCATGCTTTCGACCAATAAGATTAGGGGATTTGTTTATAATATAATGAGTAATGACTTTATAAAATAAAATTAAACTTGGAAAGGCTGGCTAGACAGCTATTGTAGTAGCATGCAGCAATTTTTCTTTCTTTCTTAACCGGCAACCCATCGGTGATGACTTTGGTGTTAGCCAGTTACTAAATGTCTGTTTGTGGGCATTCACAAAAAACACACATTTTCATGACGTATCCTTATCGAAACCGGACCATTCCAAATCTGATTCGACTCAACAAAAAAAATTTCTGCCTCATTAAAAACCTAATAATTCCCCCTACAGTCGCGGCGCTCCCCGCTCTCCTTCCACGAGAAGCGTCGTCCATTCCTGGTGCTATACACGAAGTACGCGGGCAAGCACCGCCGGGGCCGCACCCTGGAGTGCGCCAGCAGCACCAGCGAGTGCTGTCGGGAGCAGCTGTACGTGAGCTTCGCGGAGCTCGGCTGGGACGACTGGATCATCCACCCCCCAGGGTACAACGCCTACTTCTGCAAGGGCAGCTGCTCGCCGATATCCACGATGCCGCTCGCGGGGAGCTACCATTCCAATATTATTAGGGTGAGTGTCGAAACATGCAAATGGAACACTTTTCTTTCTTTATCGGCAACGCATCAGTGAAGCCTTTGTTATTGCTGACGTCATGAGCGATGCAATGATGATCCTAACATCAGGGGGATTACATCTGATCGAAACGGATCTCGTTAAGCAATAATGTTCTGTGTTGATGTTGATGATGATGGGTAGGTTAGATACCCTAATGTGGGTATAATCAAAAACACGTTTTCTTTCTCCTTGACCGGTAACAGAGAAGCCTCCTGTAATTATGTCCATGGTGGGGTATTGACATTACCATCAATTAGCTAACAGTATTTAATAAGAAACAATTTCTTAAGCAACCCAGAATTTTGTCTCTTTTTAAGCTTGTAAAATAGTAACTAACAGAGTCGGTTGGATAAGAAAGTAAAAAAATAAAGTTATAAGAATTTCACATTTTTCTCCAGAAATTCAAGAATGTAAAGAAATAACAATTTATCTTGACAACAAAATACATTTCCGACGAGGATGGGATTCGAACCCACGCGTGCAGAGCACATTGGATTAGCAGTCCAACGCCTTAACCTCTCGGCCACCTCGTCATGTCTGTGCAATGTAAATTAAAGATACAATTTTGTAAAATTAAAATTACCGTTATGAATAGGCCAAATAACAGAACTATAATAGCATAAATGGCTTTTGTTACACTTGTTATAAATAAATTCTAAAGGCTGTAACAAGGCCGTCAAAGAATATTATAATGACGCAAATATATCGACAAACCTCTATTAAGGTATAAAGTACTTTCACTTAAACCGCAACATATGAATCATGTGTGATGAACATAATATGTTGTAAATCTTGCAAGCCCGGAGTTTCGGTGCGATTCGGACGCACGGCTGCGTATTGCGTAAAACGTGCTAAACACAAAAAATGGTATTTTGAACTAACAATTTTAATAAAGTACGTTAATAATTTAAAAAGCACACGTGTCCACATTGCGAATACAATAAATATAGCAGTACTATTATAGCAACATTATTGTGTCCACAGAAGCTATATTACCCTGTTTGTGTGATGGTAATTTAAAAAGCGTGTCTCCACATTTCCCTACTGATTCCACAGACCACAGATGAAGCACTATTTCTAAAACAACATTCCATTGTCCACAGAAGCTGTATTACTCTGTATCGAACGAGAGGCAGTCGGAGTTCAAGTTGTGTTGTGCACCGACCAGGTTCAGCTCCCTGCAGCTGCTGTACATGGACTCCAACCGGACAGCTACGAAGAAGACGTTGCCCAACATGGTGGTGGAGTCTTGCGGGTGTATGTGAATTTTGAAACGCTCTAGCCACAAAATAGATACGCAAAAGCATCTCCATACAACCGCGCTTGAGCGATGCACACATAGGAGCAACATTTAAGGATCTACTCCATTTTTTAGAGAAGTCCTTTTTGCTAATCTTACAGTGTCTTTTTATCGTAAATTGTAAGATAAAAATAAGGCTGACACAAAATGAAAAGAATTTATAAATTAACTCATTTAGCCAAAACTGTTTACCTATTTTTATTTTATTGCTTTTTTAATTAATTTAAATTGTTATTTCAATTAAAAGTAGAGCCAAGATTAGTTACAAAATAAGACTCGTCTGAAAAACGGACTACACTAAAATAGGTCCAAGTATGTGTGCGTGCGTCAAGCACTGTGTATGAGTTACACTTGTGTTTTCACACTATTTTGTGGTTTTGGTATATACCTACCAAGTCCGTAATGAGTTGGTCAGGCCCTCGTGGTTATATGATCGAGAAGGCAGATGTCCCTCCTTGTAGACCGTTACACTGGTGCAATCAGTGAAACGTGTAAATAGTTAAGTATGTGTAAATAAATTTAACATGTAAGTTGTAAGTAATTTTTAGAACGTTGCCAAGAAAGTACTTAAGTAGGTTATAATGTGTAAATATTTTAATATTATATTCTACTGCAACATATTTAATTGTGAAAGAAATATAAGCGTTGAGGTTGAAAGTTCTAAATAGACTATTGTTATATTTAGCAACACGATGCATTACGATCAAGTGCGATGCAGTGCGTTGAGATGCGATGGAATATTCTATTTTTATTTATTTAGCGCTAATTCCATATTATAAGCCTAAGTAATGTGTTAACTAAAATCATTCCTATATTTCTGCCTTTAATTCGGGTAACAAATGTTGTATTTCCTATAAAAATATTTTTACTTCTCTTTACAGCATAATTTGTAAAAATAATAATAAAAAATAAACTTCTGCGACCCTGCCAGGATTCGAACCTGGAATCTTCTGATCCGTAGTCAGACGCGTTATCCATTGCGCCACAGGGCCATTTGACTATGGGGTTAAAAATAAGGCACACACAGAAATAAATTGGAATAATTTATTATATGTATATCCAAATATTGTAGTGCACCTACCTATAACTGTTTCCTTTCATTCAGCGAAGACCGTCGTTCTTAGATTCAACTTAAAATCATTTGTTTCCACTGCCTGTAGTTTTTAGATGAAAAAGTTTGATCGCTTTTTATGTTTGAATACGCTATCGTCCATTGTCATCTGTCACCACGAGAGTCGAACAAAGCGTTGAAAATGACCGCATTTTTGGATCCCGTGAGAAATGCATTGCTACTTCTGAAGCGTCTTGCAAATATGGCAATAAGTTCTTGAGTCCCTACTTAAAAGTTGTCAGTTCGAATTATATAAATAGGTACTTAGCACTTGTTAAAATTATGCATTTATTTTATAAATATTTTTTTTAAGTTATGACGTTTATCTCTGTACTACCCATTCTATTATTTTTCTATTCGTCTTACCTTATCCAGAAATATTACAGAACTAGCTGTTTTCCGCGGCTTCGCCCGCGGTAGTAATCGATTTTTACAAATCCCGCGGGAACCCTGAACTTTTCCGGGATAAAAAGTAGCCTATATTTTAATCCAGGGTATAGGCTATCTCCATTCCAAATTTCAGCCAAATCGGTTAAGTAGTTTTCGCGTGAAGGTGTAACAAATTTACATTCACATATATAATATTAGTATCACTATAAGACAAAGAAGTTGCAGTATAGATTTTAATGTAAGTAGGATAATTTAGGACTAATTTTGTGGATATGTATTACATAAGGTAATTAAATAATAGTTGCCTATTACCTAAGCGTTATTGGGATTCACGAAATTTCATATATCTAATTATTTGGCTGAACCCTCAGTGTTCCACAGCAATTCCTGAACTTCAACTTTTCTCTCCGTTACAACCATCTTTGGACTATCAAGAATATTCTAAAACAAAAAACAGCCAAATCGGTTCACCCGTTTTCATGGTTTCTGCTTACTAAATACTAAAATTCATTTTTATTAACATGTGATTGTAGCATAGATAGGCCAATTACCAAAATTGGAATAGTAATTTTGATTTTTCAAATTGATTTTAAATTTAATAAATTTAATTTCCATTTCGGAAACGTGCTTAAAATTGTCATGATTAATTAATTTATTAAATTCAATGAGTTACATTGAAATATTTTGTATGATAAATTATCAAATGTAGATAATATAGAGGTAATATAGTTAATAATTTAATTTATTAAGTTATTTAAATGCTCCAAGAATGCATATTAAACTTAGCTGTGTTTAATTTATTGTAAATAGTAACTTTATGAAATATTAATTAAAAAGGACACCGTTACTGTAAATTTTATTGTAATGTACTTAAGGTTGAAAACCATTTGGAAGATGTTATTTGTATTTTCTATAAAGATGCGGTGTTCGAGTATTATAGAGGTAAGGCTAACGGAAACACATGTAATAAATTGCTATGTTTAAGTATATTCTTTTGGGTTTTATTCACAATTTTTAAAATCCATCTCTTTAAAACACTTACTGAAGATAATTCAATCTTTTTCATGCGTCTCTCTAAGTAGAAATCATAACAAAAACAGATTTTAACCGACTTCAAAAAAAGGAGGTTCTCAATTCGACTGTATTTTTTATGTTTGTTACCTCAGAACTTTGGACTGGGTCAACCGATTTTGATGATTCTTTTTTTAATCGAAAGCTGGTACTTTTCATGTGGTCCCACATAAAGAGCGAGATCTGACAAGTAGTTTTTGAGTAATTTTGAAGTCGGTTATTTTTTGTTAGTAAAATTTAGATTATACAATATTTGGTGTCCATCACAAGATTGGCACATATACAACCACCCTCTCTTCTCATGAACATGAGATAGAGAGTGAATTCTATGGAACATCCGCTCCAACTTGTTCCATTCAGACATATCATTCCTATTGCTGTAAGAACTAAATTATTTGGAAGAGAAATGAACCTTATACGGTATCAAATAAAACACCTTTCAACACAACATCATTTACTAGAATATACATCTCTATATATATTTACTATATATAGAGATATTATATATCGTCTGCATAACGTTGAACAATAAATACAAATACAATATTGCGAGCTATGGGTGCTTTTGACCTAGGAGGTACTTTTTAGCATTATAATAGCTAGTTGGTAAACTCCAATGAGATTGCTCAGACGTAGGTACCGCACCGCCATCGGTGATATCGCCGACGGGTTGCCGACTTTCCCTCCATGCCACTGCGAGTTATCATAGCTAAAAAACTGATTCAATAATCTTTATTATCAGTCATACGCACTAATACATTTATTTATACTATATTACTCTTTCGTATGTCTCGCGTTGGTTCACTATTAACAATTTACTGTTAAATGCAAAAAAACTAAATGTATAGAGTTTATACTTCCTAATGTCAAAAAAGTCAATAAACTTATTAAACTTAATAATGAAACATTGAATATGGAGGAATCTACAGTATTTTTAGGGGTGACCTTAGATAATAAACTTCAATGGGACCCACATATAACAAATCTCGCGACTAAACTCGGTAGGGCTGCTTATGCTGTTAGAAAAATAAGGCAGTATACTGACGTCGAAACTGCTAGGATGGTTTATTTTGCATATTTTCACAGTATTATGTCTTATGCCATCTTGCTGTGGGGCAAGGCAGCTAGTATAGAACAAATTTTCATACTGCAAAAAAGAGCTATTAGGGCTATCTATAAACTTAGGTCTCGAGAAACTTTGCGTGAAAAGTTCAAAGAAATAGGTATACTTAGAGTAGCTTCACAGTATATTTATAGTAATGTGGTTTTTATACGGAATAATATAAGCGCGTATAAACAAAATTGTGAAATAAATAATCGCCAAACCAGAAGAATGCACCAATTAGTAACGCCATTTTACCGTCTTTCTAAAGTGCAGCGATCTTTTATGGGGCTTGGTGTACAGTTCTATAATAAAATCCCGAAGTTAATACGTGATTTGCCAGTAGAATTGTTTAAGAAACATGTAAAATCTCAACTTTTAGGCAAAGGTTATTATACTGTAGATGAGTACTTAAGTGACAAAGACGCATGGAAATGACCTGCTCTGCAACCAGTTCCGTACAAGCTAGTAATATATATTTTTGTAATAAATATATCAATGTATTTTTATTTTAAAAAGATGTGCTGAGGAGTTTCTTTACGGCTTTTCTTCTCCTCCATGACAAAGCACCTTTGCGAAAAGCTGGTAGATTAAAAAAAATGACGTGCATAAGTGTATCAATGATACCTATATGAATAAATGATTTTGAATTTGAATTTGAATTTATAGATCAAACTGTGCCGAGGAATTCCATCTTAATAATAAAAAAGGCCAACGTTGACTAGTACACAATATTTTTTATGCTTTAGATTTTCTTCCATCTCTGATTCATTGCTCCACCACAAGACGCCTAAACAATAACTTAACTGGAGATAGGATAGGGGAGGAGACTTATCAGCAGGGGCGTAGCTACCGCCGTATCAGTCGTATCAATTATACGGGGCCCCCAGCGTACAGGGGCCCCCACTAACGCTCGCAAAAAAAGCTTGCCAGCGGCCTACGACCGACAGTTTGACAGCTGACGTTGAGGGGGTCCCACAACAAATATTGATATGGGGCCTCCTTAGGGCTAGCTACGCCACTGCTTATCAGTCATCAGGAGTATCAGGACAAGTTTCACGTCTCACAACACTACTTGAGCTAGACTGTATGTATGTATCGAGTTATTGTATGTGTACGTATGTTGAAATAATGTGTGAAAGAAGAAGAATACTCTATGCCGACAAAAAATGGAGGAACTTCTGTTTAATACAGATTAAAATAACTAAGTGCAGAAACAGCTACGCACCTATATTATAGACTTGGTTTTATTCTAGTTTTAGGTAACACAACAAACATTTAATTCCACAACTGATTTATTAATATAATTGCCTCAATACAAGAACGTCATAAACATTGTAAACTCTATAACTTGCGAAACTAACAAAATATACACCAGCTTCATTTTCAAATCACAGTCGTTTAATAAGCAGCCATTATACTGACAAAAAGCAAAAAATATGTAGATAATAATGTAATATAAATTAACAATAATATTAAATAATAAAGTATACTTTATGTAATTGTAATGTCTACACAACGGGCAGATATTAGAATGACTAGTTGTGACATTATAGCATTTCGTGACTTTGGAATTATGACGATTTTACCAATCACTAGTAAGTATTCATCTAATACTTAAACTAAGACATTTTCAATGTTAAATAATGAATAATTTGTACGTTTTTACAAAAAACTCACTTAAGTTTTTTGGTCTGAATGCGCCGATCATGTTCTTGAACTTCGTCACCTTTGTCACATATATTATGACGAATTATTAATATAGGATCGTACGAAATTTCCTAAAATACAAAGTTTATATCCTAAAAAATGTTTCAAAAAGTTATTCAAACGACCAGTGCCGGCGTTAGAGCCACTGACGCCCTAGGCAAGAATATTGTGGCGCCCACATAAGAATATTAAAAATCGAGCTTTTTTTTTGGTCGAAAAATTGTTTACTGAACCAATGGGAACGTTTATTTAAGAATGTTATTATGTTTTTCTTTTTTTTTGCTCCTCACCCCAAATGTGGCGCCCCTCCAAATTTAGCGCCCTAGGCTGTCGTCCTACCTCGCCCCCCTAACGCCGGCTCTGCAAACGATAATGCATTTTAAGAAATCTATTTGATAGACGTGAGTGTTATACACTTGTCGCGTGTCTTGTAAAACTATTAACTAGACTTAAGTTATAATTTGGAATGGTCCACATACTCACAAGCCTTTTAGAATTTAATGATCACAGCTCCTAATGTTGTAAAATTCACTAATTTGAATAACCAATAAATGGACTTTCCAATATAATACTTAGCAATAGGAAAAGTATAGTTTTTCACATAGCCTAAAACATGTGATATGTATCACTATTATTATTGGATATGTGATATGTAAATGGCCTTTTCATGTAAATAACATAATACACATGTATTGAACTACCTAATATTCTTTTACCTAATTTAACTAAACACATTTACATAAACCAGTTAAACGGATACTTACAGGGGCACAACCACGGTATATAAATAACAAAATGGCTGCACGGAATTATCCTTAATCCTAGAAAATCTAAATACATTTATACGTACACATACGTATGAACAAGAGCTAAATAAATTAAGATAAAATTACGTCTAGCATCAAAGTTCACTGACAGTTTACATGAATGGCACGCTCATATGCATGTACATATACAAAAAGAACAGAAATTCGCATAAGTTTATACATATATAGCAGATTCAATATATAGTCAATGTCACAAAGCAGTAAATCAATAAAATTATTGCTTTTAATTGAAACACCGATTCTAATAAATTATTTTAAATAAGAGCTCATAATTATCCTCAATTTCCAAAAAAAGTGACACATTTCGTTTTATGTCCCTCTTCAAATAATTTTATGGAAAATGTTTATAAGCTTTTTTTGAAACTGTATGCAAATTAAATAAAACAAATGCATATAAATAATCTTATCTTAAATAAATAATAAATAGTTTATACATAGCAGGTTACGTATACCAGTAAATTGGAACGTAAGACCAATGTTTCATTTTCAAACAACAAACAATATCTATTCATCTAGTAGTAGCAAAAACTTATATTAACTTATAGCTTCAGAATCTTACAATTTTAGTATTCTTATTATTTATTTGGTTTAAATAGTTCAAAATACTGCAATAGTTCGGGCTTCGTACCGGTGCCATGGATACCTGGCATCAAGTCCATGGTACCAGTATGACGTCATTTCCTGAAATGAAAAAGTTATAGTATAAAACGTGTTTATTATAAGTACGTCATAATACGTGTATCCAAACCATGGAGTATAGAGTTAAGGAGATTTATGTCATATGAGGGGAAAGTTTAAAAAATGTCCAGCTGTATATTGAAAATAATGGCGCTAGCGTCTGAGAAATTTCGATATGAACATAGCTGTTGTAGACGGAGTGAAGTTTGCCAGCCAGCCTCAGCCGCTGCAGCGAGCGAAAAAACCACCTGCTCCTCAGCTCGCGGGCCGCCTCGCCCCTCCGCGCCTACACAGGTTTACATTACACTCTAGGGGTAGGACAGGTAGGACAGACAAGACTACATGGAGTCGGTTTTGCAGCGATTTGCTTCTTGCACTTATGTAAAAAACAACTGCAATACGACCGCACCAGCAACAGAATGTCAATAAACAAATACACGTAAGAACTCATCCCCGCATGAATCGAATCGCGCTCTCTCACTGGTGATACTGATACTGATGAATACGATGTATTATTTCACATGCTAAATTATAAGATATGATGTTTTTTAGTTGAAGCTTGAACTATATTTTTTCAGGAACATATGTTCAAGCTGTAAAACGTAAAATATTGGTTAGTTGTAAAATCCATGGCCGAGTTAGTAAATTAGGTGGTCGTTGAAATCAGTGGGACAAGTAAAAATATTTTTGTTCTTTATTTGACGCTTTCTTTGGAATATTCAGGCATTTAAAAAAGGCGAATTAGTTTATTAGAAGCCTCATTTTCCCGTGGCTTAGTTATCAGAGGTTGGTTTCCGTGGCCAAAAAAAAATCTGCGGCTTGACTTATTATTCCCCTTTGTTTTATTACAAACGGTTTTTTACATCTTAATTAATTGTTGTTCATCTCGGCGACTAATCTCTCTATCAGTTTTTGACAATCCATTTTTTTTCTCTATGAACTTACTTATATTCAGTAAGCAATTAAAACCTCGGCCCGATTTAAAATAAAACAAAAGCATCCGACGAGGATGGGATTCGAACCCACGCGTGCAGAGCACATTGGATTAGCAGTCCAACGCCTTAACCTCTCGGCCACCTCGTCGCGTGAAACATAACTTGAAAAGGTGTCAGTAAATGTAAATTTGAACACGCCTGTAAATCATACAAGACTTGTTTCAGTAGATTCCGCTCGCCAAGAGGGATTGAGAAAACGAAACTATAAACATCTTAATATATATAAATTATACGTGTCACGTTGTTTGTCCGCGATGGACTCCTAAACCACTTAACCGATTTTAATCAAATTTGTTTGTTGTTGTGCAGTTTGATCCAACTTGAAAGCTAGGATAGCTTACATCTCCCTTAAGTCACACGAAAGGTTTTAAGAAAAAAATAACTTTTGGCAGAACGAAGTCTGTCCGGGCACCTAGTATTATTATATATCACAAGCGCTGTTTCCACGCATGTAGTATATAGAATCATACACTAACTATTTAACTAATTATTGTGTTAACTATTGGAACTATTGGAACGTTAACCGTAGATTGCAAAGTAGACTGATACTAACTTAACAATTATACCATTATTATCTTTGCGGTGAAACTTCTATATCGATGTCGTGGGGAAGGTGTCATTAAATGCAAAGTGTAGTTTCTCGGCGATAAGTATATTAAGTAAAGTTTAAGTTAAAGCGTGTTAAAAAAACGTTTTGTCATAAAGAAGTTTCAATTTGTGCACGTATGAACATAATACGTACGTTTGTGTACGTATGTAGTACGTACGAAAATAAAATCCGCCAAGTGCGAATCGGACTTGCACATGTAGGTATCCCGAACTACCGTGCAATGTTTATAACTATATCTATTTAAAAATAAATACTCTTATGCCCCAACTCAGCCTCACTAACGGTTACTTTAATCGCTCTTTAGTAAAGAATCACCATTCACCATACAAATTCTGTACTAAGAAGTGATTTAAGTAACCGTTAGTGGGGCAGCGAAGTTTTATACCCATCTATGTCTATTCTCGAACAACAGGTAACCAGCTGTATAACGATAATTAATCATTACAGATAATAAAGACCAAAGATAATAGCGATTAACTGTTTTAAATATTGTAGAAACACCTGTGTCTATAGACCATTGCATCGAAAACAGACACTACAGATAGATATAGAAAGAGAAAACATCTGTATCCCTTTTGTTGCCCTTTGTCAACAGTTTGTTTAGTAGTTAGAGTAAACATGACAACAAGAACCCCTTCCGAAAAGCTGGTAGATTACAAAAATGACGTGCAAAGTGTATCCGTGATACTCATACAGACGTTGGCTCACACAGACCGTTCATTTTTTTTATTGCAAATAGCCGGCAAACGAGCTGACGATCCACCTGATGGTAAGTGGCTAGCGTCGCCCAAGGACATCAGCAACACCAAAAGCATCACTGATGCGTTGCCGGCCAAGAAAGAGAGAAGAAAAAGAAAGAAAGAACTGGCTCTCAAGCCCCCAGCTGGAACACGACGAGTCGTTTGAAAACAACAAAGACGAATGAAGGAAGACTATGAAGAATATATAATTTACATATATTAAAAAGTTTGGTTTGTATTGAAATTGTAAAAAAAGCTGTGGATTTTGTAATAAATAAATAAATAAATAAATATGAAAATCCTATTTCATTTGTATCCTGGTTGTAGGAATGTTCCCCTTCGGTGATTGGGACATTTATATGTTTGTGATTTAGTTTTCTCAACCCCTATTCCGCGGGCGGTGTCTACCGATACTAGTCTTGTATAATTTATCTTCATGTTAATTTATATCTAGTGCCAACTTTTCAAGTTATGTTCACATGACGAGGTGGCCGAGAGGTTAAGGCGTTGGACTGCTAATCCAATGTGCTCTGCACGCGTGGGTTCGAATCCCATCCTCGTCGGATGCTTTTATTTTAAATCGGTCGTTCGTAGAGAAATGAACTGCTGTTAATAGCTATAAAGAGATAGTAATTGGTTTTAGTCCCAGTATTTATCGTCAAAATGATATACACTATTATGTCCAGATTTTATGCTCTCTAAATGTACATAAGTAAACAACAATTTATATTAAGTAAACGAGTATAAATAAAAAAATAAAAAATAAAAACCCGACCGCATAAAAAACATCAATTAAACGATAACGATAAACCGTTTTGAAATCCTTATCATGCGCTCTTTAATTAAATATCCATACTGCAGTATTCGATGTATTTTTTTGATACTTCAAACTTGCCATAGTTTGAAGTATCAAGTACCTTCCAACCGGAACACGACGAGTCATTGGGCGGCTGACTCAAGCCGTGAGGTGCTAAGGGTACTCACGGTGTCGCTAGGCGGGCGCGGTGAGCTTGGCGGTGTCGCTGTCGCTGGGCGGCGCGGGCTGGCTGCCCTGCACGCGGATGACGAGCGGCGCGGGGGGCGCGGGGGGCGCGGGCCGCGTGGCCGGGGTCAGCGCGCCCGAGTTCACGTCCTCTATCGCTTTGCGGAGCTGTGGGGACGTAAGGGTTTGTTTAGGGTTGAATGGAGGAAGCTGCAAGAGTTTTAAGGTGCGTTCAAATGTGGCGAACGCAGCGCAGGCAGCACGGGCGTGTGTCAGTACGGCGCGTTCGGCATTTCGCGCGCGTACGTCGCGTGAATTTAAAATCGTCGTCGCGACTTTAAGACCTTTTATGTGTAAAAAATCAGCTTTTTGAGGAAATCGATAAAAATCGATAAAGTTTTGTTTAGCAAGCACATAGGTGATTTTGAATTTGGTGAATAAATTACGATGGAAACGTCGTACACACATGAGAGTTTTTAATTCAAAAACTCTCGATATTTCTTCAAAATGTAGAACGATAGTTCTTCAAAATGTAGAATCATTTGATGTAAAAAAGTGATTTTGCCAAAAGTGGCACATAACACATAAGAGGTCTTAAAGTCGCAACGACGAAATGCGACTTCCACACAGCGCGTACAAGGCACATTCGCCAAATCTGGGCGCACCCTTATACATCTGGACGGCAAGCTTCGAAGAAGTACCTAAAGTCGGCTCACGTGACATTGGATGAACAATTTCGACCAATCATAGATCCGATGGACGTTTACCTTAAAACTCGCAGCCACTCGTAGGGTGTCGATGTGATATTCATCCAGTGTCACGTGATCCGTCATCTGGGACGAGGTACGTACCAAAAGACGGAAGATTCGAAGCTTGCAATCCAGATGTATACAATAAAGTTCTTGATAAGCTCAATTCATAGAATTAGGCACTGACTTCTAAATAAGTAAATTCTAAGGCAATAATTATAATGTAATGTAATAAAATAATTATATTTTTTACAATATAATTATGTTTATTAATTTTGTTTGTATTCGAGAATGTGACACGTCCAACATTCATTACATCACTAGACAACGTAGTCGACATAAAAGTGAAATGCGGTGAGAGTCCGGTAGGGTAAGGGTAAGTGTAAGGGTAAGGGTAAGTTACCTCGTTGAGCGACACGACGCCGATAAGCCGGCCGATGGCCGTGACGTAGGCGCGGCTCACGCCCAGCGTCGAGAACAGCGAGTGGACCTGCGGAATCATTACAATTATATACTATTCGTTACAAGAGTACGTTATCATACGTAGGTAATCATTTCGAGTATCAGTGAATTCCAATATTAATACAATTATTTATAACGAGTAACCGCCCACGCTTTGCTTCGATTTTCTTATTTTTTTACACCTTGGGTTACATTATTGAAGTTTTATTAAGGATCCCTATTTTTTTTGAAAATATAATATAGCTTATGTCACTCGGGGATAGTGTAGCTTCCCAACAGTGAAATAATTTTTCAAATCGGTTCAGTAGTTTTGGAGCCTATTCAATGCAAACAAACAATAAAATCTTCGCTTTATAGTATTAGTATAGATTAGTATGAATGTATTACAGTTTTAGGTTAAAACTTATTTTCTATTCTTATATGTATATTCTTTATTGTATGTATATGTTACGCTAAAAGTCCGAAAACGCTCATTGAGTGAAAAGACAGCTCACAGCGTGTTATGGCTTCTGTGAAACGTCCACAACGTGAAATTCGGATTGTGGTCCTTATGAAAAGAGAAAGAAGAAGAGAGACCACACGACTTTGCACGACACCGCACCCGGTGTAATTTGTAATGTTCCTGCCATACTTGCCTCTTATTACGATAATTGACGTTAACCGATACCTCGGGTTGCGGTTTTATTGATACAACAAAAAAGGATTTTATTTCTATTGGCCACATCTACCGTCTAAGTGCCGCGTTCGTGTCTTTTTCGATATTTTAATAGTTATTCAGCTATTCCGGCCCGAGATGAATCCAAAGTGTCCAATGTTCAGCCGTTCTTGAGTTATAAGTGGTTTAACTAACACGACTTTCTTTTATATAATACAATACACTACAAAACTCTTTATTGCACACCAATATAATAATATACATGCAGATAACATAATATACAATGTATGGTACACAACAGGCGATCTTATCGCTAAAAGCGATCTCTTCCAGATAACCCAAAGTGGAAAACTTATCTAAGTAGACAAATAAATGGTAAAGGTGTACAAGCACAACCAACATACGTATAATGTTCATGAGGTCCGCGAAACTAACACTAAATGAAAAAAGGAGAGAATAGAGTAAAAACTAAAAATAAGAAAGGAAAGAATAGGGGGACAATGAGTAGAGGTAGAAGATGATAATAAAAAGCAGGTCAAAGCGACATATATAAGATAGAAGATAAGGTACCTTGAGCAGCGAGGTCCTCTCGACGAGCTGGAAGGGCGCGGGGTCGATGTGGCAGATGTACAGCTGCTCGTCCTCGTACTCCGGGTCCTCGGGGTGCTGCGGGGGACGTCACCACCATCATTTACCAGCTCATTAACACTCGAGTCATGGTTACGTTATAGCAGCCTTTTTGCGTGCGGAAATCCTGATGGATACCACTATATCGATATTGAAGCGCTCATAGCCCGGCGGCTTGCGTCGATCCTATGTGAACGACAAAGTTAAGCAACAGCGGGCGCGGTCGGTAGTTGGATGGGTAACCGCTAATGGCAAAAATTTCTTGAGCGCTTCCGTGCTTCGGAGGGCACGTAAAGCCGTCGGTTCCGGTTGTTATCATAGAGATAACGGTCGTTTAGCCATGTCGGAGGCTCTCGGGCGGTTTGAAAACTTCCGACACTCGGTTTAGCCACTAACCCTCCGCTAATCCGCACTGGAGCAGCGTGGTGGAGTATGCTCTAGGCCTCCTCAAGAGGAGAGACCCGTGCCCAGTAGTAGGCCATTAATGGGTTGAAGCCAACAAGTCAGCTAAATGTCATGGAAATTCTTTATAGTAGTTTTTGCGTGAAAGATCAACAAATATACATACAAAGTTTCACATTCATAAGGTAGGTTTTACAACATGTCCACTGTCCATACCATGTCCCGTTTCCTAGCGATCTGCAGCATGTGGTCGAAGTCGATCTCCTTGGCCATCTCCAGCGTCTCCCACGCCTTCTGGTCCTCCGGCGACATGTCGCACACGCGCTCGCGCGGCTGCACGCACACAGACACACACACGTCACGATACTGTTTGTGTTGCACATGTAGTGATACTATCTATCGTCGTTGCGACTTTAAGACCTCTTATGTGTAAAAAATCAGTTTTTTGAGGGAATCAATAAAAATCGATAAAGTTTTGCTTAGGAAGCACAAAGATGATTTTGAATAAATAACGATAGAAACTTCGTACACACTTCGTTAGAGTTTTTGAATTCGATAGTGCTTTATTCGAGCTAAAAAAGTGATTTTGCTAAAAGTGGTACATAATCAGTGAACGAATATTAGTTCATTGTACATAATACATAAGAGGTCTTAAAGTCGCAACGACGCTATACAAGACAATCGAAATAAGGTATAAGATAAAACACCGAATACCATCACAACAGGGGATAGTGGCAATGCAAGCTTGTTCCCTATCCTTAGAGAACGCCCCGACGCACGATGGGTATTTATCCTTAGGGGCCATCCATAAATTACGTCACACTAATTTTATGACTTTTTGATCCCTCCCGCCGTCCTTGTCACAGCTGGTCACATTTGTGAGACCTCCCCCCCTAGTGTTACGTCATATATTATTAAATTTTACACCTAGAAATTATTAAATTAAAAAAACAGTTCCGAAATAAGTTTTAATTCATTAATTGTTTTTCAAGACCTATACATACCAATTATTCGATTTTGAAATGTGACGTCACCCCTTCTCACACAATGTCACACTACATCTACCCCCTCTCCCCCCTCCCCTTTAATGTGTGACGTAATTTATGGATGGCTCCTTACGAAGGATTGGAAGAAATGTAGTTAAATTATATCAGTCTCTACAAGAGTGAATAAGTTGTAATAAGTTAGTGCGTTTTGTCACCGAAGACTACATCACCACTTATCATCAGGTGCAATTGTAGTTGCGCATTAACTTTTAATTTAGTAAAAAAAATCTGTCTTGATCCTGCTAGGAGGACCAATGTTTTTTGATGTTAATAGTATTAAATGTATATATTCCCATATTTATAGTTTCACTTCCAAGATAATCCCATCACCCTCGTCCTTGTCACAGCTGGTCACATTTGTAAGTGAGTTGACACTAGGGGGGAGGCCCCCTAGTGTCAACTCAGTATATTTTCAAGTCCATACGATTACTTTACGCCTGTGAAGAACATTGGTTTGTAATCACGGCGGAGCATCGAATTAGTAGGAATTAACGCACCAGTTGGACCTTCTTGTTGATAGAGGGGCTCCGCGGCAGCCCCCCCGCTCCCAGCGCTAGCCCGCCCCCCTCCACGTCCGCTAGCAACGTGGACCGTTTGAAGATAGCTTCGAATGCCGCGCGGATCCTGCAACACAGACATACATATAGATATGTTTTATACAAACAGCCGACAAACCAGTTGATGAGGAGCCATCCATAAATTACCTCACACGTTAGGGGGGAGGGGGAGGGGTCGATGTAGTGTGACATTGTGTGACAAAGGGTGGGAGGGGGTTCTAATTTCATGACGTCACATTTCAATATTGAATAATTGGTATGTATAGGTAAATATTTAAAAAAAATGGAAATAAAACTTTTTGGGAACTGCTGTATTAATTTAATAATTTCTAGGTGTAAAATTTCATAATATGTGACGTCACACTGGGGGGGAGGGGATCTTACAAATGTGAACAGCTGTGACAAGGACGGAGAGAGAGGTCAAAAAGTCATGAAATTAGTGTGACGTAATTTATGGATGGGAGACAGTTTACTCTTTCTTTTTTTTCTCTCTTTCTTGGCCGGCAACGCATCAGCAATACCATTGGTGTTGCTGATGTCCATGGGCGACGATAGCCACTTACCATCAGGTGGATCGTCAGCTCGTTTGCCGGCTATTTCCATAAAAAAAAGTTTTTCGACAAAGTCGCCGAGCTATGATCATGATCGCTCCATAGCGTGGTCAATAATGGGCCATAATTGGTTTAAGGTGTAGAATAGTGACTGTTGTAGACAGACCTCGTCTCAGCGCCGGTGACGGTGGTGTAGACGGAGGGCTGCGGCGTGGTGGGGGTGAGCGGGCCCCCGGGGGACGCGGGGGAGCCCAGCCCGCGCGTCAGCGTGAACGAGTTCGTCTTCTTCAGGATCGACTTCGGACGGAACAGCTGGCCGGGCGCTGGGTTAGCATTGATGGGACACTTCAGTTTACACGCTTTGTGTTCGTCGAATATTACGTAAGAGTTTTAGTTATTTTTATACAGGGTGATTCAAAAAGTACACACGATTTGTATTAATCAAAAACATCGTTAATTTTTGTGATATAAAGAACGTATAATACATGCAGACATATGAAATAGCATATAAGGGCATATGGCTGCCACAAGAATCCTTGGAAAAATAGCCTAATATTAAAAGAAGTATGGTAAGATCAATACTGTGTGCGTAACAAGCGGATTCTGACCACAACTTTTTTCATGAAATGTTCAACAATAAAGGGTTTGGTTGAATCTTCTCCATTTTAACTAACCTTAACTATCAACTGATTTTTTCTTTCGTCGGCAACACTTTACAACGCAAATGGTTAACCAATAACTATTACTCAAACTGAAACCGAATCCGTGCTTAATTCTTAAAGATCCGCGTGATCGCGGTACCTTTGAGTTCGAACGTGCTGGAACGTTCCCGGTAACCGACGGGTTAATCATCTAATCTGAACACAAACAATAATGTTAGAGGGTAGTATAGTCAAAATAGTTTTTACCTCCCGACGAAATAAGAGTGGTAGAAGTTTGACGTGTTTGTATAAACAGACCAATCAATGAACGACGATCAAACGACAATCAAAGATGCTACCATAAGGTAGCGTCGCTCCTAAACGAATTGACCGATTACGATGCAGCTTTTTTTGTTTCAAAGCTGACGTAATAAAATTTATGAAGATCTGTTCAGGCGTTTCAAGGATGACTAATGGTAGCGCTACATTTTCGGGGGTTTTGAAATTTTAAATGACAGTTATGTTTTATTTTAGTTTTTTTGTGCCACCCTGTATACATGTGTATGTGGGTATGTGTGTATGTTTGTTACCTGGTATGAGCCCGGCCTGGTCGGTGGCGGTGAGCGACGAGCCGCGCGTCATGCCGCCCGGCACTTGCAGCATGTCGGGCGCCGGCGTCACCTGCCGACACACACCATCATGTTAACTGGACGATAGCAGTTAACGGACAACGGATAGCGGATAGCGGATGCTCTCTGTTGACCGCTAACTGATTTTCTCTGATTGTTTTTGTATATAAATAAAATAATAAAACATATAGTTATGCATGTATACTATTTAAATATTCGGTAATTATTCAGCAATTTAACGGAATATTTGAAAAACTCAAACTTAAACCTTCAAAATGCTGTAATATCTATACTAATATATAAAGAGGCAAGATTTGATTTTTTGTTTGCATTGAATAGGCTCCGAAACTACTGAACCGATTTCAAAAATTCTTTCACTGTTGGGAAGCTACACTATCCCCGAGTAACATAGGCTATATTATATTTTCAAAAAAATTAGGGGTCTTTAGTGAAACTCCAATAATGTAACCCAAGGTTTAAAAAATAAGAAAATCGAAGCAAAGCGAGGGCGGTTACTCGTCATTAAATAATATGTGAAATACAGTCACGATTCCATTCAATCGTGAGCACCCTAGCCACACCCCACACCCCACTCACCTCAAACCGCGACGGCCGTCTCGCCCTCCTCCTCTCCTCGTCCCGTCTCCGCTCGGCCTCCCGCAGCCACAGCGCGGCCACCTGGAGCCGCCGCTCGCGCCCCACCTGCCGCGCGATCACCCGCACCAGCTCCCAGCGGTGGATGGAGCCCAGTAACACCATGGAGGACGGACTGTCTACCAGCGGGAAGCTCTTTATTGCCTGCAGATTTAGAATAACATAGTATAGTAATACTAGCTGACTCGGCAAACGTTGTTCTGCCAAAAATTTAGGGTTGGACCACCCTTAACATTTAGGGGGATGAAAAATAGATGTTGTCCGATTCTCCACCCTAGCCGATATGCACGCTAAGATTCACGAAAATCGGTCGAGCCGTTTCGGAGGAGTACAACTTGTAACACGAGAATTTTATATATTAGATTTCAGGCCATAAACACACACAAACACAAATTACCAAAAAAAGGTAACAAAACAAACACGCAAAGAAAAAGAAAACAAAACAACAGTATTGATTTATGATTCGAATAAAAAAAAAATTACAAAGAAACCACTTCAAAAAACGTATCTTCGAAAAATCTATATCGAAATTGCGGTATGTACAGTACGGCCGACGTATCTTGGCGCGTCTGAACATAGGCTTTGCGAACTTTAGCGCATGTGAGACAGAGATAGCAACACGAATTTGCTAACGTGTGACTGAGACATTATACGCCGCGTACGTAAAAGATGGGACCATTCTGGAACGTTATACTTTTTCAAATTAAAAAGACTTCCAAAATGGTTGATAAATGACCGAGTTCTGAGGTAACAAACGTTTAAAAAATGCAACCAAATTGAGAACCTCCTATATTAAGTCGGTTAAAAATTAATAAAGATGCCAATTTAATGTCTAACTAACCTACCTTATTCTCTTTAAGGATATCCTTGAGCTGCTGGAAGGTCATGCGGTTCCAGATGTACTTGACGTCGCGCACCATGAAGTCTTCAACACAGATGTCGTACATTCCTGGGAGGAAGCAAAACAGTAATATTATAAAGTAATATCACGCAAATATTAATAAAGTTACATTTCCACAACAAGAGGTACGTATTATTAAATGAAATTTACTAGATTAACGCCCCAACTCAGAGTCACTAACGGTTACTTTAATCGCTCCTTAGTAAAGAATCACCATACAAATTCTGTACTAAGGAACGATTTAAGTAACCGTTAGTGACTCTGAGTTGGGCCGTAAGTACTGAACATAAGGTTGGGTAGGTTAGGTATAAGACGTCATATATTTTTACAAGAATAATCTAAGTTTCTGTACGCATGTACTCGTGCGTACAGTTTACGCATGATAAAAGCGTACGAGTGTGAAATTCGCACGCATTCTGAAATAAAAGTTGTATGTCGTAATTTACTAACAATCAGACTCCGCAGAGAATTATATCACCTTTTTGGTCATACATCACCACATGTGGTCATGAAAAATTTACTGACTATTATTTTTGTAATAAAATCTGGAAACTATTTACTAACTTTGTATCTATACACATGTGACGAGCTGGCCGAGAGGTTAAGATGTTGGACTGTTAATCCAATGTGCTCTGCACGCGTGGGTTCGAATCCCATCCTCGTCGGATGCTTTTTAGATCTCTGAATGATGATTGTTCTAAATAAATCATGAATAAGTAAATTACTCTATTTGACTATAACACTTCCAAGTTGATTATTAAACAGTATTTATAACAGGACAAAAGTCTTTGATTTTTACGGCGAATCTTTTTTTGGTACATTTCCACAACCCCTTTCTTCAACAAATTAAATATGGATATTTTTTGCATTTATTTATCGATTAGTAACCCGCCTTCGCTTCGCTTCGGGTATTAAGATACCGGTGTCTTGAGGTTATCACGGTACCCTTTTTATAAAACCTATAGTCTATAGCCATCGTCATGAATGTGGCTATGATACACAAAAATATTTTTTCAAATCCGCCTGTTAGATCCAGAGATCAGCGCGTTCAACCAAATAAAAAATAAACAAAAATAGATAATCGGTTGGTTCATTCACTAATTTCTTTTATTCCATACAAGTTCTAAAAAACATCCGACGAGGATGGGATTCGAACCCACGCGTGCAGAGCACATTGGATTAGCAGTCCAACGCCTTAACCTCTCGGCCACCTCGTCATGTCAATACAGCGTAGAAAAAATTGCATCCTTATTTTATTTCATTGTCTCCTTTCACAATGCAAGGAGTACAGGCCATAGTCTACCACGCTGGCCAAGTGCGGATTGGTAGACTTCACACACTTTTGAGAACTTTATGGAGAACTCTCCGGTGTGCCGATTTCCTCACGATGTTTTCCTTCACCGAAGCAAGTAATAATTTACTTCAAAGTGATAATGAAAAACATATATCGTGAGGAAACTTGCTCATATCAGAGTTCGCCATTAAAGGTCTCGATGTACCAATAATGTATAGGTGGTAAATGACTTTCCATATACATCTATAATAATATTAAAAAGAGGAAAGATTTGATTTTTTGTTTGCATTGAATAGGCTCCGAAAGTACTGAACCGATTTGAAAAATTCTTCACTGTTGGGAAGCTACACTATCCCCTGGTAACATAGGCTATATTATATGTTAAAAAAAATTAAGGATCCTTAGTAAAACTTCAATAATGTAACCCAATGTGTAAAAAAATAAGAAAACCGAAGCAAAGCGAGGGTGGTTACTCGTATTTACTATAGTAGTATATCTTGTACAAATAACTCATCCCAACCTTTTATAACGACACGGTAATAAACCTTTAACGGTAGCTTGAATAAATATTATTGTTTCTTCATGTAGCTTATTTATAAAACCATTATACAAACTATGTGTTGCTTGGCTATCGATTCATGTAGTCACGGACGTCACGTTATGGCAATAAATGTTAGTTATTGCTTGTTATTTACATTATGGGTACAATATTCACTTAAACTAAACACGACGAGGTGGCCGAGAGGTTAAGGCGTTGGACTGCTAATCCAATGTGCTCTGCACGCGTGGGTTCGAATCCCATCCTCGTCGGGTGCTTTTTAAACCTGATTCTTAACGCAATGATTATGAGATAGCATTCGTAAAAATCCGATTAATACATTAGATATAACGTTCACATACACAAATATGTTATTTTTTTACTTCTAAAAAGAAATAATGTCTACTTACTATACACCTAATTTCAATTTAAAATCGTGTTCAATTTTTTTATAAAAAAATTATATGGAAGTGTTGAGATGTCGACGGAGCCCGAATTCGTGGGGTTCCTTCGGTTGAAACTCTACAGACATTATAATTTAAATAAGTTAAACGAGTCCATCCATCGGCACAAGGATCCAGTACAGTATAGATCCAACGCTAGGTATAAATCTTCTTAAATTTTTAAGATTCTAACCAAACATGAGCTTTCCATCCAGCAATTTCCCAGCGTCTCACGATACAATATTTTTGTACGCCGATGTTTCAACAAACCGTTGAACTAAATACACAACAACCATGATGAAACCACCCGTGAACACAGTCAGCCGTGACCAGGACCTATTCAATGTTGTTGGTTTAAGCCCAATGCATACGTAACGGTTTTTTTTCCCGTACGGGACAGGACGTGAAGTCTTGAAAATCGTTTCATAGAAAATGTATACGATAGTGCATACGCAGCGGAATCCCGTACGGGAAAAAGACCGTTACGTATGCATTGGGCTTTAATCTACAATCAAAGCTTTGAAAAACTAAAACGCTCACGGCCGCACAGACTATCAGAAGGTGTAACTACCCTCAACAACATCTGAATGCGATCGTTACGCGAGGATTTGGTACAGACTGCAGCTGCACATCACAGCTTTTTTTGTTTTTGTTTTTAACCCCTGACGAAAAGAGGTGTTTTATAAGCTTGACATGTCTATGCATCTGTGCATCTGTGTATCTGTATGATTTTGATCTAGTTTGTTTGTATGAAAGGTGAATAAATTGAGTGTTTTTAGCTATGTTTAGTGTAAATCAAACTGTCAGGAGATTTTTAAGTTTTAATTTAAGATTAATGTCATCGCTTTTATGTATGTTGTAGTTGGTGCTGTAAATTCTGACGGAATATATATTTTTTCTTTCTTTCTATCTTAAAGTTAAGAGAGCACAGAAGATAGATACGACACTTTCTTTCTTTTTCTTCTCTCTTTCTTGGCCGGCAACGCATCAGTGATGCCTTTGGTGTTGCTGATGTCCATGGGCGACGATAGCCACTTACCATCAGGTGGATCGTCAGCTCGTTTGCCGGCTATTTGCAATAAAAAAAAACTCACGGCTAGCCGAGGAGAGCAGATCAGGTAGATAGGGCAGCTTCTTGATAAGGATGATGCTGTCGAAGCAGGACGGCTGCAGCAGCGCTGCGACTGCATTGGCAGCCAGCACCGCCGCCATGATAGGCAGTAAGTGAGTCACCTGGCACAGTACGTATGTTGTTCGTATAGTAATTATATGTGTACTAGTGCGTAAGATTGTTGGCGAAGAAAGTGTAAAAACGAGCCGTTCGTTCAGAAAAAAAATCGAATAAGTTTGTGTTATATTGCACAAGGCAATGTAGACTACATTGTGTGTGGTACAAAACTTTTCTACTTTAGGAACTTTTTAAGTACTTTATATATAAAAACCTACAATAAATAATAAAGTTGGTTAAAAATCGAAGGATAGCTATGTCGCAAGGAAATGAAGAAATCCGGTTAATTTCATAATTTCCCTGACATAGTAAGCTATGTTAGTTTGATCAAATCACGTTAATTCTCTAGTGAATTGACATCGTCATTTTACTATCTTGCGGGATTTCATTAAACCACGGATGACAGCTATACATCAGTGTGTGTGATACGAGTATGTAAAGACGCGTGTACCTGTCCCGTCATCTCGATGACGATGACGATGGTGGAGACGGTGTGCGTCACGGCGCCGGTGAACGCCGCCGCGCCCACCACTGCGTACCCGCCTGCGAGAATACATACAGACATACTTTAAAAATATTGTGACATATTATTGTTAATCTGTAATCTGCAATAATCAAAATTTGACTAACAAAAAATAACCGACTTCAAAATTACTCAAAAACTATTAATCAGATCTCGTTCAAATTTATGTGGGACCACATGACAAGCACTTGCTTTCGATTAAAAAAAGAATTATCGAAATCGGTTGACGTGATATTGAGTTATTCGTCCATTTGTGGCTCACATACTTAATGCAAATTTAAGTGTTTTATGGTTTTCTCATGGATGCTATTGCAGATCTCAATAAAATTTAAGTGGGACCACATGACAAGCAACAGCTTTCGATTAAAAAAAGAATCTTCAAAATCGGTTCACCTAGTCGAAAGTTCTGTGGTAACGAACATAAAAAAAAATACAGTCGAATTGAGAACCTCCTCCTTTTTTGAAGTCGGTTAAAAAAACAGTTTTATAGACGGGGTGAAATTTTCAAGTAGGTGTTGATTGGTAAATTTGAAATTACGAGGAATAGCGAAAAGTGCTCAAAGGACCCTCTCGAACATTCGATAGAGTCACTAATAGGGATCGAATTCTGGAAAGTGGAAGAAATAAATGACACGCGACAAACAAGGAAAATATTGGATTTTAATAACCCAACCACTTGAAAAATTCACCCTGTATATTTCTACTGTACTCACCTGGCAAGATCTTCTGTATATGCCCCCCATACGCGACCCCGAGTGGACAGAAGTAGTGCATCAGCTCGCCCGTGAGCCGGCCCAGCGCCGCGCCCATCTTGAACGCCGGCACGAAGATGCCCGCCGGCACCGGCAGCGTGCACGACACCATGCTCAGGAAGAACTGGCGGACGAGGGAAGAAAGGGAATGGTTAGTTCATCGGTATAACTGTACAATCTTATATATAAAATTCTCGTGTCACGGTGTTAGAAGTTGAACTCCTCCGAAACGGCTCGACCGATTTTCGTGAATCTTTGCGTGCATATCGGCTAGGGTTGAGAATCGGACAACATCTATATTTCATCCCCCTACCCCTTAAATTTTTTTTGGCAGAACAACGTTTGCCCGGTCAGCTAGTATAATTATATAAATTACATGTCACGTTGTTTGTCCGCGATGGACTCCTAAACTACTTAACCGATTTTAATTTGCACATCGTGTGCAGTTTGATCCAACTTGAAAGATATGATAGCTTAGATCTCCTTTAAGGCACACTGATGGTTTTAATTAAAAAAAACTTTTGACAGAACGAAGTCTGTGCGGGCAGCTGGTATATTATATAGTGACATAACGATACCATGCTCAGGAAGAACTGGACATTAACACGCTACTGTTATAATACGGTTTGGAATGTTGGCTGGCTGGCTGGCTGGCTTCAATACATTACTGAACACGGCCTTGAGGAGGCCTACAGCATACGTCACCACACTGCTTCAGTGCAGATTGGTGGAGGAGTTAGTAGCCAATGCAGGTGTCGGAGGCTGTCATGCCGCCCGAAGGCCTCCGACATGTCTTCCGGTTGTTATATCACGATAACAACTGGGACTGACGACTTTACGTGCACTCAGAAGCATGGAAATGATCGAGATTTTTTTGAAGATGATTATCCTGTGACCCACGTGTTTTTGGTTTATCACCAAAATACAAAATTATCCTTGTAATTGCTTCGCCTAATTTTTATAGTTTATTTATTTATCCAAGGGTGCAGAATACCTACTCTTTTTCCATATTTTTATTTAAAAAGCATCCGACGAGGATGGGATTCGAACCCACGCGTGCAGAGCACATTGGATTAGCAGTCCAACGCCTTAACCTCTCGGCCACCTCGTCATGTTTTGCAACAATGAATTTAATGAACACTTATGGCGCGCTTACATTAGTTCGGTAACCGAATACCGTTCAACCGAATCCGTCAACCGATTTGGCTTGTTCGGTAACGGAATGCATGCACTGCATTATGCGCTATCCGCTCCCTTACCAACAAGTTACTACGATTCGGTTACAATTTACAAGCGGATTGTAAGCGAATATAATTAACAAAATTACGGCTCGTTGCCACATATATTGGTCATCGACGATTTGGTTTCAATGAAGATTCGTTAAAGACGAATTTGAGGTTCATATGTTTCAGCAAATTCGTCATTAATTCGAACCACAGAGTACTTAAATGGTCGAAGTATGGCAGTTGACAGTAATGACAGTTAGTCCTTTTTTACTATTCCAGAATTTGATGCCACCGACAAAGAAAACCGAACCGTTTTATATAACGATCCGGATACAATACGATTCGTTTGATTGGGAATATTATGTCCTTACAGTTCACATAAGTCGATGATCGAATGAATGCATTCGAATAGAGCCAATCCAAGCTAATGTGTACGCGCCATTACCTATGACATTAAATAGTTATGTTTGCACAACTGATACGTCTACTTATTTAATTTATGGTAATTTCGTGATATGACAATGAATGCTCGCTTGCAACCTTATTTCATATTAATAATAGATAGTTAATATGTATATAACCGATTAAACATGTAGTTAGTTAAAACATGTGCTATTTTGTATCTATATACACATGACGAGGTGGCCGAGAGGTTAAGGCGTTGGACTGCTAATCCAATGTGCTCTGCACGCGTGGGTTCGAATCCCATCCTCGTCGGATGCTTTTTAGCGAACATCCTTTAGAATTATATAATGACAGATACTTGAATAATTTGCCGTTACAAATTTTTTGCAACAAAAATCAGCTGTTTAATGATTTGGGTGGCATACAATTGGATCGTTTGCATTTATTAAAATCGGGCTGCAACCTTAACCAAACATGCAATCGACTTGTATTATTATTTATTGGATTAATAAACAATTTTGTAGCAAAATACATAGTCCTCAACAATCTTTTAGCAATAAAATATGATATCTATCTGATCCACAATCTTCAAGCGTTGCTAACTGCTTAGAATAGTTTTACTCGTATAGGCCCTATAGCAACGGATGCAAAGTTGAGGTAGGTCAGCTTAAATTATATAAAAACTAAATAGGAATCCCACGCAGCGGGGTACCGTCTAACTCAGCTAAAACCACACAGATCACATCATATGGAGCAATGCAATCTTCCTGGGTGTCACTTTAGAACCTAAACTTCGATGGGGTACCCATATATCGGCTATCGCGTGTATACTAAGTAGATCTGTATATGCCATCAGATAAATTTGCAGAAGTTGAGACTGCTAGACAGGGGCGTAGCTACCGCCGTATCTATTATACGGGGCCCCCAGCGTATAGGGGCCCCACTAACACTCCAAAAAAAAGCTCGCCAGCGGCCTACGACCGCTACAGTTGGCACTCCTTTTATATTTGATATCTAACGTTGAGGGGGCTCCACAACAAATACTTATATGGGGCCTCCTTAGGGCTAGCTACGCCACTGCTGCTAGACTTGTTTATTTTTTAATATTATGAAAAAGTCTATAGTATTTTGATGTGAGGTAAAGGTGCTGATATTGTCGCTTTTTAACATGACCACGGTCTACCCATGGTTCGTACGCAATTTAGATCTCGAGCGCGATCTAGAGCTTCTCAGCTTAGCTCATTACATGAAGTGTCACTCCACGAGCTACTTCAAGTCCGCTGAAGCCCATCCCAACCTTGGCTGTCTGAGCGACCATACGTCTCCAACAATAACGCCTCGACTTTGTTCAGGCGTTCTAGAAATGTGCTAGACGATCCCGATACTCACGGTCGCTGACGTTCACACTCAGTGAAGACATGTATTGTATTTTATAGCTATACACATGTGACGAGGTGGCCGAGAGGTTAAGGCGTTGGACTGCTAATCCAATGTGCTCTGCACGCGTGGGTTCGAATCCCATCCTCGTCGGATGCTTTTTAGCATTTATTAATCAGGATTAGGCTGGGGGCTTTAGAGCCAATTCTTTCTTTATTTTTCTTCTCTTAGCCGGCAACGCGTCAGTATACCTTTCATTTATTTGCGACGATAGCCACTTACTATCAGGTGAATCATCAGCTCATTTATCGACTTTTTCCAAAAATAAAAAAAGGTTGTAAGTATTGAATAATAGTGAATAGCCATTTTATTAACAACTAGCTAGAATCTTCCACCTAGACGTATCCGAGACGAGGTAAGAAAAAAGTAATGTAACGTGAAGGCTGCATGCGTCTACCAATACGAAAAAAACAATAGTTTATCACATTAATATAGAAGTTTTACTTCGTACGTGTACGCTAAAACACGCACATTTTTCTAATGTCCCCGTTACACCTAGGCCTAACGCGTTATATCATTACGCAGTTGCGGCTTAGGTGCAGCGCAGACGGCACACTGTCCGTGACGCACTTTTAAGTCTGTGAAAATAGAACCTTTGCAATTATATGCAGTAACGCATACGACGCGCAAAAAAGTGCGGCTGCGCGCCATGTAAACATTTGTGCGTCCGCACACTCGATCGCACAAAAAGAGCGTCGTCTGCGCTGCACCTTACAGTTAACGCGCTAAAAGAGGCGTAGCCATTTGTAAAATATTACAAAAGAATAGCTCTGCCCCTTCCCCCTCGTATTCTACTTTGGAGACGCAGTTAACGACTGGTCCCTTACCCATTCTCCTAGTTACATACTTCGTGTAGTGTATAGTATAACTATAGTAGGGTACTCACGATGGAGAAGAAGTATATGACGAGGCAGCCGAACAGGTTGACCTCGGGGGTCTGCCAGTGGGAGACCACGGCGGCCTGCTCCGCCGACAGCTGGTCCGACCACGTGAAGTTCGCGAACATTGACAGCACCTAACATCATATATTAATTTATTTATTTAATGCACGCCAACTAGGTAAATTATATTTTAATATTATATTATGATCATTTAGTGCCAAAATTCGCATCGTGAAGGGCTACTAAAGTCGCGAAAAAGAGTGACAAAAAGAGTAAGTGCAGGTTTAGATCACACAATGCTACAAATAATCGATATATAGGAAAGATATTATAAATAAACTCTTTATTCACATCGTTGGACACTAAAATGTAAAATAAGAATAATAAATAATAATCTTTATTTCACACCATATTTCGAGTCCATATTTTGGTGAGTAACACACAATGATCTTAAAGATCATTGGTAACACACATAACTTTCTTAAAACTATGTTAGTCATATATAGAAACAACAGGGTTAGTAAGAAGATAAACTTTTAATATAAACAATACACAAACACAAACTATTCAACATATCAGGCATATTATGTAATACGGTCCTTTAAATTTGATTTTTGGTGCAAAAATCGATTCGCACAGTTACAAAACGAATAAGTCACAAAAAATTGTAAGCTAAATGCGGGTTTGGTACGTAGTGCTATAAAATATAATGATCGTTATATTAATCGGTACAAAACTTCGTCTTTGTATTGTTATTACTATCAGGCGTTAGCTTCAACCCATTAATGAAATAATTTATTCCTTACTCCGCTCCCGTTAGACCCATTGGACCATATCATTGGACGCAATTCGAGAGGTAGTAACTGACAGATGAATGACCACAAAGTACTTATGAATGACTTTTAAACATGGCGGCATTAGTTCCAATTTTCGCCACTTCACAGATAAGTTGGTGGCGCTGTAAGGCCCGTGCTCAGTGGTGCAACACTAATGAGTTTAAGCACTGAAGTACCTTTACTTGGGTTTAAGCAATAAAATCGTTACAAATACATTTATTAAAGAAAATAGAACATACAACACTGTCAATGAAAAGTGACTCTTAGTCCCTACGAAATAAGATTGAATTTCAACCGTAGAGTGTATGTTTGTGTTAATGTTACCTGTTCCTGGTTGCCGAGGTCTGCCGCCATGTACTTGCCGATCCCGGGCGGGAACAGGATGGACATCACGGCCAGCGTCAGGAACCCCGGGTAGATGAAGCGGCTGGAAAAAAACAATGCACTTTATTGCACACCAAAACATAAAACATAATTTGGAAATACGCGATATTAAAGAATGATTTCTTTCACAGATCCTACGGTAGAAGAATTAAATGTGTCTCAATTAAGGCACCACGTACTCTTAATAATTGATCACACACATTTTCTAGAAAAACGCTTGTACTCATTGGGATTCCCAGTGTTGCGGGCGACATGGACAAAATAAACATGACGTCACTATCACCTACGAAAACAAATATCTATCTGTCACATAGATGTCTTCTTTTGGGGAATCGAACCCGCGTCCACGTACAGTCCACCTGATGGTAAGTGACTATCGTCTTCCATGGACATCAGCAACACCAATGGTATCCCCGTTGCCGGCCAAGAAAGAGAAAAGGAGAAGGAAAGAAGGCAAGAATACTGACTTCTTCTGCAGGAAGTTGGAGAGGCTCTTGGTGTTGCGCATGAACAGCACGTACTGGCGGTGCAGGAACACCCAGCACGCCGCCATCAGCCCCGCCACGATGCTGCGACACACACAATACTCATACATTTGGTTATCATATGAGAAAAAAGAAAGAAAAAAGAAAGAAGAGGGAAAGATCGAAAGAAAGAAAAATATTTATTCTTGACTTATATAAATACGCTTAATATCCTTAACTAAAGAATAAAGATGGGTTGTATATTATACCAATTTTCTTTATATTTAATTATAATTTGATTTATATTATAACAATTTAAATCGCATGTGATGTAGTGCCAGAGAATGGTACCCATATATAAAATACACATATGGAAATTATACCACACACAGTTAATATTAGGGAGGGTAGCGCAATCTTTCCTAGAACACTACAGGTGGTGGCACCTGGCGGCTGGCGCGTGATGTGATCCTCACCCGAGCAGCACGAAGACGGCGAACTCCTGCGGGTCGAAGGGGAAGTCTTGCGGCAGGTGCGTGGGGAACAGCGGCTTCACCGTCGGCATGGCGCCCGACCACACCGACAGCAGGCGGAACATCTGCCAACACCAGCCACATACATATACATACCAACACATACTCATTATTGGATTTTAATATTGAAGTATAATGCATAGTACGGCCGACGTATCTTGGTGCGTCTGAACATAGGATCTGCGAACTTTAGCGCATGTAAGACAGAGATAGCGACACGAACATGCTAACGTGTGACTGAGACATAACACGCTGCGTACCGAGCATTGCCGAATTGTATTACTGCGCAGCCTTCTGCGCGACGTTCAGACGCGCCAAGATACGTCGGCCGAACTGTACTAACCTACTAGAACAGACATCGCGAACAAAATTTGTGTCGCGCTGGAAGGTACCCCCCTCCCCTCCGTCCTATTTTCAAAATCGACTGAATCCACTGAAATTTGTAGCCAATTGGCTACAGTTCATTTCATAAACATCGGGCTCGCCGTGTCGTTCCTTTACACTAGCAGTAATAGGGTATTTGACTAATTTTTAAAAATCATTTTAATTTATTCTCCATTACAAAATAAACCCACTCCATTGATATTTCCGAAAAAAAAACAACAGTATTGTTAATAAAAATCAATGTTTTAAAGTTTGAACTTCCAAAACCGCGCCAAAAACGCTGTTTCTGTCATGGCGGCGGTCTATGATACGTGTGACGTCACACGCAAGTATCTACATTAAGATTCTATAGAGAAAAGATCTGATTTTTTACTAGCGTCACTTGCGTGTGACGTCATCAAAGTTGTCACCAATCACAGGGCGTTTCGGTCACTGGTAAAATTTCCTAAAATTACTGTATTTTAATTTCGTGTTATTTGCAAAAATATACGTGATTTACTTGAAAATAAAGAGAAATATGTTTTTTAGTGTTACTATCGGATAGAATAATATCAATTTGTAGTATATTTTTAATGTTGTCAAATACCCTATAGTTCAATAGATTTTAAAGGATTCTAGGTACGGTGTGAATGTATTACGGTATGAGTTTTTTTTTCTAATGTTACGCTCTACACGTAAGATGTGTTTTCTCTCAAGATTTTTGCTAACGGTATACAAAATACGGTATGAGTTGATCGATCAAGCTTTAATAGATATTTAATAGATTACTTCATTGCTTGCTGACTTCAACCCAGCAATGACCCATTAGTCCCACCCATGTCCTCATGAAGACACCTGAAGGCACCACGCTGTCCCAGTGCGAATCGATAGAGGGGTTAGTGGCTACCCCAAGCGTCGAAAACATTTTCTGCCTTCTAAAGGCCTCTTTAATATTTATGTATTTAAACTTTATTATACCATAAACAACGTGGTACAAAAGGCGAACTTAATACTAAAAACATTATCTGCCAGTCAACTTTTGGGCAGTGGGAGAACAACAATATGTTAATACTAATCGTGTAACAATGTAATGTTCTTTCTACCCTCATGTGTGTACTCACTATGGCACTGCAGCAGGCGGCGAAGAAGCCGCGCCAGTAGTTTCTCACGGCAAAATACGTGGTCGTTACTTCGATCGAGAACAGTACACCTGGAACGACAACCAGTACTCAGGTGAGGGGTGACGCCTTCAAAACAAACACTTTTAACAAAATATATTGGCAGTTCAAGCCCGATTACATTAACTGAGCGAGGCCTTGTAGTAAGGTATAATACAGTTCGGCCGACGTATCTTGGCGCGTCTGAACTTCGCGCAGAAGGCTGCGCAGTAACACAATTCGGCAATGCTCGGTACGCGGTGTAATGTGTCTCAGTCACACGTTAGCATGTTCGTGTCGCTATCTCTGTCTTACATGCGCTAAAGTTCGAAAAGCCTATGTTCAGACGCGCCAAGATACGACGGCCGTATTTTACCACGTTGGATATTCCTTGGCTGATAAAATATGTATTTTTCTTCTATATTTTAGATAATGTCATTTGGTTAGCTTAGTAAAATGCATCTGTCAGCTGGAGGCCTGGGATGTAGGGGGCTAACTGGTGTGGAACTCTCTATGTACCTATTTCTAATGTGAAACAATTTTTAAATATTTCTCTGTTCATTTTTTAATGACCCTTCCCTGGGAACCTATTTATGAAGGAATCTACAAGCCTGCCTGGCTAGCTACCACCCTCTTGAGTAACTCTTTTTTTTTACATTAGATAAGTTAGTGCTTGACAACAATCCCACCTGATGGTAAGTGGCGATGGAGTCCAAGATGGTGAACGCACTAACTTAATAAATGCCTATTCACTCTTCTCTTGAAGACGCCTACATTGTAGGTGGACGGGAACAACCACGCAGGCAAGCTATTCCAGTCCTTCGCGGCACGCACTATGAAAGATGAGGCGAATCGCCTGGTTCGCAGCGGTGGGATATTCACGACGTATGGATGGATGCTTGCCGTACGACGGGTTGTTCGATGGAGGAACGGGGATGGGGGAATTTGTTCGTGCAATTCCTGAGCACACTCTCCAAAATGCATCCTGTAGAATGCCGAGAGGCTGGCTATTCTGCGCCTGTGTGCGAGGCTTTGTAGGTTGGATACCACCAAATCTGGGTCGTCAATGAGCCTCATTGCACGCCTCTCCATCGAATCCAAGGCTGAAAGGTGACATTTTGCGGCACCGGCCCAAATGTGACAGCAGTACTCCACACAAGGGCGAACCTGGGCTTTATACAGTGTTAAAATCTGCCTCGGTGTGAAGTACTGCCGCACTCTTGCAAGGACCCCGAGTTTTCTTCATCAGATCTTTTTATCTTACATCTCTCTTCATTTTCAACGCTTCGGTGATGTGAATGATGTTATCGATTTATTTCCTTAGGTGACGGTGTCAACTTACCGTCAGGTATTCTGCATCAGTTGGGGACCCCAACTTGGGGTGCGGCCAACGACTAGTCATTTGGGGTACACCACCTCGCGTGGCGGGAGATTTCCCTTTGCTGTGTACTAATGAAGTATAATAAACAACAGGTCCGAACCTCCGACGGGCGCGGCGAAGCAGGAGGCCACGCCCACCGCGCACGCAGCGGCCAACATCTCGCTGGTGCGCGACTCGTTGCTGTAGATGCCCTGGAACGTGGTCACCAGCCGGGATAGCAGCGTCGCTACCATGGAGGCTATGTGGACTGATGGACCCTGGTGGAAACAAAACAAATAACAAAACAAATATACAAGACAGTATGCTTTTTTTTGTTTAAAAAAGCATATCCTTGTATTTTACCCTTTCCGATTGTCAGCTAGTTAGTTACCAGCTAGCTAAATAAAAATAATGAATTTCTGCCCATGACTTTTCTACGTAGACTTCCAAGAAAAAGAAAGAAAAAATGATGGAGAGAAAAGAGGATGATTATGAAAAAATAAAAGTTTAAAAATTTCGAAACCCATAACTTGTCTGCTGAATTTATGTACGCTCTACATATCCGTTTACGCTCTATCTCTTTCGCGCTCTCTCTGTTATCTCACCTCTTTCCCAAGCGGCAACCCCGACCCAAGCGTGGCGGTGAGACCAATAACCTTGGATATGAGCGCCCTGAACGTGAGGTACTCCTTGAGGTGCACTCCTCGGAGGATCGTCTTCATCTCTGGTATACCGGAACCTGGAAATAGTCGGTTACCACATGGGTAATTTAATTGAGATACTCATCATGTCTTTATTTATTTTGTACACACATAAATTCAGAAGAAATCTGATGTTGAAAAATTTGTACAAAGGCACTTCTTATCCCCAATTCTCTTAATTAGTCGCCTCTGTGCTGGCCGCTGTTCTGGTTTTGGATATGCATCGTAACGTAATTCTGGTGGTTCCACTTACCTATAACGGGGACAAGGACGAAAGGAATAGCTTATAGAGAGTCAAGACAAGTGTTACACGCACCATTTCGCGTGCATCAATAATTCAGCCCGTAGAACCCATAGACTTAAATATACAGACGGGCTGTTCCGAACAAAATCCGTGTTACATTTTTCGAGCATTTTTCATACTCTGTGACAGCGCTTCGTTCGGTCAAGTTCGGATCAAGATGGCGGATATCAAATATTTTGCACTAAATATATTTTTTAAATGTAAGTAATAATATAGTTATTCACCAATTATGATTTAAATAAACTCATATATAGTTGAAACGTAAATAATGAAGATGTTTTATTAACTGTGTACAATAAACAATATGCGTTATTATGTGTTTTGGAACGGTCGGTTATTATGTGGTTTTTCAAAAATGACATTTACTTGTCTCGCTTGCTCGCAGCCGACTAAAATGCGTTGGCACCATATGGTGTCAACGTAGGTGTCCAAACTGTAAGTACTGAACAGCCTGTCTAGTATAGTATATACATATAGGTCTATGGTATAACCACGAGGTTGACGCCGGGGAGGTGGTCGACCTGGTCTTACCTATACTCTGCGCGGCGACGATGTGCACGAAGCCGGCGGCGAACAGTATGAGGCACACGGGCAGCGACACCCACGCCACGTACTGGCTGAAGGTGGACGTCGCCAGGTCGCTGTACATCCACATGCGGGCTGTGGAACATCGTTACACTATAGGTTCTTCCAGAATTGGGCAAACCCTTTAGAACGTTTTCATAGTATTTAAACTCTTACCTCATCTCGCTAAGTCAGCATGGAAAAGAAAATAAACATTTTGTTTAATAAAGAAACTGAACGAACGAAGAACGCTCACGTAGACACTAGCGAGGATTAGATGCTTGCGTGGGCGCCCGTGGGCAAGTAGCTAATGGCCAACGCTCAGCGACGGCAACCTCAAACAAAAACTCGCCTTACGCATCTAAGGTAGCCACTACTATTACGTAGTAAGTCACTACTATTCTGTATACTTTTCTTGCCAGCTAATGCGTTTTTAACTTCGCGCGCCTCCCAATTAACTTCGCTACGAAGGCACGGGCCTACTTAGCCTGAAGGATAATCCGCCACTGACGAGGATCACTGGATACTTCATGGCTTCAACCCATTAATGGCCCACTACTGAGCACTAATTCTTGTGCTTGCCATCAGAAGTGGCAATAGGCTGGCCACATAGTTCGAAGGACTGATAACCGTTGGGGAAGAAAGGTCCTCGAATGGAAACCACGCCTCGGTAAAAGGAGCATAGGACGCCTCCCGACCAGGTGGACCGATGACCTGAAGAAGACAGCGGGTATCCGCTGGATTCAGAAGGCTCAGGACCGGTCTGAGTGGCGTAGATTAGGGGAGGCCTATGTCCAGCAGTGGACCTCTAAAGGCTGATGGATGGATGGATGGACTGAGCACAAGTCTCTTCTCTTGAGGAGGCCTAGAGCATACTCCACCACGCTGCTCCAGTGCGGATTGGTGGTGGACCTGATACTGACCATTATTGCAGACCGCGATCCCCCGGTCCATGGCGAAGTTAAGGATGGCCATGACGATGCCGAGCACCGCCAGGAACACCCAGTCCTCGCCCAGCCGCGCGAACGTATGTCGCCACGCGTACCCTGATGCAAACTTTATATCATTGATCATTTAAGTTCGGGAAATATGGGGATGATGGGAACACAGAAAAAATATGAATATTTTTATCATTGAAAGTTTATATCATTCATCATTTGGTTTCGAGAACATCTTTCTCGAAAGTCAAAAATATATTAGTCAAAAGAAAAATTCAAAAACTGTCTCACTGTTATTCCTACATATTACTAATTACTAATCTTTTATCACACATGTATATTTCATACGAAATACAATTACTATACGATATACATATGGGCATGGTGCTAAGCATCAAAGCCTTTATTTACACTCAAAGAAGGATAGTTTGAAAAATTATGTTCCGATTCAAGTTTTTTTTTATGGAAATAGCCGGCAAATGAGCTGACGATCCACCTGATGGTAAGTGTGGCAGTTATCCAGGCGAACCTCATGGAGAAATAATAATAGTAATAATGGTAGTAATTAAAAATTAAAATCAATATTACCAATATAATCCCTCAGAGGGCCCTACCACAAGACGGCCGGATTTAGTCGCCTCTTACGACACCCATCCGCCGTAGGATTGGGGTTAGTATTCTCAGCCGCCCCAATACGGCAAGTTTCTTCTAACGGACAAAATGAAAAAGGCCGGCAAACAAGCAGACAAACCGCCTGATGGTAAATGATCACTGTCGCCCATGGACATCAGAAACACGGGAGATCCACATGATTACTGGCCCTACGATAAAATTATTCTTAGTTTGTTATTTGTTGATATTTTTACGGTTCAAATGTTCTATTCTTTATCCTCACCTAGTACTTTGATAACCTTCCCTCTCGGTCTGTGTTTCCCCGTCGCCTCCAGCTCCTTCTGCCGCATCTTGTCATCTTTTCTTCTTCTTTTTCGTAATCTTCTTAGTCTTCTAGCTTCTTCTCTCGCCGCTTCGCTTAGGTCGCGTTGATAGCGACCATACATCTGGAAAAAGTTAATGAATATTGAGATTGAGTTACAATTCTTCTTTTTATTAATTATACATTATGTTCAAAGTTTAAATTAGTTTAGGTATGTGTAATTAAAATTGAGTTCCGGAGTGATCCTTATATTTAATAAAAACCCATGACATAAACTACAAATATACGGAGTATCATCTTAATCTGTTTAGTAATTTCTGCGTAATGCTCGCACAGACAAATATTCAACAAATTATCTGTACAGATTTGACCCTTTACAGTTTTGTTATTATTGTCACTTATTACATATGTACATATTGCAAGAAAACCGCATGACAGAGAAATTGATGGTGACACGCAAAATTGAGGGCAAGAGACCTCGGGGCCGCAGTCCTTAAGAGATGCTCGGATCAGGTATCCAAACATCTGGAGATACCAGTCAACACCGCACTTCACCAAGCTGCCGATCGCCATAAGTGGAGACAAGCTATTGAAAAAGCTTCACGTCAGAGTCAGGATCCTCAGTAATGAGGCCTGACTGCAGAGAGAGAGCTATGTATATGTACTAATTATGTACCTACATAGGTATTGGTTGGAAAAAATGCATACCAGCACCCGACTCCCTCTTTCAATAATTTCTTCTTTATCCATCGTTAAATATGCTTGAGGCTGTAAGCTACACTTCTGTAGCAGCACTACTAAGTTATGAGAAAATGGAAAAATATCCTTAGACAAACTTTCAGTATAATTGTGTGACAACTGTACTACGTATCTAATAAAAAAATTCAGTTCAAAGATCGAAGACAATCATTTAATGCTTTTGTAAGCCGACGATTGTATCTATATAAACAATATCTGGAGGCACGGCAGTGCCCCCGCCAAGTCGAGCAAAAAAGCGGCACGGCCGTACCATCCTTTTCTCGAAGCAATTCAGGCCATTTTCGACCCCCTATAACTTCGTTGTGGATAAAGCTAGAAGCCTGAATTTTTAGTAACCAAGCAGGCATTGTATAAACACGTTATATTTCAAATTTCATTCAATTTGAACCAGTAGTTTAAGAATTATAACTAGTCAAAGTTTCTTAATTTCGTCACTCACTGACTGACTGACCGATCATCAAAACTCTAAGGCACTTCTAGCAGACATAGAAGCTTCAAATTTGGAACACAATTAGTGTTTAGTGTATAGATCAAGGAAGAACTAAAACATTTTGCAATTTCGGTCTAGTTTTCTAGATACATCAACTGCATAAATAACTTTGTAATCCCATATAAATATATAGGATTACAAAGTTACATTTGCAGTTAATGAATTACTGTACCTGTATAACAAAGTAACATTTGCAGTGAATGAATCAGTGTACCTGTATATAATATAATGATATAATAGGTGTAGATAGGTACCTAGATATAATTATGTTCAAAGGTAACTTGTAAAAGGAAAAAAAGTAGAACTATCTACAAAAAGAAATGAGATGCCATCAAAAACAAAACTTGTAAAAAAAACCAAGTCTCGCAACTCAGTTCTTCTACCGTAAAAAGTTGTGAGATCCATGTAATACCAAGTCGGTTAATTTATTCAGTTCTTACTTAAGGGTCCTTCTGTCTTAAGTTATCACGTAATTAGCTAACCTAACAAGTAACAACATCTTAAAGTGACCATATTATCAATATAAAAAATCTTTTATGTTTTAAATAAATAGATTGACTTGGCAATCGCACTAAACAATCAAATTTAATATAATATGTAGGTATTACTTGTGAGATATATTGTCTTTTCATGCGATGGCCAAGTCGAGCTATTTATTTAAAACATAAAAGATTTTTAATATTGATAATATGGTCACTATAAGATGTTGTTACTTGTTAGGTTAGCTAATTACGTAATAACTTAAGACAGAAGGACCCTTAAGTAGGAACTGAATAAATTAACCGACTTGGTATTACATGGATCTCACAACTTTTTACGGTATCATTCTTACAGGAAGTTTTACCACTGATCTACTGACTGAATTCTTAAAAGCTTTCAAGGATATTGTTATCAAAATAAATTTTAAATAAATTTTATAAAAGTTACAGTTATGTATTCACTTAAAAGCTATATCAATAAATATTTTGGAACGATATAAAAGCTTTGCAAACAAAATCGATTGTTTAAGATGTAGAATGTGTTTGTTGTCTTCTTTTATGATCGAGAAATGTATAAAAGAAGCGATAGATACACTATACATACAACATCATTGGATAGATACGACAAAGATTTATTAACACATCACATTAAACGCTACATTTTTCCACAAAATCCTCAACTCTCACTTAAAACGACCTCAAACGGATAACAATTCAATAGCTACTGTTGAGAAGAAAATATACCTATCCAAGCCTAGCCTTGAATCTGGGTTTTGTTTGTCGAAGATATCAGATAATCTGAGGATGTTTGACAAAGATTTATCATTGGAAAACGCCTATGCATATTTATATGCCCCAGCCAATCCAGCGATTATGGTAAACGATGGGGCTAAAGAAATATCTTTAGGTAATAATTCTGATACCAGTTTTATTTTATGGCTATTTTTGGCTATAATTTGGAAGTAACACATAGTAGTTTACGGTATTTATAAGAAATATTCATACATGGTGGTTTTTCTAATGCCGGCCATACACGATCAAGTGTACTTGTCAAGTTTGCAGCGGCCTTGATACGACATCCAGTTTGCATGAGCGGTTTTCCAATTTTCCATACATAGATGATTATACACCGTCAAGTTTTATGTGTCGCGGGTGGCATGGACGACACATATTATACATCACAATAACACCCATGACCCGAGTACACATGTCATATTTATCTGTTACATAAATATCTGCCCCGGCCGGGAATCGCACCCGGGACCCCTCGCTTCGCAGGCAAGGTCGCTACCAACTAGGCTACAGGGTCGTCTATCGATATCTGAGATAGTAATAAAATTGTCATAGTTATATTCGTACCTAATAGTTTAGTTCTTTTTTTAATGTTGTTTCGTATGTACTAGCGTTGCACCTGCAACAAATCTTTTGTTACTTTGCATTCGAATTTGTGACTATCACAGAAATGTGTGTATTCTCGGATATCATAAATTGTTATCGACACGTATGTAATATTTAAGTCAATATGTTTTATATGAGCATGTACACAATATCGACACAAAGATAAAGTAACCATTTTTTTTGTCCTGTCAAAGCGGGACGCCTACGGAATTTTGTATACAGTAATTACTATTTAAGCATAGCAGAATCGGTTTAGCGCTCAGATTAAAAAAAGGTCATCAGGCATCTATTTGTATACGATAATTACTATTTATAGATAAATCGATTTAGCGCTCTGACTAAAAAATAAAAAAACCGGCAAGTGCGTGTCAGGCCACGCGCAATGTAGGGTTCCAAAGTAGTAAGTTTATCGACTATAACTTATTAACTACTTATGTTAACATAGCCGTGATAGTTATCCTTGTAAATTCATCATATAACCTATTTTTGAGAATTTTTTCACTTGTCCAACTCCAACCGTTTAGCCGGCAGAAAGACAAATATTTCGCAAACGGACCCCTAATTCAAAAAATGATCTTAGAAGACCCATACTATTTTGGCAGAAAAACCTGAAAGCAGGACGATCTCATCTAAAGCGGGATGTATAGTCACCTTACACAAGGACCGTGTTGAATTGGCCATGCAAATGCCCAGCTTTAGGGCACAGATGTCACTAAAGAGGCCTAGAGCGTAGGTACCACACCGCCGCGGATTTGTGAAATAGTCATCTTACAGTATAAAACCCGTAGCAAAATCTACTCATTATATTTTCCTGTTTTTCCCATTCCTTCTTACTAAAATCCCACATTGATTCATGCACCGTTTGTTTGCCAGCATAATGAAAAATACTGCGAGGCTGAGGACAGTACTGGGTGTCTCCATTCAACGTTAATAAAGCGAGATACTGAAACCCTTGACTATTTCTAAGAATTATGATGATTTGATTAAAGATGACAATTGATGCGCGTAGAGGATTACGTAGCATGTCATGCTGGGAATTAAAAACGGACGATATCTAGGGGCACGGCAGTGCCCCCGCCAAGTCGAGCAAAAAAGCGGCACGGCCGTACCATCCTTTTCTCGAAGCAATTCAGGCCATTTTCGACCCCCTATAACTTCGTTGTGGATAAAGCTAGAAGCCTGAATTTTTAGTAACCAAGCAGGCATTGTATAAACACGGTATATTTCAAATTTCATTCAATTTAAACCAGTAGTTTAAGAATTATAACTAGTCAAAGTTTCTTAATTTCGTCACTCACTGACTGACTGACCGATCATCAAAACTCTAAGACACTTCTAGCAGACATAGAAGCTTCAAATTTGGAACACAATTAGTGTTTAGTGTATAGATCAAAGGAAAACTAAAATATTTTGCAGTTTCGGTCCAGTTTTCTAGATACATCAACTGCATAAATAACTTTGTAATCCCATATAAATATATAGGATTACAAAGCAATCGCAATCGCACTAAACAATCAAATTTAATACAATATGTAGGTATTACTTGTGAGGTACATTGTGTTTTCATGCGATGGTCAAGTCGATCTATTTATTTAAAACATAAAAGATTTTTAATATTGATAATATGGTCACTATAAGATGTTGTTACTTGTTAGGTTAGCTAATTACGTAACAACTTAAGACAGAAGGACCCTTAAGTAGGAACTTAATAAATTAACCGACTTGGTATTACATGGATCTCACAACTTTTTACGGTAGAAGAACTGAGTTGCGAGACTTCGTTTTTTTTACAAGTTTTGTTTTTGATGGCATTATAATTCGTATCAGAAAATCTTTGAATGTGATTGATGATGTTCTGTAACATACTGCAAAATTAGTTTGACAACAGCAAATGTTCTCAGAAGAAGCAATAGATCAATGACTTGTAATAGATCCTGTTGTGTGTTGTGTTGTAACTATTATATGGTCCAAATATACGGGACTTGCCAAGCCATGACATGACCCTTTATTGGATGGTACAGGTCATAAAAAGGTACAGTTTCCTTTATAACGTATTGTCTATAAGCTATAACGTAAGCAGTTAATGCACGATTTTCTTTGCTAACTAAAAAGGTCTGAACTTACGACCAAACAGCTCAGTGCAAATTGACGATCTCAGTGCATCCGGAATATTTTAAGGATGTCCGAAACCTACGAATTACGACAAAGATAAATCACAAATTATCTTGAGAGCTTCCTTGTTTTGAAGGGCAAGATAAGCGAAGACTACAGACTACCTGTCGTTGTTAGATAACTAGAGTGAGGCTTTAGATTATATTAATCCTCCTTCATTCCTCCATTCTGGAGCAGGTGGTAAAAGTAGCTCTGGATTTTCTCAAGAGATTAAGTCTTATCCATAGGAACTTACAAGCAAATATCAATAGTTCTTTGTGTATTTGTATATCACCAGCATCTATGATCTATTTATCAGCGCATCTTACAATTATAAGGACAATTACAGTGTTAGAAGCGTGGGACGCACTATATTTAGCGATGCATTCTGTAATTAACACTGGAACAATAAGATTCCTACACTGATTTCCGTGCACCCAAACATGGGTTTTACTCCGTATGGGTAAAGTCGAATGTTGAGTGGATATTTTGAGCCTGTTAGTAGTGTATGTATGAAGTGGTGTTGAATTACTGTTACGTTGACTAACCCATTATGTATATTAATAGATTGACAAAAATAAATACGAGGTTTCCATCAACTTTTGCGTGGGTTAACGTGAGGAACCCTGGAGTCCACTTTATCAGACTGCTTGGGTTAAGTTAGTGGCTCCGGATGTCAGGTAAATAGCTGTCAAAGGAGTAGATAAACCACCCGATGGCATCACAGATGCGTTTCCAGACAAACAATAGACGATAAGAAAGAAAGAGAAATGAAAAATATAATGGTGTGCTGAAAGATTTTGGGTTCTTTACCGCCCGTGTCTTCGTCATTATTAAAAAAAAAATTGTACATTGTTTAACCCGGGACATACCCATTACGTCAAAGAATCGTGATTGGATCGTTTTTGTTATTAGTATATCGCTAAATGCGTTCACATTTACATAAGTTGTTATACTCGTATATAAAAATTTATTTGGTGTAAATTGTTAAAGTTTTGTTTTTATATCCTGCATAATATTGAATATTGATAAAACAAATTATAATTTATTAATAATATTTAAACATACCTACGTTTCCTTACGATGAAGGCAAAAATTTTTAACATATTTCAAAAAATTTGTTTTATGTTGGAAGTTCCCCCCGCAAATGAACAGAAATGAGGCCTGCGGGTCTATTATGAACTCTTAATTCCAGGCATGTTCCAGTGTAAACGTCAAATTCGTATTACCAAAGCGGTCACGTGACACTTTTTAGCCAATCATACGTCGTTCCAAGCCCGATAAATGAATTGCCTGGAACAAGAATGGTTTTATAAAAGTTCATAATAGGCCCGCTGGAGAGTACTTCAGTGGAGGGGTTAGTGACCAACCCAAATGACGAAAGCTCAATTGACTGACTGGTATATGAGGGTAACAACCGGGTACAACGGCTAAACGTATTCCACGGTTTAGAAGTCACCCATCTAACACACAATGATTCAGTTATCATTTGCGATTGAGGCAAGCCATTTAATTAGGCTAGAAGCGCTTCGCAAGGATTATACCGACCTGAAAAGCATTCGTTTTTAGGATAAACAGCCATGTACCTACTATAATGAGAAAACATTGCTTAGTCTCCTCAGGATTAACTCGATAGCTTATCATGTTTGCTTAACCTTCAATTTGTAATGTCCTGTAAATTGGAGCAATATTTGAACTTGCGATATGATAAACGGGTCGTGAAACTCGTGAACACTTATATTTATTGAATACAAAGTTCGTTGCCACTCACGCATGATCAGAGTGCTTGGATCGGTGATCGAATATAGGGTAAATAAGTCTGGTTCCATGGGATTTTGATTCAAGAATTCCTGATCAATCTTACAACGTTCATAAACTCCTTGTAAGTGAAATTATTAGAAGTTAATTATCACTTGCTTCGGTGAAAGAAAACATCGTGAGGAAACCTGCACACCGGAGAGATCTCCATAAATTTCTCAAAGGTGTGTGAAGTCTACCAATCCGCACTTGGCCAGCGTGGTAGACTATGGTCTAATACCCCTCACATTGTGAGAGGAGACCCCAAGCCCAGCAGTGGGACAATTATGGGTTGTTGCTTGCAAGTGAAATTATGCCGTGTCCTTTGATTAACAGGGTTGGTTAGTTGGGAGGCAAAATCACCCTCAAATTGGCATTATATAGGCATATGTAGGGAATATACAAATAATGATTTATAGCGTTTTGATCACTCACCAGTTGTCATTGGTTTTCCTAAAGGAAGAATATTGCAACAATGAAAGTCATCTATCAGTATTCAGCCATGTTTGCCCGGATTTTACCTTCCAGGGCCCGTGGTACCATTGTATTCATATTGCATGAATTATGCATGGCCGATAATAGGTAATGCGAAATCCATATTCAGTGGTGAGGAAAACTGCCCCGTATGTCCTTAATATCGACAGGTGACGTAAAAAGATAGTCTAGAACTTTTTTGAGCTGTACCTAAATATTTTCGAAATATGGTTGATTAACTAGTATCCCGCCTCGCTTCGCTCCGGATACTTAGTAGCCCTGAAGCAACTTCTAATATATAATTTGCCTTAGCCTTAACCTTCCTCATAGTGCATGAATGTGGCTATTATCTATCACAAGAAGATGGGCGCTCAAAGGACTACAATGAGAATCAACACGTTCTCTTAAATAGAGTAATGGTGATGTATCAATGGGCTATACATATTATGTACGTAAGTTAGGGTTGCCAGATTGTTGCGTTTGACGTCTTGTTCCGTGTCCAGGAAGTCTGCTTCCGTCAGACTTCTATGTCCCCGATTCTGCCGAGAGAAGGGTGCAAGGGGCGCTAATAGTAGATACGGGGGCGGTTGGCGTGCTTTTTTTAGAGGGGCGCCACGTTGAAGTTTATTGACGTGCACTGCTGCCCCATACATATATCAGGACAGGAGCACTTAAAATTTAAATTAATTAAGAGACTAAGGTTTTGTGTATGTAATATACCTGAGTCTATTTACTACCATTGCAGTACTATTTAGTGGTTTCTCCATAATTTTGATCTCTAATCTAAGGACCCAATGGCACTGCGATTCTGATTCCGTTACAAAGTTAATTCCCCTTTTTATTCTCACTTAAAAAGAAAAATCCCTAAAATATGTCAGTGTATCAAGAGGAGAGCGAAGGCTTTGATTTAGCAGCCCAGCAGGTGGGATAGTTATCAAGCATTGCATGACGACCCTGTAGCCTAGTTGGTGGCGACCCTGCCTGCGAAGCGAGCGGTCCCGGGTTCGATACCCGGCCGGGGCAGATATTTATGTGACAGATAAATATTTGTACTGGGCCATAGGTGTTATAGTGATTTCTAACTTTTCTTGTCCATGCCACACCCTACACAGGGAAACCTACTTACACTATATTCACATTCGTATCAGAATTTACGTAATCACTGTGTTGCCTAGCAACCACAAACAAACAGGTGCATGAAACTTTTGGTCGTATAAAGTGCGTTTGAACTAAATCTGGAGTTCGCAAGTCGCGTTCCATTCCACTCTTTATAATTTAATTTCTTTTTAAACATAATATTTATTTTGCAAAAGTTTAAAATAACACGGAATAGTTACGCATAAAATCGATATAGACTGTTTTAAAATACATAAACATAAATATAAAATGTTATTCGGCTTTGTTTAATGAAATTTAACTTATAAATAACTTTATGCTCATGCATATTGAGTGGAATGAAATATCTGTATAATCTGTACAGTGCCATCTCTGAAGAACTTATTTGTGCCGTGGCGAAAATTGGAACTAATGCCATCCCATTCATAATTTAATAATAGCCGCACTATGATTGGTCCAATGCGTCCGGCAGCGCCCTCCTTAAGGTCACAGATAAGTTGATTTCACTGTATTTCGAAATATAATACGACCAAGTTGCAAAGCATGTAAGCGCCATTATAGCTGTGAGGTTTTCGTAATCATTTCTATTTATAGTCATAGGCATGCGGACCGTAAATAATATTTTTTTGCAAAGGTTACAAGTCGCTTCACGAAATTAAGGATGTGCGAGTGTGAGTTATTCAATGATGAAAATTGTTTTAAGATGTTGGTTTTTACGTCGTTTTCTCTTAGTGTGTTGTTGTTATAGGTCAATAGTAAAATAATGAAGATGTCACAAACGTTATAATGATTGTTTAGTTCTTTAATAGTTATTTGGTGTGCGAAATACAAATCAGTTTGTGAAAACCCTATAAAGGAATTTTTATGATTTGTTGACAAGTATTATGATACGAGTTTGACTCAAGTGTAGGTGGTATGAATGTGTAAGCGTTTATTATTATTACTTATTGTTTAATCACGTATTCAGTAGTTTTTTGTAGCTTCTTCTCCTGGGCCCTCGCACAGTAGGGCCTTGTTGAAGCATTGACGTAGCTTGCATGACTTTCAAAAAGTGTTTGTAAACCAAACCAGTTTCGAATAAAAATGTTTGAATTTAAAGGGCATCGAACCTAATTGGCACACCTACAAGTCCGCCATTTTGAAAAAACCTCGATTCGGCGGCCAGTGATGAAACATGTGTCAATCGATAGACTAAATGATTATGATCAAAAAGTATTCAGTGATGAAATGTCGTAAGTGATATACTTTCTGAGATAAGTGAGTTCAAAACTGTAGAAAAATAAAGCAAAAAACTTCGTTTCGGCGGACATTGATAAATCATATGTCATTCGATAGGCTAAATAATTACGATTAAAAGGTATTCAGTGATGAAATGTTGTAAGTGATATAATTTCTGAGATAAGTGAGTTCAAAACTAGAAATATAAAGCAAAAAAACTTCGTTACGGCGGACATTGATGAAACATATGTCAATCGATAGGCTAAATGATTACGATTAAAAAGTATTCAGTGATGAAATGTTGTAAGTGATATACTTCCTGAGATATTTGAGTTCAAAACCGTACAAAAATAATGCATTAAAAATTATCATTTACTTATTTTGAATTTATTGGGTCAATAATGAAAAATAAGTATATTATGTCATATGTGTATTTGCTGCATAGGTACTTGATTTATTAATAACGGGTAGGTTTGAATTAAAAAAAAGCAAAGCAAAAGCAAACTACTAGGTTGTTTTATAAATAATTTATTTGCCACCAGCGGCTACAGCTTTGGCAATTACTCTAAACCAAAAGTTAAAATTCACTATTGGCTTAGTTTTCTATATCATGTCTGACAATCACTGAATCTAAAAATTCCGCTGGTGATAAAGGCAATGTTTCCTGATGTCAAGCCCATGCCAAGAACCATATAACACACATTATATGGGAACAACATGACAAGGTTCTTTTTCCCACTATGCATGAGTAGTACCATCCCTCGATTTTATCTCTACCCTTAAGTTGTTTGTTTGACGAATTTGTTTAATTTTTATAATACATAACGTAACTGAGGTAAGGAAAAAAGTGACCGGTACACTTCAATTGCTGTATCGCCATAAAAACTTAACCATAAATACGCCATAAACACTCTGGTCATCCCTCACCTTGATTATGCTGATGTGTGTTGTACAGATTTGTCATAGGAACTTCTGAATAAATTGGAGCGCCTTCTTAATAACTGTATTAGATATATCTTCGGCTTACGTAAGTATGACCACATTTCCCAGTTCCATTCCTAACTTAAATGGCTATCCATTCGATACAGGCGAAACTTCAGAATTCTCTCAACATTTTATGCTATTTTGAATAATGTGTCTTCTCCTGTTTATTTAAAGGAAACCTATAGCACTGCTTATTTCGGGAATTCCTTCACAATATAGTTCATACTATTCTGGAACTCCTTGCTTGTAGACATCAAAAAATCATAGACTACCAAAAGCTCCTTCAAGAAGTCCGGCAGCACTACCTGAAGCAATTAGAATGTTTTCGCCCGTGGTCTTCAACCAGATGTTATATATGTATTTATAAATATTTATTTACTTAATATATAAGATGTTTATAAGTAAATCTGAATAAAACTGTATTTATTTAATTTTGTTTACGTATATTGTGATTTTATATGTATATAGTAATTATTCTAAATATTCATAATATTTCTTATCTGGCATAACACTGATACAGTTACAGATACACTAGAAATAAAAAGATAATTAATTACAAATGTTTTATTTTTGTACGGTTTTGAACTCAAATATCCCAGAAACCATATCACTTACGACATTTTATTACTGAATACTTTTAAATTGTAATCACTTAGACTATCGACTGACACATGTTTTATCAATATCGGCCGAAACGATGTTTTTTGCTTTATTTTCCTACGGTTTTGAACTCAAATATCTCAGAAAGTATACCACTTACGACATTTCATCACTGAATACTTTTTGATCACAATCATTTAGTCTATCGATTGACATATGTTTCATCACTGGCCGCCGAATCGAGGTTTTTTCAAAATGGCGGACTTGTAGGTATGCCAGGCTTCATACAAAAATGTTGGAAGCCCTTTCAATCACTAATTTCATGTACCTACTTTAAAATCAAGGCGTTGCCGATCGAGATAAAAAAGCCTGGACACATTTGTAGAAAAAATATAATTGCACACTTAATGAAATTATTGTCCCAAAAGCAAGTCAAAGCCAACCTTTCGCAAATCGGAAGTTAGCCTCAATCAAATTATTCGTCCAGGAAGTCTCCCAATGTCTCTCCTCAGTACACCATCTATATTGAAGTCACGTAATAACAATAGACTAATAAATATTTCGCTATACTATACAGGTTAATTATATCATGTACTCGAATAAATGTAACCTTGTTCTGAAGACCTCAACACAGACCTCAGTTAAAAATCTACTTAGATCCATGACACAAAAAATAAGACCTTTCTGTTAATTAGAAAATCTCAAAAGTATGTTGCCATGGCTACGGCACGAATATAAACTTTCAAAATATTACGGCTGATAACGGGTTCAAGAAGAAAAAGCCCAGTGCATATGTAACGGGGTTTTTTTCCGTACGGGACGGGACGTGAAGTTTTGATAACATCGTTTCATAGAAAATGTATACGATAGTGTATTCGCAGCGGAATCCCGTATGGAACGTGGCCCGTACGTCCCGTACGGAAAAAAGCCCGTAACGTGTGCATTGGGCTTTAAAGTCTCAGATTAAAGAACAAAATAAATAATTAAGATATCGTTAGATTAGAATTTAAATAATTAAGATATCGTTAGATTTGTCTTGATAACCCAAGTGTTCTTAGATAGGTGAAATTAAAAAAACAAATATGGTGGCTGTGAGATGCCATTGTTTGAAGTATCAAAAAATAAAAATAAATCAAATAATGCAATATGGGTATCAAATTAAACAGCTCACCATAAGGATTTCAAAAATTTATATCATGATAGTTTTTTTTTGACAACAGGCGGTTTTTTTTAAATTTTTAATTTTATGCTAGTTGTATTTTATACCGATATTTCGACCCAGGTACATGAACCTTTGTCATGGCGGGATTGCAGGTATAAAATACAAAAATCGTGAGTACCTGTTTGCATTCAAAATGCACTTCAAAAACGCCAAATGTGTAAGGTACGGAAACCCAAGCGTGAGTACGATCGAACTTGACCGGTTAATCTTGCTCGGTGACCTGCGACTGCGCAGTTCCCTCCTACAAGTCAATGAACTCGATTGCGCAAAAAATGCATAACTGATATGGTTTAAATTAGATGAAACATTACCACAAAACATCAGACTACAGTTATGTGCGCCTTGTAACGTAAAGTCTGCATTTGGGGAAATAATGTTAGATTTTATCAGTTTTATTAATTTTTTCATCACGTTAGGGGGCGTCCATAAATTACGTGAGATGTTTAAGGGGGGGAGGGTGTCGAGTCAAATCTCATCTAATCTTACGTTGGGGGGTCTCGGCAAATATCACGCAATTTTTTTTCTGATTGAAACAAAAAAAATATACTATTTTGGTCCATTTAATCCAGATTGTACATGCTTAAGTTAAATTTTTATTACACTTATAATTAAACTCTCAATAATATTGATTACTAGTCTTAACTAGTCGTAAATAAAAGCACGAAGCAATATTTTTTTTCTTTTTACAATAACAATCCAACGCGTTTACGTAAGAAACCCAAATTTTGAAAAATCTCACGTGAGATTGGGGGATGGGGGAGGGGGTTGAATAAAATCTCACAACATCTCACCAGGGGGGGAGGGAGGGACAGAAAATTTGAAAAAACACCTCACGTAATTTATGGACGCCCCCTTAGGGATAGGCCGTCGTCTTATAATGCTTTTACAAGTTTCATTTTTAAATGCTTCGCTTCTGGTGTAGACAGGTATATGTAGATTTTATATAGCTATCAAATCTTTTAGGTCAATTCAAAAATGATTAAAAAAATATGTCAGAAGAAATAAACTGCTGTACATAATGCTAATCCCGGGAAATCATGAATAATTCATTTTAATTAATTTTCTTATTCAATACAACACCTGAATTAATAAACGTAGGTAATAAGGTAGATATAATCTTATTTTCTTAGAAGTAGAACAATTAAATTTGAAGAACACGAAACCCATAATGTAATCGTGATGCGATTCTATTCTGCTACTACTCTAGGTACTGCTGCTAGGATTAAAGAAGGCGTAGACAATTTAAATATTAGAAGTCATTCTACCACCTGGAACCTTCCGACATAGCTTGGCAGCTGCTTTCGATAACCAGAATTGACAACAAAACATGCCCTACATAAAAGCAATAGAATGCCCATTCAAGTCTAGCGTATCACGAATGTTCCCAGCAGCAGTAAACAATGCATCACCGGCTAAGGAGGAAAAAAGAAGATCAGTATTTTTTTAAATGTAGAAGAATACCGTGCAGCCGTGTTACCTGCTGATGCGTTAAGCTCATAAAAAAATTATGTGTGTTAGCTCCGACGCACAACTGGAGTTTAACGCCATCTAGTTTGCAATCGTCAAATTAGTAACAACGGATGATGATGATGCTGATGGTGATGATGATGATGATGTGAAACATCATCAGAATAGGATGTACTAAGATTATTATTATTATTAGATGGCGTTGTTACTGATCAGCCATCCAACGCCATCTAGATTCTGTGTTAGGAATTACAAACATAACGCATAACGTAACGGAGAAAATTTAAATTTACTTCTTATAAAATTTCATACCACGGGCTTAAGTAAATATGAAAATCGATAGATAATTATGGACTTAAACCAGTCTCCTGTGGTTAAACTCTAAAAAAACACTTGTGTAATCGAGGTGTCGATTTACCCGATGGTAAGTGGCCACCGTCGTCGCCTATGACATCAGTAACACCAAAGGCATCACCGATTCGTTGCCGAATCTCTCCCACCGAAAGAAAGAAGCTTTTGAAGACATTTATCATCGTACTTTTAACTAGCAAACCTTTTATCGTCCGAGGTAATATCGGTATCTACAACCTAATTAAGGCAGGTATAAGTACTATATTAAAAGGTATGCGCCAAGTTAAGGGGAATAGACGAGACTCGAAGTAACTATCAAGCGCGCTTGGATAAAATTTTGACACATACCATCAAGGCACATCCCTACTTCACAACAAAAACTCTCATCTAAGTATCTATCTATCTTTGTTCAGGCGTCACAGATGTTTTTGCGCAGCCGGCCGGGCGGCCGACGAATGTAATCAAATTATTTGTCGTCTACCATTCACCTCTCAATAAACCATTTTTAACCATTATTCACAACGTAATTACGTTTTTGCAAGTTGAAAAAAATGTTTCTGATACAACTTAAATAGTCTTCTATAATTAGCATTGATTCCTTCACGCGTACATTGAAAACTTTTTTGGGTTCTGCATTATATTGTCCGAAGCCTGGCCGAAGTAGTTTGGTGGTGAATATGCCTGCATAACTATATAGACGGGCTGTTCCGAACAAAATCCGTGTCACATTTTTCAAGCATTTTTCATACTCTGTGACAGCGCTTCGTTCGGTTAAGTTCGGTTCAAGATGGCGGAAATCAAAAATTTTGCACTAAATAATTTTTAAAAATGTAAGTAAAAATATATAAATGTAAGTAAAAGTATATGTACATAACGAGGTTCCCCGGATTCGATTCTCAGTCAGGAGACATCTAAATGTTTGTGACAAATAAAAATAAATGTTTGTACACTGGTTCATAGGTGTTTTTTTCTTTAGCGTTAAGCCACCCAATAGTCAGGTTATCGTGCGGGGGTATGAGGCTTAGATCGAGCTTTATGTATATGTTTACGTAAACATAGCAAAAACAATGCGATATCAATAAAAGAAACTGAATATCAGTTCTATACATAAGAGTATACCTAAGTAAAGCATCACGGAGCTAACCACAGAGAGTCACGTTCATTTAACCGACTGAGGACTGATTACATGTGTAATGAGTACTGCATACAGCAAACAAGTAGTTAAATATATTAACACCGGCAGGACGTTGTTACTTAGTGGAGATTTACGGCATTGTAATTATGAATGGGTAATTATTGCTAGCCGTCACGCGCTCACCTCCCTGGGCAACATTGAGAATATCGAGATAGACTTTTCTTTCTTCTTCTGACCCTTTGTTGCCAATAGATGTTATATCCATAATTTATACAACATGTCTTGAATGAGATATATTTTGATTAAATAGTGAAGTTTTCTAAATTGTGAACACTGGAAAATACCCTCTGAACATTAAAGTATAATGTCATAGAACAGAACAGATATCTCGAACAAAATGTGTGTCCCGCCAGGAGGTTCTATTTTTAAAACTGAGCCCTCGTTCTCCTTTCAAAATCGAACGAATTCATTGAAAATTGAAGCCGATCGGCGCCAATGCAACAGCCATTCTACGAGTATATGCTAATAATAATACTTCAATGCCTCTGAATGATGTTTTGGTCTTGTCTGTACTTTATAAGTAAGTAGTGACAACTGTTGACTGACTTGCTGTTGGTCCTATAGGCCTTTACAGGAGTCTTTGGTCAAGCTTAGCGCGGGAAGTAGAAAGACTGCTACTGCTAAATTTTCTTGCGTTTTTTTACTTAAGTACAAATAAAACAGTTGAGGCCAGCAAAGCCTATCGTTATCCATTCATATGTCAACATTCAGTCACATAAATTATGTCGGCAAAGCCATGAATCTCCAGTGAAGGTCCAGGGACGGACCTCTTTATTCTACAACGCTTGTCCGATGCAGAGACTGTCATGTAAGAAATGTCATGAAGAAAAACTAAATATTTGGATTAGGGAATTGTCAATGATGTAGAACAGATGAAGATTGATCACGTAGTGTTGAAGTACTTTGGAATATTGACGTGGACGTTAGGAGAACTAGAAATATATCATAGTGCAAAGTAAAAGGAATATTATTGAATAACCAATACCATACAATATCCCACTGCTGCTTCACAAACGATACGAAGTTCGTTTTAAACCTCGCGGAACCTGCAAGAAATCCCCCCCCCCCCCAAGGGAGGAATATAACAGAGAACCACACAAGCTTTGGTTTACAGACTTCTAACTTCATACCCGGACCTACAATAACATGTTATTTAGTAGCATATCGTTATCAGCAATAATCACGTCTCTGTAGGTGAGTATTTGCATGGTTAATGTTAACGACGGAACGGATTGCTTTGGTTAGCAACTAGGTAAACAAGCTGACGTAAATCATCAGTACTGTTCATCAGTTTTAATTATTTCACTTATCTGTAACGTGCAACTTAATTATTGCTTAGGTAATTCCTCGTTACAATTTCTGTAATCTACAATTCACGAGACTCGTTTATTCGCATTTCGCAGAAGACACGAATACTGTAAATTATTTTTTCTCCAATTTTTCTACTCATATTGAATGAATGTTATAATTTCTGAGATATTGGGTCTTCTTTTTCAAATAGGAAAACCCCAAAATAATATAAGACCTTGGAAGACGACTGGCACCAGTATCTTGATACGAGAACTGAGGATGAAAATATGCGCCAGATTGTTGTCGACGGATTCTAAACTAATTTCAAAGAAATCGGATCTTTAAAAAAAATTGCCTTATCAACTGCGAGGAGACAATCAACGAACAGTTTGATGGTTAGAGGTAACCATCATTCGCTGTAATAACCATTCATCACCAGAGGCGCCACAAATGCATTACCATCAAAACAGGAAGCGACGCATCAAATTCTCAGGACCCCGCGTGATATCCGCCCTTCCTCATTTAAAGACTAGTTAAGCCGACGATAATCTCTTTAAATATGCAGGTCAACGTGATGTTCCTACACCGTGAAGCACGCGGCATCCGGCTGGGCCCTACAATTGCCTAAGTTCGCAGCAACACATTACTCGCAATCCTTCACGCTGGCCAATTGAGCAAATTGTGAAATTTACCTCATCAGACGGTATATCCTTCCCTCCCACGGGATAACTATCGGGTGACGCGGGTATCAGATTCTCCGAGGTGTTGCTTGCGAGGAATCTCGTGTTAAAACTAAATTGTCTTTCGCTCCAACTCAGTCACTAACTGTTACTTAAATCACTTATTAGTACAGAATTTGTATGGTGATTCTTTACTAAGGAGCAATTAAAGTACCCATTAGTGACTCTGGAGTTGTATGAGATCTTATGAAGGTATCATTAAAACTTAACTTTTTTAGAAATGATCTATCAGCACCAACTACCACAGATTATAATCACTTTAGCCGATGGTAAGTGGTTATCGTTGCCGGGCAAGAAAGAGAGAAAAAGAAAGAGAGAAAGTTAGAAGTTAAAGTAAAAAATTATAATACAATACCAGATGCTAAAAAAGTAGACAGCATTCGATGATAAATGGCTACTACTACATACACAAGCTTTGGCCCTAAGTGGCCCTAACTACCATTGTTATTGTAAAAAAAAATGTTTTTATGCGCAATTAAACTATCATTGTAAGTAGTTACTTTTGTTTGAGTCTTAATACTTCACGGTCTCTGTGTATGGATATTAATGTAGTAACACTACCTTGTAGTAATTGTCAATTCGTAACGGTCATAACTTTATCGTAGCTGCCTTTATGTTGCACCCATTAAATAATTATATTTTGTTATACAATAAAAAGTTTTTAAAACAATGTAACGCAGCTTTTTTTCTCATTCCACTGAATTACGAGGGATTAATAAGGGTTCTCTACTTCCTTTATTGGACGCCATGGCGCCAGTGATGCTTTCTGTTTTACGGAAATCCATGGGCAACGGTAATCTATACAAATAAATAAAATTGGAGTGTCTGTTTGTAATATTAAAATAACCGCTTTTTACTAATTGTATTCACGGTACATATACCAAAACAATTTTTTTTACAATTTTTGTTTGTTTGTTCCGGCTGATCTCTGAAATGGCTGGACCGATTTTGATGGGACTTTCACTATCATATAGCTGATGTAACAGGGAGTAACTTAGGTAACTTTTATTTTAGAAAACAAAAATAGTTTAGGCGATACGAAGTTCGCCGGGTCAGCTAGTGTACCATAAAAAAGCAAGTCAGCTTTTTTACCCGACTGCCAAGAAGGGTTGTTTTTCACGCGGATCTTGTATGTTTGTATGTATGTATGTATGTATGTATGTTTGCATGTAATGTAATATTCTTTATTACCTACCGCATGTCGTTAGATTTGTCATGATAACCCAAATGTTCTTAGATAAGTGAAATAAAATAAAAATAAAATATGGTGGTTGTGAGATGCCAATGTTTGAAGTATCAAAAAATAAAAATGAATCGAATAATGCAATAAAAACCCGCATTCTATCAAAAAAGCTATCATGATATATATTTTCGAAATTCTTATGGTGAGGTCTTTAATTTGATAGAATGCGGGTTTTTTTTTATTTTTTTTGTACTAGTTATAGGCATAAAAACACTTTCATAAAATGCTCCCTCCATTCTGAAATCAAACTAGGTCCCCCACGATGGTAAAATCATAACTGGTATTTGTCGATCACCTGTTGGTACCAACAAGGACCATATCGACTAAAATACCAGTTAAATATGATTTGTTTACCATCGTGCAGCGTTCATTAAGAACCAAATTAGTTTTATTAGTATTAGGTAGTACTTATCTGTGTCAAGCCGTAAATTTACCGAGGTCATTTCTATTTAACAGTGCGAGCATCTCAGTTGTTTCTATTTATAGATAAATTGATTTGCAAGAATGTTTCCATTAGATTTCGACTTGGTACCCTATTACTTGGATGTACTTCGTTCAAATTATCGCTACTGGCGTGCTATCATCATCATCCCAACCCATAATTTGTATTATGTATATAATTGTAATTTTCCTAATATGATATTTATAAAAATTTTGCAACATGATATGAAATTTATAAAAAGATTGAAATAATGCTTGACAAAAATAACCGACTTCAAAATTAGGGATAACTCAAAAAGTACTCGTCAGATCTCGCTCAAATTTGATTGGGGCCACATGACAAGCACTAGTTTTCGATTAAAAAAGAATCATCAAAATCAGTTCACCCAGTCGAAAGTTCTGAGGTAACAAACATAAAAAATACAGTCGAATTGAATACCTCCCCTTTTTTGAAGTCGTTTGAAAATAGGGAAGGAAGGAACGAGAAAAAGGATTTTTTCTCTTTCAACTTAGTTAAAATTTTTATTATGACATCAGTTGTGATGCTGTGATTAACATAAATTACACACGTTTTTAGGAAAATCTTAAATATTTGTGTATTGCCGCGTTTTGTTGAACGTCTCGCTAAAACCCATTTCATGCATATTTAAATAATTTCTATTTGTAATCATAAATACATGATTTTCTGCTATATTTCGCGCTCCTTTCGGTGCAAAATATATCTTGTCTAGACAATTTTTATTTGCTTCGACTGTTTAAAGAATTGGGTGATACAATTTACTTAATTTAAATTTCTTTTTGGGATAAAAAATTACCTACATTAAAAATGCGTGAAATCGATTTAATTACCGATTCATAAAAAAACTACTTTTGGGATGTGAGTTTAATATCGTCGGTGCGCTTGCCAAAAGCCGTATGTGCATTTTGTCGAATTTTTTTTTATTTGATATTCTTCATTAGCATTGAAAGACGCATCGTTTACAAAAACTCTTATGTCGATATCTATACTGGATCATGATTTGCCAAACAGTTTATGTGTTATTATGCTATGTGAAATCAGCTATGTGAACATTAAATACACAAAACAAAATTGATAAACATCAAAATTACACATAGCAGATTTTGCGCGTGTATGTCTAAAGGAAAATGAGTCATTTGTGGGAAGCGGTAGAAAAATAACCATCGATTTATGATTATGTGGGCATCATTTAACCCATTAAAACTTCCTCCGAGAGGATCTAGGATCTCTTAAGGACACACCAGTGGCTCCAATACATAGTTCCTAAGGGTCTGGGAACGTATTAGGGGGATGGCTACTTGCATCGCCCTGAAGTGTCAAACTATGTGCGGGATAGGACCTCTCCAGATACTGATACTGTACTAATTAGATGTTGTCAGGTGTTAGTACGAACTTGGATAAATTCGAAGGTCCAACAAGTGCTTTTCAAAGCCTAAGTCATTATCAGTATGGACACCATCATCACCAGAAAAGTCTCCTAAAAACGCCAGCCCTGAAGGAGAACTGTTACACCTTTTTTCAAGAACTCCACGTAATGGTACACTGGAAATACAAGTACTTCAGAAGGATGTTCATTCGTTGACAGTTTATAAATAAACAGCGAAAAAAATCTTGAAAGCGGGTGGTAGAGATTCTCCACGGGTTCAATGTCAATCGGTGTGGATGAAACTTAATTCTTCGGTGCATTGATTCGGTGTAATGATGGAAGGAAAGGTGGGCATTAAATTGAAAAATTCTACGCAGTTACCCCAGTAAAGTAGGTAGAAGACATAGAGAGAATCGATGTTCCTCCTAAGCCTAAGTCTTATTGTTCTAGCCATGGGTCGTGTGTATAGATGATTCGTGAGTCCATCACAATTCGTGTTGCAAAACATTGTACGGGACGTATCAAAATGGTACCCATAGGTACAACAAATTAGCGAAGCCTGACTTGAGCTGTATACAGCATGAGGTGTCTTGTAGACCTTGTAGTAAAGTGCTGCTTCAAGCCGAATGAAAATGTCTGTAAGGTTCTGACTTGATCTGTACACAGCATTAAGGGGTGTCTTGTAGTGAAGTGCTTTAAGCCGAAAGAAAATGTGTTTAAGAATTTCAAAGTGTTGGTTTTTTAGGCCAACATAGCCTCAGCTCCCAAATACATGGATACATGTATATTGCCGGGGATAATAACTCCTATATTCACTTTTAATAACGGTGAATGGGGCTCACCCTGGAAATCCCTTTCTTCTTTCTTCTTAGCTTAAAACGTGCAAACTTGTGTCTTCATAGAACTAAACTCAAACTCAACGTCAACTAAAATGAGTCAACCCCAGTTTAAGACTTACTCCAGAGTTCTCAACTTCCAATACAAGTGTGGTTCTGCTGATGTGTGAGAGAATTAGCAGGGCCTGTTTAAATGGTATCCCCAGTGCTTACATTTTTATAGAGCAATGTAAACCACTTCATTGCTATCGCAAGAGACTGGTATGCATTAATATGCATATCAGTCTCTTGCATTTCACAGATACTATCTCTGTTTAATAACAGAGATACTATCTCTGTTTAATAACAGTATCTGTGAAATGCTTTTATTTTTGGGAACGTCAGCATTAAACGTTTTTGTATCTGAACAAGACAAATCTGAATATTTCGCAAGAAATACTTAAGAAGGAACCTCATTTCATACTTCGAATGGACGTGGTAAAAAGGATTCTGATATATGGGCCGAGGAGATTCTCCATAAGTCCAAAGAAACGATGTATATCACATTAATCTTCGGCAAGCGTAGTAATATGGTGGAAACGCAAAGTATGCACTAGGACCTAGGTCATAGAGATAGTCAGGCACATAGAGAGAACTGATTCCTTCCCCGAGTCCGTTTGTGTGACTCAAGTGCTCTAGCTAACCTATGCGTAATTTTTGGGTGCTGGTTATTCTGTCCGTGTGAAGCTGTAGAGGCTCAACAGCAACTACACATTGGAAAATGATGTATAGCGTTCAAGAAATTCATCTGTCGTCGTGCAAAAAACTCAGTGGCTGAAATCGAAGATTTTCCAGCAGTGTGTGTTGCCATAGGACTTCGAGACATGGTGCGTAATCCACAAGTCCAAAGTCGCGCAACGGGCTATGGAGAAGGCTCTGCTCACTATTTCTCTATATGATCGCATTAGAAATCATGAAATCCGTAGACGAACCACGGTAACCGCCTTAGCTCAGAGAGTAAGCCGGCTGATGAGGCAATGGCAATGGGTTGGTCCTAGGTCCTAGAATGGCATCCTATGTTTATTGTACCACGCCTTGGTACAATAAACATAGGATGCCGTACTACCAGGTAGACTAACAGCCTGAAACAGACAGCTCGCATACGCTAGATTCGAAAGGCTCACGACCAGTCAGAGTGGTGCAAGTTAGGAGAGGCCCATCTAGGCCATACCCAACAGTGGACATTCATAGGTTGATGGATGGACGGATGGATGGATAGCATCAAAAGGGTTAATCTGGTATTGAAATCCCCCTGCCTCGAAGTGGGAACAGTATTCCATGTGAGGCCTTACTTGAGCTTGTATAAAGCCTCATGCTGGTCTTTCAAATTTAACTAAGTAATTTTGTTAGATCCTGTGTCACTCACATTATATTTTAATTCACTAATTAACTTCTTTTAGACTTCAGTTACATATTTCATGATTCAATTTAGGCACATAGGAAAAGAAGTATTGAAGAAAACTTTCAAAGCAGAACTTTTATGTGCATATTTACACATAACATATTTGCACAGCACGTTTTTCTTGCACAAAATCTGATATGTGCAAGAAAAACACAAAAAAATATATATCAAGCTTAAATGAGATAACACCGAGAAAACATTTTTATCGTAATATACAAACAATATATCTTGCCATATTTTTGCATCATTACATTTTTCTTTAACTTATTGGTTAACAAATAAAACAGTTTTTTTCGCCTCCTGAAAAGTTGATCAAATGCACATACGGCTTTTGGCAAGCGCACCGACGATATATTACACCTGTATATTGTATGGCTATGTTGCCCACATGCGCGGGAATTGTATTTATGTAACAACAATTACTTTGTGTTCCATAATGAGATTTGATTTGATAAATAGGTATGTTACACGTGGGCCTATAGTTAAGCTTTAGAATAAGAGGCCCTAACAAAAAAAAAAAACAACAAAACAAAAACAAAAGAGTCACTAACTGTTACTTTAATCACTCCTTAGTAAAGAATCACCGTACAAATTCTGCACTAAGGAGCGATTTAAGTCAATCTTCATTTGATAAGTCTGTAACTGAGGCAGAGTGACTGCATTCTAATCGTAACTCACTCTCCAATTTGCCATGTTCGGTTCTGCATTTCTCCGATTCAGTCATATAATTATTGTATGGGTACTATACCAACTAGGGGTGTATATTATACGCTGATTCGACTCACATGCATGAATTGTTGTCACGTCTAGCAACAAGCTGCGGGGAAATTTTTGATAGAGCGACGGATTTCCGACCTTTATCTCCTTCTGTCTCATGTAACATATTCCTGCATTAAGTATTCTACGAAGTTTAAGACCTTAAGAGTTTCTTACTGTCCTACTTATACGTATCATAAATGAGAAAGTTGCCAGGATGTTTGTTACTCTTTCACGGAAAACTGCTGAACAGGTTTTCATGAAATATGGCACACAGGTAGACCATGATCTGGATAAGTTACATTATCCCGGAAAACGTAGGCAACGCCGCTAGCAGCATAGACGGGCTGTTCCGAACAAAATCCGTTTCATATTTTTCAAGCATTTTTCATACTCTGTGACAGCGTTTCGTTCGTTCAAGTTGGGTTCAAGATGGCGGATATCAAATACATTGCACTAAATGATTTTTTAAAATGTAAGTAAAATTTACCAATTATAATTTAAATAAACTCAAATAAAGTGCAAACGTAAATAATGAAGACGTTTTAACTGTGCACAATAAACAATATGCGTCATTATGTGTTCTTGAATTATGGGTTTTTCAAAAATGATATCTACTTGTCTCGCTTGCTCGCAGGCCGCAGCCGACTAAAATGCGTTGGCACCATCTGGTGTCAACGTAGCTGTCCAAACTTTTAGTACTGAACAGCATGTCTAGTATAGTACGAGTATATACCTACATATAGGTCTATGGCAGACAACGCTCTATTTTGTATATGTTCTTCGGCAGCTTTGTCTGCCATTCAATCATCTTTCAATCAAGTGATCGACAATTAGCTCGAGTTATCTCGCTTCACGTTGTTCCAGTCTGGTGATCTAATCCGGAACATGCGTGCAGCTGAGCCGGATAATGTGATGCGGCGGCGCGCGCCATCCTCTAGCTGATACGATCTGCCAGGGTCTAGATCACCGGCCTTAGCCTTGTCGGCCGAGGATGTCTGTAGCCTGATGACCAGATGTTTGTCTTGGTACTTGGAAGTTTCCTTAGCTTATACTAGTTGGGATGCCATAGATGTTATTTTAGTTTTGCTATGATTATGTGTTCTGTTTTAACTAGTAAAGAAGCGTTAATAGTTATTAGGTTACGATGAGGACAGGTATATCAAGTCTCAAGCAGGGGATTAGTTTTAGAAAGATTTTTGAAGTAAAACTTCTTTACGCACGCTTGACTTGGGGAATAAGCTGGTGAATGCGTGACGAGAGCGTTACGAAAAGTGTGATCGGGCGAGGCAAACGGAAGTTGCGAGGGTGATATAAGTTAGCGGAGACAGAAAGAGAGTTACGTTTCGTATATTACTGTAGGGGTAAAAGAGGGAGGTGCGAGCACACATTTTCTTTCTCCATCTCATAGCCAGTTACGTTTAGTATATCTAAGACAGCGCTGACCTATTGTCTGTATCACACTGTAGGAGCAAGAGAGATCAGTGCGCGCATATTTTCATTATATAATAATAAAGAAGAAAAAAAGAGCTAACGAAGTTTTACTTCAGTCGTGTAGTGTAAAGCACACTCGTATTTTTTTATCGCCGTTGCCAATGGACACGAGTAATACCAGAGGAATTGCCAATACAACGACAGCCCTGAAGGCGAACTCTATTCACACCTTTTTTGAAGAACCCCCCATGTCATAGTGTTCCGGGAATACATCAGAGGATGTGTAGTGCTGAGCTGAAGATGGTAGTTTTATATTAGTAACTGTTGAAAACTTCTCTTGAACATGTCTCAGCTCGGGCATGGTGGAAACCAGTGGAACGTTAATTGGAATTAGCAAGTTAAATAAAAACAGCCCCTAATAACCGAACAGCACAGGTGGTTTTTAATTGTCGACTTTATGTTAAGGTTGAGCTTAGATCTAAATAAAAAAATGATAGATATGTCTCCAGAAAAAAGTTTAGTTGTCTTAAAAATTTGGTAGCTTTAATGGACTGCAAGACGAATTTTTGAATATTTTACATGCATCTTTAATATTCTAAGACCGAGCATATAAAAAAGTCACGTGTTATTATGTAGATACGCAGCCATCAACATAGAAGTGACTATACCTTTTTATTCCACCTGATTTATTGACTGCCTGAATTGAGCTTGAATTGTAAAGTAATAACAGTAAAATATATTTATTGTTGCGGTCATACACATGCTCCACCGCAAGTAGAGACATGCAGTAACCGCATGTCCGCATACGTCGTGCAGATAACTAACATCACAATTCACAGCTCATCTCACTAATACGTTGCGGTTTCGGCACGTGATGCCATTACAGTGTCGTTACTACATGTCGATTGTAATCGGTCTGCATATTAACCTATTTCGTAACTAGCAAATAAGTGATTTAACGTGAATTGCTGTTTATTCACGAATACACATTCTTATGCAAATGATTTCTTGGATATTTCAATAGCAACAACATCGGGTCATTAGATGTGATCGATTGCAGATCCAAGTCCAATCAATTTCCTTTCAATCTCGAACCAGAGCTTACTGTTTTAATATTTTTTGTGTCAAGTCTAGACTTTTTTGTGAGAAGCCAATTTCAAGCCAAGAAAAAAGAGTTCGCGAGCAGCAACTTATTTTTATTTTTTTCGAATGGACAGTTGCTGTTGGCCTTAGCGCCCTGTGGAGCTTTACGCGGACAGAGGGGCGAGCTTGAAAAAGCTCAGCTGAGAAGACAATTTTGGTGAAATGAGAGGACTAGCTCTACTAGAGAAATACGGGATGCGAACGACCTAATTTCCAGGGAAACATTTGAGAGCGTTGTCTCGTCATCAGGTTCGTCTAGCACATGTCTAGGCCGTCCGAGTTTGGGCCCCTTTGTCAGCGACATAGAAGAGCCTCTTTATATATTGAGCTATGGTGGGAAGCTCTAAAGACACATTAGACCAACGTAGACCACGTTGCGCATGAACCATGGAACCCGCGATACAGCCATTATAAGCCGCACCCGTGTGAAATATATATTACACGATCAATTTGGAGACACTTTTGACTCCTACATAATTCAGAATCTATTAATAATTTTACATACTTAAACCTTCACTGAAAGAATATCCGTTTAAATAACTAAAACCCCATCCGAATCGGATCAGTAGTTTTATTAGATTCTATACTTCCGTAGTAATGAGTTAGATACATGTTTCGCTCTGACTTTGCATTCCAATGGTATAAGATGTGAATGGATGTATTTTAGAGATCTTTAATTAATATTTTGTTTCTATATTTAAGATTTACATCGTAAAAAAAGATTACCTAAGTTATTTAGAGACTATCAATAGTAAATCTCAAGAAGAATATAGAAGTAGGTATGTATTAGGTGCTACGATACGAGTAATAGGTACCTCTGAAATGTTTAATTTTTCATAAATAAATACCTAATACCGTATTTGACGCAATATCAAATTAGGGAAGTAATTCAGTCGATATAATTATATCGATAATATTGTTTATCCCAATCCTACTGACCTCTGGGTGCTGCACATTCACTCAATCACACGGCACTCGTCATGTGATCGTTATCACCTTATCATAATACTACATTGTATATTTGCTATATTGGCGTAGTGATAATGCCAAATTTAAATTTGATCATGTGAGTACATATCAGCACACTTTTACGCAAATCATTTTTGCCACCGTTTCAGAAAGCTTTGTTGCCGAGAAACGGCGGAAGAAATTCCTCAGCAATTATTTTGTCGAATCAAGAGCTGTTCCGATATTGTTTATCAGGATTTGGTCGGTGGTCCATTTTTAGACTATCAAGAACTGTGGTCAAGAAGGTTCTGGGTGGTCAAGTTAACTAACTAAGCACTAAGTTTTTGCAAATGGCTAATAAGCTGTGGTGAACATTATTTCTTGAAGTAAAAAAATTGAGTTCTATACCCTACTATCCTTACTATCTTATATTATCCATGTAGTGGATTAACGCCCCAACTCGGAGTCAGTCTAACGGTTACTTAAATCGCTCCTTAGTAAAGAATCACCTTACAAATTGTGTACTAAGGAGCGATTTAAGTAACTGTTTGTGACTCTGAGTTGGGGCGTAAGGGCTTTACTTTACCCATCTCAGAGAAACTCAGAAGTGGGACAGTTGTGCCTTGTGTTAAAAATTCATAAGACTTGAATAGAAATATCAAACTTCGAAGCGCATCACAGTGTACACCTGGACTGGTCCACTTCACAGGCTCCACGTGACTGTTTGCGCACTGATTAGCGGCCTCTTTCGATACCTTGATAACTAGAACCAATGTTTGCTCGCTATTAACTACTTGTTAATGCAAAGATTTGATTAGGGTTATTATTTTGATTAGGATGGTATCACCAACCTCATTTTTTCGTGCGTAGAAAGTAGATACTTCAGGTGTTACTGATGTCCATGGGCGTCGATGACCACTTACCATGCGGAAGCTCTTTTGCTCGGAATCAGCTATTTACGTAAAAAAAGTAAAATTTACTTAAGACCTCAAGTGTATTTCAGCGTCAACCACTTTAACCACCAACAACACAGCCGGCTTCAAATAAGACGAAGAGAATTTCGTCCTGCGGTTGATGTAATGATATTTCGTATAATATAGGTATTTGGAAGACATTACCAGTTCAAATAGCAGTTACATACATATCAACGTGAATCAGGTTAACCTGAAGTTATACTTATGTTTTGTCATAGGATAGCTCGCAATCAGTAATTAGTACACGCTTTTAATAAGATTGTAGCAGACCTGTCACACGATTTTTGAAGTAAAAACTTCTTTAGGCGCGTTGGGAGTTTCTGAGATGGGATAAAACCAATCACATCGCGACACCGTCAGCATTTTAATCGACACCTACCTGTGGCGCTATTACTGAGAGAAGTACAGAACTAAAGTTACTTAATTTACAGCTCGTATTAATAATCAAGATTTTAGTTTATATATACTTTACGAGGCGTTGGTAGCCATTCACTAAAAATGTAATAAATAAAAAAATACTTCATTTAAAAACATTTCCTGCACAATAAAATATTTTGTGACGATTCAAAAAATACACATGAAATTGTTCAAGTTTTCACTTCTGTCGACACTCCCGGTTTTACTATGTAGATAAGTCTACCGTCTACTCTTAAATATTTAATTAACATAGGTAAGGTATTTTAATGACCTTATTAGACCATGCCACGTTCAGAATTCAGATTCACTAGACAATCCTGTCCTAAATGATTTTTGCGAACTTTTGCCCTCAGTTTAATTTGTGATTAGATGCTAACATCGTGAAACTTACCAAAGTGCCCAGGTAGCTGTGTCCAATCTCCTCCTCCGACGTGTCTCCTGACACCAGGCTCTGCTGTTTCCTCCACTTCATTTTCCACTTCTACCAGTACTGTTGCTTGATCGTTCACTTTTAATTTAGCATTTAACTTAGAAAGTAGATTTCGCGTTTTTATTTATGTGTTGGACATGTTATTTTTGTGTTGGACATTCAATTTGCTAAAGTTTCATTCACAATTCTAATAACAAAACTTTTCCTGTATTAATATGTTTGACGAACATTTTTATTCGTAAAAGGTCATCAACGGAATAAAGAAAAACAACAATTCTGTGAAGATGAATAACTAATTTATGGTTTAGAATGCGTGTGCTAACCGGTTAGAAGTTTTATTCGGGTTTTTTGGCAACAACGATAAAAATAAAAGCTTGCATTTTAAAATTACGTAAACCATTGGGAAAGTACGGGTTAAGTAAAATTTATTTAACTTTCATTATTGCTTTAACTACTACTATCGTTTTTAAAGTTGATGATGGCTTATAAAATCTTCGCGTATAACATCGTACAAATATATTGTATAAAGTCTGACAATAATTCTTGACAAAAAATAACCGACTTCAAAATTAGGGATAACTTCAAAACTGTTCGTCAGATCTCGCTCAAACTTAAATGGGACTACATGACAAGCACCATCTTTTAAATATAAAAAAAATCATCAAAATCGGTAAACCCAATAAAAAGTTATAAGGTAACTCATAAAAAAAATACAGTCGAATTGTCTCCTTTTTTTTAAGCCATATTTAAAGTTTTAATTGAGAACCTTGTCTCCATTTAAATTAACAATGAAGAAGTCGGAAATGAACCTGGTAATATTTAATACAAAAACAAAATGTATGAATCAGTCTGCGAATGATCTTTTATTGAATGAGACTTCGTTTATTAAGTGCCACAATTTTTTCATGTGCTTCATGAGCTTCTTAAACGTGCGTATACCTATTCGAAGCCGTCTCATTTTTCCTGTTGTAATAATGTTTTACCGACTTCAAAAAAGGAGGAGGTATTCAATTCGACTGTATTTTTTTATGTTTGTTACCTCAGGACTTTCGACTCGGTGAACCGATTTTGATGATCTTTTTTTAATCGTAAGCTCGTGCTTGTCATGTGGTTCCACATAAATTTGAGCGAGATCTGACAAGTAGTTGTTGAGTTATTTTGAAGTCGGTTATTTTTTGTTAGTAAAATTTAGATTATTGCAGAAAGAAATCGCACATATGTAAATATAACCCCAATTTAAAAAAAAGTATTTTGTAAAACGTTACGCTGCACTCGAATTATGGTTGTGTACGCTAACTTAAACGACTCAAATTATAGTTTGTTACCAAATCCAAGTAAACTAATCTCAAAACAGCTAAGAGGTAAATTTAGAAAGACTTTTTTTTCATTACATCTTAGTCCCGTTAATTTAACAAGTATGTGAAAAAAAAATCGAAGCTTTTCACTTTACTTTTACTCTCTAGACTTAATGTTTATGTTTACAGTTTAAGAATTGATATAAGTACTTATAGTATTTATTTAAAATATCACTAACGTAAACTATTCGGACTCTAAACACTTATTTGAATAAACACTTAACACGTTTTGCAATCACATTTTCCAAGTCTTTGTACTGAGACCGGAGTGCCGTCCGCCCGGTCCAGGTAAACTGAACTAGTGGAGCTTCTCCATTCGCACTGAAATGCTGAAACCTAAGACTAGTACACACAGAAGGAAGTGGCTAATACTAAGCAGCACTTTAACAATTGCTGGTCGTGTCGTGAGACAATATTAACATAATAAGCACCGTTTATCTAGTCAATGAGCGTTTTATGAACGGTGAATCTAATTGCCAGATAGGTTTCACAATGTAACGCTTCTTCTATCTTCTTATTTATTTCCATGTGTTATTTGGAGCCCTGGTACGATATTTTTACAAACAATAAATCCACTGATAGTACCTACATTGCTATAAAGTAAGATGTTGACGATGGGTATCCAGCTAATTGTCACGGTATAAATCAGCGAGCAAAAGGCAATAGATTCATTCGTTATGTGGGAAATCATTTATCAAAATGCTTGCACATGGCATGTATTTTATTTAAACAAAATTTTTGAGAAAAAATTATATCTTAGGTAAAATGTGATCATTAATCGGCAAGATTCTAGTATTTTATGTTTTAAAAACAGTTATTTAAACGTGAAAAAAGGTCCTTTTTTAATTTGACTGATATCGCGAAAACATTTCAAATACTCAGAAAAAAATTATAACGACAAGTATAGTAACGCTTAAGCATTACGATACGTGTACACCAGCCCTAACAATCTTTGTTACCATCATTGCCTCATCACATTACCACGTTTGAGCCCCTCGTTAGTGCGTCCTCCAGCGTCGATTGCAATTATCGACAACGTTTATCGAAATTCCCAACACTAACCACGTGATAAATTGCAAACAATGATTTGTGAAATGACGAACTTTTCACGTGATGTGCGGTGTCTTTAGGCTTCCCGCTCACGTCCGATAATCGGTGACCGATTTTTTGTAGGAGAAAAATAGAACGTACTGATAGCAATAGTGCAACGCACACGTCCTACAAAAAGTCGGTCAGAAAATATGTTATGGCAGGAAAAATCGGCCCGATTATCGGTCCTACAAAAAGACTGACGTGAGCGGGAAGCCTTAAATAATTTGTTTGATCACAGAAGACATAATAGTACTTATAATAGGTTTGACTAACGAATAGCATGAATAATTGTTGTTGTTGACATCATGACAATGTTTTAGTCTAAAAGTATTTTTTATGATATATTATAATTATGTAATAATTATATTTATACATATATTTATACTTGTACTTTAATACACTCTTCCTTATTAACACAGTGGAACAGTAAAGTTTAACTTTTTTTTAAATTAATAATCATGTGTTATAGGAATGATAATAAGGGTTTTTTTTTGTATTACTGTAACTTTATACTTATAATATGGAGCATAATGTGAAATCACTTATTATCTTGTATATCATTAAGTTGTAAAATAGGTTTAATATTGCTTGTTCACACTGCTTTGTAAACAAATAAGTACTTAAAATTTTAGATTTTACTTCTCTTTCAGCCAACAAGTTCTGGTATAGTTGATAGTTGGTAGTTTATATTATTGCTGATTGTCACTGATATTATAATTTTATATTTATATATTACTGCTCATTACTATTGTTTAATAAATAGTGAATATTTATATATATATATATATATATATATATATATATATATATATATATATATATATATATATATATATATATATAGTATAGTAAATTATTTTTCTTATAATATAATACAGCTATTCTATTTTATTTGCTTGCATACTCGTGTTACATAGTAATTATATATTATGGATGATACTGATAGCTCATTACATATTATCTTAAATGACGAATATTTCTCGAGTTCCTCGGGTGAGTATGAAAGTGCTCGTAGCAACAACTCCTCAATATCAGATGTTGATTTACTTGATTTTACCTTAACAGTGTGTTTGCTGACCAAATTTCTTGCCTTAAGCTCGTACACATTAATGCTCAAAGCGTTGCTGCCCATTTTATTAGACGTTAACATTATTAACATATCAGATGTTAACATTATTCGGGAACGGCCTTGTTGATGGTATACTAGTCTCAGAATCGTGGCTAAAGCCCACGCTGCCTTCCGCCCTTTATGCATTACCAGGTTACCAATTATTTAGGAATGATCGTGTTGGGGCAGGGGGTGGGGGAGTTTGTATATACCTCCGGGACCATATTCAGTGCACTATAGTAACGCAGTCTCCTTCTGAATATACAGCCTCACTTGAATTTATTTTTTTTGAAGTTACGTTGCGTCATACAAAACTGTTATTGGGTGTTGTTTACTGCCCAAGCGATAAAATCAATTTCTTTGGCACTTGGGAGTCCCTACTTGACAACCTGCTTCCGCTTTATAGCCACACCATTATTGTTGGTGATTTAAATACTTGTATCCTGAAAGGTGATTACCGATCCCGTAAATTTTCAGACATAACTTCATCATATAACTTACAAATTCTCCCATTATCTCCAACACATCATTTTCCGAATTCTCAGCCGTCTCTAATTGACTTAATATTAGTTTCCAACCCCAATTTTGTTATTTCTCATGGACAAATGATTGCTCCGTTCTCCTATCATGATCTTTTGTACATTTCATATAATTTACGCTTGTCAAAACATAAGAAAAAGGTCAGTTGGAGGCGGAACTTTAAAGCCATCGACTTAGAACGATTGAAGGATGATTGCAACAAAATCGATTGGTCGCCGGTCTGGGACGCCGATAGTATCGACTCAAAAGTGGCTATATTTAACTCTATTCTTATTCATTTATTTGACACACATGCTCCTCTTAGGCCTGTTCGCATGAAACATCTCCCTGCACCGTGGCTCACTGATAACATTAAAAGGTTGATGGCTAAGAGGAATATTGCTAAATCTAAACTCAAAAAGAATATGTCAGAAGATAATCTTCTAGCATATAAAAAATTGCGTAACATCTGTAATAGAATGTGCAGGGATGCAAAGCGTCGTTACATCCAGTTATCGTTAAACAATGCATCTGTGGCTCAAACGTGGAGTTTTCTAAAAACCCTGGGCATTGGCAAAATTGAAGACAACATAAATATTTCAATAGATTTAAACACTCTAAATCACCATTTCACCTCCTTGCCTATATCTCTGGACTCGTCAACTAAATCGGCTACCCTATCACTTCTGTCTAATTCTATTCCGCATAATAATTCACCTTTCAAATTTAAAGTCGTTACGGAGAAAGAAGTAGAGAAGACCATTACTTCTATTTCCAGTAAGGCTACTGGGAGTGACCAGCTTAGCTGTGATATGCTTCTTCCTATTTTGAGTAATATAATCTCAATTATAACCCACATTTTCAACTTCTCTCTTACAAATAATGTATTTCCTGAGGCTTGGAAACTCGCCTATGTTATCCCTCTTCCAAAAGTACCTAATCCTACACTCTGCAAAGATTTTCGTCCAATCTCTATACTTCCCACCTTATCTAAGGCTCTTGAAAAACTAGTTCACACACAACTTACTCATTACCTTGTCTCTCATGATCTCATCTGCCCGTATCAATCAGGCTTCCGTAAATCTCACAGCACAGTTAGTGCATTGCTAAACGTCACTGAAGATATACGCCTAGCTATGGACAATAAGCAATTCACAATCCTCACCCTTCTTGACTTTAGCAATGCCTTCAACTGTATTGATTTCGATATACTTTTAGGAATATTGCATGCTTCTAACTTTTCGCTTTCAGCCGTAACCTGGTTCGATTCATACTTACGTGGTCGTAAGCAGTGTGTTAAGACAGATTCCTCTTGTTCTTCTTGGTCACCTCTTTCCGCTGGTGTACCTCAAGGTGGTGTTCTATCTCCTCTGCTATTCTCTCTATTCATTAACGAGTTATCGAAAGTGATCTCATGCTCATTTCACCTCTATGCCGATGACCTACAAATTTACCGTCATTTTTCGCCATCTGAGGCCCATCTTGCCGTTCAGTGCATTAATTCTGATCTCAAAATTATTAGTGAATGGGCTAAATCTTTTGGGCTACTTGTTAATCCCACTAAGTCACAAGTCATCGTTATCGGCAGTCAACGGCTTCGGAGAAACCTTCCCTCTCTTCCACATGTTTTCTATGATGGCACTTGCATTTCTTATAGTGATAAAGTAAAAAACCTTGGACTAATCCTGGATTCTAACCTCAGTTGGTCCCCTCACATTAATTCTGTCAGTAAACGAATGCATCATTTGTTCCATTCTCTCAAGCGACTCCAATCGGTTCTTCCGTTTGACACTAAAGTCTTGCTTTCGCAAACGCTTTTACTTTCTATATTGGACTATGCTGACGTCTGTTACCTCGATGCCACTGAGGAGCTGCTTTCGAAATTGGAGCGCTTGCAAAACTTGGCAATCAGATTTATCTTCGGACTGCGAAAACATGATCGCATCTCAGAATTTCGCTCTAATTTAAAATGGCTTCCAATTCGACTTAGAAGAAATATTCACATTCTATCTTTTCTGTACAAAATTCTCCACGATCCTACCTCTCCGATCTACCTTCGCTCTCGTTTTCGTCCACTTCCTTCTGTTCCTAATAAACGTTCCTGTCACATCAAGTCTTTAGTTTTACCTCACTCCAATTCCAATTTCTTTTTCAAGTCGTTTACGGTTAAAGCCACCCGTTTATGGAATAAATTACCTACTTCTATCCGAGACAGCCCTTCTGCTTTTGTCTTCAAGAAAAGGCTCACGGAATACTACTTATCTATTGCACACTGAGTATGTATTTTATTTTATTTATGTATAATATATAATATATGTATGTATTTATTTATGTATGTATGTATGTATGTATGTATGTATGTATATATATGTTGTATTAATATATATTTATTATTATAATCCACTATAGGTACGCATTCCATATCCCTCCCACATTTAATTTTTCTCACAACCAATGGGTTGGCTGGAAGAGATCTCCTTTAGAGATAAGCTCGCCTTTGTACTAACTTTCTTAGTGTCATCTTTAATACCTGTGTACAATAAAGCATTAAATAAATAATTACATTTTAACAAAAAAATTAAACCAACGAAAAAAACTGAAAAGCGAAAAATAAAATAAACCATTTAGTATCTATTATAAATTAAGATTCTAAATTAACAGTAAATAAATAATTTAGAGACCGTGCCAAACAAACAAGCAAAATTAATTACTTACATTACATTTAATTTTTTATTTATTTATTTAATAACGACTTTGTCGCAGAACGACCACATCGTCCTATAAAAAACCTCATACAATACAACACAACAATGCAAATTAGATCAAAAAAAAATTAATAATTATTTACTTAAACCTAATTCCGCTAATTTAAGTAGCACTCTGGCCTCCTCCGACATCGGAAAAGCCAGGATGCCATTCAATCAAATAGCCAATATCTAACGATCTAGTACCTAAACGATCTAGTTTCTAAATGGTGCGTTTCGGACACATTCCATCAGAACATGTGTCACATCTTTACTATTCCACACTCGTCGCAATTTGGTGAGTGAACTTTATTCATCACATTACACTTAATGAGGGCAGCGACATGCGATGCACACGGCAGCAGCAGCGCGGCACACATCTTTTCACCGTTTGTTTTTTCATTAGTTTACCTGGCGTGATGCATTGTATCTCTTCGTTAAAAGTAGGTTAAAAATTCTAAAAAAAGGGGCAGTACTCGGGATACTTTTTACATACTACGACACGAGAGACTAATGATACTACGTTACAATAATCCTACGTAATTAGCGAGGATATCGACGGACAAGACAATATTCTTTTATCAGTTATGTTTTAGCCCTGAAATGTTCTCGGAAGACTTTTTACGATTATGGACAATTTGTCCTCCGAGGAGAAAGCTTCCTTCATTATTTTTGTCTCTCGGACATTGCGACCGAAATAACATTTATTTTACAGTTGATTTGAGGAGGTTAGCAAAGCCATGCGGATAAAATAGCACTACCATCAGATATCTAAATAAATAAATATAGTAATAATTAGTGTCCGAAAAGACTTCACCTAACAACATCATAATTATTCATTAATATACAATACGTCATGAATTATACAACAACGTATACGTCACTGGCCAATCGTAAAACATTTTGCGGTTAACTTTCCCTCCGTCCGACGTAAGGACAACGACGCTATAAAAACACGTAGATTTTTTTGGTTTCCCACAATAAACTGCGGTTTTAATCATCAATTTGCCTATGTTAATCATATAATCAAGCTAGATTACTACGTTTCGCAGTGTTATTTAAATAAATAAAAAAACCGGCCAAGTACGAGCTGTACGAGTTTGACTCGCACATCGAGGGTTCCGGACTTGTAGAACCAAACATTGCTCTATAAAATTCGCGAACAATTAACTAACTGCAAATAAGTAATTTTTCTTGAATGAAATATTTTCTGATTTTTCCTTTACTTATCTATACTTCTATACTAATATATAAAGAGGAAAGATTTGATTTTTTGTTTGCATTGAATAGGCTCCGAAACTACTGAACCGATTTGAAAAATTCTTTCACTGTTGGGACTATCCCCGAGTAACATAGGCTATATTATATTTTCAAAAAAAATATTAGGGATCCCTAATAAAACTCCAATAATGTAACCCAAGGTGTATAAAAATAAGAAAACCGAAGCAAAGCGAGGGTGGTTACTCGTGGTTACTCGTGCCTTTCATTATTCTGGGTCCACGAAAAGTACTCTCTATACGTTTTAATTCCCTTGCGAATACCTAACCAACTAAAAATACGATTTTAACGGCCGTATCTTTTGATTGCGTTGATTTAGAAGCTTGATTTTTTTTTAATGAAATGCGTGAAGCTAAAAGTATTTTAGGATAGGAAACAAATATGGCATACCTAATAAATATGACATTGTTAGAACAAAATTTAATAAGTAACTTGAAGTGAACACTGAAACACATAAGTTCCCACCGCAAAATATGGTATTCACAAAATCTTATGTATCGATCGAGAAATAAATCAATAAAGTATTATAATAATTAATTAGGTAGGTCTTCAAGTTTGTGACTTCTGAAGCGTAGTTCTTTATTTTAATAATATATTATTAACTTTACCTAAATGAAGGTAACTACAAATATACAATGAATCATACAAATTGTATAATAATGACAGTTTATGGAGGAACTGTTTACAGTAAATTGCAAATTGCTGGTATGTGTTTAACCAATATCTGGCACTTTGCTCCGGTTGAAAGCGGAATACTCTAACGGCAAACGGTTTTAATTGAGGCAATCTAAGTCCGCTTCAATCAAATTAAATCTGGTCTAATTGATAATTTTATTCTAACTTTTAGGGTTCCGTACATTTGATGAAATTTCAGAAAGGCTTAATTTTCTTGTTTTTTTCCTGGATAGAACAAAATCTTTCATACAATTACAAGACCTACAAAACGTAACTACTATGACGCCTGTATTGCATCATCATGACTTGCAGTCTTTAACCATGGAATATAAATTCGAGAAATTCTAGATAGTTCGTTTTAGCCGGGGCACTCCCGTGTGCTAGATCTGTATTATCTGTTCATGTCAATTATGCAGATTATGCTACATCTACAAGTATAAAACCAAAAATTATTAAAAATAAACTAATATTATATTTGCCGTGTACAAGTACAATATAAGAGTCTCACAAGGTGTTTTATAACTAGCACATAATATATGACTTAACTAAAAATATAAGTAATTATGTGCAATCTGAACTAACAAGTAACAAGATAGAAAATTACTAGAATTATATACGAGGAAATAAAATTACGCAACATATCAGCGATTGTCATAATACTTATATATACAGCGTATAAACGCTTGTACCACCGTTTGACTAGATTTTATCATGATAATATAAAGGAAAATCTACCGCAGCGTCTCTAAACATGTAGAGTAACTATACAAACTTAAACTATCTTAGGTAAAAATATGTACGAAAATTTTGTCACCCACAATAAATTACGTATTATTTATTAAAGATTCAATACGGGAAAAACAGTAATGATGATATGAGGTAGTAATTACATTACAGTATTTATAGCAATTACTAGCTATTAGGTAAGTTCTAGATTTACGATCTATTATTATCACATTATTATAGACTGTTAACAAAGGTAATTATTTAAACCTATGTTATTAGTTATCAAGATTGGTGGGCAATTAATTAAACTTGAAATGCTCTCATGTATGCATCGATAACAGACCCGCTTGGTGCACTTTGGCCGATAACATCATATATTGTGAACCCTCGGTCTTGATATACAAACTGATTTTAAATTAAACTAATTATACTCAATCCACTCATCAGTCTTTGGGGGTCTACTGCTGGACATAGGTGTCCCCTAACTTGCGTCACTCTGACCGTCCCAAGATGACAACAACAATTGGTCACAACGACAACAATCAATTAGTTAATATTATTGTTCATTTCAATATCATTGTTGAACGTTTCTATTTCCTAATTAAAATAATATTAGGTGTAGAATGTAAGTATGTAGACGTATTTGTCTGTGTGTGGAACTAATATCATGCATATCTTAATTATTATTCTCTTTTCAATTTCAATATAATACATAATGTCACTTCACAAAAAGACGTGCTAACTCAAAATAATACGGTACTGTTTTACCCGTCACAATATTTTTTTCAGTAACAGAAAAGATATAAAACAAATAAACACTATCAGAGAAAGACGAAGGTATAATGAGGATGACATTCACACCAGGAAGATGATTAGCCTAATTCTCGAATATTCTTCAGACTTCCAATTCCAATATTCCAATGCCTTAAGAACAAACGTTGTCTTGCAAGAGGAAAAAAATCTCATTACAAAAGGAATGCGTGAACACAAATAGTTCAAATTGATGTAAGGATTCCTATCCATTGTTCCGATTGTTCGATACAACAGTAAGTTTCATAACCGAAGATCGGTTTCCTTCCGTACTATCGTTAATAATTGTTGAGATGAGAGAACAATCGATAATATAATAGACTCTAATCAATAAAAATATGTAACAACAAGTATACCTACATCTAGTAAATTAATGCGTTTTTCTTATAACGAATTTTAATAAGCAATGCATAATAAGGTTCGTTATTTTTTTACTTTGTTAATTAAAATTTCGTCAAAAACAGAGTAACTAAATTTTGGGTTATTACCTGTAATGACGATGATAATAATTTATTCCATTAAATTTCTCTAAATTCAGTCATTTCTTAATGGTTCATTTACTAAATTCTGACAAGTATCTTCAATCATTTTCACTTTTAGCAATTAAATTCATATCCTTTCTAGTTTCTATACTATCTTGATAAAGTGTGCGTGTTTGTGTGTATGTGTGTGTGTGTGGACATGTGACGTGTTTCTACGTCATTCATATAGAAGTTGAATCAGACGTGCGGAAATCTGGCGTGACTCCGTGAACAAGGAGCGCACGACTCCACTGACCTAACGTCGTTTGTTTTGCCAGTTTTATTGTTTGCTTGAATAATCAAGTTGTTTTTTTAATTTTCTGTATGCACGAAAATACGAGTAATCTAACGTTTTGAGGAAAAATATTAGAGACACTTATTAATTAGAAGCATAAACATTACTTCTCTAGCATAGCATTCCTACATGACCTTAAATGACTGCAGCTCTGAGCAACGATTTGTTACACATTTTTGGGGTGTTAGGCCTTTCTTTAAATGCCTAGCTGCCTACCTTTCTTCTTTAATCAACAGTGAAACGTATATTTCGGATTTACACTCAATTTCAAGTTAATTCTTAACTTTTGCTCTAATAAATGTCTAGCTGCCTACCTTTCTTCTTTAATGAACTGTGAAACATATATTTCGGACGTGTTGGAGATAGTCAAAACAAGGGATTCTCTTTCAAATTTTCTGGAAACGATGCTGTTACTTTTAGATCACCAGACCTCATCAGTTGCTTTTTAGGGTTCCGTAGGTAGCCAAATGGCAAAAAACGGAACCCTTATAGATTCGTCATGTCTGTCTGTCTGTTTGTCTGTCCGTCCGTATGTCACAGCCACTTTTTTCCGAAAGTATAAGAACTATACTGTTGAAACTTGGTAAGTAGATGTATTCTGTGAACCGCATTAAGATTTTCACATAAAAATAGAAAAAAAAAACAATAAATTTTGAGGGCTCCCCATGCTTAGAACTGAAACTCAAATTTTTTTTTTCATCAAACCCATACGTGTGGGGTATCTATGGATAGGTCTTCAAAAATGATATTGAGGTTTCTAATATCATTTTTTTCTAAACTGAACAGTTTGCGCGAGAGACACTTCCAAAGTGGTAAAATGTGTGTCCCCCCCCCCTGTAACTTCTAAAATAAGAGAATGATAAAACTAAAAAAATATATAATGTACTTTAACATGCAAACTTCCACTTAAAATTGGTTTGAACGAGATCTAGCAAATAGTTTTTTTTAATACGTCATAAATCGTAAACCGCAAAAAACATTGATCAAAGTTATAACGAACTACAAGAACTTTTATATTATGTTACTTGCTGCTACGGAACCCTTCATGGGCGAGTCCGACTCGCACTTGGCCGCTTTTTATTTGGTTAGATAATATTGTCAAAAATACAATTAACGACTATTAGCAGCTACTTTACATTCGACGGAACACTGTATCTCTAACATACTACTGTGTACTAATAAATGTATTTGTATCTTGTTTAATTTTTATTTCATTACTTTATTGACACAATAAAACATCTGACGTAAAATACACAAACACACTCCAACTTCCACAAACACATCAATTAACATAATTTTGTGCAGCTACCATTGTATGTGATTAAACTAATTTTGTAGAGATAATAATACTTATATTCTCAACAAAACAACGTACACTCACTTGACAACGTACACTATATTTAGCACTTCCGACATTAATCACAGCTATTATATAAAATTGCTAAGGAACCGAGAGTAATTAATCGTTATCTTCAACAACACCATGGCGTTTAAATTAGCTTCAGGCATAAAAACAGTACATTGTTTACTTTATCAAATGCCTAATATGTAGAAATTTCTACATACTTACACAAGCCATTTGTGATATTATAAATTGAATTTTAGAAACATTCGGTCTTAATATTTATTGTTTCTTCTGTTTTACTTTAGATTATTGCGCTATTCATTCCTATCTGCTTTAAAATTAAACTTCTTGTAAAAAAAATTGAATTTTTTTTAAAAAATAAGAGTAATCTTAATGCATGCTCAACGTATATTTACTGTTTTGGCGTGACGTGCCGTACGTGACCATGGATTTTTGCCCAGTCTTCCCCTTGCGTTGAGACAATTGCCCATTATCTTCGGTAGTTCGCGTGCGATATGGAGACTTGTGCGTCTTTAGCGTGATTCACACTAGCCTTGTTTGAGAAAGTTAGGAGCCCTATAAATTAACAGGTTATGATGCCGCGATACCATTTCAATGAACATACAAATACGGCTGCGTAACGTATTTTATGCTTACGAACCACATAAATCTTGAGACTACTTCTTTAAGAGACAAGAACTGCTGCTCACGAAAACACGATGTCTTGAGTTACGTATAATGATTGTCGAAATTGTTTTCAGAAAGTTTCAATATTTTGCAATTTCACAAAATATTACAAATCAAATGATATTCTCAGACTAGGTCTGACAAGAATAGAGCACTTAAGTCATATTCAACGTGACCCAAGGCACTGAATTAAGTAAAAACCAGTGAAAGCATCTACTTTATGTATTACCATCCTGTTAGCACACTAGACTTCTAACAGGCGACAGACTTCTAACAACTCTCAAACACACTAGACTTGGCGAAACATGTATCACTAACTCAAAGTGACACATAAATCCCTACACTTAAACTTTCTAGTCTATCACGATTCACGCTAGGCAACCTCGGGTCCCCTACAGTGAGTTTACGATAAGTCATATACATATACAAATCCAAGTTTTCTGTGTGTTATAATCTTTGTTTTAGTATTTTTTGTTCTACTAAAAGACTTAGTTTTGATACGCCTGGCTCTAGCGAAAGCCGTATTTTTGTTTAACTGATTTTAAAATTATTTTTTAATTAGTAATTATATTACTAAACTCAGCCATTTTTTTAATTCAGAAATGTTTTGAGCTACAATAAACTATTTTATAACTAACGTTTTAATCTATGATTCATCTGTTTATCACTGACAGTTATCCTGTATCACACCACCACATCACTATAAAGCTTTGTCGTTTTATTACCAGAAAGGTATTGCCACTTTTATCAATTATCACACCACAACACTGGGGTTGCGGTCGTTAAGTCACCGATTCATTACTGCAAAATTTCTGTAGAATACCCGTTAAGCTCAGCAACACATTGTACATATTTACTATACTGAGATTATGTGACGGCGAATTCAACAAATAAAGCTGCGTCCATGTAGTAGCTAGTTTGTCAGTAAATTGGTCCTTCGAGCTGCGTATCCCATCACTTCAAAGATATATTGAACATAATAACCGCTAACAATTAGACTTCCAAACTTACTCTGATGTTCCTATGAAAATTGGGGAAAAACAGGGCAGTTGAAGTAACGGAAGTTTTTTTTGCCTGGTAAAGATCTCCAAACATGCTCAAAGGCAGCCAGCTTTACTATCAACTGGGCTGCAGGGTGATAAACATAAATTAAAATAAAAAAATCTACACAATAACTGTTCAATATAACCAACTAACCAGAATAAATTATGGTAGTCCCTGTTCGGGCGCCACCGCCATTCTCCGCACTGAGCAACGTAGGTCTCTCAAGAGATCTTCTTAGTAACCTTTGCTCTGTAGTGGGCTATTAGCAGTTACGTTAATGGTTTGAAGCCATATAATTTTCACTGCGTTTGAAGATATAGTCAATCAAAGCAAGTTTTTCTTCTACATTATGTACAGCTACGGTGTAACTCTTAAATGAAGAAACAAAAAGAACTTTAACAAAAATACAACAACGTGCTGTCTTAAAAACTGGACGTTCATTAAATTCCTAATAACATTAACTAGCTGCAACCTGCAACATCTTGTAGCTGATAAACGTCGAAAAACGAAAGCGAATTTCAAGGTAATTTGTCTTGTCTAGATAGAGATTAAAAGTAAAGTTTACTATGAGATTGATTACTGTTACTGATTTCTTTATTTATAAAATGGCGATAGTTACATCGTGACTTTTTCATGAATCCTGGGAACAAAAGCCTCATATTTTCTGCATGAATGAAATTAAACACTTTATAGTTACAAGAGTTATAGGTGTTTTTATGCTTTTACCATATTTCATCGTTACGATACATATCGTAGAAGTGATACTCAGTGTTACCTAGACAAGTGGCAAGATTTCTAATAAATCCCAGTACTCGTAATTCAACAGCACTTACATTTCAACAACTATTTAGTACTTCAATGCAATTTTGCGATATAATTTTGCTAGACACTTCAGTGCCTACCTACTGTCCCAGTTTCGCAATGTCTATTTCATTGCCAAAGGAAATGAGCATTGATCTTGCAAAAGAAATAAGTACAATGAGTATTTGCTGAAACATTTTAAACAGAAGTATTATTTTTTATGTAAATAGCCGGCACACAAGGTGACGACACAGACGACTCATCTGATGGCATAAGTTTGCCTTCTACACTATTGATAGTTTTAATTCCCACGTTGTATTTTTTTAGGTCAAATATAATAATAAATGGTTAAAAGTAACTGAAGTATTTGTGAGCCAGAGCCACACTACACCAATCATAATGGTCGGACACATGAGCGTACCTAGGCCTCCCTAGATTTTTTATACCAGTACGTATTCCAATAGTTTCAATATAGAAGTCTGGAATACCTGATGGAAACTCGAAAAGATCTGCCAAACTATAACACGTCATATTGAAAAGCCGTTATAGCAAAAGTTATTCAATAAGATTCAGAGCATTTACCCAACATCACTCCATGCAAAGTGTCTTTAGGCGTCGTTAGGAAGAAGCGACGCAAGAATCTCATAATAAATATAGTATTTTAACATAATTTCTAACAAACTACAGCTATCTGGAAACCAGAAAGAAGCAACCGCGAACTGCTTCTTAGTGGTGAAAATAAATTAAAATGCACCGCTATGCTGCACAGCTTTTATTAATAGCAACTTCTAATTAATACCATAATATAAGCAATGTTCTTCTACATCTTAGAATACTTATGCGATTCTTGAAACTATTGTCTCAATGTTTAACAAATGACGTAGGACCGTTGATATATATTGAATAGATTTCCTGGAGTACTAGTATCTAACTGAATTTTAGTGCTTCATTCATCTCTTAGTCGACATCAGCCACCGCATCTCTTCAACAATGGACAAGGATACCAGTTATAATTAACTCGGCTCTTTACAGCCCTGCTTAATACCAACGGAATACGTGTGTGGTGGCAGGTCACAGATTGCCCCCAATAGATACCGCATAAGTGAAATTTTCTTAGAGTTTGAACTCGCAAAATTTGGCGGAAGGCGCGGCTTGCGGGGGACAAAAAAATGCGCTGTGATTGACTATTTCTAATTCATACTTGGACTTGACGGGTCAATATTGGTCGACATTAATGTCGTGAACATGCAAATGCACGTACGTGTTAGCGCGTCAGTTGCCTTGTATACGGTATCTATTGGGCGTAATCTGGTTTACCTCTCTGGGTCGTCACCACATTACAATCAACCATGAAATGTATTAATTTATCCCGTTACATCAGGATGTCAATCAAAAGGAAGATTTAGAAATTAATTGATTTATCGTTTGATAAGGTAAGTCGGGAAAAGGGCATAATTCATTATTGTTTTACTGGTGAGCTCGGACATGAGTTTAATGCCGCATTATAAGTAAGGGGCCATCCATAAATTACGTCACACGTTAGGGGGGAGGGGGGGTCGATGAAATGAGACATAGTGTGACAAGGGGTGGGAGGGGGTCCTAAATTTCGTGACGTCACATTTCAAAATCGAATAATTGGTATGTATAGGTAAATATTAAAAAAACAGTTAATGGAAATAAAACGTATTTCGGAACTGCTGTTTTAATTTAATAATTTCTAGGTTTAAAATTTCATAATATGTGACGTCACACAAGGGGGGGGGGGAGGTCTCACAAATGTGACCAGCTGTGACAAGGGGGGGGGGTCGAAAAGTCATGAAATTAGTGTGACGTAATTTATGGATGGCCCCTAAGGGTTATATCTTTATCTCTTAGCGAAGAAATTATTTTCCTTGGATATTCCTTAGCACTTCCTATTCAGAACGAACCGTACCACTTGCTGAAGCAGATAGCAGTTTGTCTTTAGTAAAGTGAATGTAAAAATCTACTTCGAATAAGTATGAAAACCATCAAAACAATCAATTTAAAATCATTAAAGGGCAAAAATTTTCCTTCCACGCAAATCAAACTGGGTCCCTCAACAGCAAATATCGCGCGTTTAGAATCACAATATTTACTAAACTGGTCACTGCGTGTCAATCCAGTTAGCATTCTATTGGTCAATCTGGACTTAGGTACTCTATGAACGTGAGAGAGAAATCGCTGTGTAATATGAAAAAGGAAATGCGGAAGCATCGTAGCTGCGACTAGTAGAGGTCGTTAGCAAGGAGTGAAGCAGTTTTATTTAAAATCTTGCATGTGCCCAATGGAAATCCCATCAACGTTTAACAACTGATCGAATTTCGTTAAATTGCTCCTACGTCCTAAGTTACATTAGGAAATTCCGTAAAAAATTTAATGCTTCTTTGGGGACTTCTTGGGGACCTAAAGCTACACTTCACACTACTCTTACATGGATCGTTGGAAGGGTAAGTTTGCAGCAAACTCTATGCCACCCAAAAACATGTTAAGATCTCCCCATGTTTCAACATCTATTGTTTGCCAACTGAACACATCAGTAACAATACCGATGTCCATGGGAAACTGCAACTTCTCCCCACTTTTACCACTCAGCATGATCAAATGTTTTAGACATACAATAATAATAAGCCTGCACAAGTTACAATTAAACTTATTGCCTATATGGCGGCTAGACCGTTACTTCCTACTAAACTGACCCACATTGCAGTCAGCGCAAATGTTGCATTATGCGCAGCACACATAATTGTAACTGCATAGCCCTTGCTGAATGTACAAAATATTTTATTACAATTTATATGAACTTTCTATAAAAGAATCATTAAAACATTGTAAGGTCCAGGATGCCTATGATGAAAGTGAGTAGTATCCTGCTTCTTTTCTTAGGTCAAAGAATGAGATTAGGATCTTCACCCAGTGCAGTGGGCAACCAAAATGCTGATTTATCACTTCCTTCTCGGCTAATCCAAGAACATCGATTGGCCGGTAGTTGACATAGTTTTTAATCGTTTAAAACACGTTAAACTTCGTGTACGAACTATAAACGGGTATTCACTAATTATCTTAATCATTAATTGAACTATAAAAGTCTTGGACATTCAGAGCTTCAAATATTTAAAAACAGTTAACTGGTAAAAGTCCTTTAATTGGGGTTTTAGATATTTATTATCATTAATCTATTCAGAAATTTACTTCACATGAGAACATTAAATATATAGGTTTGTACAAAGATAACTTACGAAGGAACGCGGCGTACACGATTTAGGGTCAACGCACATTTATTCGGCGCCATTCGCATTTCGCCGAATGATTTTGGTTACACTTATTCGGCTCGGCGAATGCGAACGGCTGCGTACGGCGCTGAATACGCTGCCGTAGAGAGTATATGTTCCTTGGTACGACGTCGTACGCGGCCGAACGATAAAACATATTTGTCGTCGTTTTCTACTTGTTTACCGCGAAAGCGGAATCGACGCCGAAAAGCCGAAAGGATGCGTACGCATCTCTATACAAAATCGTTGTTTACTATGGACAAAAGCCGAATGGAGCTGAATAAATGTGTTTTGACCCTTAAGACAATGCGTTCAATTTTGCGTTTACGCACATAATGATAATAACTAATATACAAGTGAATTTCCAAGTGTGCGTGGATGGCCAAATCCAAAACTAATTTTATTTTAGTTATGTATTGACAAAAAAGTAAGAAGTTTATTTATAAATGGTAAGTGTGTGGTAGTGTGTGTGCTTGTTTTTTTTTTGTTTTATGGAATATATATTTTATTATGCAACAACATTATGTTTTAAAAGTTTTTAAACGTTATTTAAGATTGTGAGAATTTATAGGCAGGTATTGTAAACGTAAGTGTGAAATAGAATACTGTTAAGGTAATCCCAAAATGTACCATTCTATTTACTCAATAAACAACCTGGATTTAGAATAACAACATGAATATCGATCTCTGTTGACATAATTTCTTAGATACGCGACACAGCGATCCCCTCCGAACAATGCCAGTCGCCAATCGTTGGGCATAATTTATATTTAAACACTGCCATCTAAAATAAGTGGCTCCGAATCGGATGAGCAGACCACTGGAGGCCATGGAGATCTAATGTATACTACTACTTGACCATCACATTCAGCGCGGCATATCACTAACAACTAATGAATTTTCTTCACGTACATATGTATTTATGAAGTGCATATTCCTTGCAAACCACTGAGAGAATCAGTCACATTTTCCTAGGAAATCAATTTGGAACAATTGTCATAAGATGTTTAAATGGCGAAAATCTGATAAAAGCAGGTGCCATGTGTGTAAAAATCCTTCCCAAAATAATTTCACACACTCAGATTTCAGAGCAAACTCGTCAAACATCATTTAATTTTAAGCTTCAGTGGCCCTAAGTCCTTGTAGCGACCTTGTACTTTAAATAACATTTAATTTACTTTAATTTAAATTAGGGCACGCAGTAACGACGCGACGACTTGAATTTCAAATGAGGTTGTGTTTGATTCTGCCACTCGGATATGTAATGGTACCATACGTGAATTTACACTTATAGCATCTGCAACTCATGGATGTGTGGCTATTTATTTACGTAATTCCCCTCTTACCAAAAAAGTTATTATAATAAAATATAATTGCCGTAAAACTCTCACACGTCATCGTTATCGTCCAAGGATTTACAGCGCGATAATGATAGACGACGATAGGGAGTTTGATATGAAAGATCGTAATCCGAGCAAAGTCAATGTCGTCGATCGCCTTGGGCTTCTTCCTCAAAACAAATTCGAGTTTATGTAATAGATAAAGATAGAACTGATGGTTCCAATGCCATCGATTATTTACTAAATGATGATTAGGAGATCGATAAGTCACAAGTTGGGTGCGTCGGTATAATTAGATAACATTTACAGCGATTTGATTCAGTATTTTATAGTTGGATGGATATTGTATAGATATTACCTGAAAAACGATTAGACCGGTAAGAAGTGTGCGTTGAATTAGTTTCTTTTTTTTATTCAAAAATAATTTATTTCAAATAGGCCACTTTGTGGCACTTTTGACACGTCATAATCAGTACAATAAAATATTAATATACTATTATAAATTATATAGGCTCAATTACCTAAAGCTAAACACACAATTATGGAATATAAATACAATTCATTCCCACGCTTTCTTATCATTTATCTACTATAGTAGGATTTTTCTATAAGTTTGCGCTTTATAAAAACTTTGAACTTATTGATGGACATATTCATTATTTCTACCGGGAGTTTGTTATAAAATTGTACAGAGTGACCAATAAATGAATTTCTAGAGGATCCCACGATGCGAGTGATGCGACAAATGGCACCTGGCTATCCTCTTTTTGGCAAGCAGTGCAAACATTGGCTACAAGGCAAAGACTGGTACAGTGATTAAGGGAATTTTCCATTCCGAATGAAGTTCTTTTAATATCGATAAAAACTAGATTGTAATTTTTATTGCCCATCCTTCTAGCTATGCTTACATCGCTAAATTCCAATCTAATACCTTAATCTCGTAATTAGTGACAATAGGGCAAGACGAGATTAATTAGTAATAAATTTGAGCTGTCACACTTTCATTTAAGCCGATAATTGTGTTTACATTGCTTATGAGCCTGTACGAAATAATGAGGACATCTCGTTCATAAATTAGCGGCTAGCTTGTATCTTAATGATCGTAGCGGACATTAGTCTACCTACTTTTTACCCTAAATTAAACTGATCCTATGGGCAAAAATAAAATAAATTGACTTCAAAATGTCTAAAGCGTCCCAAATATTCTTCTGTTACAGAAGACTTATGAGTTTGCGGCGCTTGCTTGAAACTTTCGGTGCGTGGTCGGAGGAAATGAAGTGTTTCATGAAAGACATGTCGAAACGACTAGTCCGCACTTCTGCAGACCTGAAGGCTGGCAGCTACTTTGCTCAAAGAATTAGTTTAGCAGTACAGCGGAGCAATGCTGCCAGCGTTCTGGGTAGAATGCCTAATTTGGGAATTTTGGATGACATTTATCTCTTGTAAATACTCATACTTTTTTAATATAGTACTTACTTTAGTTAAGATCTTTTTTATAGTGTAAGTAATAGTAATTTATTTTTTGTTAATATTAGTTTAATTATTTTCTTTTTTTTAGTTTTGAATAAAAATGGAAAAAATAATAGTTTGTCATTTAGATTTTCTTACATGCAAATTTGATCAAAGTTTTGAGACGTTTTTTCTTGGACACCATAGTAACCCGTTACACATTTTAGTCCATATAAAAAAAACTAACGATTTTGATTTACTAACTATTCCCGAATATCGGTAATCGAATCGAATCCGCTGCGCGGGCAGTGTCCCTACGGAAAACGGACCTGGAACCCCTCGCAAGGTCACTTCCAACTATGCTACGAGGACGTCATTCAATCAGAGATCTCTTTTATACTAATAATTTAGCATGGGGTAAATTAGCCGGCTGCAAACGAGCTAACGATCCACCTGATGGTAAGTGGCTATCGTCATCCATGGACATCAGCAACACCAAAGGCATCACGTCGCCATCACATCAGGAGCCGTAGCCGGACAAGAAAAAGAAAAGAAAAAAAATGTATCTATTCATATATCACTTGTATATCTGCTACCTAAGCTAATCTGCGGGTACAATATATTATGGATCGCCGTGAACAAGTTCGCAACCATAGTATGTTTATAAACTAATGTACATATCCTACTGGGTTAGACACGAGACAAGACTCAGACGTACAATTACTCAAGGAAGTCTGACCGTTATTACCCTCTCCCTTGCACATATAGCGCCATCCTTGTATTACTTCACCTTTGGATACTTGCTGGCGTTGGGAGAATTGTATATAAAGACGATACGTGGATGTACGTAATACGTATATGATTAATACGTGGAGGATCGTTCCTCCCACATATTTTAGCACTCATTCTGATCTTCCTTAACCAAATGTCATTAAGGTCTTTTGCGCTCGAACTCTGCGCAGATTTATTTAACAGTTAATTAAAAAAATACAAAACGCCGCATTTTATCCGAGTTGAAAGATTAAGATGTAACTTGGCTCTCAGAATATCCAGGTCCATATTCTGTTTGCATGTTCCCCTGGGATGACTGGCATGTTTATGTTTTTTTTTTATGGAAATAGCCGGCAAACGAGCTGACGATCCACCTGATGTTAAGTGGCTCTCGTCGCCCATGGACATCAGCAACACCAATGGCATCACTGATGCGTTGCCGGCCAAGAAAGAGAGAAGAAAAAGAAAGAAAGAACTGGCTCTCAAGCCCCCAGCCGGAACACGACGAGTCGTTTGGCGGCTGACTCATGCTCGAGGGTGGTAGCTATCCAGGCAAACCCCATGGAGAAATAATAATAGTAATAATGGTGTTAATTAAGAATTAAAATCAATATTACTAATATAATCCCTCGAGGGGCCCTACCACCAGCGCAGCGGGTCGGATTTAGTCGCCTTTTACGACACCCATCCGACGTGGGATTGGGGTTAGTATTCTAAGCCGCCCCAATACGGCTAATATTAAAAACCAAAGGACTAAACTTTGAAATGTTTATAAGTTGATATGAAATACATTTTCTTTCTGTCCGTTTATCGTACTGTGCTTTTGTTTCGGTTGAGGAAGCCTAAAGATAAGTGCTGTGAAATGGATAATGACCTCAATGGCCCCAACCGAATAAGACCAAAACTCAAGTCACCCACGATCCGACTGATCTACCCTAAAACTGGGATAGAATGCTTTTATTTGTGCTCAGTTGGAGTTGCTGTTGGCAGCCTTTACATCTTCTCTTAGAAAAGCTCTGCCGAGAAGAGAACGTGCATGTATTTGCTTAGCAGGTACCATCATTTTTCGACTACATAGCAACAGCATACAGCAACATATAGCAGCATATAGCAACTAACATACAGAGCAACAGACCGATAAATTAGGGAAGCAGGTACAAAATATTTTGTCCAATTTACAGACAATGCTTAGGACAACGTCTTGAAACTTCCACAAAATTACAATACTTAAAAACAGTGAACGAATATAGTATATTAGTTCATTGCTTAAAAAACATTACTAGCTTTTAAGACACTAATCATCAGTGTCATAATTAGTTAAACTTAAAATCCACTCACCTTAATTAAAATTTTAATTAGTTAGCGAACCATAATTATACCTATTAGTTACATTACATACATTTATTTTAACAGCTGCATGCGTCAGAACCTAATAGCCGGACGCCGCCAATCTTTAGTGACTGAAGGAGTAAAGCAAACTTTGGGCGCGATCAGTAGTTGAATGTTTCTAGCGTTTAATCTATAGTGCTTCAATACCCTGGAGGGCATAAAACCATCGGTCCGGGATTATATCATTAGATACCTGGCGAACTTCGTTCCGCCTAACACCTCCCTCCTCTACCTCTCCCTCCCTCTCCCTCTACTGACATCTATACAAATAAATAAAATTGGAGTGTTTGTTTGTAATATTAAAATAACTGCTTTTTACTAAGTGCATACGTGGTACATTTTTACAATTTTTCACAATTTTTGTCTGTCTGTCTGTCTGTTTGTTCCGACTAATCTCTGAAATGGCTGGACCGATTTTGACGGGACTTTCACTGGCAGATAGCTGATGTAACAAAGAGTAACTTAGACTACTTTTATTTTAGAAAAAAATAGTTTGTTAGGCGAAACGAAGTTTGCCGGGTCAACTAGTTTAAATAAAAAAGTAAGTAACGTAACATTACAAAGTTATTATTTTAAGTTTTCTTAAATTTTCGAATTTTTCACACAATTTTCTTATATATTATATATAAATAGATAAGTAATCGTTTAGCCATGTTGAAGGTCTTCAGACGGAAAAAACTTCCGTCACTTCGGTTGACAACCGACCCTTCCAATTCACATGAGAGCCAGTTGTTGGAGTATGCTCTAGTCCTCAAGAGGAGAGAGATTTCCCTGTAATGGACGGTTAATAGGTTGGTCATATAAACTATGTCGGAGGCCGTAGACGGCATAAGAGTTACCGACTCTAGACTCAGCCCATCTCTGTTTTCATCAGCACATCTGCATTGCACCCTGGGTAGTGTGTATTTAACCGACTTCAAAAAAAGGAGGAGGTTCTCAATTCGACTGTTTTTTTATGTTTGTTACCTCAGAACTTTCGACTGGGTGAACCGATTTTGATGATTCATGCGGTCCCACATAAAGAGCGAGATCTGACAAGTAGTTTTTGAGTAATTTTAATGTCGGTTATTTTTTGTTAGTAAAATTTAGATTATTGTCACTCAAAACTGCAGGGCTATTCTGTTTTGTAATTCGACAGCGGAATCCGCGATGAGTGTCAAAATTCTATCTTTAGTCGTTTGAAGTTTGACACTCATCGCGGATTCCGCTGTCGAGTTACAAAACAGAATAGCCTTACTGATTAGTGAGATGGGCCTTGAGGAGGGCTGTAGTGACATTATTGATTACGATTTTAAGCCCACCAGGCTCTTTAAACCAAATCCAAATTACTAATGGCTACCTAGCTGTGGATTTTTATACAAGCACTATCAATATTTTGGGAATTCAATAGGAGTACTTATCATGTTAGAGTATTGTACATTACATACTATAATGTTATCTTATCTATTGAACGCACAAATATTTGCTTTATGACAATGAAGGTGGAGTGGTTAATAAAATAACTTTAACGCAAACAATTTCATTATATGCAGATGTAACAATCCACTTTGCATTTTTCTATATTCGTAAAAAGTTATTTGAGTAACATTTCATAATCACAGTTATTATTCACTCACCGTCTATTATATGAGAATATTTATTTCTCACCATCACCCTGGGTTGACTGGTAGGGAATGCCTCAAGGCATTAAGTCCACCCTTTGTAAAAACTTGTTTAGGTCTTACAAAAAAAATTAAATAAATAAATTATTAACTAACATAGTAAACAAAATTTTTCAGTTTACAAATAGGACACCCAAATAAATTGCTAGACATTTTTATTTATGTTTAATAATTTATTCAAATTTCTCTCGTATACATAATTATTAAAATTGAAGTTACTCAAGAATAACTGTGTCTAATGTAAAACCGAAGGTAAATTCGTGCAGAACTAATGGAGATTTTTGCAGTCAGACGTACAAAAGCTTTGTTTTATACTATGTAGTGTCTAGCCATTATGCTTCAAAGTGGCCACATAATGTTATGAACATTTTTTCAATGTTCAAATTGCTCACAAGATAGTATCTGGGACATAAAACATCATAATGCCGTGGAAAATTATTATCATGGTTAACCGAAGTGGTCCAGAGTGTAAGACTTTTACTAACATTTACTAATTTAATGCGTTTTACCACCCATGACTACATCACCTTTTACCATCAGGTGGGATAGTAGTCAAGCATTAACTTATAAGATATAAAAAAAGACACTGTAACGGAATAGAATTGGCACCGTTGCCTCTGTGTCGTTGCATCTCTCAACTGTTCTGTAGGTCTATGGGCCTAAACAAGAGATTGGCTAGGACTTAAACATTATTCAAGCTCTATAGGCTTCCAGCTAAGGTCTAGTTTGTAGGTAAGTAACTGATAATCAAGCCATCCTCATATAACCATATTGATAAAACTTGGTATTATAGCGCTGACAAGGGAATATTATTCCTGACATTGAGAAATACTGCAATAGATTCTCCAACTTAAAACTTAATGATCCAAATATGTTTCTATCTTGATTAAATGAAATACCAAAACACAGTTACAATTATTAGAAAACTTCCTCATTTTGGATAGTATGTGTCTTGGCCGGCAAGGCATCAGTGTGGGTGGTGGATCGTCAGATCGTTTACCAGGTATTTCCATTAAAAAAACAGAATCTTGATATTCTTATTCCTGATTTTTTCAATTCATGTCTTACTGCAAGTGATTTTCAAATCGATTATATTTAGGTACAATAACAAGAACATATTAAGTTAGTCCATAACAGCTTATCGATTCAGATTGATTCTTCACCGTTAAATTCACAAGTTTCAATATTACCCCCTCTTCATTTACTTTTTATTTTATTAAAGTTACTTGTTGGTATTATTATTTAGCTGAACATTCATTGTATTACACTGAGGCATATCAAACTGGCTGTATTGATGATTTATATAACTTAAGAGTTTTTATAGATCATTATTATCTCATGACTAAGGTAAGTCATTTCTCATTCAAGATCAATCCAAGGTTTTTCTACTAGCTAGGATCAAAACTCAACACCAAGTTCTGTTATCAATGTTAGATTCATTGTTGTTAAATAAGGAACTTAAATATTAATTTATGTCTTATGATAGGTATATTATTGAGAGGATGGATTCTTCTCAGGACAACCAATGAATAGAGATATTAATTCCATATATGTGTAGTTCTTTATTACAGTCATATTTATATTGCATGTGAGAAAAAAATAATTAAATTACCCAATTAAAAACATAAACATTTATAAAATATAAATTTACTGCATATTAATTAAAGAAGTTTCCCAATCTCTGAACTATACTGTGTCCACTTTAGGTATTCAAAGATCAAATTTTCATTTAAAATTAATTAAAATTAAGACGTGATTATTACTCGACAAACGAAGGGTAATAATAACAAAAAATATCCTACACAATTATACAGATAAATAAACCCGGAACTCAATTTATCAACACGATAATGCACACAACCTAATTAAATTGTGGAAGATTCACAATTCAATTATTTATATAAACATTACATGACATACATTACAACCGTGATTCAAGCAAGAAATAACAATTATTGTTTCTTCTCAAATATCATCCAGAACTCTTTATAGTACAATTAAATGAATGAAGCATCCGGACAAGGAACTTAGCACAGCAAACCAACGCGCAATAATTTTACAGAAAATTAGAAAGTTTGCAAACTTAACTTACCAATGTATTTTGATACCCCAAACCCGCCTCATCGTCCGAAGTTTCCTCCTTGTTATTTGGATCTTTCATCTTGAAAACTATTCACTGAAAAGTTTTAACACAAAAACTAAATTTGCAACGAAAACTCGAAAACACGAGCGAGCGAAACAACGAAATTTGCGCACCACAACACTCCCGCTTTTTTTTATGAAACTTTTTAAAATAAACTATACAACCAGCTTAGGTTGAGTCAATGTCCAGCCACATACAGACATCTCCCCATTCACGGTCCGGTGTGTAACAAGATAATGTGTAATTGAATAAACGCGATTTCATGCAAATTGCTCGTGCGCCAACAGGAAACGCTAACACACGTTCAAATAAGACACCATTCAGTGACCGACTGTCATTCATTTCACTCACACTTGCAGATTGAGAAACATGTCAAGCAACTCGAGCAATCAGCCGTGCGGTGACAGTTTGGTGCGTCTATAGAGTTCAAAATGCCGCGCTAAAACTCGTTACCATGAACTAGACCCTAGCTTTTATCTTTCAATCGCGATCGAATGGTGTATCATTAGATTTTTTACTAACGTAAAAAAGTAGCTTGGTTTGATAATAAAATCATAGTGAGCCGAACTGGATATTACGTCGTCTTATTTTATTACGTCAGCAGCGCAGCCTATTTAATTTATACGTTGACGTTTCGTTTCGTAGAATCGTGGTGTGTTTTACTCTGTAACTACTAAGTACTATCAAAATCAGGCAAATAAACATTGAACTATTATTGTAAAATAATACTTCAATGCAAATAAATATAAGTTAAATTCGTGTTTACAAATTTACTTATTGTTTGACAAGTTTATCAGCTGACAATATTTGGGGAATAATCATGACGTGATTCCACTTTTGTTTCTCAGACTAAAATTTGTTTGATGAATATACCCTCAACTGGCTAAAATGAATAATAATTAATGTACGCCAGAGCAAAGAGATTACAAAAAGATTTCTTCCAGACAACCTCAGGCTAAGAAATTGTGACGATAGGAAGTAAGTACCTACATTTAAATGGCAGGCTGCACTTGTGAGATTGGATAAAAACAGAATAACTATAAAAAAAACAATGTTAATATCAAAGGTTATTCTAGGGATAGACGGTAAATAATAAGAAAGTCATCTTGACAGCTGCAAGTACCTAACAGGATTTTACCTGTGTTTTAAAGGAATAGGCAAGCGTTTATTATTATTCTAAGAGGCAAGCTTATGAAGCTTGTATCGTAGGAGGAAAGGAATTCCAAAGACGAACGGCAATAACTGTAATTTTGAAAGAGGTAGAATCTAAAGAGGGTCGTTTCGCCTGTTCGCGTCCATTTAGTGCAGTTGACAAGTTTGACGGCGATAATAAAAATGCCCCAGCACTAATTTCTATGAAAAATTTATGTAATGTATTCAATATACAGTCTATTTTAAGATTAACTTTCAGTTTTATTAGAAACATCTTGTGTTTTCTTTTTAAATAGATAAACTTCAGAATTAGGCGTTTTACCCACTTTGCGTCCACAAAATCCAAATTGCGTCCACCCGTGGACCATTTAGCGTCCAGCAGCTTAGAAAAGGAATATAGGGGTGAAATTTTGAATAATTTGTAAAGAAAGATTGTATTTTAATAATTTCTTTATTTAAGAATATAAATATTAAAAAATCAACATTATTATCATTAAAAAAAAGCACTTAAAAATAAAAAAAAAATCTTCTCAACATTGTTTGTATCGATTTATTACTCTCTCGAATTTCATTTAACGCTTTCTTTAAATCTTCTTCTGTGTATGTTCTTTTAAGCTTATTGGATAGCTTTTATCGCGGGCTTGAGCACGGCGAGCGAATCAAGAAAAACCGTAACGAAATAAAAGGTTACACCGCCCACTTGCACTCAGTACTAGGATAGCAAAAACATGCAAGCAAGTGTGCCAAAACAAAGCTGGGGTTTTTAAATTCTCATCGGATTTGTTCACCTAGTAGCAATTAATTAAAGCGAGTACTAGGCGCACAGAAGTCTTCGAGGATGCGACATCAGTGATACTGTACAGGCCATAGTATAGTGCGGTCTTATTTACTCTTCGGTATTTTACATAAGGCACAACAGTGATGTCTATATTACGATCATGCACATTAGGTTATTATTGCTGTTTCTCTTGTCATGTCGATTAATATGCGGAGGAGCGACAGTGATAGAGTGAATCTATCACACACAGTGATAGAGTGAATCTATCACTGCCGCTCTGACAAGTTGTCAGAGCGCTCTGACATCACTTGTCAGAGCGGCAGTGATGGATTTGTTCTATCACTGTCGCTCTTCCGCATATTGATTGGCATTACGGGAGAAATGGCAATAATAGCTTAATGTGCATGATCGTGATATTGACGTCCCTGTTGTGCCTATGCTAAATATCGAAGAGTGAATAAGATCGCACTGATGTCGCATCCTCTAACACTTCTGTGCGCCTAGTACTCACTTTAATTAATTGCTACTAGGTGAACAAATCTGATGAGAAATTTAATAACCCCAGCTTGTTTTGGCATACTTGCTTGCATGTTTTTGCTATCCTAGTACTGACTGCAAGTGGGGGGTATGAGGTTTTATTTTGCAACAAATGATATGCAATAGCTTTACCGCGGCAGTCCCCGAGTGCCACACGTTTTTTTCCCTTCTTCTTTCTTGTCTCCGAAGAACTCATCTTAAATGAAAAAAGATAAGAATGAAAGAAATTAAGTACTCATTTCAATTAAAAAAATAGAATTATAAATACGTAGTCTTAATAAAAAATGTACAATAATAATAAAAAATACATTTTAAATTATTTTTACAAGCAAGTATTTAACAAAAACTGTGGACGCAATTTGGTTTATTATTATCCCCTGTAGGTATAGTTTGCGTCCATTGCGGACGCAAAGTGGAAGTTTTGTAAAATTCGATGTAGTAATTCGCGTCCACCTTATTTTATTCGTTAAATATAAAAATCATAAGGAAATTCATAATTAATATTATACCTTTTTTCATCATAAAAGTGTAGAAACAGCTATATAACCTAAAATTCACATAAAACAATAAAAAACTTACCATCAAACGCACCGCTGCACACTAATTTTTATCTAAATATCCCGCCCATCGCGCTTTTTTGTTGAACAGCCGAGACTAACTATTTTTTCTAAACGGGATTGGTTTGACGCACAGAACTTTTGTCCATGTGTGCGTGCCTCTTATACATTGAAGTATAAGCGGTAATGACTTTTCGTTTGATTGGTGTGTTAGTTGACTTATTTTCGAGGATTTTTAAAGGGAGATCCGCAAAATGGACGCGAATTGGGCGATGGACGCGAACAGGCGAACTTACCCGATGTGCTAGAGTATGGTTTTCGGTGGAATGTAGGGTTCGATCATGACCCGGGTAAAAGAATTTAAAGTTTTGTTATAAGCAACATAAAGCAAGGAGGATATTTAGGATCGATCATGACGCTGTAAAGAAGAAAAAGAATATCAATGAGCATCATGACGAACTGCGAATTGGGAGCCACTTGAGTTTGTTGCGATATTCTGAGATATGGATTGATTATATTTCCGAAGGCCGAAAATGAACCGTATGCATACATTTTGGAGACATCAAGTTTATTTAGCTGCTCCTCAGTGATGTCTAGATAGTACACATCGGAACAGTCAAAGATTGGTAAAAGCAGAGATTGAGCTAGCAGATTTTTAGTGGGAAGAGATAAAATGTTTTTTTACCGTTTGACCCCACAGCACCAAGATCTGCATGATCACCAAGATCAAGCATTGGGATCCTTGGTGTCGACACTCGAATGAAGTTCAGTTTCGGAACCACTTGGTTAGTAAGGCCAAACTAGCTGCAAAGAAATTGGGAGTGCTCAACAGAGCTAAGCAGTACTTCACGCCTAAGCACAGGTTGATGCTCTATAAGGCGCAAATTCGACCACACATGGAGTACTGCTCCCACCTTTGGGCTGGAGCCCCAGCTAGCCAAGTGGATCCGTTCAATCGAATTCAACGGCGAGCTATTCGTCTTGTCGACGATCCCATGCTTACAGACGGACTAGAATCATTCGAGTTGAGGAGAGATGTAGGTTCTCTCTGCGTATTCTACCGTGTACAATGGGGAATGTTCTGAAGAACTATTTGGCTTAATACCTGCAGTTGGTTTTCGACACCGCACATCACGGGGTTCCAGGTTCCACCAACATCACCTGGATACCTGGCATTCGTCCATAGTTCGGTTCTCACGTAATTTTCTACCTCGTACGTGTAAACTGTGGAACAAACTTTCTGCATCGGTGTTCCCCCTAAGCTATGACATGGGGTCCTTCAAGAAGCGGGTCTATCGTCATTTTCTTGGCCGGCAACGCGTTGGTGACGCCCCCAGTGTTGCTAATGTCCATGGGCGGCGGTGATCACTTACCATCAGGTGACCCGTCTGCTCGTTTGCCTGCTAAAAGCATTAAAAAAAAATCTATTTAGTCGATCCTCTCTTGTTTGTATTGCACCCTGCTGAACAATGGAAGGGGATTTCAAGCTGTAGGTAAGTACCTATCAACCTAAAAGGATTTATAGGAAGTAGATTTTTTGCATCTTTGTGTATAAATAGCTGGTTTGATCTATTCACGCGTAAAATCTAAGGGCAGAGAATGTACTGAGTGACCAAGGTTGTCCTATATCAGGATTAGAAGAGTATTTACGATGTGAACTCAACCATAGCCTACAGGTAAGGAATCTTGAACACAGAAATAAATTCCTTCGATTACTCGATTGGAGACGTAGGGAATTGCATGTAGGTACATATTTTTAAGCCAGCCAAGCTTACTAATTTACTTACTTACTAATCGTAAGCACCCTACTGACTTAATGTCGGTCATAGTACTCACGAGTCCTACGGCCTATGCGCCGTAGTGACCATAACTTTTAAGTATCAAATGTCCCACTAATACCACTAAAAGTAACTGCGGTATGGCCGGTGTGGACGTACCAAAATGAAACAAACATTTGAAACAAAGATATATTTACTTCTTTCTTATCATACTCAACTGCATTATTATGATCTAGGATTTATTTCATTTAGCACGGAATCGTTTAATTAAACTACATAGGTACTTAATTTATCAATATAATATAGGTACTTTACATAGACTACTTTCGTTGTTACGAATGGCAATGTTGAAAGCATCTATTGTAGAACCCTTGTATAGATATAGTACGTTAAGTAAGTACATATTATAATTTTTGGACCTGAAATAATTACTAGCCAAATTCATACAAACAATCAAACAACAATGCAATGAGTATACACAATTAATCATTACGTCATACACGTACAGACACGTACAAATCTAGTGTTGGGCAAAATAAGGTATTGACGAGTAGGGGCTTTCTTTATGAGCAGAGGAATATTATGGGTAGATATCCTTAGGAGCATTCTTAGGGGCATTCCTTTCACGGTTTCAAACGCTCTCAGCTCGGAAGTTTGTAGTGATAATATGTGATCGATATAGTTTAGCTACGTGGTAGATGTGGGTGCTATTGGGAGGTTGAAGGGAGAACCCTGGAGGCAAAAATTTCTGGAGCGCTTTTGTATACTTCTGATTGCATTAAATCTTCAGTTTATGAGTTGACTAACAACTTGACCAACCGCATTCGAGTGGCGTATTGAAGTTTGCTATATGCCTCCTAAGGAGGAGGGATTTGTGTCCATTAGAAGTATCCAAGTGTTCCAAGTATTTTACAGAATAATATGTAGCAATCGCTTATGGCCCAGCTAAGAGAAGCGTAAGGCTAAGAACTCACGGAGCGATTTTCACCCGCGCCCGCTGCGGTGGCGGAAATTTAAAAAGTTTCAAAACTCACGAGACCGAAGTTTTGTGCGGTAGCGCAGCCGCCGCGGTTGCGATTATCGCCCGCAAACCTGGCGGGCGAATATCGCAAGACGGGTGGTATTTATGATCTGTACCCCCCCTCCCCCCCGGTGCCCACCGCGGTCGCCCGCCAACCCAACCGACCGCAGAGCGTGCGGGAGCAACCCGCCGAGGCTGCGGCTGACCGCGACGCGCGCGATTCTAGAAGTTGCCCGCCAGTGCAGCGGGCGCCGCGAGTAAACCGCGCCCGCCGCGGGCGTAAACCGCGTCGTGAAATATGCCGCTCGTTTTTACATACAAATCTGCATTCTACAGGAGCTGCGGGACCGCAACCGCGGCGGGCGCGGGAGAAAATCGCTCCGTGAGTTCTTAGACTAACGGATTTAATAAACATAGCGAACTCCCGAATCATACGGAAATTACATCCTCACCATAGTCATACAATATAGTAAATATTCTTTTCTCTTCTTTATTTTCTCTTCTTACGGTGGCTCGTCAATTCGTTTTCGGCTAGTTTGTAGGCATTTGTGCCATAAAATTCTGGACGGGGAATGGAACGCGTTTGGCCAATGTTACGTACTCTCATGGCTGTATTCGTTCGATTACCATCGTTATCATTATATTGTAAGGGGCCATCCATAAATTACGTCACACTAATTTCTAGACTTTTTGACCCCTGCCCCCGTCCTTGTCACAGTTTGTCACATTTGTGAGACCTCCCCCCCCTAATGTGACGTGACATATTATGAAATTTACACCTAGAAATTATTAAATTAAAACAGCAGTTCCGAAATAAGTTTTATTTCCGTTAATTGTTTTTTTAGTATTTACCTATAAATATCTACCAATTATTCGATTTTGAAATGTGACGTCACGAAATTTAGGACCCCCTCCCACCCCTTGTCACACAATGTCATATTACATCGAACCCCCCCCCCCCCTCCTTCCTAACGTGTGACGCAATTTATGGATGGCCCCTAAGAGATCTTACACCTAAAAAGAAACTTGTAGGAACTAACCCGACCACTTCACACAAGAGTGTAGACCGATTACGCTCTAAATTTCAGCTGGCGAAGGACCAGGTGAGTGGCACCTCCACCTTTTTCATCTCGTAGACAAGCATCTACTTTGGTCAGAAGTTCCGTAATTTTATTACAGCCATTAATTTAGATGATAGGTTTAATCTAAGATTTTAAAACACTGGATAAGGTGGAATTGTAACATTTACATAAAAATAACTAGAGTACACATTTCGTTAATAATAGTAGATGCTTTGTGTCATCTATCAGAACTTCATATTAAGTGAATACAGAACACAAATAAAATATAAATTCGAAGTCAGCGATGGTAAACATTAAGTGAAGATCTTTAATGTAGAAAGCATCATGGCGTTAAGTTTCGGGACATAAGGATATAAATATTTAAGAGTCAGGTACATTAAAACATTTAAAATTAAATATTTATTTAAGTATTTAATTTCATCGTCTCACCTTTCAATGTTAAAGTTAATCATAAGTTCCTAATGTAGAGCAACCGCACAAGTTTACCCACCAGATCAAGAAAATAAAAAATACAAATGCTCAATTTCATGTGAATAATTAGACTTAGAATATAATAATTCTAAACAAAAATAACCGACATCAAAATTAGGGATAACTCTAAACCTACTCGTCAGATCTCGCTCAAATTTAAATGGGATCACATGACAAGCAACAGCTTTCGAATATGAAAAGAATCATGAAAATTCAAAATACAAAGTAGACCCCGTAAAAAGTATGAAGTAACAAACATGACAAAAATGCAGTGTAACTGAGAACCTCCTCCTTTTTTTGAAGTCGGTTAAAAAGAAAGAATTTGCTGTCAGTAAAATGTAAAAAGAGTGCAAGAAACTGTGCTTGAATCAATAATAAAATAGTAATGAAGAATAAATAATTATGCAGATCACAGGTAGATCTATATTATAGACATTACTTATAAAATTTTCTCGATTTTTCTTAAAAAGTATACCTATTAAATTAATACTACAAACAGAAACTTCAATCAAACATAATATTGAGAACTTATTTATTCCAAGTTTATTTATATTATTATTAATCAATGAGCTAATTGTGCTATTACTCCAGGAATATCATAACTTAATTTTATTGCTCTTGAATTGTACTATTTACATAATATTCTTTAAGTAAACATCTTAAATACCTAACATAGTTAAGTTACAGCATTCAGATAATGAGCTTAATAAGTAATTCCTCAAATTAAATCATTAATTCTTGACAAAAAATAACCGACTTCAAAATAACTTAACAACTACTCATCAGATCTCGCTCAAATTTAAGTGAAACCACATGCCAAGCACCAGCTTTCGAGTAAAAAAAGAATCATCAAAATCGGTTCACCCAGTCGAAAGTTCTGAGATAACAAACATAAACAAAATACAGTTGAAATGAATACCTCCTCCTTTATTAAGTCGGTTAACTGGAAATTTATTCAAAGTACCGCGATCTATCTGTATTATCATTTGTACTGATATTATCATTTGTAATTCAGACCATTGCGGATGAAAATGAGAGATTGTTGAAACTATAATTATAATAGTAGGTAGACTAGCGAAGTTACATATCATAAGAACTACGCAAAGAAAGACCGCGCAAATAATCTTTTTTCCAACATCTTTAAAGGCTTACATTTCAGTGGCCTGATATTAAATTATACTTACCATTTCATAGTCACCTTTAATAATTATTTCATTTACAACATTCCTTAAATAGAAGTCCAGAACTAATATAACTAAGAAAAGCTTAGAGACAAAAAGAAGGAACCAAATTTCAGGCAGTCAGATGTATTGTGCGAACTGGATCCAGTAGGTCGCGTTTAGAACGGAGAAAAGAAGAGGAAAGAAGACACGAGAGAAGCGGTCGACGTTGATAGCGCGCATTCGCGCCTTGGCTGCCTCGGCTGGTTCCTGAAAAACAAAGGAGATTACGACGAGAAGATTAAGAGATTTTAATGAGATAAGCTACTGCTCTGCTCTATTACGAATGGAAGGGGATAATACGAATTTTAAATTCCATTTGAAGATTCATGACTTTTTGCCGCCAAAACTTTGAATGTGTGTAAAGAAATTTTAAAGCAGAAGTCAAATACACTCACACAGAAATCAAATTTAGATTTATTATGGAATTCTAAGTTAGTACTAAATTGACGATGATTTTTTAATAGTGATGTAATTTAACTCCACTTAAGAGACTAAACCAGGAGAAGTTTTGTTAGAAGGAATATAATAGGAATGGAACGTTATCATCCATATTACAAGACACTAGACAGTTTATCACGAAGTGTGGTATGATTAATCTGATGATAATCTTAGAAACCCAGTTTATATTTAATGTTTTTAAGCGTATGTCCTAAACTATAAAGCTAGCTCATTGGCTTTTAACTCTATCAGAAATTTAATTACTGACATTAGCAGCTACGTTGATTTCTATACTTATAGCTTTTGATAGCTTGAGGTATCGTAATGTATTTCTATTCAGAGTAGCCTACTTAATGTTTGATGACCTAAACTAATCAGATGACTGTTTCAAAAAACAAATCTCTCACAACTTTACAAACTTCTACAAGCAGCTGTTCTGTTTGTTCATCAGTTTCAAAGCAGCTAAAACAGCATCCAAACTTTTTGGAGACTATATTCTCAGCCTAGGCGTATGCTGTCTAATATTTTATTACTTCAAGTTTAGGCTTGCCTGCTTCACGATCTACAACCCTTTGGATCAAACCCCACCACGCTGCTCCATTGCGGATTAGTGGAGGATCACTCATCGGATATGAATCCGCCTCTGGCACCAGGATTCCCACGATTGTATACACTTGGCTAAGAGCCTATCGACTCTGATCTTTTATCTAGATTACTGCTGCTGCTAATATGAGAAAGAACGATAAAGTAAGTACACTTATCTTTAAATAATTTTTACCTTTACCTTGGGCTTGCCAACTCCGTCGTCCAGGATAATGTTCACCAAGCAGTACTCCATCAGCGCCATGAACACGAATCTTGAAGTTGAAAACAATCGAAAATTTATCATCTGCAGGTTACTGTTTTAAGATCTGAAGTCATCTTATGCAATATTTAAGATTTGGACCCAAAGTCAAAATTTTGTGAATATTTGTCCATAAACACCAATTAAATTTCTAACTAAGTAGATCAAGGGTCCATCCAAAGTAATGATGTCCTTAATGAGGATTAGTAAAGTTATAGCAAATTCTATAGAACTAGTATCCACGCGATTTTTTATGGCATATGAATGATATATCTTTTTGAATCATCCAAATCGGACCATTACTTACGAAGATATTAAGTAATAAACATTGCCGTTCCGGCCGCTAAAATTCAAACTACGCGGGCGCGTGTGACGTCACGATGCCCGTCGCCGCCAGTTAGCCGCTGGCAGCGATACGGCGCGCAATGTTTTGTTTGGATAATTGTGACTTTGAAACAAATTAAGTGTCCCATTTGTGCCTAATTCACCTTTTAACTATGTATCAGTATTGTATAGTGCTTAAACGTTCAAACACTTCTATGAAAACGCCAAAAATAACTATTTTTTAACGTGCCGAAAAACTCAAAACTTCGTAGAAAATGGTATTCCCTTGTAAAAAGACAATATATGATTTATCTTCAATAGTAACTGAGCTGGGAACCATATCTTTAACTTATATAAATTTCGTAGTTGTATCTATATAGCCAGCTGTGGTTGGGCTCCGTAACATTTTTTTTCAGTGGCAGATGGCTCCTCGCTGCGTCTATGGAGCCACATCAAAAATGCTACGCTATGTTTGCAGCCTCCCTTTTGAGCAGCACAGTCATGGAAATCCACCTTCTCTACCGTTCAGCAGCAATACGCTTTACTTTTTAGGGTTCCGAAGTAAAATCGGAAGTATCGGAACCCTTGTAGTTTCGTCATGTCCGTCCGTCCGTCTGTAATTTTGCATGGATATACATATGTACACATTTATTAAAACTCCAGAATCGTGGAATAAAATACTGAAAAACTTTTGTTCAGGGTACCTCCCCTACAGGTGTGAGGATGAAATTTTTTATTCGTCGCGTACCCCGTAGTGTGGGATATCGTTGAAAAGGTCTTCGAAAAATATTATGGGTCTTTTAGGACCATGTTTGGATTTAGGGGTGCGTTTGCGAAATATTTGCCTTTATAGTGCTAATTTTGGTCGAGCCCCTACTACTACTCAAAGGATGATTTGTAACGATGAGTGAGAGGGAAATAAAAGCGGCCAAGTGCGAGTCGGACTCGCCCATGAAGGGTTCCGTAGCAGCAAGTAACATAATGAAAGGTAATTTGCGGTTTACGATTTATGACGTATTAAAAAAACTACTTACTAGATCTCGTTCAAACCAATTTTCGGTAGAAGTTTGCATGGTAATGTACATCATACATTTTTTTTAAAGTTTAGAAGTTACAGGGGGGACACACATTTTACCACTTTGGAAGTGTCTCTCACGCAAACTATTCAGTTTAGAAAAAAATTATATTAGAAATTATATGCTGAAATTATATACATATAATTATATGCTGTTTATTTATCTACATGTACGGTTATCATCACAAGTAGCTTAACATTTAAGTACCTTGTTACATATTTCTTGAATTTGTCATAATGTTGTTCGGAAACCGTCGAAACAGTTACTATTATAAAGTACTATAATGTTAAGCTGTTTCTGAGGCTGACTGTTGGTAGGTAGGTACTTATTAGGAATCTTTAGGTCTAACTTCTAAGCTGTTAGTAGTAGGTAGGGGTAAGAAAGAATGAATGTAAAGTATACGTACAGGGATATATTCAGAACATATGAATGAAGTGTTTATAGTTTATTGATAAACGAATGTTGTTTTCGGTATTATGTAGATCATTTCGCGGATGGCTTTTTAACCTACTTGCGCTTTATAGTGCATAGCTCCCTACGCTGATGATCTATGACAGAACCTTAATATTGGTTGTCAATGGCTGTTTTTTAGGGTTCGGTAGCCAAATGGCAAAAAACAGAACCCTTATGGATTCGTCATGTCTGTCTGTCTGTCTGTCCGTATGTCACAGCCACTTTTTTCCGAAACTACATATAAGAACTATACTGTTGAAACTTGGTAAGTAGATGTATTCTCTGACCGCATTAAAATTTTCATACAAAAATAGAAAAAAAAAACAATAAATTTTGGGGTTCCCCATACCTACTTAGGACTGAAACTCAAAATTTTTATTTCATCAAACCCATATGTGTGGGGTCTATGGATAGGTAAAAATGATATTGAGGTTTCTAATATAATTTTTTTCTAAACTGAATAGTTTGCGTGAGAGACACTTCCAAAGTGGTAAAATGTGTGTCCCCCCTGTAACTTCTAAACTTTAAAAAAATGTATGATGTACATTACCATGCAAACTTCTACCGAAAATTGGTTTGAACGAGATCTAGTAAGTAGTTTTTTTAATACGTCATAAATCGTAAACCGCAAATTACCTTTCATTATGTTACTTGCTGCTACGGAACCCTTCATGGGCGAGTCCGACTCGCACTTGGCCGCTTTTATTTCCCTCTCACTCATCGTTACAAATCATCCTTTGAGTAGTAGTAGGGGCTCGACCAAAATTAGCACTATAAAGGCAAATATTTCGCAAACGCACCCCTAAATCCAAACATGGTCCTAGAAGACCCATAATATTTTTCGAAGACCTTTTCAACGATATCCCACACTACGGGGTACGCGACGAATAAAAAATTTCATCCTCACACCTGTAGGGGAGGTACCCTGAACAAAAGTTTTTCAGTATTTTATTCCACGATTCTGGAGTTTTAATAAATGTGTACATATGTATATCCATGCAAAATTACAGACGGACGGACGGACATGACGAAACTACAAGGGTTCCGATACTTCCGATTTTACTTCGGAACCCTAAAAAGTAAAGCGTATTGCTGCTGAACGGTAGAGAAGGTGGATTTCCATGACTGTGCTGCTCAAAAGGGAGGCTGCAAACATAGCGTAGCATTTTTGATGTGGCTCCATAGACGCAGCGAGGAGCCATCTGCCACTGAAAAAAAATGTTACGGAGCCCAACCACAGCTGGCTATATAGATACAACTACGAAATTTATATAAGTTAAAGATATGGTTCCCAGCTCAGTTACTATTGAAGATAAATCATATATTGTCTTTTTACAACGGAATACCATTTTCTACGAAGTTTTGAGTTTTTCGGCACGTTAAGAAATAGTTTTTTTTGGCGTTTTCATAGAAGTGTTTGAACGTTTAAGCACTATACAATACTGATACATAGTTAAAAGGTGAATTAGGCACAAATAGAACACTTAATTTGTTTCAAAGTCACAATTATCCAAACAAAACATTGCGCGCCGTATCGCTGCCAGCGGCTAACTGGCGGCGACGGGCATCGTGACGTCACAGCCACGCAGTGAACTTTGTAAGTAATTTGGTCATAACTTCGTCAATTTTTGTCGTAGAACAAAAATTTTTACACTGTATGTTAAGGATTTCTTAGCTCTATAAATCTGCATTCTCAACTCAAAACGTTACGGATCCTCATTTGTGTATCGAAATTAACTAAAAAATGCATAAGAACACCAATATACTTACACAGTACAAACCGACATGAAGGCATCAACAGCTTTGAGATAGGAGACCGGAGGGAGTTGTGCTTGCGACTTGGCGTGTTGAGTGGACAGGGTCAGGAGAGAGGTGACCCCGAGCGTCACCCGGGCAGGCGCCGCGTCTGGCTTGATCCAGAATGATACCCACTGGAAAAAAAAGGGAATTATGGTTAAAAAATAAAATAAAATTACACTATACACTCATTCACAGAAACAGTAGAATAGAAACTGAACAGAAATTCAAACTCATCATTCAAATTTCCGCCACGCAGGAAATCGAACCCAGGACCGCTGGCACAGCGGGGTGGCATGGTAACCATCACGCCATAGGTCGTCAGATTCCTTTGATATTCGTCTTTGTTCATGGAGGTCATATGATTGTAAATCTAGTGACCGCAGAAGAACATCAAGTATCGAGGTGGATATTAATATCGAAAAGTGATAAGTCAATTGTAAAGACACAATAGTTAATGAAGAAGAAATGACCATATGATTGAGTTGGAGTGGTCCCTGAAATTAATTTTATTAATTGGATAAGAATAATATGATTTGATGTAGAAAGTGTTCAGGTAATGAAGACGGTCACTTACTGACATTATGACGATAAGGCAAGTGGGAATGTAGGTGTTGAACAGGTGGTAGCCCAGACGCCGTTTCAGCTTGAAGATAACCTCGAGACAAGTGAAGTTTCCTGAAACATTCATTACAAATATTGCAATCGCATATCTAAGTGAGATAAAATATTTTTTGTTGCTTGTTCAGGTAAATAGTCAACAACCGAGCAGAACTCCTGACGGTAAGTGGACATCAGTAACACCTTAAGCTTATCACCGATGCCTTGCCGGTCAAGAAAGAGAAGAAGGAAAGAAAACTGGCTCTCAAGCCTCCCAGCTGAATCAAGCAAGACTAGTAGTACTAGTAGCCGTAGCCAGGCAAGTTTCCAGGAAAGATATTAATACCAGTAAATAATTGATTACACATAACTTACGTGGAGCCGCACCACCAAATATAGGCCACTAACAAGTTACGAACTGGGCTTCGGGGGCATCAAATCAAATGATTTGATTAGATTGTGATGTACCTGGTGCGTGAGAATTAGCAAAAAAGGATCAGCAGGATCGATCTGAATCAGTGTTACCCATCTATAACATCATCTATGGATTGATAGTCTTGACGAGAATCCATACATCCATCCATCAGCCATTGGAGGTCCACTGCTGGACATAAGCCTCCCGTAACTTGCGCCACTCTGACCGGTCCTGAGCGTTCGGAATCCAGCGGATACCCGCTTTTTTCTTCAGGTCATCAGTCCACCTGGTCGGGGGGCGTCCTATGCTCCTTTTCCGAGACGTGAGCGCCAATCGAGGACCTTTCTTCCCCAACGGTTATCGATCCTTTGAACTATGTGGCCAGCCCATTGCCATATTCGGCTAATTCGTTGAGCTATGTCGGTTCAGGGTTGTAGCTTGAGTCGAATTTGAGGTAGGGCAGCATTGGTTACAGGTAGGGCAGAAGTAAAAAATCATAATTGATCTGCTCTCTAGGTCACAGAACAAAGAATTATTATAATATAAAATGAATGTCACAAACTGTGGTATGTTCAGAAAAGTTTAGATACCTATCGCTACAATACTTTTTATCTCTAAACTATGAATAAACAATTTAATTATAATAATTTATCTTAGTTTTTGGTATTTTTAAGGTAGGGCATTGTGATTTTAAGGTAGGGCATTGCCCCACAATGTCCCCCCCGCCTCTAGCTACGGCCATGTGTCGGTTCCCTTTGTTTGTCTACGGATCTCCTCATTTCTTGACGTTAATAAAGTTCGCCAATTCACATGTACGAAATCTTGTCCTTGCAAGGGTACAGATAAAGTGACTTTTAAATTACGGCAAGAGTTTGCGGCTACGCAAATTATTTCGTGGGAATTTTTAAATTACCTAAATAATTTGTTTTCAGAATTAATAGAGTTTTGAATTTAGAGAAGATATATTTTGGATTCCCACAGGAAGGGGAGTAAAAAAACTTTATGTCATTGATCTATTTCCGAAATTACGACAAAATTACCAAATGCATGTGGCGCGAGCAGATGCTGCTTGCTAGTCAATAACTAAACTCAATAGAAAACGTAGAATTTTAATTTCCGTTTTATTTCTTCTTTATCGCAGTATAGTGTAATTGTAATCAAATACGAGAAACGTTCTGAAGAAAAAAATTGCCTGCAGCGGCCTTCATACAAAATTCTCATTGCATTCAATTTGTAGCCGTAAATATTTAACTATGTTCATTCATTCCGCCTGTCTTTCATGCAAACAACTGCACGTGGGACAACTGTGTAAAAGTTTCAAGTTTTTTATTCTAGATAAATAGCTTCGTACATTGTAAAAGATAATTATGACCTTGCAAACTATTTTTTTCAGGGATAATTGGGTCCTAAACAGCCCAAGCCTCCAGCATGATAGATTTAGCGTCTTTGCTCTATAATTTTGTCCTGCACGGACTGCAACTGCATCACAAACTGAACGTAGGCTTAATCAAGGATTGGTCGAATCCTTCACACCCGATGCGATTCCTTTAAAGACCAACCTTGTGATCGACAGATTCACTGAGCTGACTTAAACGTATAAAACTGTTCCAGCTCCGCTTTCGTAAGGGCGAAATATACCAAAATTTTAATAATATCTAAATTTTATTGGCGAAGGATAACTATTACTTTCCGAGATAGTCAGTAAAGTTCTCAGTCACCAAGATTTGTACAGACTAATTTAACATCATCGTCATATTATACACTAAACTGGACTGGGGGGTTCACCTGGCTCGCTCCCACCCTCTTAATTGCTCGAGTCAGCCGCCAAACGTCTCGTCGTGTTCCGGCTGGGGGCTTGGCTGACAGTTCTTTCTTTTTCTTTTCTTTTCGTTGGCCGGCAATGCACCAGTGATGTTGCTGATGTCCATGGGCGACGATAGCTACTTACCATCAAATGGATCGTCAGCTCGTTTGGCGGTTAAGCCCATAAAAAAAACTTCCTTGTAAATTATTCTGTCTAGTTAAAAGTAGTACTAGAAACACGTCTCCTCACCAGTGGAGTAGACCTGGGTGCAGTCGGCAGTCCTGTTCTGCACCAGCTCCAGCTGCGGCAGCTCGATGTTCTCGTCCACCACCAGCGGCACGTCTGGGTCCCACTGGAAGATCAGGTCGTCTGTCGTGTGGGACACTGGAAGTTAGGGAACAGAGTGTTAGTGATGTCATGATGTGAAATCAGATCGTCTGTCATGTGAGACACTGGAAGTCATGGGAGAGACTGTTAGTGATGTGAGACCAGGTCGTCTGTCGTGTGGGATATTGGAAGTTAGGGAACAGAATGTTAGTGATGTGAGATCAGGTCGTCTGTCATGTGGGATATTGGAAGTTAGGGAACAGAGTGTTAATGATGTGAGATCAGGTCGTCTGTCGTGTGGGACACTTTAAGTTGGGAGTGAATGTTAGTGGATGATCGGAATGATGTGCGATTACTTTTTTTATAGCCTGCAGGGCTGACGAAAAAGCAGACGCACCACCTTATGGTACGTGGTCGCCGTCGCCTATGGACATGAGCAATACCAGAGGAATCGCCAATGCAACGCCGACCCTGAAGGGGAACTCTTTTTACACCAAGTTATTATTATGATAATAATATATATCCCATTTAATTTGAAGTTATAACAAAACTATAGTAACGAAAATTAGAGAAAATTAACAAATGTGACCCACACAGTTTATTTTGTCATTATAAAAACAGGTTAAATTTACCCACACAGTTTGTTTACAGCTGGGAGTTTATTCAAAGTGAAATAACAGTAATAAGCGGGTATTTCCGCCAGTGCTTTTAATTCCGACCTTTGCCGCGTTGTGGGCCGTTTTGAAGTACTCCGAGAGACCGAGAGTATAATTGGAAAAACTTTACTGGATTTGCAAGAAAATTATTTGGCTGGTTACTTAGTTGCATAATATGTAACAGCCTTTCTAACTGCCGGAAATAGGCCTCTTCTCATTGAGTCTAGGCCTTCTGAATCTAGCGGTTTCCCTCAGTCTTCCTATTTATGCTCTTTATTTCACCGAGACGTGGCCGCCATTACACTTCTTTAAGTTAGGTACATGTCATTAATTTATCAATGCAATACACACACATTTAATGGTACAAAACACATATTTAATGGTATGGTGTATTTTCAGCCACCAGTACTGATTGCAGTAAACAATAACCACTAAAAATCCAGTTGCGTGTCAGCAAACTTCACTTCTTCATCAATAAAATACACCATTATAAGTCGTCATCCGGTAATACATTTACATAGTACATCACTAAAGAGTGACATTGAGGAATATTGATCGAACAGCCCAGCTGAAGCTATAAAGAAGTCTTCTAGTCGTATCCTCGAAACGATTGCTCTAGTGATCGATGAATGTCATCTCTCGGTCGGTTATCTATCGGTCGCTGCCGACAGCCGACAGGGCCGACGTGACTGGCAAAGCAACTGCCTCTTCAGATTCTGATGATCTACGATTCTACGACTAACTGGAAGGCGGGCTACAGGGTGAGATCTAGGGCTTGTAATATCGGAAGGTTTTCAATTCCGATATTGATTTTCGATATTTGATTGTAATATCGGAATTCCGATATCAATATCGGAATTACAATATTTTTTTTAATCACTTAAATTTTAATTTTATATTGTAAAGTAGGATTTATTGGATAGTAAAAAGGTTTTTAATAAATAGGATAATGAAATAATGACGTCTTTAAAACTATTTTATTCTCGTTCGTTGCAAATATCACCTAAACCTATTCAATTTGGTTTGGTTTTCGCGTTAAAAATTCACTAGCTTGATTTTTTTAGGATTTTTGAATCGCAAAATAGTTTTTACTGATAGATGAAATTCAACTGCACCAAATGTGACAGCTGTACGGCAGAAGCTATGCTTTGTACAAGGATAAAAGCTGATGTGATTTGAAGTATCGCAACACATTTGCTAAGACGCCTAGTTTCCTGGCCTGCCTTAACTTTGGATTCAATTAACCGCTCAAGTTGAGGTTCAAGGATATCTCAACTTTCGGCGGTGAGTGTATTCCAAGGATGCATTCTGAATAGTAGGAGCCAAAATAAATGCTTCTGTTTTTGTGGCGTTGAATCTCACAAGGTTGGCATCGCCCTATTCGGTGACTGCCTGAAGTGATTCACTCTTTCAACCCGGGCCTCTTGTTCAGACTGTATTTTGGTCGTTTCTGGTCGGAAGCTTGCCAGGTATCGCTCGATCAGATCGTTGATAATTTGATATGCAGCAGAAATAGAGTTGTGAAAATAAAAGATCCCTGAGAAAGTCCGGCATTGTTTGTATGTAATCTTTGATAACGAATCTGAATGAACGTTCACTCAGAAATTCTTTCAGAAACCCAGCTGATCAGGCCAGGGAATAAGACATACGCAGGAAGCATGATCAATAGGCTAACATGCTAAACCGTATCGAGGCCTTCGAGATGTCAAGGGAAAAGGCAAGCGCCTCTCCATTTTTCTCAAGATCCTCTCCTCAGATACGAGTGGCATACTAGGGTCACTGTGGAGATCATTGTGTTCTAGGTATGCACTGAAGCGCATGTATGTAGTATGTAGGCAATTGAAATTGGCTGAAAATTAGCAGGGTCAGCTTCTTCAGCCATTCTTGGGCACGGATTGCACGTTGGCAAGCTTCCACGATTAAGGCACTATGCAAGTCTTAATTGAGAGACGAACCAAGCGTGGCAAAACAGTAGGTAACTAGAGAGATCTGGAATACCATCTGGTCCACTAGCTTTGTTCTCGTCTAGACATCGAAAGGTTTTAAGAACCTTTGTTGTAGATGTGGACCTCCGATATACAATGAGGTATCTGCGGTAAATGGTCATTGACAGTTAGATGCAAATTCTCAACAATAGAGTTTTTTTTTTTACACGAATAAGTTAATGCTTATTCGTGTAAATTATAATAAGATTCGTACAGATGTTCTACAGAAGATGATGAAATGATTAACTTACGTATACTGAGATTAAGGAGATAAATTAAGTTTGGAATATATTTTTTCCGTATCGCATTATTCGTTCAGTAGGCTGAGCAGGCTCACAACAGGAATACGGTTAAAGATATGAACTCTACCTCCTTACAATGGCTAAAATAAAATATATACTTACTTGCTCAATTTTTTGACCTAGTGGCCTATTTACCTTGTGGCACGCATTAAAATCATTTTGTTTAAATTAAAATTAAAAATTAACTGATTCCGATATTACGATATCGAAGCACTCAGTATCGGAATTGTAATATCGGGTTTCACGTTCCGAGATTCCGATATTTCGAGATTCCGAGATTCCGATATTCAAGCCCTAGTGAGATCTTATATGGACAACGTTCAAATAAACTAAGTAGATGACTGACACTTTGTCTATACGAAAAAATCTATACAAATAAATAAAATTGGAGTGTTTGTTTGTAATATTAAAATAACCGCTTTTTACTAAGTGCATTTGGATGTATACACGGTACATATACCAAAACAACATTTTTTACAATTTTTAGGGTTCCGTAGCCGAATGGCAAAAAACGGAACCCTTATAGATTCGTCATGTCTGTCTGTCTGTCTGTCTGTCCGTCCGTATGTCACAGCCATTTTTTTCCGAAACTATAAGAGCTATACTGTTGAAACTTCGTAAGTAGATGTATTCTGTGAACCGCATTAAGATTTTCATACAAAAATAGAAAAAAAACAATAAATTTTGGGGGTTCCCCATACTTAGAACTGAAACTCAAAAATGTTTTTTCATCAAACCCATACGTGTGGGCATAGATTACCCCCAACGTGTGGGGTATCTATGGATAGGTCTTCAAAAATGATATTGAGGTTTCTAATATAATTTTTTTCTAAACTGAATAGTTTGCGCGAGAGACACTTCCAAAGTGGTAAAATGTGTGCCCCCCCCCTGTAACTTCTAAAATAAGGGAATGATAAAACTAAAAAAAATATATGATGTACATTACCAAGCAAACTTCCAACGAAAATTGGTTTGAATGAGATCTAGTAAGTAGTTTTTTTTAATACGTCATAAATCGTAAACCGCAAAAAACATTGATCAAAGTTACAACGAACTACAAGAACTTTTATATTATGTTACTTGCTGCTACGGAACCCTTCATGGGCGAGTCCGACTCGCACTTGACCGCTTTTTGTTTGTCTGTCCGTCTGTCTGTCTGTTTGTTCCGGCTAATCTCTGAAATAGCTGGACCGATTTTGACGGGACTTTCACTGGCAGATAGCTGACAGATGTAACAAGGAGTAACTTAGGCTACTTTTATTTTAGAAAAAAAAATATAGTTTGTTAGGCGATACGAAGTTCGCCGGGTCAGCTAGTTTGCTATAAATGTGGTAGTAGGTAAAGCGGTGGTAGTATTAATTTAAATAAAATAAATAAATAAAAAGCCTTTTATTTCTTGCATGAGCTTTTACAATAATTATATATTTTTTTACATTTAAAATTTTTGATATTTAATATTTTTTAATTTAATACAATTTAATTTGTTCAAGCATGCAAATATTTGAAATAGCATAATTTTACATCTAATCTGCGTGTCTGCTGGTTTCTCCGCTATTTACATTATAAATGAACTAACTACATGTCATGAATGCCAGTATCACAGTTAATTTTACTGACGTACACATGATAGTCTAAAATTATATGTTGTGAATTGAAATTGACGTTAAGTGGAGTCCGTCACGCTCCATACTCACGCTAGTCTAGTAAAAAAAAACAGGTAACTAATAAAAATAATAGGCTAGAATTTTTACTTATGACAGTTTAAAATTTTTCAACAAATGGTAACTAATTACAGTATAATAATTCACCTATCGGGTGAATTATACATAGAAACCTGATAGACAGGATTTTTTAATGTGATTATTGAGGAGACGAGCAGACAAGTCACCTGACAGAAAGACAAGACATTACTTTCAAGTCTTTCAACAAAGACACCACAGATGCATTGCCACTATTGCCAGCCAAGAAAACAAGAGAAACCGCGCTAAGTTATGTTTGGAATATTTAATGTAGAACGTGTGTTCATATAGGATCGTTAATAAAATCCCTTATTTGACGACCCTGTAGCCTAGTTGGTAGCGACCCGGCTCGATTCCCGGACGGGGCAGATATTTATGTGACAGATAAATATTTGTGCTCGGGTCATGGGTGTGATTGTGATGATACGTGTCGTCAATGCCATCCGCGACACAGTTAAAAACCTTCCTCGGGGGTATGAGTGTGTAAGCGTTTATTATTATTATTATTTGTTTTTTAACGTTATGGAGCGGCTTCTAATAGATTTAAATAAAACTGTTAACTCATCCAGCGTCAAGCACGAGTCAAGTGGTTTAACTCGGTACTTTGTGTTCTACAGTTTCTTTGTCACACTCGCTTCCTTTGTGGAGACTGCGCTCTTCTCGATCTATTTTCCGCTGAGGGTGACAAAAACCGATCTTTTAGATAAAATCACGTGATTAATTAATTTGAAAGTGTTGCAAATGTCATTTACTTATATAAAGTTTCTGGCGCCTTCCACATTTGCAATTTATATTAAGTTTCTAGCGGCCTTCTCGTAGCTCATCTCATCTCATCTCATTTCATCTCATACAATTTTTTAAGTCCGTCAGAAAAATAGGGCTCAGCTCAGTGAGTCAAGCCGACTACATCAATTTACTAAGTACGTTTCTATTCTTAGGAATGGCAGATACATTTTAGCAGGCCTCACTCGTCCGTCTTAATAAGATTTAACTATTGCAGGAGTACCTACATATAAGTAGAATAATTAATTACATAGTACAAACAATCTACAACATCAATAATTACAGAAGGTTTTTGAATCCTGCCTGCATACTTATATAATTATTTTGCCCACTGTACGTACAGTAGCCGCGAGAGTTGAGTGCAGAGCTTAGGAATGCGGTTAGTGTTATGACCTAATTGCTAATTAATTAGGTTATGTTGATGAATTGTAATATAAATTTAACATAATATATAATTATAAATGTGAATATTTGTTACCACGTACATACATATTTTCGTAACAGGTAACTACTAAACCGATTTTGTTAAAAAATAAAATCTGACTAAAATTAGTTCAACTGATTGATCTCTACAACGCGACGCCACGTAGGAACAAACATAGACTGATAAACACATTACCTTTCTCTGCGTCGCGCAGTCGGGTTAAAAGAGATGTACGAAAAGTTTTCTAGACTTAGTTTTTACCCGCCTGGCTAATCACTAGTAGTACTTTTTTATTTGTTTCGGTGGCAGTGTCATTTTGTGTCAACGCTGGGCGAAAGGACCATCTACCATTAGCAGCTCGTCTTTTCCTTTATCGATTCACAGAAAATATCTCTGTCCTTGGTTCTAATTTTTTTCTGCTGCAGAAATGACGCATCATCAATTAGTAAGATATTTGTAAAGAAAGCTTGCTTTAGAAACTGCCAGGTTAAACAACATATTCAGCAAGCGTGCTCACTTTTCAAGACCTGAGGGAATCTGTGATAAGTAGTTGCATAATTATTGCTTTAGCTACAGCTCCAAGCGTCGTCAATTCTTTTATACTGACATCATTACTGCTGCGGTTGAGGGGTTGAGTTCTGAACGGATTTTTATAACTTTACTAAAAGTAATAAAGTATCATTTTGAAATTTTAGCTCAGTTATTTTGAAGAAGGAGAGTGGGAGGAAGAAGAAAGATAGGAAAAAGGAGGAAGAAAGTTAGGATAATTTGGGAACGCAAAATTAATTATGCAAAATACATTTAGAATGCCGTGAAAGGTAGATTGTGGCGGACTTATTTATATTTTTACTATTAATAATAAATGTTATTGTACATACTCTTATTTAAGCAAATAAACATTTTGATTACATTTGAAAGTTTTTTACAACACTCTAATAATTATTAATTAATTATGTTACTACATAATTAATTAACCCGTACTACCCGTTACTACATAATGAATAATTAGCCCGCATTATGTTACTACATAATTAATTAACATACATTAAAAGCAGAACCTTAAACTTATTTAATGATTATCCGTTATAACGAGTACTTTTACTTTTATAATATGAGGCTCCAAGTGACAAATATTTTTCTGTTCGAATTTACCCTCAAAATTAACCAGTGAAATCGTATTCAGTAACAAATTGACGTGTGTTTGAGAAAACCTGAAAAATCTGAAAAGTTCATCGAACAATGCAAAACCACATCTTTTATTTTTTTATCCACTCTTCAAAAATAAAACATCACGTTCCACAAAGGTGCTAAATAATGAAAATAAAGCCGAGTATCCTCTATTTATGGATCATCCAGGCAAGATCGCGACAACATTAAGGCCCCAATCGGAGGCCCTCGAGCCATCTCGCGATGAAAAGGAGCTGACTTCACAGGCACAGAGCCGTCGAGAGTCTTGGCCTACATTTTACGTGGCCCTCGAGAAATCAATTTTCTGTATCGTCCCACAAACCCCACCCACAGATCGAGTGGTTTGGATGTTTCGATGGAGTGCTATTGTTGGAAGGTAATTTCAGGGTCTGCATCGCCAAATGGCCAGGGATTTTGCTGCTTTTAAATTTTTTTGTTGCGACAACTAAATTTAAACGGATCGATATTTTATATCCATGAACGAACGTTCATATTTTTAGTGAGAAGGCATATTAGGAAATTTAAAGAAACATTGTATTTGTGATGAACTTTTTTTATTTTTATTTTTTTAATCCTAGTTAATTATCGGAGGTTCTTCGGTACATATCAAATCAATAATGTTATTGTATTGAACAATGAACATGGCACACCTTGCTGATCAAAAGGCTGAAGTGATGTTGCCAGGTCTTCCAAAAATATAATATAATAGGTCTTTTAAGACCATTTTTGGAATTAGGGTCCATTTGCGAAAAGTGCTAATTTTGGTTAGAGTGAAGTGTCTCCCCCCCACCCCGCCGGCTAAATGGTTGGAATTGGACAAGTGAAAAAATTCTCAAAAATAGGTTATGATGAATTTATAAGGAAAACTATTACGGCTATGTTAGCATAAGTAGTTAAACAGTAATCGTCGATAAACTTACTACTTCAGAACCCTACACTGTGCGTGGCCTGACACGCACTTGCCCGGATTTAACAGTGGTAGATTCTTTAGTTCCCTTGCTAGCTACTACACTTCTTCAATAAATCGCGAAATGTTTTTAATTCTGTTTTAGTTCTCAACATAGTAAATATTTTCCCGTTTTCTTTTCGATGCTAACGCACCGGTGAAACATTTAATGGCAGTTGGACGTATACTTTTCCTTATTTTGGTCAGAGTTTCGCCTACAGATATGTAACTACTGATTTTCAGATTCGGCTTCCCCTGCAAGAAAAACGTGTTTGCAGTCACGGTGTGCAAGTGACCACTATCTATAGTCCGTTACAGAATTTCGTAGCACGCAATTAACTTTGAAAAATAATAGTTTAAAAAAACTATAATATAAAAATCCAACTAAAACACAGAAAATGAATTAAGAATCGTGAATTAAAAGCGTGGGGTGCTTTTTAAGATATTATCCCTTCTACTGATTAACACCATGCACCCAACGCATAGACCCAACGCTTTCAATTCATGATTCTTAATTCAAATTTATTTTCTATTTCTAGTTGGATTTTGTACAAAAGCGTCTTTTCTACTTTTTTTAGTATTTTTTCATTTTTCAGTTTGATTTTTCGAAATGAAATTTAGGGTTTTTTCTTTCTTTTTTCTTTAAATATTGAATTGTCATCGGTCCTCGATAAGTCTACGAAGTTTGAAAGAAATCTGACCGTTTGAAGTGGGTCAAAATCAAGTGTAAAAATTGTGTTCAAGTATTTTTATCGGTCAGTTTTATTGGCTTCAACCAATTAATAACCCACTGAGCACGGGCCTCTCCTCTTGAGGAGACCTAGAACCAGTGCCGGCGCGGCGGCACTCATCACGCTGCTCCAGTGCGGATTGGTGGAGAGTTTATTAGCTTGATAATAAAGATCCATATCGTTTTAAAAATCTGTCAACTGCACAAACCATGAATAAAAGTGTCCCTCAGTGAAAAAACCACGGCATTTCCAATTTAGCCGTATCTTCGAAGTAAATATATTCCGAAGAAGCCCTAACCCCGATTATAATTAGACGCCGGTCACTCCCGGCAGACAGGCCCGACGGCCCGACGTAGCGCGACTCGAGAGCCCTCTGGCGGCACTGAATGAGTAACGACTCGTGAGGGTACTTCGATCTTCTTACCGCGTCGACACGCGTGGCCGCTTTCTCTAGAGGACGAAGGTCGACGTTCCTGAACTTAAGGAACGACAGATTCAGCGAAAGGTCATCTTTATTTACTGGTAAGTAAGATATTTCTGGAGAAACTTAATAATTTCAAACATGTCAATTACGTCACAGACGTCAGAGATACTGAGTATATGTCTAAAGATATTGTTTTAATTAGTACCGTACTTGTTAATAAAAAAAATTCATAAAAATTAACCTCAGCACCAGGATATCTAGAGTTTATTTTTTCTTTATTGAAAAATTAATGAATTATATTGAGTGGATTTAATGTTTTCTGCCATTTTCTATTACCTAAGTAGTTAGTGTTGCGTGAAATGCATTTGATGATGATGTCTGCTCTAACCGAAAACTAAATCTGGGATAACTCGCTTAGCAGGCTGGGTCACTACGAAGTACCAACTGGACGCTTCATATTGATCAATGAAGAACAGAATATACACCATTTAGCCCACAGAACAACAGAAACTTGCATATTTTGTATAATGACAAAAGTATTAAAAATAAATATTGTATAAACATTCAATAATGTCTATTTGTGAAGAACTAGTTTGGTTGACTTTTGTAACTTGCGATCATTGTCATAAAATAGGTCAACATGTCAATGTTTAGAAAACTTTAGATAAACTGTCTCTCGAGAGTCGCTTTGAACCAAACTAAAAAACTGCAATCAATAATATTGTCATTCAAAAATATTATGGAGTAGCAGTAACGTCTGTGGTATAAGTACAGTAGGTATATTTTTGTCCACTGATGAACAGAAACGGCAAAAAAATTGCTTAGCATGTCAGAGAAAACCTTTAGTTACTTAGTAATACCACAGAAGGAATAATAGTACTTTTAATAAGTAGTAATAGTCGAATAACTTACAACTAAGAAACTCTATATTACGCGTGGCTTGAGACGCACTTGGCCGGTTTTTATTAATTTTTTTATTGCCTTACTTAATAAACGTGAGATTATTTAATTCTAAAAGGTTCGTCTAAACTATCTATTTGGAAGAAGTGCCATATTGTATTCTAGCTGGAAATCCAAAACGTCAAACTATCACTCCAACTATTGTTTCACTACTGTAGACAATGATCTTCTCAGATGTCTGCCACAAATTGCTCCTATTTTTAGCCAAGATTGGACTATTGAAATTCAACCTGCATCCAACCTAGTTCGAGCGAGTGAGCCAGATTTGTAGGACGATTAGCGCTAAGCTAAGCTAAGGTTTGTCAAGTGAAAAAACCTGGCTCATTGTCAGTAGTAACGTGAAAACATTCCAAATTTCGATCTTAGAATGTTAGACTATAATTGAATGATCATGTTTGGCCTCGATTTTTTCTTTCTTTCGTCTCTTTTGTTTCTTGGCCGGCAACAATCGCTTATGTCTAAGGTATTACTGTTGTCAATAGATGACATTAACTTACCATCAGGTGGCTCGTTTAGTCATTTATATAAAGAAGCACTGCTGAAGTTTCTCCTTGGGCTTGGGTTTCAGCAGGATGTACAATCCGCTGGAGTCCGGATTGGTTGACGCGTGAGTGGCCAACTCAAGTGTCGCCAGTTCTTATGTCATCAAAATACTCTGATAAATGTATCTTTGAAATGGGACCACCAGCTTAGCGTGCCCATGGAATTTGGCAATGAAAAATCTTTAGAAAACTTGCCACAAGCAATATCACAATCAACAATTTTTTATTTCAGTTTTCTATCCCAATTTACCAAGCTCTTTGAAGTCCAATCGCTTGAAAATAAACTGCACAAATGGTATGCTCTTGCATTTCAATCTAAAACCTTCGATAGAAAATAACGGGAGGTCGCTAAGAATAGAGGTGGAAGTCACATTTGAGGCTTATTCACCTATAAGTCAGAAGTTATGCAACAAAAGCTAACGTGGCTGGGAAGTTCGCTAGCGGCTGTGCACGCTTTGTCTCCCCGCTGAGCACTGGCTACTTTGTTCCCTGTATGTGACGTAATTGCTCAACTTTAAAATGTGACTTTTTTTGCAGGAAAAGCTCGCTTGGGCTGTAGTAAAACTTTTTTACCTGTTGTGTTCCATATTCGAAAATGTTTGGTAACTTATCAACATTGTCAATATTATCGATAATGCATTCTTTTCTGATGATTGTTAAGGTGAAATTTATTTGTTTTAAGAACACAGTCATCATGTTTTTATATTGAGAGATAGCGTCGCAGGATCGCAAACATTACAGTTTAATCCCTCGGACTTCTGATGTTAATTACTGCCTACTATCTGGACACCCGTTATACCAGGAGTCCCCAGCGTATAGCCAACCAAGAAAGAAGCGGTTACAGTACTGGTTAGTGAATTTACACCTGTGAATTTGACACACGTAAATAGAGCATTGTGCAACGGGAAGAAAAGAAGCGCTGACATTCATTCTTTCATAGATGGTGGAACTTCTATCTATAATATACTGTTTGCCCGAACATGCCACGGCCTCATCTGTTTTTGCCATGTAGCAATTTTTGTCTTGAGCAGTTAAATGTTCCGGTTGGAAGGGTGTTGGTTGCTAATTACACTTATAATTCGAGGGACAAACAGTAACGTTTACTGACTGGAATTATTACACAAAAAACATCCCGAATCATTCGAGAAGTGACAATCAGAAAGCTGCTCTAAAGATAGTATTACTCACAGCTCTCCATCTGCAACTTGCACTCCTGGGTGTCGTGAGGGTAGATGATGAAGTTCATGGCGCAGGACAGCTTCAGGGTCAGCTTCACCATGTAAAGGATGGTCTTGTCCTTGTACAGCCACACGTAGTGGTTGGGGATCGTCATCGTCTGGAAGGTCACAGACTTGGCATTCTTGAAGAACGAGTCCGGACGCCACATGTGCTTCAGCCAGTCTACTTCCAGTAACCTGGTGAGAGGAGGTAGTTTAATTTAGATGAAGATTGTTTGTGACAATTGGACAATCGATTATTAGATACACCAGCTGACCAACAACGTCAAATAACAAGTAGAAACCTCGCTTTTTTTAAGGAAATATCCAGCAAAGGAGCTGACGATCCACCTGATAGTAAGTAACTATCGTCGCCCATGGACATCAGCAACACCAAAGGCATCAGTGATGCGTTGCCGGCCAAGAAAGAGAAAAGAAAAATAAAGAAAGAACTGGTTCTCAAGCCCCCAGCCGGAACACGACGAGCCGTTTGGCGACTGACTCATGCTCTAGGGTGGTAGCTATCCAGGCGAACCCCATGGAGAAATAATAATCGTAATAATGGTACATATTAATTAACAATTAAAATCAATATTACCAATATAATCCCTCGAGGAGCCCTACCACCAGCGGACCGGATTTAGTCGCCTCTTACGACACCCATCGCTTTTTACCAATGCTCAATTTATGGAACCCATCCTGCAGATAGGTATTTTAGACTCAAGTAAGTTTATAGGAGTAAATATTAGGATATAATCATCAAACATCACAACTAGGTATACTTTATTTTGCACATAGGCGACGGTGAGCACTTATAGTTATATTAGGTACTTATTCTTACTTTAGGCTATAAAAAAACATATGACAACAGGTAAGATTGCATTGCATTGCATTGTAGTGGTTACAAAATTAACAAAATTATATATTAATTATTTAATTGCTAAGCAGTAGAGTCCGACCGAAACTGGTTTTTCAGCCGAAACCGAAACCGAAACCGAAACTTCGGGTGAGGCCAAACGAGCGTATTTTTGGAGCTGTGACTCACGTGAAATGAGCTGGTTTTATACAAAAGTTCAAATTGAATTGTTTGGAATTTATATTATATGCGATTTTACGATTTACGTTATTTTACGCAACGCACAGCTCAAAAAATATGCTTGATTGGCCACACCATTAAGGTATTTTTGAGCTGCTCATTTGTGGACTCAACGTAGGGTAAAGGAACCGAATTGTTGAAATTTTACAAAGGGCATTTTTGACATTTGGCAGGTCAACCCTCAAGCTATCTGTCCGCTAACGTAGATCCACTACTTACGGGATACCCTATATATAGGTACATATATACTGAAGTACCTATAGGTATTTCTGTACCTATAGGTATTGATATATAGCGTGTTTTTTACACATTTGTATAGTAGTACGTGCCTTGAGTTCGATAAACTTATATCTTAATACATAGACGGCAAAAATTCGAAAAAAATATACTTATGAATGGGCGCTGTTTTAACCCCCGACGAAAAAGAGGGGTGTTATAAGTTTGACGTGTCTGTGTATCTGTTGTATGTCTGTGCATCGTCGCTCCCAAACGGAGAAACAAAGGTGACTAAATCGAAAGTGTTCTTAGCTATGTTTAGTGTAGGTATATCAAACTGTCGGGCCTCACTCAATAAATGTAAGTATAGGCGAAATTTGCATAACGTAATTTATTTGTGAACCGTTTGAAATAAAACAAACACTAAATGTTAACCCAAGCTCACTACAATATAAGTCAGTGAAAACCGCAGCTAAATCTGTTAAGCCGTTCCTGAGATTAGCCGGAACAAACGCACAGACAAATAAACAAAAAAAATTTTTATTTAATCTATTATGGCTAATACATACCCCTATTAAAAGTTTTACTCAAATATTAGTACAGTTACAGTTTCATTATATGGCTATGACGATGATGGTATATACCTACAGACAGTTAAATGGTGTTAGATAAGATCAAAAAAAAAACTATGCTCAACATAGGCCTATGCAAATGAGCGCCAAAGCACCCTGTCAGTTAATTAATGAACAAATAAAATAAACATGTTAAATTAATGACTTCACTTGAAAAGTCAGCGCCCACGAGTTAGCCGCGAATTTAGCACGACGACGAAATTACGCACGACAATTCACGAACACAGAGTTTGGGTTTCGGTTTCGGTTTCGGCCAAATTTTGCCAAAACCGAAACCGAAACCGAAACTAGATTTTTTGGCCGAAACTGGCCGAAACCGAAACCGAAACCGAAAGTTCGGTCGGTCTCTACTAAGCAGCGATCTCTAAGTAAAATCAGATTAAAATCATTCCTCGTAATCAAGGCTTACTAGCTACTTCATTAATGAATTTTTGTGTGAAAAAAGCCAGTAGGTATTTTATAATTAATGCGTTAAAACTGTTTTCAATTAAACAGGTTTTATAATGATACAATTAAATCAAATCTCTTTCATATTTATGAAATATTACTTGTTTTGAATAATTTTACTAATAATTGACATACTGAACTATATAGGTTAAGAAAATAAGCGCACTATAAATTATAAATATTATCTAACCTGTATTGTGTTCATGAACTAATGCCAATGAATGAATTGAGGAATTGCCAATCTCTTAAGTTTTAATGTTAAAGTGTTTAATTTTCTTTATAATTTTAATTTTAATTGTCTTTATTCGTTACTGTTATTTAATGTTGTAAAATTTAAAATTTTGTTTCAAGGAATATTATGTTATGTTCACGGACGTAAAAAAAGAATGGACGTAACCTTGTCTAATCGAGAGTGAAGCATAGCAATGACAGCTCGCTTCCCTTCCCAAGTGTAATTTTGTAATTTTTGATTCGAGATGGTGTCAATATCATAGCAGTATGGTGTCAATGTGTGAGTGTGTGTACTTGTACGAATACAGAGTTGGTATTACTATGCGTGCTTCACTGAATTTGTTCTTGGGATTACGTCCGTCTTTTTTTTACGTCCGTGGTTATGTTTTCCGCCGTGCCCAGCCTGGGTCGTGTGTACACTATGTCCATTTATAAGATCTTGTAAAATCATCACACGTTTATGGCATAAATTATTAATAAATAAATAAATAAATAAATAAATACATTATTATCATAATGAAATCAGGGGATGGCAGGGAGAAATTGTTATTATTACCTATATTCTGAAGTCATGTTCTCTGGAAGTCGCAGTCGAAAATCCTTCCAAGTTTGCGCAAAAAAGATATCGGCAGCATACGTCTGTGAAACGTAAACAAAATAAATAAAACACATCATTAAAAGTGCACGTCTGCATTGATGCCGCGTTAATGGGGTTCAATCTGTCTGTACAAGATTATTTATTCTGTGGTACAGGTCAAGTACGGGTTTGACGAACTTTCATCTGAATACGATGCCTAAATTTTTTTTGTTACAATGTTTGATAAGTATACCTTTGAAGTTTCAAATATAATTTTGTTTATCCCTTATTATATAATTTATCCCTAATTAAATATGTTACAGTGTACAGTACAGCTGACTTTGATTTTTTTTCACAAAACACATACGGTTATCACAGACGGACACAGAATAATTATGTGTCGGTAAAACTGCAGTAATATTCAGAGGACCACTGCTGCACATAGGCCTCCCCTAACTGTGCCACACTGACCAATCCTGAGTCTTCTAAATCCCGCGGTCCGTTGTCCTCTTCAGGTCATCAGTCCACCTAGTTGGGGGGCGTCATGTGCTCTTTTTACCGAGGCATGGTATTCGAGGACATTTCTTCCCCAACAGTTAACGGTCCACTGTCATAAGGGGGTTTAGGCAATACAAAATAGGAATACATTTGTTTTATGCACAGATTCCTGTAAGTATTTAGGAACCTGTAAGCCTAGTTGGTAGCGACCCTGCCTGCGAAGCGAGGAGTCCCGGTTTCGATTCCCGGCCGGGGCAGATATTTATTTATGTGACAGATAAATATTTGTACTCGGGTCATGGGTGTTATTGTGATGTGTTTGTATGTGTCGTACATGCTTCTCGCGACGCAGGTATTAACCTAATGCGGGGGTATGAGTGTGTAAATATTAATTCATAAAAGCTCAAATAAATTTTGACGATAGCGGCGCAAGCTGCTTAAAAAAGATAAATAACTTGCAGGAAAACATACTGCACTCGAAACACTTAAAAACTTTATAATCTTCAACAAGCTAGTAGGCCACCTGGTGGAACATGGGCAAGATCCTCTATGGACATCTCTGACACCGAGTGACCAGAGGCATCACTGAGAGGCATCGTCTGCAGCTCAAACCTCCAACAAAATACGTTACAAATGTTACACATTTGAGAGTGGTTCAACAGAAATAAAATTTACGAAATAATGAGGAAATAGATTCCCGCGCTGCGGTCAAAAATCAATCGTAAATCGTAATACAATGTGCCATATTACCTTACATTGTAAAGTAACCCACTTCACATTTCGGATTTCGGAAAAATCTTCTCTGACCCCTACAGCAAACCGCACTGGAGCAGCGTGGTGGTGCATGCTCTAGGCCTCCTCAAGAGAAGAGACCTGTACTCAGTAATGGAGCCAACGTTTGACTTCATATTACCGAATCTTAAGATCGCAGAGATGTTTTATTGAAAGGGTACCTGATGTGCACAGATTGGTGCATTACGCCCCAACTCAGAGTCACTAACGGTTACTTTAATCGCTCCGTAGTAAAGAATCACCATACAAATTCTGTACTAAGGAACGATTCAAGTAACCGTTAGTGACCTTACTTGGGGCGTTACTTATGAAAGTTAAGTTCTTCCGTTCTGATGATGGAATCAACGAGTAGTTGAGGTCTTTGGTTTAAGAGGTTTGCGACACAACGCGATTTTGAAATTTTTGAAAGACTGTCGTGGTTGACGACCGTGTGGTGCAATGGTTACCATGCCAGATCGCCATAACAATGGTCCTGGGTTCCATTCCCAGCGAGGCGGAAATTTGAATGATGAGTTTGAATTTCTGTTCTTGGTCTGGGTGTAGATAAATGTCCTTGTCTAGTGTGTTGTCCATAATACCCATGACACAGGAAATCCTAATGTGGAGCTATGAGTGTGAAGCGTTTAATCTGTTTATTCTAAGATCAAACATAGGATTTATTCTTATATTATGTAAAACTTATTGCGGCGGTATGATTTATAATATATTAATATTTTTTCTATAATTAAATAGAGCCTGATCAAAATGATCTAGCAATATCCCACAGAAATGAATTGCTCATACAAATCATTCAACTAGCTCAGTTAACTCACTAACAAGCGAAGTAAAGAAACGCAATTAATTTAAAACTTTACCATATTTTATTTAATCCCTACTTTGTTCGGTTATAAATAGAAAGGCCGAAGCATTTTCCGCAGAGCTGCTATAAACAGAACCCAGTTGTTTGCCGCTGAAAGAGACCATCGAGTCGGATCGCGTTCGCCGAACCAAACCATTTTACAACGACTTGTTCTCCTGTTATGAAGAATGGAGCATTTATTATATCTTATATCTTCTAATGAACGAAAGGACGAAACGTAAACATTCTTTTTGTGCGGCTGTGATCGACTTCTAACTTGGAATACAGGATATCTTATTTGTTTGTCTTCTGTTGCATTTTAACCGACTTCAAATATTTCTTGACAAAAAATAACAGACTTCAAAATAACTCAAAAACTCATGTGGTCCCACCACATGACAAGAACCAGCTTTCGATTAAAAAAAGAGTCATCAAAATCGGTTCACCCAGTCGAAAGTTCTGAGGTAACAAACACAAAAAAATCAAATCAAATCAACATAATAAATTATTTTGATTTGATTTGATTTGAAAAAATACAGCCGAATTGAATACCTCTTCTTTTTTTGAAGTCGGTTAAATGAATGAGCATTACCATGAATGTGATACTGAAGCTGAACTAACGGATTGATAGGCGATAGTATACACTGCGGAAATAAAGTCAATAGAACGACTAATTTTTAATCAGTAAACAAGTTAATAGTTCAAAAATTTAATACATGGTTTATCGAGTCAATCGTAGAGGTACCTACTACCTAATAAAAAAATTGTTCTCCTCACTGTTAGAGTTCTGTAGGAGCCAATCCTGTATCTAGTATCAGGTTATGCTTATCATAAAAATGATGTCATCAGATCATCAGAGAACTAAAGCAGTATGTAATACAACTCAGGAGAAAAGAGCAAGTAGATCAAATTAAGCCCTAAGGAGGCCCCATTTAAATATTTGTTGTGGGGCCCCCTTGACGTTAGCTGTCAAATATAAAAGGAGTGCCAACTGTAGCGGTCGTAGGCCGTTGGCGAACTTTTTTTTGGGAGTGTTAGTGGGGGTCCCTATACGATGGGGGCCGTGTATAATTGATACGGCTGACAAGGCGGTAGCTACGCCCCTGGTCTAATTAGGCTTGCAAGATTTGACCCAAACAAAGACGCTAAAAGCTAAATAAAACCGCATAAAAACAGCTGGTATCTGGCATGTACTCACCATAGAGTTCTCATCAATGGAGTCCAGCCCCATGACCGTGACGTGGAAGTTGACGATGGTGGGCTGGTCGTTCTTCTTCGGCGGCCGCATCTTGTCGTACAGCCGCGGGTCGTCGGGCAGCAGGTCTTGGAAGGTCAGAAGGGTAGACCTGGTAAATGGAAAATAGTGGTTGTGGTTTATGATGCCCTGGTAACCGCTTGACAATCTACTTTTTAGAGTTCCGAAATAAAATCAAAACCCTTATAGTTTCGTCATCCGTCCGTCTGTCTGAAGCAAAGCGCTGTAATTTGGCATGGATATACATATTTATTAAAACTCGAGAATCGTAGAATAAAATATTGAAAAATATTTTTTAAAGTGAATTTTTTATTTTTCAGGGTACCTCCCCTACAGGTAACATGAGGATAAATTTATTATTCGTCGCGTACCCTATAGTGTGGGGTATCGTTGAAAAGGTCTTCTAAAAATATTATGGGTCTTCTAGACCATTTTTCTGAATTAGGGGTCCGTTTGCGAAATATTTGGCTTTAAAGTGCTAATTTTGGTTAAAATCAAGTGTCCCCCCTGGCTAAACGGTTGGAGTCGGGCAAGTGAAAAATTCTCAAAAATAGGTTACAAATGATGAACTGACAAGGAAAATTAGAATAGCTATGTTAGCATAGTTAATGAATCGAATAACTAACTACTTCGGAACCCTACATTGCGCGTGGCCTGACACGCAATTGCCTAGATTTTTTGAAATCGGTTAAGTCTTGGTTTGAAAACGTTTTGTCTAAAAGATATAGGTACTTTTTGCGTGTATGAAGAACATTTGGTGTAAAATATTCGAGCGGGCCCATTCTTTCTACTGAATTGTCAAAACAACCATTTATTACATGTTTACCTCAAAGGAAAGCGACCACTGGAGAAAATACTCGTAATATTACGTAAATTCTTTGCTATATTCTTAACATGACCTATATCTAAAATATACCCCCTTTGTATTTGTAGTGAGCTTCTAACATAGCTCCTTCAGAACGCGATGGAATCCCGTGGTTTCGTGACTCTATTGTCGATGCTCCGCGACTCGCAATGAGCCTTGTAGCTTGTAACAATGGGCTGCGCTTGAATTCATAATGGCGGTATTTGCTACATGACAGGATTTGTTGGGCGATTTTAGTGCCTTAGTATACGGTATATTTCTGCTATTTTATAATGAAAATTAACCATTTATATAATTAGTAACTGGTCTTCGACTCTTTAGTTCCGAAAATACTGATCTTGACGTTCCGTAATAGTAACTATAGAGATCCAGAAAACATGCGGAACCACAGCTTCCTTTGTGGCCGATAGCGTAGCGTCACGTGCGTGCGGTGTTAGTTGTTCCTGTGTGCTTAGTTTTATTTGACACTAGCTGACCCGGCAAACTTCGTATCGTCTAACAAACTATTTTTTTTTTCTAAAATAAAAGTAGCCTAAGTAACTCCTTGTTACATCAGCTATTCGCCAGTGAAAATCCCGTCAAAATCTGTCCAGCCATTTCAGAGATTAGCTGGAACAAACAGACAGACAGACAGACAGACAAAAATTGTGAAAAATGTTGTTTTGGTATTTGTACCGTGTATGCATCCAAATGCACGTAGTAAAAAGCGGGTATTTTAATATTACAAACAGACACTCCAATTTTATTTATTTGTATAGATGTATAGATTAGCTGTTAACCGCGACTTCGTCCGCGAGGCATTTTAGCAATATAGTTATTGTTCTTTTTTCTAAAACCATTTTTTTAATAAAAGTAGCCTAAGTTACTCCTTGTTACATCAGCTATCTGCCTTTTTCACTGCTCAAAGGTTTTTTTTTCGCTGCCGCTAGATGTAACATTTAACTGTTGAGTAAAGTAACAAGTTAATATTGTTATGAACCCCATTTCTGTTGTGAAAGTTAGGAAGTCATTTAACAGCTAATTGGCCCTTCAGCTGGGTTTACATCATTTAACTAACAAAATGTTAAAAGTTTAGTTTTAAAGTTGTAAGCAGCTACGTAAATTAAATGTTATTTTAAGAGATCACTAGAGGGTTTTTGTAAAAAAGTACTTTTGTTTACAGCCTTGGCTAGTCAAGTCGTGCTTTCAACCTAAAGCGCTTGTTGCTTGTTGGTAAAACATAGATTTAATGTGACTATGTAGGTACACAATGTTATTTGTAAGTACTTTAATACCTCCATCAATTCACAGGGAAACAGCGTGGTGGAATATGATCTAGGTCTCCTCAGTTGTGGTCAGTTGAGGCCAAGTTTGTTAATTTTTTTTTATGGAAACAGCCGGCAAACGAGCTGACGATCCACCTGATGGTAAGTGGCTATCGTCGCCCATGAACATCAGCAACACCAAAGGCATCACTGATGCGTTACCGGCCAAGAAAGAGAAAGAAAAAGAAAGAACTGGCTCTCAAGCTCCCAGCCGGAAAATGACGAGCGGTTTGGCAGCTGACTCAAACTCGACTTTATTAAATGACTCAAGTTTGACTAATTTAGAAAATAGAGACAATATTTAGGCTGAAGCTATGTTAGCATTTTACGAAGGGCGGCCGGCGGCGTGAAGTGGAACTAATTATAGGCCACTTGACGTTTTGCAAACATTTCGGTATTCAGCAAGAGTCCCAAGTGTTAAGTAAACTCCACAGCTTCGATTTAAGACTGCCAAATGCCGTTTAGACTTTTTATCTAAGGGTTAGACAAGCTATTTGATGGTAAGTGGTCATCGGCTATGGCTTCAGAGGCATCACCGACGCGTTGCGGACAAGAAAGAAGCAAGGACTCGCCCAACAGTTATCATACCGAAGCGCGAGAATCAATGGTAAAAGTGCTAACCCATTAGTTGCGATTGCGGTACACAAAAGGGGGCAATGCCATTTTGAGCTTAATATAGTTACGAAATGGACGAGTATCAAATATCAATAAAAATATTATTCTATTAAACTCAGTGATTTCACGGAGATTTGTTAGCAGATTTCCATAATTCTGTTTTTATTTGAAAGTGAAAGTTATTTTTATTATACTACGAGTAACCGCCCTCGCTTTGCTTCGGTTTTCTTTTTTTTTACACCTTGTGTTATATTCTTGGAGTATTATTAAAGATCCCTAATTTTTTTTTAAACTATAATATAGCCTATGTTACACGGGAATAGTGTAGCTTCGCAACAGTGAAAGAATTTTTGAAATCGGTTCAGTAGTTTCGGAGCCTATTCAATGCAAACAAAAAATCAAATCTTTCCTCTTTATATATTAGTATAGATATAGTACTACGGCCACATAAGGTGACTATTTTAATAATATGGGTCTATTAGGAAAAATTATGGCTTTATAAGTGGATGTAATGTAAGGTGTATAAATGGAGACATTTTTTATTTGTTTAAATATAAAAATGGAAAATGAAACAAATGTAAAAAAAATCTTTAAAATATTGAAAACTTGCACATTTTTCGCTCGTTTTGAAGAAAAATAATAATGGATATCATTACATTACAGGTATTATTTGCGTAATAAATTCAATTATTATTTGCGTAATAATACCTGTAATGTAAAGATATCCATCATTATTTTTCTTCAAAATGCGCGAAAATAAATTGAAGTTCTTATTATGAGCCTTATTATCTAAGCTCTGTGACGTCACAAAGTCTAGCCCCACATAGGTAGATATGTAAAAATGTGCAAGTTTTCAATATTTTAAAGATTTTTAGCCCTTTTACGAGGCTAGTTCATACATAGTTCTAATGACGTCACAGGCAAGTTAAACACTGCAGACTTTAATCATCGATATCTCTGCTATTTATTGATGAATTACAAAAATGTTTGGTGATTGATTAATATAAAATCATACACTATTTTTAATCTAAAAATAAAATATAGAATTTGCAACATCATGATACTTCTCTATTGTCGGTTTTTGTTTCTAAAACAGTAGATATATTTCTTAGGTAATTACATAGGTACTTACACAGACCTATATACCTACATACTTACCTATTAGACGAAGTAGTTAGTAGAAGTTAGTAGGAAGCACGGACATAAAAAAAGAACGGACGTAACCTTGTCTAATCGAGAGTGAAGCTGACAGCTGACATGACAGCTCGCTTACCATGTGTGCGTAATTTTGTAATTTTTGATTGGCGATGGTGTCAATACTGTCAATGTCGTAGCCGTATGGTGTCAATGTGTGGGTGTGTGTACTTGTACGAATACAGAGTTGGTATTCCTATGGGTGCTTCACTGAATTTGTTCTTGGGATTAAGTCCGTCTTTTTTTAACGTCCTTGGTAAGAAGATATAAAAAAATGTTGGTAGATACATGTAAGTATGGTAAGTAGGTATACATATCCAAAAATATATTTCAGTCACTTTCATTTATCTTAATCATCAACAGACTAATCAAGAAGCAATTTACCAATAGGTATATTTTTTAAATAAATTGTTTTAGCATAGGATTACGTCAATAAAACAGTTATTGATTTTCAATTTATCATTATTGTCCATTGAAGTATAATATAATGTCATAGAACAGACATCTCGAACAAAATGTGTGTCCCGCCGGGAGGTTCTATTTTCGAAATTGAGCCCCCGTTCTCCTTTCAAAATCGAACGAATCCATTGAAAATTGAAGTCGATCGGCGCCAATTTATTGGGACGTACCTACATTGTGTTCGCGGTGTTAGTTTTATACACTAGTAATAATTCAATGTTTCTGGCGTTTTATTTTTAAGTAGGTAGGTACTATGGGCAGCGCGCGCAAAGCTTCAGTTAATTATATTTTTGGAATTTGGCTTTCAAATAAATCATGCCTTTCTTTACTTTATACTATAAATATTTATATTATTAAATCCTTTGGTAGAAACCAAGAAATGCTTATAGCCGTAGATAATATTTATTAGAACGAGACAAATGCTAATAAATGGCAATATTTTACTTTCTTTTTCTTTAAATCATGTCGAAGCTAATGTAACGAGGGTAGGTAAAAATATACTTACTGAGCGTAACACAGATCGCTGGAGCTGAACCACAGATGTCCAAGGATGATCGTCAGCCACAGCAGCTTCCCCGGTGTCATAGCCGTCATCTTGGAATCACTTTAATTTATTTTACTTATCTAATAAAATTAATAATTACGCTAACATTTTTAATCGCTTTAAAATAAGCTTAAATTTCGTCTAGAGCCCTTAGAAGCTCCTTCCAACTGGTAATCATTGTAGGTACATTAAAATTGTCTAATAGGTATTTTTATTTTACTTTATTAATTAATTCATAATTATTTCAATATTCCAGCGTGAAATGGCCGAGTGGAACCAAAACTTTTGCAATGAATAAAAAAAGTTTAATCCAGTTGCAAAAAGCGCGCGGATTTTAACATCTGCCGTCGAAAGCGCGGGAAACAATGATGAAATGGAGGCGGTAAAAAATTGCACTTTATAAATCTGTGGCGCATGCGTGTTCCAACCAATTACTTTCGCTGACCGAATTGTGGAAATGTAAAAAGAATCATAGGTCGCTAAGTGTGACCTATTTGTGACGTAGCTATCTAATCCACTCGAGATTCAAGGTCATCTATTTTAGAGCACAGGCTGCGGTAAGTACTCTTCAGGCTCTTTGATACCGACTATTGGCAACTGTTTTATAACTTATCTATCATACTACAGACTTCCGTTAATTATGTAAAATTATGGAGTTGGGTTATGTAGACACTAACCTTTAGCTATCTATATAAAGAAAAATCAGGAATAAGTAAGTATCTCTTAGAAATTGATATTTGAGAACATAGTAGACTCTACTATCTATATAGGTCTATGACTCTACTTGCCTATTTCATTTATGTAGGAAATTGAAAATATTTTTTTCTTAAATGAGTGAATTTCCCAAGTGCATTTTTGAGACGGCGAGGTTGAAAATTAATGTGTGGAGGTAAACTACAATTATGCATAATTTTATATAGGTAGTTTAAATAGTGATCTACATGACAGTAAAGTATTCAGAGGTATTTAATATGATATATATATTTAATATAATATAAATAAATATTAGAGATGGGCCGACTATACACCGACTAGTCGGGAAAGCCGACTATTCGGCATGTTTTCTAGTCGGCGAATAGTCGGCGACTAGTCGGCAAAAAACGCCGAATATTCGGCATTAATTTTCGCTGCTTAAAATAAAGGAAATGAAGAAAATTACAAAATTATAGAATTGCTAATACAAGATTTATTTTAATAATTATTAAAAAAAAAATGTTCTCAATAACTTTGCAAAACCAGAACATCATTGACCATGTTACGGTCATATGCCTTGGAGACATAATATTTAACTCCTCAATGGATGGGAATAGTTGATCCATATTGAAAGATATAATATGTCGCTGCTAATAATAATATTCAAAAACCAGTGACCATTTCGAGTTCAGATGATGTGTTTTGGAAACAAAATATGTAACTTAAAACTTTGCACAAAAAAACTTGAGGACATATTTTTATGTAAGTTACCTCAAATTATGTCAATAATTATTCGAATATTTGTAACATCACTAGTATGTGGCAATAATAATTTACAAGTTGACCTAGTACTTTTATTTGTACTTAGTCATATTTTCAATTTTATTTATTTTTAATGTACATACTTATTTTAATTTTATTGGAATAAGCTAATGTAATTTATGATGCAGAAACGTCAGACTTTCAGGTTTATCAGGAAGCAATCGATTCCTTTTATTTTCATAAATATTTGACCAAAGTAAGGTTGATCGGCATTGCCGACTAGTCGGCCGAATAGTCGGCAATTTTCTCACCGATTAGTCGGCTAGTCGGCTGATCGGCAAAACCCATAGTCGGCCCATCACTAATATATATGCTTAATAAAAAAATCTAAGACCTAAAATCTAATTCCGGTGTACTGTCCAAACTCCATTTATTTACATATTTTATTAATTTAATTTTTTTGACGTGATAACGTCTATTAAATCGATGAACTCCGGGCGCACGCACGAAAAAATGTAGCGTTCCGCAAGCGAGAGAGCGGCAAAAGCGAGAGAGAGGCACGATCGGCGTATCCGTAGCCGTAGCCGATGCCGTAGGCGATCGTAGTTGAGCGGAGCGGAGCAGGGCGGAGTGGGGCGGAGCGGGGCGGAGCGAGATGGAGCGGAGCGGGGCGGAGGGGTGCGGGACGGAGCGGAGCGGAGCTTTGTCATGACGTTGTCACGTTAAACTACCGTCCGTAAACCGACTTTACAGACAACCATTTTTTTGGTAAATAAATTTCATTCAAAAGGAATGTTTTTTAGAAATGCATTAAATAACACAACTAATATATAATTACGGAGTAATTTAAGATAGTGCATCAGCTCTTAAAACGTCTTTTAAAAATGTCCTACAAAAATAAAGCGTGTAAAAAGCAATACCGATGGCGCATTTTGTATACTTAATTACTTGTTACAACACGAATTGGAAGACACCTTACTGGCTCAGTTGTGCTCTTGCAAACTGCGTGTTAGGATGATCGACTGGCTGCATAATTTTCCTGCCAAACACGTAAGTAGGTACTAACTGCGGTGGCGTAAGAATACAAAATCATCCAATTCCGATGTCATTTATACATATTAGTACAAGTACAAAGCAGATTATCAAGAAATTTTAAGGAGGCTTCTGGTGCTGCCACATTGCTGTTCAAAAATGTTTACAAATATTAGTAAACATTTTCTAACCAACATTTGATCACATTGTTAGAAAACGTTGTAATGTTAGTAAACATTTCTCAACAAAATTGTTAGTTAAGAAATTGTAACAAATAAAAGAATGTTGTAAACAAATATAACATTTGTTATCATTTGTTTGTAAACATGTATCTAGGCGACAAAAGGGTCTAGCTCTTAATGTTTGGCGCATCCAGATCGAGCGCTTTTTCTTTCTTTTTAAACAGAAAATAAAAGCCAATCCAATGAGCAAATCTTCTTCCATTTTCGTGTAGACGCCTCAGTCCTCAGAACGTAAATCCAAACTGAGAGCCGATTCCATGTTTTCAAATGTTATTAGTGTTTGTAAACATTTTTCATCAGTGTAGCAGCACTCAAAACATCTAACAATTCTTAACATAATGTAACCATTTCTAGGGTCATTTTCAAATTTGTGGCCAAAAGCACTAATTATGATATCATTCTCGATAAGTAAATATTAGCATTACTCAAATTACTCTAATCGACTACTCCCTTGAGGCCCCTTGAGAGCTTTTTATAATTACTTGTTATCGCTGTAAATAAAAAAGATATGACGATAAAACTACCCTATATCTCATTAGTGTCACTGGTTCCAAAGGCTCATTTTTTATCTATTAGTCTATAAAACAAAAATGCATCCAGGAAAATGGAATTTTATTTTCGCAATGTTTAATATGTTTATATAAGATTCATAATTAATTATTGCTACAATCTTGGGTATAAAAAAATAAGATTTCTTAATATTTATAATCAGTATACATTTTAAATATCATTTATGTGACCGTAGACAAATGCTTTCATATTACACAATTATACCCTGCTATATCCTGCCTCTCACCCCGCGTGGTTCCCGGGTGCTAAGTCGTCTCCGAACAATCTTGGTGGCCTGTCATTTACTTCGTTATTTTTTGAGAAAATCTAATTATCAGGTAAGATTTGGGAGAGTGTACCAAAACTGTATCATTAGTGTCTTAACAGATTACGTCCATAGTTATGTGTTGTTTTATTTTTGATTTATATGAATAGTCAGGCATTGCAGGCATAATTTTTTTCCGTGTTAAGTTATATTATAGAACATTCCATTTTGTAGGTAAATACAAATAATACCGAAAACCTCATTCGTGTCACTCTCATTCGTGTCAATTGAGCAGTTACACTAATGATATTCAATTTCGTACAAATGATAAGTTTTGTTACCCGACTGCCAGGAAGGTATGTATGCAGGTAATATTCTTTATGACATCTTCCAAACTGCTCAACGGATTTATATAATTAAGACTAGGTTTTTGCGTGGGGCGCGCGCTGCTAAAGCAGCGCGCGTGCCTTTTTCTTTCGCAAAAGGAAAAATAAATAAATAGTTTTTTCAACAACATCATTAACATGCGAAATTTATTTTTCGATTCAGGGGTCTGCGACATGTTTGGCTTCACACTATTTTTTTGACGGGAGGGGGAGGGGAGAGGGCCAGGAAGTGAGAGAGGGACCGGGAGCGGGAGAAGGAGAGGGAGAGGGGCAGGGAGCGGGAAGGGAGAAAGAGCGGCACAGAAAGTGTTAGAAGGACCGGGTGTGGGAGAGGGACTGGGAGCGGGAGAGGGACGTGAAGCGGGAGAGGGATCGGGAGTGGGAGAGGGAGAGGGAAGAGAGGGAGAGGGAGAGCGAGAGGGACAGCGAGAGGGACAGGGACAGCGAGATCTAGAGCGAGAGGAAGAGTGAGAGGGAGAGGGAGAGGGAGAGCGATAGGGAGAGCGAGAGGAAGAGCGAGAGGGAGAGCGAGAGTTAGAGCGAGAGGTAGTGGGAGAAAAAGAGCGAGAGATGAAGCAAGAGGGAGAGGGAGAGGGAGACTGAGAGGGAGAGCGAGAGGGAGAGGGACAGCGAGAGCGAGAGGGAGACGGAAAAGGAGAGGGAGCGGGAGAGGGAGAGGAAGAGCGAGACGGAGAGAGAGAAGGAGAGGGAGAGGCACAGGAAGAGCGAGAGGGAGAGTGAGAGAGAGAAAGAGAGAGGGAGATAGAGAGGGAGAGGGAGAGGGAAAAGGAGAGGGAGAGGGAAAAGGAGAGGGAGAGGGGAAGGGAGCGGGGAGGGAGAAAGAGCGGAACAGAAAGTGCGAGAAGGACCGGGTGCGGGAGATGGACTGGGAGCGAGAGAGAGACGTGAAGCGGGAGAGGGAGAAGTAAGAGAGGGAGAGGGAGAACGGGAGAGAGAGCGAGAGATAAAGCAAGATAGGAAGAGCGAGAGATAAAGCAAGAGGGAGAGCGAGAGGGAAAGGGAGCAGGAGAAGAAGAGGGCAGGGAGCGGGGAGGGAGAAAGAGGGGGACAGAATCAAGCATTAAGAATTAAGCAGGCAAACGAGCATAAGTAAGCATAAGTAAGTGATAACCGCCGCCCATGGACATTAGCAACATAAGGGGCGTCACCAATGCGTTGCCGGCCTCGAAGAAATTAGAATTAATTTTGACAAAAACGGGTTCAAACTAAACTATCGCACTGGAGAGCCAAGAAATGGACAATCACTTCCAGACCAGACCAGTAGGTAATAACAACACTATAGTGGTACAAATGTCTTGAATGTCTAAAATGTATGAAGTACTAAAAAAATGTTATTGAATTGTCTTTCAACATTTCAAATGTTTACACGATAATATTGTTTTCTAGATTGAACAGTAAAATATTTTTTTGTATGCCAATAGGGATTTTTTTTCACTCATATAATGTGCAGTATATTTGTACCTATAAACGCCTCATACATTTTATAGACATTAAATGCAAACAACAGTCCGAAATGTTCGATATAGATTTCTGTGAAAAATACTTGTTTTTGTATGGCAACACTGAAAGTTTCTCATTTTTTATGGCAACACTAAATCACTTTTACACGGATGTGACCGATCTATCAGTAGCAACAAACGTCGTATACATTTTAATGACATCAAAAGGAGACAAAAACCTGAAATATTACGTACAAAAAGTCATTTGTATGAAAATTAATATTTTTTGTATGGCATCACTAAAAATTGGTTACACCACCGTGTTCGGCCCTTTAGTACCTACAAACTCCTCATACATTATAAAGACATACAATGGAGACAACAACCTCAAACATTCGAAAAAAGAATATTTTTGTATGAAAATTAACATTTTTTGTATGGCAACACTGAATTTTTTTTCACCAAAATTTTCTAAATGTAAGTACCTACAAACTCCCCATACATTATAATAACGAAATATTCGATTCAAAAATAAATTTGTATGAAAATTGTTATTTTTTGTATGGCAACACTGAAATTTTATAGTTTTTTCAAAACGAGAATTCTAATTTAAAAATATCTCCCATACATTTCTTATACCCCTGATTTATAGTTCCGGCTCAACTACTCGAAAAGTGAAAAAAATTCTGGACTCCAGTGTTGCCAGTTGATTGAGATGAAAATAGTCAAATGTCATTACGACGACCACAAAAAATCTCGTGGTGAAATTTTTTGATTAAAAATGTTTCTCCTTCTACTTTTTACATTTTTGAATAGAAAGTTCACAAAAATGTATGAATGAAAAAAAAATCAACGTAACCTGGCAACACTTTCAGCCAAGCTACACAACCGCCCCATACAAAGTGTGCCCCTCAAATGTTGCCAACCTACAATTTTTTTCTTTCAAAAAATGCAATTTTTCGTACATTTTACAAAATGGCCACCACGGGATCCGCCATCTTGTCGAAAAAAAAATATATCCAACATATCAAAATTGAGGATAGACCAGAGCCAACAGAGGAAAAATATCGCAAAAATGTTAAAACACCACTGCGATGCGACCCCGCAAACACACCTCGAAAATTGAAAAATTTCAAACTAAAATATCTCGGCGGCCATCTTGTTTTTTCATTTTTTTTCAACTTTTTCGTATTAGTCGTCCCAAGATTAGCCGAAAACGACACCAATGTCGGGTAGGTGCTCAAAATAAACAAAAAGTTGACAATCGCCGAGCGGCCGCCATCTTGAATTTTCGAATGGTCATATTTTTCCTATAATAACCATAGATAGTCAAGCAACTTCTCGATACATTATTATTACCCCCCACCAATACTTTCGGCTGGGCTACTCGAAATGTGAAAAAACGTGAAAAAAAAATCCAGCAGCCAGTGTTGCCAGTTAATTTTGATGAAAATGGTCAAATGTCATTAAGACAACCTCGAGAAATGTTTTGATGAAATTTTTTGATTAAAAATGTTTCTCCTTTTACTTTTCATATTTTTGAATAGAAAGTTCACAAAAATGTATGAATGAAAAAAAAATTAACGTAACCTGGCAACACTTTAGACCAAGCCCCACAACCGCCCCATACAAAGTCACCCCCTCAAATGTTGCCAACCTCAAGATATTTCACCTCAAAAAATGCAATTTTTCGTACATTTTATAAAATGGCCGCCACGGGGTCCGCCATCTTGTCGAAAAAAAAAATATACCCCAAACTTCAAAATTGGGGATAGACCCGAGGTAATTAAGAAAAAAAATCGGAAAAAAGTTGAAAACCCATTACAATCCGACCCCGCAAAGTCACCTCCAAAATTGAAAAATTTTAAAGTAAAATATCTCGGCGGCCATCTTGTTTTTTTTATTTTTTTCCAATTTCATCGTAACACGTTTCCCAACATTAGCTGAAAACGACACCAATCTCGGGTAAGTGCATCGTGAAAAAAAAAGTTTGTCATTTCGACTCGGCCGCCATCTTGGATTTTTGAAAGGTCGGATTTTTCCCATAGACACAGAGGCAAACCAAAAATTCCCCCATACATTGTACCCACCCCCCACCACTCCTTCTGGGAGATCAATTCGACTTTTCGTAAAACGAAAAAAAAATTCCAGCAGCCAGTGTTGCCAGTCGACATCGACGAAAATGGTCAAATGTCATTACGACGACCACGACACGCTTGCCCATGTGAGATTTTGATTAAAAATATTGCTCCTTCTACTTTTCACATTTTTGAATAAAAAGTCCAAAAAAATGTAACAACAAAAGAAAAAAAAACTCAACCTGGCAACACTTTGAGTCAAGTTACATAACCGCCTGGAACAAAGACACCCGCTCAAATGTTGCCAACCCGAAGAAAAATTCACCTAAAAAACATCGTTTTTCGTACATTTTTCAAAATGGCCGCCACCGCGTCCGCCATCTTGTCGAAAAAATAAATATCCCCAAAATATCAAAATTGAGGATACAGTCAAACGAACACACAAAAAACATTGAAAAAAAGTAGAAAAACCACCCCGATGCGACCCCGCAAAGTCACCTCTGAAATCGAAAAAATTCAAACTCGAATATCTCGGCGGCCATCTTGTTTTTTCAATTTTTTCTAAAGTTTTTGTATATCGCCCCCAAAACTTGTCGAAACGCCCCAAAAAAATCCCGCAAAAAGCCATAAACAAAAAAGTTGAAAATCACAGAGCGGCCGCCATCTTGAAAATGTGAAATGTCAGATTTTTCCCGAGGTGTCGGGGGGAGATGAAGAAAACCCGCCATAGACAACAAAGTCCCATCTCGACTCCTTCTGGGAGAACAATTATATAGTTAAGTCAGTGGTAAGTCTAGGATTATATAATATAACTAGGTTTTTGCGTGGGGCGCGCGCTGCTAAAGCAGCGCGCGTGCCTTTTTCTTCCGCAAAAGAACAAATAAATAAATAGTTTTTTTTAAATATCATTGGTCTGCGAAATTCATTTTTCGATTCAGTGGTCTGTTTGCGACATGTTCGGCTTCACATTATTTTTTTTACGGAAGGGGGAGGGGAGAGGGACAGGAAGCAAGAGCGGGAGCGGGAGAAGGAGAGGGAGAGGGGCAGGGAGCGAGGTGGGAGAAAGAGCGGGACATAAAGTAGGAGAGGGACCTGCGGCAGGAGAGGGACTTGGAGCAGGAGATGGAGAAGGAGAGGGAGAGGGAGAAGGATAGGGAGTGGAAGAGGGAGAGGGAGAGGGAGAGGGAGAGCGAGAGATAGAGCTAGAGGGAGAGGGAGAGCGAGAGGGTGTGGGAAAGCGAGAGCGAGAGGGAGAGGGAGGAAGAGCGAGAGGGAGAGGGAAAGCGAGAGTGAGAGGGAGAGGGAGAGCGAGAGAGAGTGTGAAAGGGAAAGCTAGAGGGAGAGGGAGAGCGAGAGGGAGAGTGAGAGGAAGAGCGAGAGGGAGAAGGAGAGCGAGAGGGAGAGGGAGAGGACAGGGAGCGGGGAGGGAGAAAGAGCGGGACAGAATCAAGCATTAAGAATTAAGCAGGCAAACGAGCAGATGGGTCACCTGATGGTAAGTGATAACCGCCACCCATGGACATTAGCAACATAAGGGGCGTCACCAATGCGTTGCCGGCCTCGAAGAAATTAAAATTAATTTTGCCTTTACACAATAACTATTCAAAGCAGTAAAGGGCACATGACAAAAACGGGTTCACACTAAACTATCGGATAGGAGAGTTAAGAAACGGACAATCACTTCCAGACCAAACCAGTAGGTAATAACAATAACATTATAGTGGTACAAATGTCTTAAATGTGTAAAATGTATGAAGTACTAAAAAAATGTTATTGAATTATTATTCAATATTTTAAATATTTACACGTTAATTTTGTTTTCTAGACTGAACAATATTTTTTTTTTTATATGCCAACACGTTTTTTAATACTCTCATATAATGTGCAGTCTATTTGCACGTATAAACGCCTCATACATTTTATAGACATCAAATGCAAACAACAGTCGGAAATGTTCAATATAGATTTTTATGAAAAATACTTGTTTTTGTATGGCAACACTGAAAGTTTCTCATTTTTTATGGCAACAATGAAACACATTTACACGGATGTGACCGATCTACCGGCAGCAACAAACGTCGTATACATTTTAATGACATCAAAAGGGGACAAAAGCCTGAAATAGTACATACAAAAATTCATTTGTATGAAAATTATTATTTTTTGTATGGCATCACTAAACATTAGTTACGCCAACGTGTCCGTCTCTGTAGTACCTACAAACGCCTCATACATTATAAAGACATACAATGGAGACAACAGCCTCAAACATTCGAAAAAAGGATACATTTGTATGAAAATTATTATTTTTTGTATGGCAATACTGAATTTTTTTTCACCAAAATTTTGAAAATATAAGTACCTACAAACGCCCCATACATTATAATAACGAAATATTCGATTCAAAAATAAATTTGTATGAAAATTATAATTTTTTGTATGGCAACACTGAAGTTTTGAAGTTTTTCCAAAACGAATATTTTAATTTAAAAATATCTCCCATACATTTTTTATACCTTTGATCTATAGTTTCGGCTCAATTACTCGAAAAGTGAAAAAAATTCTGGACTCCAGTGTTGCCAGTTGATTGAGATGAAAATGGTCAAATGTCATTACAACGCCCACAAAAAATCTTGTGGTGTAATTTTTTGATTAAAAATATTTCTCCTTCTACTTTTTACATTTTTGAATGGAAAGTTCACAAAAATGTATGAATGAAAAAAAAATCAACGTAACCTGGCAACACTTTCAGTCAAGTTACACAACCGCCCCTTACAAAGTAACCCCCTCAAATGTTGCCAACCTACAAATTTTTTCCTTCAAAAAATACAATTTTTCATACATTTTAGAAAATGGCCACCACGGGATCCGCCATCTTGTCGAAAAAAAAAATATATCCAACTTGTCAAAATTGAGGATAGACCAAAGCCAACAGAGGAAAAATACCGCAAAAATGTTAAAACACCACCGCGATGCGACCCCGCAAAGACACCTCGAAAATTGAAAAATTTCAAACTGAAATATCTCGGCGGCCATCTTGTTTTTTAATTTTTTTCCAACTTCATCATATTATTCGTCCCAAGATTAGCCGAAAACGACACCAATGTCGGGTACGTGCTCAAAGTAAACAAAAAGTTGACAATCGCCGAGCGGCCGCCATCTTGAATTTTTGAATGGTCGTATTTTTTCTATAATAACCATAGATAGTCAAGCAACTTCCCCATACATCATTATTACCCCCCATCAATACTTTCGGCTGGGCTATTCGAAATGTGAAAAAACGTGAAAAAAAAATCCAGCAGCCAGTGTTGCCAGTAAATTTTGATGAAAATGGTCAAATGTCATTACGACGACCGCGAGACATGTTTTGATTAAATTTTTTGATCAAAAATGTTTCTCCTTCTACTTTTTATATTTTTGAATAGAAAGTTCACAAAAATGTATGAATGAAAAAAAAATTAACGTAACCTGGCAACACTTCACACTAAGCCCCACAACCGCCCGATACAAAGTGACCCCCTCATATGTTGCCAACCTCAAGATTTTTCACCTCGAAAAATGCAATTTTTTGTACATTTTGCAAAATGGCCGCCATGGGATCCGCCATCTTTAAGAAAAAAAAAATATACCCCAAACGTCAAAATTGGGGATAGACCCGAGGCAACAGTGTAAAAAAATCGAAAAAAAGTTGAAAACCCATTGCAATCCGACCCCGCAAAGTCACCTCCAAAATTGAAAAATTTTAAAGTAAAATATCTCGGCGGCCATCTTGTTTTTTTATTTTTTTCCAGTTTCATCGTAACACATTTTCTAACATTAGCCGAAAACGACACCAATCTCGGGTAGGTGCATAGTGAAAAAAAAAGTTGGTCATTTCGACTCGGCCGCCATCTTGGATTTTTGAAAGGTCGGATTTTTCCCATAGACACGGAGGCAAACCAAAAATTCCCCCATACATCGTACTCACCCCCCACCACTCCTTCTGGGAGATCAATTCGACTTTTCGTAAAACGAAAAAAAAATTCCAGCAGCCAGTGTTGCCAGTCGACATCGACGAAAATGGTCAAATGTCATTACGACGACCACGACACGCTTGCCCGTGTGACATTTTGATTAAAAATATTGCTCCTTCTACTTTTCATATTTTTGAATAAAAAGTCCAAAAAAATGTATCAACAAAAGAAAAAAAAACTCAACCTGGCAACACTTTGGGTCAAGTTACATATCCGCCCGGAACAAAGACACCCGCTCAAATGTTGTCAACCCGAAGAAAAATTCACCCAAAAAACGTCGTTTTTCGTACATTTTTCAAAATGGCCGCCACCGCGTCCGCCATCTTGTGAAAAAAATAAGTATACCCGAAATATCAAAATTGAGGATTCGTTCAAGGCAACACTAAAAAAATATTTAAAAAAAGTTGAAAAACCACCCCGATGCGACCCCGCAAAATGACCTCTAAAATCGAAAAATTTCAAACTCGAATATCTCGGCGGCCATCTTGTTTTTTCAATTTTTTCTAAAGTTTTCGTATATCGACCCCAAAACTTGTCGAAACGCCCCAAAAAAATCCCGCAAAAAGCCATAAACAAAAAAGTTGAAAATCACAGAGCGGCCGCCATCTTGAAAATGTGAAATGTCAGATTTTACCCGAGGTGTCGGGGGGGGATGGAGAAAACCCGCCATAGACAACAAAGTCCCATCTCGACTCTTTCTGGGAGAACAATTATATGGATCACTCCCCGTAAGTCTAGGATTATATATTATAACTAGGTTTTGCGTGGGGCGCGCGCTGCTAAAGCAGCGCGCGTGCCTTTTTCTTCCGCAAAAGAACAAATAAATAAATAGTTTTTTAAAATATTATTGGTCTGCGAAATTCATTTTTCGATTCAGGGGTCTGTTTGCGATATGTTCGGCTTCACATTACTTTTTTGACGGAAGGGGGAGGGGAGAGGGACAGGAAGCAAGAGTGAGAGCGGGAGAAGGAGAGGGAGAGGGGCAGGGAGCGAGGAGGGAGAAAGAGGGGGACAGAAAGTAGGAGAGGGACCGGCTGCAGGAGAGGGACTTGGAGCATGAGATGGAGAAGGAGAGGGAGAGGGAGAGTGAGAGGAAGAGCGAGAGGGAGAAGGAGAGGGAGAGGGACAGGAAGAGCGAGTGGGAGAGAGAGAGAGAAAGAGTGGCAAGGAGCGGGGAGGGAGAAAGAGCGGGACAGAAAGTGGGAGAAGGACCGAGTGCGGGAGACTGACTGTGAGCGGGAGAGAGACGTGAAGCGGGAGAGGGATCGGGAGTGGGAGAGGTAGAGAGACAGGGAGCGGGAGAGGGAAGAGAGAGAAAGGGAGAACGAGAGGGAGAGCGAGAGATAAAGCAAGAGAAGGAGAGTGAGAGATAAAGCAAGAGGGAGAGCGAGAGGGAGAAGGAGAGCGAGAGGGAGGGAGAGGACAGGGAGCGGGGAGGGAGAAAGAGCGGGACAGAATCAAGCATTAAGAATTAAGCAGGCAAACGAGCAGATGGGTCACCTGATGGTAAGTGATAACCGCCACCCATGGACATTAGCAACATAAGGGGCGTCACCAATGCGTTGCCGGCCTCGAAGAAATTAAAATTAATTTTGCCTTTACACAATAACTATTCAAAGCAGTAAAGGGCACATGACAAAAACGGGTTCACACTAAACTATCGGATAGGAGAGTTAAGAAACGGACAATCACTTCCAGACCAAACCAGTAGGTAATAACAATAACACTATAGTGGTACAAATGTCTTGAATGTGTAAAATGTATGAAGTACTAAAAAAATGTTATTGAATTATTTTTCAATATTTTAAATATTTACACGTTAATTTTGTTTTCTAGACTGAACAATAAAATATTTATTTATGTGCCAACACGTTTTTTAATACTCTCATATAATGTGCAGTCTATTTGCACCTATAAACACCTCATACATTTTATAGACATCAAATTCATTTGTATGAAAATTATTATTTTTTGTATGACATCACTAAATATTGGTTACACCAACGTGTCCTGCCCTTTAGTACCTACAAACGCCTCATACATTATAAAGACATCAAATGGAGACAACAGCCTCAAACATTCGAAAAAGGAATACATTTGTATGAAAATAATTATTTTTTATATGGCAACACTGAATTTTTTTTTCACCAAAATTTACAAAATGTCAGTACCTACAAATGCCCCATACATTATAATAACGAAATATTCGATCCAAAAATAAATTTGTATGAAAATTATTATTTTTTGTATGGCAACACTGAAATTTTGTAGTTTTTCTAAAACAAATATATTAATTTAAAAATATCTCTCATACATTTTCTATACCCTTGATCTATAGTTTCGGCTCAACTACTCGAAAAGTGAAAAAAATTCTGGACTCCAGTGTTGCCAGTTGATTGAGATGAAAATGGTCAAATGTCATTACAACGCCCACAAAAAATCTTGTGGTGTAATTTTTTGATTAAAAATGTTTCTCCTTCTACTTTTTACATTTTTGAATAGAAAGTTCACAAAAATGTACGAATGACAAAAAAATCAACGTAACCTGGCAATACTTTCAGTCAAGCTACACAACCGCCCCATACAAAGTGACCCCCTTAAATGTTTCCAACCTACAAATTTTTTCCTCCAAAAAATGCAATTTTTCGTACATTTTAGAAAATGGCCACCACGGGATCCGCCATCTTGTCGAAAAAAAAAATATATCCAACATGTCAAAATTAAGGATAGACCAGAGCAAATAGAGGAAAAATATCGCAAAAATGTTAAAACACCACCGTGATGCGACCCCGCAAAGTTACTTCGAAAATTGAAAGATTTTAAAGTAAAACATCTTGGCGGCCATCTTGTTTTTTCAATTTTTTCCAACTTTATCATATTAGTCGTCCCAAGATTAGCCGAAAACGATACCAATGTCGGGTAGGTGCTCAAAGTAAACAAAAAGTTGACAATCGCCGAGCGGCCGCCATCTTGAAATTTCGAATGGTCGTATTTTTCCTATAATAACCATAGATAGTCAAGCAACTTCCCCATACATTATTATTACCCCCCACCAATACTTTCGGCTGGGCTATTCGAAATGTGAAAAAACGTGAAAAAAAAATCCAGCAGCCAGTGTTGCCAGTTATTTTTGATGAAAATGGTCAAATGTCATTACGACGGCCTCGAGAAATTTTTTGGTGAAATTTTTTGATTAAAAATGTTTCTCCTTCTACTTTTTATATTTTTGAATAGAAAGTTCATAAAAATGTATGAATGAAAAAAAAATTAACGTAACCTGGCAATACTTCAGACCAAGCCTCACAACCGCCCAATACAAAGTGACCCCCTCAAATATTGCCAACCTCAAAATTTTTTACCTCAAAAAATGCAATTTTTTGTACAATTTGCAAAATGGCCGCCATAGGATCCGCCATCTTTAAGAAAAAAAAAATATACCACAATTGTTAAAATTGGGGATAGACCCGAGGCAACAGCGAAAAAAAATCGAAAAAAAATTGAAAACCCATTGCAATCCGACCCCGCAAAGTCACCTCCAAAATTAAAAAAATTTAAAGTAAAATATCTCGGCGGCCATCTTGTTTTTTTATTTTTTTCCAATTTCATCGTAACACGTTTCCCAACATTAGCCGAAAATGATACCAATCTCGGGTAGGTGCATAGTGAAAAAAAAAGTTGGTCATGTCGACTCGGCCGCCATCTTGGATTTTTGAAAGGTCGGATTTTTCCCATAGACACGAAGGTAAACCAAAAATTCCCCCATACATTGTACCCTCCTTCTGGGAGATCAATTCGACTTTTCGTAAAACGAAAAATAAATTCCTGCAGCCAGTGTTGCCAGTCGACATCGACGAAAATGGTCAAATGTCATTACGACGACCACGATACGCTTGCCCGTGTGACATTTTTATTAAAAATATTGCTCCTTCTACTTTTCACATTTTTGAATAAAAAGTCCAAAAAAATGTACCAACAAAAGAAAAAAAAACTCAACCTGGCAACACTTTGAGTCAAGTTACATAACCGCCTGGAACAAAGACATCCGCTCAAATGTTGCCAACCCGAAGAAAAATTCACCCAAAAAACGTCGTTTTTCGTACATTTTTCAAAATGGCCGCCGCCGCGTCCGCCATCTTGTGAAAAAAATAAATATCCCCGAAATATCAAAATGTGCCTTTTTCTTCCGCAAAAGGAAAAATAAATAAATAGTTTTTTAAAAAAGATCATTGACATGCGAAATTTATTTTTCGATTCAGGGGTCTGTTTGCAACATGTTTGGCTTCACGCTATTTTTTTAAGGGAGAGGGAGAGGGACAGGAAGCGAGAGGGGGACCGGGAACGGGAGAAAGAGAGGGGTAGGGAGCGAAGAGGGAGAAAGAGCGGGACAGAAAATGTGAGAGGGACAGGGTGTGGGAGAGGGACTGGGAGCGGGAGAGGGACGTGAAGCGGGAGAAGGAGCGGGAGAGTGAGAGGGACGTAAAGCGGGAGCGGGAGAGGGAGAGGGACAGGGAGCGGGAAAAGGAGAGGGAGAGGGAGAGTGAGAGGGAGAGAGACAGGGAGAGCGAGAGGGAGATAAAACGAAGGGGTTGTAAATATTTAAGAAACTACGTCATTTTTGAACTCAGTAATGTGAAAATTTATATAAGCTTATTATTAGAAATAAAAATTTATTGTCACAGGTTTTTTTGGAAATTCATCCCCAAATGGTTAAAACCAGGGGATGTAAGTTTGTACGGAACTTCGTCAATACCGAACTCAGAGATATGAAAATTTATAATTATGTAAGCGTATACTTAGAAACAAAAAGTAACTGTAGAGTTGTTTTTTGAAAATTAATCCCCTATACTAAAAGGTTATAAATTAGTACGCAACTTGGACATTTTCGAACTCAGAAAGGTGTCAATGAAATCAAAAATTAACTGTAACAGGTTTTTTTGTAATTTCAGCCTTAAGAGGTAAATAAAGGGGTTGCAAGTTTTTTAGAACTTCTCATTTTCAAACTCAGAAATATGAAAATTAATATGTAAGCATATAGTGAGTTTATTGCAGAGGGCTTTACGGATGGGAGGGGGAGAGGAGGAGAAGGAGAGGGAGTGAGACAGGGAGAGGGACAGGGAGTGGGAGAAGGAGAGGGAGTGGGACAGGGAGAGAGAGGGAGTGGGATAGGGAGAGGGAGAGGGGCAGGGAGAGGGAGTGGGACAGGGAGAGGAAGAGGGAGAGAGGTAGAGGGGAAGGGACAGGGAGCGGGAGAGGGCGAAGGAGAGGGAGAGGGAGAGGGAGTGGGAAAGGAGAGGTAGTGGGACAGGGAGAGGGAGAGAGAGAGGGTGTGGGACAGGGAGAGAGAGGGAGTGGGATAGGGAGAGGGAGAGATAGAGTGGGACAGGGAGAAGGAGAGAAAGAGAGAGACAGGGATAGGGAGAGGGAGAAGGAGGGGGAATTTAATGAACCAACAAAAACTATAAAAGTTTAGTTGAAAGTAACACTATTCGCCGGGTCAGCTAGTAAATAATAATAGTTTCTTCATGTCCGTCTCTCCGTCCGTCCGCAGCATAGCGCAAAGATCCTTACCGCTAGAAAGCTGTAATTTGGCAATTGGCATGAATACACACTCATACTTATTTATCAAAAGTGGTAAACTAAAATCTTTATAAATTTTTTCGGGTAGTGCCAGCGAAATGGTAGATGTTGGATGAATGGTACATGTGAATAATATATCCACAGCAGTAGAATATTTAATATGATGAATTTGAAAGGAAAACTCTCATGGCAATGTTAGCTTAATAGTTAATGAGTGATAGTCGATAAACTTAGTACCCTAAATTCTCTACCCGAGTCCTCCTTTATATAGGAAGGATCTGATGATGGGTTCCAGAGATAAAGAGTGGAACACCTCAGTGGTGAGGCATGAATAATAATCCGTTTTTGGGAATGTTACTATTGAACAACCATTCCATAGTTTAACAACTCCATCCATGTGTGATATATTTTGGAGTTGGATCCTTTCTAAGGACCTTTATTAAGACTTAAAAAAGATCAACACGTAAAATGTAAACAGTCTCACAATAAGTGTATCCTATTCTGTTTTTAAAAGTACTTGTGACCTGTAATTCAACTTATTTAAAGAACGGCACTTTGATATAAAGGTACATAGTTAAATTTTATACGTTTTAAAAAGTAGTTTTAGTATCGTAAAATAATTATCACGTACTTGGAGAATATGTAAATCCTACCAATATATTATAGCGAAAATTTGAATGTCTTTATTCAATCACGCTAATACGGCTAAACAGATTAGGATGAAATTTGTCTCACAGATAGTTTATGACCTGCATCTAAAGGTAGAACAGATCTGTTCTATCAGGATAAGAGGTATATTTTAGTATGGATGTTTAATGTATCTGCCAGTAACTTAGTATCCAATTCTTAGGTCTGCTGTGCAACCTCTTAGAGTACTGAAAAAATCAAGCTTTTAAAAGTCAACGCAATCATAAAACTCTCTGTAATGACATATTATTTTTAGTTATTTAGACATTCGCAAGGTAATGAAAGCCCATCCCATGAAGACTTAAGTTTATGTTCCCGTTGATCAAGAGAAATGAAATGTGGTGAGAAGGAATTTCTTAAGGCGCGGTGTGATCTCAATATTCACAAAACTGGGTTTCTTTGGTGCTTGAGTACGAGGAAACCCAATGAAAATATCGCACGCAAAAAATACAGAGCATAGAAAAAGGTCTAAAGAAAAATGTTAACCGAATAGAATATTAAGCATGCATGTAGCATGTGTTAAAATTTAGCATGTATTTTCTTTGGGGAGTGTAGGGGAGCACTAAGAGATAATTTATGTAAAATCCCCCCCCCCCCCCCCCCCAGGGGGTATAAAAGGGGGGCATGATTGTTACTCTTTCATGGAAATAACACTGGACGGATTTCGATAAAATTTGATAAACGGGTAGAATATAATCTGAAATAGCTCATAGCGTACTTTTTATCACGAAATTCTATGGACTGAACCAATTTTGATAGTACTTTCACTGAAAGGTTCGATAAAACCAAAAAAAAATTGAAAAACATCATTCAGGCGCGAGCGAAGTTTCGGGAAAAAGCTAGTACAATATATTTTAACCCCCGATGCAAAAAGAGGGGTGTTATAATTTTGATGTGTATCTCCTAAATGAATGAACCGATTATGATGCAGTTTCTTTTAATGGTAAGGTGATTGAGAGGGTTATTAACTACAATCTATGAAGATCTGTTTTGGCGTAAAATAATAAAACTGACTTAAATTGATATTCTGCGTCATGACGTGTTATTTTTTATTACATTTTTAGCTGCAATTTTAGTATGTATGCAAATGCAAAAATATGCACATTTTTTATTTATTTCGCAACACTTGAGGTTTTCTTCATCAGACAAGGATGCGAGATGATTTACAAACAAATCTTACACTGTCGTAGTGTTGAATACTGCTGCTATAGAATAAGTCAATGGCTTAAAATGAGAAATAAAAATTAAGTGTAGAGGACTTTACGGTCGGGAGGGGGAAAGGAGAGGGCAGGAAGCGAGAGGATCCGGGAGCAGGAGAGCGAGAGGGAGAGGGAGAGGGAGAGACATATTATGTGCAATCTATTTGCACCTATAAACGCCTCATACATTTTATAGACATCAAATGCAAACAACAGTCGGAAATGTTCAACATAGATTTTTATGAAAAATCCCTTTTTTGTATGGCAACACTGAAAGTTTCTCATTTTTTATGGCAACACTGAAACACGTTTATACGGATGTGACCGATCTATCAGTAGCAACAAACGTCGTATACATTTTAATGACATCAAAGGAGTCGAAAGCCTGAAATATCACATACAAAAATTAATTTGTATGAAAATTATTATTTTTTGTGTGGCATCACTATTTATTGGTTACACCAACGTGTCCGGTCCCTTAGTACCTACAAATGCCTCATACATTGTAAAGACATCAAATGGGGACAACAGCCTCAAACATTCGAATAAAGAATACATTTGTATGAAAATTATAATTTTTTGTATGGCAACACTGAATTTTTTTTTCACCAAAATTTACAAAATCTCAATACCTACAAACGCCCCATACATTATAATAACGAAATATTCGATTCAAAAATAAACTTGTATGAAAATTGTTATTTTTTGTATGGCAACACTGAAATTTTATAAATTTTTCAAAACGAAAATTTTAATTTAAAAATATCTCCCATACATTTCTTATACCCTTGATCTACTGTTTCAGCTCAGCTACTCGAAAAGTGAAAAAAATTCTGGACTCCAGTGTTGCCAGTTGATTGAGATGAAAATGGTCAAATGTCATTACGACGCCCACAAAAAATCTTGTGGTGTAATTTTTTGATTAAAAATGTTTTTCCTTCTACTTTTTACATTTTTGAATAGAAAGTTCACAAAAATGTATGAATGAAAAAAAAATCAACGTAACCTGGCAACATTTTCAGTCAAGCTACACAACCAACCCATAGAAAGTGTGCCCCTCAAATGTTGCCAACCTACAAATTTTTTCTTTCAAAAAATGCAATTTTTCGTATATTTTACAAAATGGCCGCCACAGGATCTGCCATCTTGTCGAAAAAAAAAATATCCCTAAAATGTCAAAATCAAGGATAGACCAGAGCCAATAGAGGAAAAATATCGCTAAAATGTTAAAACACCACCGCGATGCGACCCCGCAAAGTTACCTCGAAAATTGAAAAATTTTAAAGTAAAATATCTCGGCGGCCATCTTGTTTTTTCAATTTTTTCCAACTTCATCATATTAGTCGTCCCAAGATTAGCCGAAAACGATACAAATGTTGGGTAGGTGCTCAAAGTAAACAAAAAGTTGACAATCGCCGAGCGGCCGCCATCTTGAATTTTCGAATGGTCGTATTTTTCCTATAATAAACATAGGTAGTCAAGCAACTTTCCCATACATTATTATTACCCCCCACCGATACTTTCGGCTGGGCTATTCGAAATGTGAAAAAACGTGAAAAAAAAATCCAGCAGCCAGTGTTGCCATTTAATTTTGATGAAAATGGTCAAATGTCATTACAACGGCCACGAAAAATTTTTTGGTGCAATTTTTTTATTAAAAATGTTTCTCCTTCTACTTTTTATATTTTTGAATAGAAAGTTCACAAAAATGTGTGAATGAAAAAAAATTAACGTAACCTGGCAATACTTCAGACCAAGCCCCACAATCGCCCCATACAAAGTGACCCCATCAAATGTTGCCAACCTCAAAATTTTTTACCTCAAAAAATGCAATTTTTTGTACATTTTGCAAAATGGCCGCCATAGGATCCGCCATCTTTAAGAAAAAAAAAATATACCCCAATTGTCAAAATTGGGGATGGACCCGAGGCAACAGCGAAAAAAAATCGAAAAAAAGTCAAAACACCAACGCAATCCGACCCCGCAAAGTCATCTCCAAAATTGAAAAATTTTAAAGTAAAATATCTCGGCGGCCATCTTGTTTTTTTATTTTTTTCTAGTTTCATCGTAACACATTTTCTAACATTAGCCGAAAACGACACCAACCTCGGGTAGGTGCATAGTGAAAAAAAAAAGTTGGTCATGTCGACTCGGCCGCCATCTTGGATTTTTGAAAGGTCGGATTTTTCCCATAGACACGGAGGCAAACCAAAAATTCTCACATACATCGTACCCACCCCCCGCCTCTCCTTCCGGGAGATCAATTCACCTTTTCGCAAAACGAAAAAAAAAATCCAGCAGCCAGTGTTGCCAGTCGACATCGACAAAAATGGTCAAATGTCATTACGACGACCATGACACGTTTGCCCGTGTGACATTTTGATTAAAAATATTGCTCCTTCTACTTTTCATATTTTTGAATAAAAAGTCCAAAAAAATGTATCAACAAAAGAAAAAAAAACTCAACCTGGCAACACTTTGGGTCAAGTTACATAACCGCCCGGAACAAAGACACCCGCTCAAATGTTGCCAACCCGAAGAAAAATTCACCCAAAAAACGTCGTTTTTCGTACATTTTTCAAAATGGCCGCCGCCGCGTCCGCCATCTTGTCGAAAAAATAAATATTCCCGAAATATCAAAATTAAGGATACAATCAAACAAACACTCAAAAAACATTTTAAAATAGTTGAAAAACCGCCCCGATGCGACCCCGCAAAGTCACCTCTGAAATCGAAAAAATTCAAACTCGAATATCTCGGCGGCCATCTTGTTTTTTCAATTTTTTATAAAGTTTTCGTATATCGCCCCCAAAACTTGTCGAAACGCCCCAAAAAAATCCCGCAAAAAGCCATAAACAAAAAAGTTGAAAATCACAGGGCGGCCGCCATCTTGAAAATGTGAAATGTCAGATTTTTCCCGAGGTGTCGGGGGGGGATGGAGAAAACCCGCCATAGACAACAAAGTCCCATCTCGCCTCCTTCTGGGAGAACAATTATATAGTACTTACGGTGGTAAGTCTAGGATTATATAATATAACTAGGTTTTGCGCGGGGCGCGCGCTGCTAAAGCAGCGCGCGTGCCTTTTTCTTCTGCAAAAGAACAAATAAAAAAATTGTTTTTTCAAAAATATAATTGGACTGCGAAAATTTTTCGATTCACGGGTCTGTTTGCGACATGTTCGGCTTCACATTATTTTTTTGACGGGAGGGGGAGGGGAGAGGGAAAGGAAGCGAGCGAGGTACCGGGAGCGAGAGAAGGATAGGGAGACGGGCAGGGAGCAGGGAGGGAGAAAGAGGGGGACAGAAAGCGAGAGAGGGACCGGGTGCGGGAGAGGGACGTGAAGCGGGAGAGGGACGTGAAGCGGGAGAGGAGATCACAAATAAAGAATGATTATGATTAGGGATCGGGAGTGGGAGAAGGAGAGGAAGAGGGAGAGGGAGAGCGAGGGAGAGGGAGAGCGAGAGGAAGAGGGGAGAGCGAGAGCGAGAGGGAGAGGAAGATCGAGAGGGTGATTGAGAGGGAGAGGAGAGCAAGAGGGAGAGCGAGTGGGAGAGGGAGAGGGAGAGCAAGAGGGAGAGCGAGTGGGAGAGGGAGAGAGAGAGCGAGAGGGAGAACGAGAGGGAGAGCAAGAGGGAGAGCAAGTGGGAGAGGGAGAGGCAGCGAGAGGTAGAGTGAGAGGGAGAGGGAACGCGAGACAAAGTGGGAGGGGGAGAGGGGGAGGGGGAGGGAGATCGAGAGGGAGAGCGAGAGGGAGAGCGAGAGCGAGAGGGAGAGGGAGCAGGAGATGGAGAGGGAGAGCGAGAGCGAGAGGGAGAGGGAGAGGGAGAGGGAGAGGAAATTTAATGATCTCTGATTTGTTAAACCTACATTCATTACGCGATAATTTATTTAGCATTAGGCGATACGAAGTTCGCCGGGTCAGCTAGTAAATAATAATAGTTTCTACATGTCCGCCTCTTCGTCCGTCCGCAGTATAGCGCCGAGATCCTTAGCGCTACAAAGCTGTAATTTGGCATGGATACACATACTTATTTATCAAAACTACAAAGTGGTAAAATAAAATCTTTATAAGTTTTTTCGGGTAGTGCCAACGAAATGGTCGATGTTGGACATGTGACCACGGCAGTAGAATATTTAAATTGATGAAATTCAAAGGAAAACTCTCATGGAAATGTTAGCTTAAATAGTTAATTAGTGATGGTCGACAAACTTACAACTACAGTACCCTAAATTCTCTACCCAATTCCGCCTTTAATATAGGAAGGATCTGATGATGGGTTCCAGAGATAAAGAGTGGAACACCTCAGTGGTGAGGCATTTATAATAATCCTTAATTTTGGGAATGTTACTATTTAACAACCAGTCCATAATTTAACAACTCCATCCATGTGTGATGTATTTCGGAGTTGAATCCTTTCTAAGGGCCTATATTAAGACATAAAAAGTACTCAATTAAATCATAATGTGACTTGTAATTCAACTTACTTAAAGAATGGCACTTTGATATATAGGTACAATAGGTACATAGTTTTATTTCATACATTGTAAAAAGTAATTTTATTATACTGTAATACTTATCACCTACTTAGAGATTATGTAAGTCCTACGAACATACTATAGTGAAAATTTGGATGTCTTTATTCAGTCACGCTAATACGGCTAAACGGATTCGGATGAAATTTATCTCACAGATAGTTAATGACCTGCATCTAAAAGTAGGACGATTTTTATAACGGAATGGACCTGTTATCAGGATAAGGCGCATATTTTAGTATGGATGTTTAATGTATCTGCCAGTAGCTTATATTTTTTTATATTTTATATTATTATTTTTAGGGTCCTTTTCCGTTCTATTTTTGCTTTTGAAGTAAAAGGTCCGTCTGTCTGTTTGTGTGTCTGTCAAAAACTTTTCACTAAGGAATACGTGGAGGTATTAATTAAAAAAAAATATCCAATTCTTAGGTCTGCTGTGCAATCCCTTAGAGTTGTGAAAAAATTAAGCTTTTAAAAGTCAACGCAATGATAAAACTCTTTGTTATGCTTTTTTTTAGTTCTTTCGATACTCGCAAGTTAATCAAAACCTATCCCCTAACTAAAGACTTAAGTTTACGTTCCGGTTGATCAAGAAAAATGAAGTGTGGTCAGAAGCAATGTCGTACGGGAAAAATTTGAAGACCGTTTTGTAGTAACATTACATTACAATTTACAATCGCACAGTTGAAGCTACTGGGCGCAAGAAGCTTTTGGCATGTATAATTTAATTATGTTCTTTCGGGAGTGTAGGGGAGCACTAAGAGATAATTTTTGTTAACCCCCTAAGAGTTACTCTTTCACGCAAATAACACTGGACGAATTTCGATCAAATTTGGAAAGAATGTAACCTGAAATAGCTCATAGGGTACTTTTTATCGCAAAATTCCATGGGCTGAACCAATTTTGATAGGACTCTCACTGAAAGGTTCGTGAAAACTAAAAAATGTTGAAAAATGTCATTTAGGCGGGTGAAGCTGCGGGCAAAAGCTAGTACAATATTTTAATCCTAGACGCGAAAAGAGGGTTGTTATAATTATGATTTGTATGGTTGTCTGTTTGTAGCATCGTATCTCCTAAATGAATAGACCAATTATGATGCAGTTTGTTATTATTTCTCTATGGGGTTTGCCTGGATAGCTACCACCCTTGAGCATGAGTCAGCCGCCAAACGACTCGTCGTGTTCCGGCTGGGGGCTTGAGAGCCAGTTCTTTCTTTCTTTTTCTTCTCTCTTTCTTGGCCGGCAACGCATCGGTGATGCCTTTGGTGTTGCTGATGTCCATGGGCGACGATAGCCACATACCATCAGGTGGATCGTCAGCTCGTTTGCCGGCTATTTCCATAAAAAAAAGTTTCTTTTAATGCTGAGTAAAATAATAAAACTGACTTAAACCGATATTCTGCGTCATGCATAACGCGTTATTTTTTATTATATTTTTAGCTGCCATTTTAGTATGTATGCAAATGCAAAAAATGTGCATATTTTTTCTTTATCTGGCAACACTTGAGATGCGAGACGATTTACAAACAAATCGTACGCTGTCGTGGTGCTGTATATTGCTGCTATAGAATGGTATAAAAGAAGCTTTTTGCTTCTATTAGTAGGTAAGTAGGTAGGGCTTAACCAGTATTTATCACCTTTTAGTTATGATTTTAAAATAATTAAGTATACTCAAAATTAATTTTGCCTACACACATAATGACTATTCAAAGCAGTATAGGAAAGAGTAGAGAGCAGTTAATATAAATGACAAAATCACACTAAACTATCGGATAGGAGAGTCAAGAAACAGACAATCACATCAGACCAGACCAGTAGATAATAACAACACTATAATGGTACAAAAAAATATCTTGAATGATGTCTTAAATTATCTTTCGAGATTTTAAATGTTTACACGTTAATATTGTTGTCTAGATTGAACAATAAAATATTTTTTTGTATGCCAACACGTTTTTTTTTTCACTCATATATTATGCAGTCTATTTGCATCTATAAACGCCTCCTACATTTTATAGGCATCGAATGCAAACAACAGTTTGAAATGTTCAATATAGATTTTTATGAAAAATACTTGTTTTTGTATGGCAACACTGAAAGTTTCTCATTTTTTATGGCAACAATGAAACACGTGTACACGGATGTGACCGATCTAACAGTAGCAACAAACGTCGTATACATTTAAATGACATCAAAAGGAGACAAAAGCCTAAAATATTACATACAAAAAATTCATTTGTATGAAAATTATTATTTTTTGTACGGCATCACTAAATATTGGTTACACCAACGTATCCGGCCCTTTAATACCTGCAAACGCCTCATACATTATAAAGACATGCAATAGAGACAACAGCCTCAAACATTTGAAAAAAGAATACATTTGTATGAAAATTATAATTTTTTGTATGGCAACACTGAATTTTTTTTTCACCAAAATTTACAAAATATCAGTACCTACAAACGCCCCATACATTATAATAATAATAAAATATTCGATTCAAAAATAAATTTGTATGAAAATTATTATTTTTTGTATGGCAACACTGAAATTTTAAAGTTTTTCCAAAACGAATATTTTAATTTAAAAATATCTCCCATACATTTTTTACACCCCTGATTTATAGTTTCGGCTCAACTACTCGAAAAGTGAAAAAAATTCTGGAATCCAGTGTTGCCAGTTCATTGAGATGAAAATGGTCAAATGTCATTACGACGCCCACAAAAAATCTTGTGTTGTAATTTTTTGATTAAAAATATTTCTCCTTCTACTTTTTACATTTTTGAATAGAAAGTTCACAAAAATGTATGAATGACAAAAAAATCAACGTAACCTGGCAATACTTTCAGTCAAGTTACACAACCGCTTCATACAAAGTGACCCCCTCAAATGTTGCCAACCCACAAATTTTTTCCTTTAAAAAATGCAATTTTTCGTACATTTTACAAAATGGCCGCCACGGGATCCGCCATCTTGTCGAAAAAAAAAATATACCCAAAATGTCAAAATTGAGGACAGACCCAAGCCAATAAGGTAAAAATATCGTAAAAATGTTAAAATACCACCGCGATGCGACCCCGCAAAGACACCTCTAAAATTGAAAAATTTCAAACTAAAATATCTCGGCGGCCATCTTGTTTTTTCAATTTTTTCCAACTTTGTCATATTAGTCGCCCCAAGAATAGCCGAAAACGACACTAATGTCGGGTAGGTGCTCAGTGTAAACAAAAAGTTGACAATCGCCGAGCGGCCGCCATCTTGAATTTTCGAATGGTCGTATTTTTCCTGTAATGACCATAGGTAGTCAAGCATCTTCCCCATACATCATTATTACCCCCCACCAATACTTTCGGCTGGGCTACTCGAAATGTGAAAAAACGTGAAAAAAAAATCCAGCAGCCAGTGTTGCCAGTTAATTTTGATGAAAATGGTCAAATGTCATTACGACGGCCACAAGAAATTGTTTGGTGCAATTTTTTGATTAAAAATGTTTCTCCTTCTACTTTTTATATTTTTGAATAGAAAGTTCACTAAAATGTATGAATGAAAAAAAAATCAATGTAACCTGGCAACACTTCAAGCTAAGCCCCACAACCGCCTCATACAAAGTGACCCCCTCAAATGTTGCCAAACTGAAAATTTTTTCCTTCAAAAAATGCAATTTTTCGAACATTTTATAAAATGGCCGCCACGGGGTCCGCCATCTTGTCGAAAAAAAAATATACCCCAAACGTTAAAATTGGGGATAGACCCGAGGTAATTAAGAAAAAAAATCGGCAAAAAGTTGAAAACCCATTGCAATCCGACCCCGCAAAGTCACCTCCAAAATTGAAAAATTTTAAAGTAAAATATCTCGGCGGCCATCTTGTTTTTTTATTTTTTTCCAATTTCATCGTAACACGTTTCCCAACATTAGCCGAAAACGACACCAATCTCGGGTAGGTGCATAGTGAAAAAAAAAGTTGGTCATGTCGACTCGGCCGCCATCTTGGATTTTTGAAAGGTCGGATTTTTCCCATAGACACGGAGGCAAACCAAAAATTCCCCCATACATCGTACTCACCCCCCACCACTCCTTCTGGGAGATCAATTCGACTTTTCGTAAAACGAAAAAAAAAATCCAGCACCCAGTGTTGCCAGTCGACATCGACGAAAATGGTCAAATGTCATTACGACGACCACGATACGCTTGCCCGTGTGACATTTTGATTAAAAATATTGCTCCTTCTACTTTTCATATTTTTTAATAAAAAGTCCAAAAAAATGTACCAACAAAAGAAAAAAAAGCTCAACCTGGCAACACTTTGAGTCAAGTTACACAACCGCCTGGAACAAAGGGACCCGCTCAAATGTTGGCAACCCGAAGAAAAATTCACCCAAAAAACGTCGTTTTTCGTACATTTTTCAAAATGGCCGCCACCGCGTCCGCCATCTTTTCGAAAAAATAAATATCCCCAAAATATCAAAATCGAGGATACAATCAAACGAATACATAAAAAACATTGAAAAAAAGTTGAAAAACCACCCCGATGCGACCCCGCAAAGTGACCTCTAAAATCGAAAAAATTCAAACTTGAATATCTCGGCGGCCATCTTGTTTTTTCAATTTTTTTCAAAGTTTTCGTAATTCTCCTCCAAAATTTTACGAAACTACCCAAAAAAATTCCCCAAAAAGCCATAAACAAAAAAGTTGAAAATTACAGAGCGGCCGCCATCTTGAAAATGTGAAATGTCAGATTTTTCCCAAGATCCTTGGAGGGGAAGGAGAAAACCCGCCATAGACAACAAAGTCCCATCTCGCCTCCTTCTGGGAGAACAATTATAAGTACGATTATCGATTCCCTCAAAAAAGCTGATTTTTACACATAAGAGGTCTTAAAGTCGCAACGACGATGTGTACTGGTGTACGCACGTAAGAAGTTATACTCTTCGGCGTAACAGAACCAAAATAGCTAAAGATTTTATCCCGAATGCCACAACTTTCTGTTTGTAAAAGAAATTAAATCAACAGCTAAGTTCATCATGTCGGTTATATTAATTAATATTGACCGAAGCCTTATGCATTTTAAATGAAATATGATCTGTGAAATATACTTACAAAATAACTTCCAAATATACATGATTATAAGAAGGAAATGGATCGCGGAAATGGATATCGCGGAATAAGAGATAAAAATGGTATGAAAGTTTTGTTCACGAAGTTAATACGATTTTAGTGCTTTTTTGTAGCTATTGGAATAAACACTTAAACATGAAGGTTAAGTTTAGTTTAAAATAATGTATTGTATTGTCATTAGATGTCAAGTAAAAAATACCTACGCGACATTCACTTCACTATGTAGCTGCCTGACGCAGCTATCATTATACCTATTGAATACCTCCTATTAATACTTACGCAGTTACCAATACCTTCTCAATACCTACATATTTACCTTACCGAAACGTTACCTGGATACCAAATACCAATAGGAAAGAATAATACAACAGCCTAACTTATATTTCAAGCTAAGTAAAACAAACACCTCAAGGGAAATATATTTATTTGCTTTGACGTTCTGTTAAGAAACGAATGACGTCTGTTTAAGAAACAAGATAAGCGCAGTCCGTCAGCATCTTCCTCGTTCCTCTTCATCAGTCTTCAAGCCACAAGATCTCATCTTCGAAGCACCCGGCACCCGGCAGTTATCTTCGTAGGTATATATCTTCACGCCCGTGTCGTGTATTCGCGCTCACAGCTCGCCGTTAAATGTACACCCATTTGAGCCTCGCGCAATATTTATAACATCGCCTCGCGCTTGCGAAGGAGAGCGGCGATGTTAGAACGAGATGGCAACACTTAGCGACAGATACAGCGTTAATCGTTATTGTTACAGGAGTGAACGAGACGGCATGCAAATAATCATTGTTAATTTTATTACCCTATACACGTGTTTTATAATCCTATTTCTTATTGGTCTATCTTTTTACTGTAAATTAATGTAGCTATTTCTATTGGACATTCTTCTTTACAATTTTTGTATATAAACCAGTTCATTTTTACCGAAAATTATTCCTCCGATAACCAGCAGAAGTATCATTTCAAGCAACCTTCCTGATATAACATTAGTAGACCTTCAACAGAACAACCTCTACATTGGTGACCCGACGAAGAACATCTGCATTCTGCAAGAAGACCTCCTTCTCAGAAGAATCCCTGCTGGACCAACCTACGCCGGTGACTCTCAAGCAAGTCACCCGACACGAGGAATCCCTGCTCGACGAATCCCTCGTCCCTCGTCGAAGCTCTGCGAACGACACCCTGCTGATCCGTCCCTGCTGAAGTCACGTTTCACACTAGGCCTACCTACCTACCGCAACCTGTCGTCAACCCATCGCCATGGAAAAACACGCACAGCACGCCGAAGCCACTTCCCAGCCACAGACCCAATCAGCATGTCCTCAGCCGCAGCAACCCGAAATCGCTGGAATAGCTCTTTCCATGCGTATTCCGCCATTCTGGAGAGACAAGCCACGACTATGGTTTATTACTTTTGAGGCAGCGACCAGCGAACTCAAAAGAGGACAAAACCAACTCGCCCAAATGGTAATTGCACAGCTGGAGAAACAAGATATTGAGCAGATTTCAGACCTGCTATACGACCCGCCAGCTACAGAACAATACACCACGTTGAAGAATCGACTTATATCGGCTTACGAGGAATCTGACAATCGCCAACTTCAAAAATTATTATCAGAAGTCGAGTTAGGTGACCAAAAGCCTACTCAACTACTACGTCGAATGCGAAGCCTGGCTCGAGACAAAGTCCCAGATTCAACTCTCCGACTCATGTGGTCAAACCATTTACCGCCACACGTCCGTTCAGTCCTTACCGTCAGCGAATCATTCTCCACGAAGACATCGCTCGACGAACAAGCACTTCTTGCCGACAAAATGATGGAGAACACGAACAATAACATCTCAGCCGTCGATTCATCAAAAAATCCTGAAACACAATTTTTAATTGAAGAAATTCGAAAACTATCAATTGAAGTTGCCGCTATCAAGAATTCACAAAATAATTTCCATTCATTCAAAAATTACAACTCGTCACAAAATAGTACTACGCCGCACGCCTACAATAATAATAGTCGAAGACCATTCGCCCGCCAAAACCGACACCGATCTACGAGTCGCGACACGTCAATACCTACACGCCAGCGAAGCGAGTCAAGATCGACGTATTGCTATTATCATCGACGTTTTGGTTCAGAAGCCCGAAAATGTACGAAGCCATGTACTTATAAGCAAGAAAGTACCAAGTCGGAAAACTGAATCATACGCTAGCCGCGGCGGAACCTAGCGTATCAGATATTAATTACCGCCTATTTATTACCGACAAGAAAAACAATATGACGTTTTTAATCGACACAGGAGCCAACATATCCGTAATACCTCCGTACAAAGGTCAACAACAAAGCCCTTTGAATTTTCAACTTTACGCGGCAAACAACACTGTCATACCTACCTACGGAGAGAAAACATTGGAACTCGATTTTAACCTACGTCGATTATTTAAATGGAAATTCATCGTCGCGAAAGTGAGCAAGCCTATCATTGGAGCCGATTTCCTACGACATCACCAACTCATCGTCGACTTGAAAAATCAAAAATTAATAGATGGTATTACCAACCTATCAACGCAGTCATACGTAGAAGCATCAAACATACCTACTATCCGAAGCGTCGATATTCAAGATAAATACCACAACATTTTATCGGAATTCCCCGGTACTACAAGAATTTCATCAATGAAACTTACAACCATTCATAACGTCGAACACTATATTGAAACTACGGGAGCCCCGTTACATTGTCGCGCGCGCCCAATCGCCCCACATCGATATGAAATAGTACGAAAAGAATTCGAGAATATGATTGAACAAGGTATTTGCCGTCCAAGCAAGAGCCCTTGGTCATCACCACTTCATATCGTACCCAAAAAGAACGGTGACATCAGAGTTTGCGGTGATTACAGAAGATTAAACGCAATCACAACGCCTGACAGATACCCAATACCGCGTATCAAAGATTTCACGTATCAATTGTCACAAAAAAATATCTTTTCAACAATTGATCTCAACCGAGCGTATCAACAGATCAATGTTCGCGAAGAAGATATACAGAAGACCGCTATCATCACTCCGATGGGACTATTTGAATTTCCCAAGATGCCACCTGGACTACGGAATGCAGCTCAAACTTTTCAACGTTTCATTCACGAAGTTTTACAAGGACTGGATTTCGTTTATGCATTTATTGACGATCTTTTAATCGCAAGTTCCGACGAAAAAACGCACGAACAACATTTACGTACGGTGTTACGTCGATTGGAAGATAACGGAATCACCATTAATCCATCAAAATGCGTATTCGGACAACCTGAAGTCAAGTTTTTGGGTTACTCAGTCAACAGCCAAGGAATCAAACCGCCTGTCGAAAAAGTAAAGGCAATTTCTCAGTTTCCGCAACCGAAAATTATTGAAGAGCTTAGGCGCTTTCTCGGAATTATCAATTTCTACCGTGATCACATTCCGAAAGCCGCTGAACTTCAAGCTCCACTCCATGCCTACCTTCACAATTCAAAGAAGCGTGATAAAACTATCATTCAATGGACCGAAGATTCAATTATGTCATTTGAAGCGTGTAAAACTGCTATTTCAAACGCTACTTTACTCGCACATCCATCTCATCACGCAAAGCTCGCTATCTTCACCGACGCATCTGATCTATCCGCTGGAGCCGTTTTACAACAATACATAGATAACAAATGGCAACCACTGGGATATTTTTCGAAAAAGTTTTCAAGTACACAGCGAAATTATAGTACATTCGATCGAGAACTACTCGCAATCTACATGTCTATAAAGCATTTTCGAAAAACTTTTGAAGGACGAAGCCTCATCATCTTCACTGATCATAAACCGTTAACTTACGTACTTCAAAAACCTCCTTCAACTTCAGAGACACCGCGCCGAGCGAGACAACTAATCTTCATTACCGAATTTACTACGGATATTCGACACGTTAGCGGAAAAGATAACGTAGTTGCCGACGCATTGAGCCGAATACCTATCGAGAGTATCACATGTCCTACCGCTATTGATTTCGAGAAGATCGCAGAAGCTCAACAGGAAGAGAAAAGTACCATAGATCAACTTTCAAAACAGAGTAATCTATCACTCAAACTAGTTACTCTACCACATTCACAAAAATCTATTTATTGCGAGACATCAACATCGTTCATTCGACCATACATACCAGAAAAGTATCGACAACTCGTTTTCAACGCGCTACATAATGTCAGCCATCCTGGTATACGAACAACTCGAAAACTGATAACGCAAAAATTTTTTTGGCCGTCAATGAACACCGACGTCGCAACGTGGGCAAAACAGTGTATTCCATGTCAACAATGTAAAGTACAGCGCCATACAACGAGCAACATTACATCGTTTTCATCAGCTGATCGTTTTCAACACGTCCACATCGACGTAGTTGGACCGCTTCCACCATCACCCGAAGGCTACAGATACCTGGTTACAATGATCGACCGAGCAACTAGATGGCCAGAAGCCTTACCTACTGATGATACGTCCGCCGACTCAATCGCTAAAATATTTTATGAGCACTGGATTATACGTTTTGGTTCACCGAAGTTGATAACAACCGATCAAGGAAGAAACTTTGAAAGTCGCCTTTTCAATAAATTACTGAATATCATGGGAACTCAGAGAATACGTACAAGTCCGTATCACCCTCAGTCAAACGGTATGGTAGAAAGATGGCACCGAAGTTTGAAAACCGCACTGAAAACTCGTCTATCAGAACGTACTAAGTGGATAGACGAATTACCTACAGTACTTATGGGTTTACGCGCAATACCTCGTTCCGATTCAGGTGTTAGCGCCGCAGAACTTACCTACGGTTACAACTTACGTTTACCATCCGATTTCTTCACTACTACTATAGATAAGGAACAAAATCTCGACTATGATTACGTCACACAGCTACGTAATACAATAAACTCGACCAAGCCATCCTTACCTACAATCGCACATAGTAACAAGAAACCTATTTTCATTCACAAGGATCTACAAAACTGCGAGTATGTTTTTATCAGAATCGACGCCGTAAAAACGCCTTTAATGCCTACGTACGAAGGTCCATACAAAGTACTAAAGCGTAATAACAAAACATTTAAACTTTTGTTACCTGAGAGCACGGACGTCAAAAAAGAACGGACATAACCTTGTCTAATCGAGAGTGAAGCATAGTAATGGCCGATCGCTTACTACGTGTGCGTAATTTTGGGGTTACCACAATATGAGCATTTCCCCATTTTTTTTATGTAATAAATGTATTACTTACTGAATAGTTATTCCGTAATGTACGGTTTACACGTATTAATTAGTTAAGTAGATAACTAAATTTTAAGTAAATTATTAAGGTAAACGAACAATTTAGTAGTTAAAATTTAGTACGCAAGTAAACAAAAAAAAAGATTGAAATTTTTCTGTTAAGTAGATGGGCGGGGCTTATCACTTAAAACGTTCGGACAGACACTTTTTAGTTAAAATTTAGTAAAAATGCATAAGTAATTAAGTAGGTTGTGAATAATTGTATGAACTAAAGAGCTTTACTAAATTATTACGTTTGGACGCACACTAAAAATTCTTCATTTAAAATTTAGTTATCTACTTAAATACTTAATGCATGTAAATCGAATATAACACATTCCACATTCAATAAATGCAAATTGTTATATTTGATGAGATTAATGAATTTTATTAATTGACAACAGATTAAATACACTGGTTTACCCACTTTACTTATAGGGGAGGTACCTAAAAATTTTTTTTCAAATTTTGTTCTACCATTATCTTAACGTAATTAATATACCTTAATCTATACCAAATTTCAGCTTTTTAATATTGTTAGTTTGTAAGCAATACCACCGACAGACGGACAGACATGGCAAACATATAGGTAAGGGTTCCTTGTTATTTAGTACGGAACCCCAAAAATATATACTTTTAAACTAAAATAAGAAACTCGAGTATTATATATGCTATAATTTTCCTACACATTCTGGGTATTAGCATATGCAATATTGTTGGCAGCACTGGCTGATTTTGTGGTTACAATTTTTCTAGTTTTATTTTGTTAATAACTTTAGGAAAAATAAAAGAAATCAGTGATTAAATTACAAGCTTACTTGTGAAAGGTGATCCCTTTATGTTTTTTAACTGAATTAATATTGTTCTTGCAACTTTTAACAGCACACAAAGGTATTTTTATTATTCTTTATCAACTCCCGTTGTCCGTATGACTCGAGTGCGGTCCGGCGCCGGAATGGCGGCCGATGGTGTCAATGTGTGCGTGATTACTTGTACGAATAGAGAGTTTGTATTCCGATGGGTGCTTCACTGAATTTGTTCTTGAGATTACGTCCGTATTTCTTTAAGGTCCGTGCCTGAGAGGCGATCTGCAGTTATTTCGATCGACCGTCTCAAGCCTGCCTACACTGTCAGTACTCCAGAGGACTCAACATCAAGCACTCAGGATACCTCAGCTACATACTCACAGTCACCAGCGAAAACCAACGATGGAACTACAAGTACCTGCACAAGCTACAGTACATCGTCAAGCCCAGTTAAGTCATCAATCCTGAAGACCACTAGACTTGGACGCACCAGCAAGCTTCCGGTACGCTTTCGCTAGGGGGAGAGTCATGTAGCTGCCTGACGCAGCTATCATTATACCTATTGAATACCTCCTATTAATACTTACGCAGTTACCAATACCTTCTCAATACCTACATATTTACCTTACCGAAACGTTACCTGGATACCAAATACCAATAGGAAAGAATAATACAACAGCCTAACTTATATTTCAAGCTAAGTAAAACAAACACCTCAAGGGAAATATATTTATTTGCTTTGACGTTCTGTTAAGAAACGAATGACGTCTGTTTAAGAAACAAGATAAGCGCAGTCCGTCAGCATCTTCCTCGTTCCTCTTCATCAGTCTTCAAGCCACAAGATCTCATCTTCGAAGCACCCGGCACCCGGCAGTTATCTTCGTAGGTATATATCTTCACGCCCGTGTCGTGTATTCGCGCTCACAGCTCGCCGTTAAATGTACACCCATTTGAGCCTCGCGCAATATTTATAACATCGCCTCGCGCTTGCGAAGGAGAGCGGCGATGTTAGAACGAGATGGCAACACTTAGCGACAGATACAGCGTTAATCGTTATTGTTACAGGAGTGAACGAGACGGCATGCAAATAATCATTGTTAATTTTATTACCCTATACACGTGTTTTATAATCCTATTTCTTATTGGTCTATCTTTTTACTGTAAATTAATGTAGCTATTTCTATTGGACATTCTTCTTTACAATTTTTGTATATAAACCAGTTCATTTTTACCGAAAATTATTCCTCCGATAACCAGCAGAAGTATCATTTCAAGCAACCTTCCTGATATAACATTAGTAGACCTTCAACTGAAGATCCTCTACAACTATGATTATGTGGCTAAAAGTTTTTCACATGAATATTTAATATCTGAATGACCTAGCTTTGCTCGGTATTTTAGTATTGCTCAACAACGACATCTACTGAAGTAGCTCTGTGTCGTTAAAGCAGTTAGTTGCTCCTACTAATAAAAGTAATGTTACACGCCAATAGATGTCAGGAAGAAGCAATGATATTGTAGCAGTTTTTCAGTGCCTTGAAACACGGATAAAACGACATTTTCTAAGAATGAATCCTAGCTAGATCGATTTATCGCCCCCGAAACCTCCTGCATACTAAATTTCATGAAAATCGTAATCGCCGTCTCCGAAATTCCGAGAATATATAATTATATTTATTAAATATACAAGAATTGCTTGTTTAAAGGTATTAGGTATGCATTAAATTGTACACTTTCAGAGTCTCATTTTACTTCGGATATGCATCCAAAAAATAACGCATAACCATTTATGGTATATTTGAATGTCCCATTTGAATCCCAGTTCTGATGTAGCACGATGGCTTGCAGCTAAGTTATAAGTTAAGTAGTTTTATTATCGTAAAATAATTATCACGTACTTGGAGATCATGTAAATCCTACCAATATATTATAGCGAAAATTTGAATGTCTTTATTCAATCACGCTAATACGGCTAAACAGATTAGGATGAAATTTGTCTCACAGATAGTTTATGACCTGCATCTAAAGGTAGGACACTTTTTATAACGGGGATGGATCTGTCCTATCAGGATAAGGGGTATAATTTTTAGTATGGATGTTTAATGTATCTGCCAGTAACTTAGTATCCAATTCTTAGGTCTGCTGTGCAACCCCTTAGAGTACTGAAAAAATCAAGCTTTTAAAAGTCAACGCAATCATAAAACTCTCTGTTATGACCTATTATTTTTAGTTATTTAGACATTCGCAAGGTAATCAAAGCCCATCCCATGAAGACTTAAGTTTATGTTCCCGGAGAAATGAATTGTGGTGAGAAGGAATTTCTTAAGAGAAAAACTTGAAGACCGTTTTGTAGTAACATTACATTACAATTTACAATCTATCGCGCCGAAGCCACTGGGCGCAAGAAGTTAAAATTTGGCATGTATGTTCTTTGGGGAGTGTAGGGGAGCACTAAGAGATAATTTATGTAAAATCCCCCCCCCCCCCCCCAGGGGGTAAAAAGGGGGGCATGATTGTTACTCTTTCATGGAAATAACACTGGACGGATTTCGATAAAATTTGGTAAACGGGTAGAATATAATCTGAAATAGCTCATAGCGTACTTTTTATCACGAAATTCTATGGACTGAACTAATTTTGATAGTACTTTCACTGAAAGGTTCGATAAAACCAAAAAAAAATTGAAAAATGTCATTCAGGCGCGAGCGAAGTTTCGGGCAAAAGCTAGTACAATATATTTTAACCCCCGACGCAAAAAGAGGGGTGTTATAATTTTGATGTGTATCTCCTAAATGAATGAACCGATTATGACGCAGTTTCTTTTAATGCTAAGGTGATTGAGACGGTTATTAACTACAATCTATGAAGATCTGTTTAGGCGTAAAATAATAAAACGGACTTAACGGTCATGACGTGTTATTTTTTATTATATTTTTAGCTGCAATTTTAGTATGTATGCAAATGCAAAAATATGCACATTTTTTATTTATTTCGCAACACTTGAGGTTTTCTTCATCAGACAAGGATGACAAACAAATCTTACACTGTCGTAGTGTTGAATACTGCTGCTATAGAATAAGTCAATGGCTTAAAATGAGAAATAAAAATTAAGTGTAGAGGACTTTACGGTCGGGAGGAGGAAAGGAGAGGGACAGGAAGCGAGAGGAACCGGGAGCAGGAGAGGGAGAGGGAGAGCGAGAGGGAGAGCGAGAGGGAGAGGGAAAGCGAGAGCAAGAGGTAGAGGGAGAGTGAGAGGGAGAAGGAGAGGTAGTGGGACAGGGAGAGGGAAAGGGAGAAGGTGAGGGAGAGACATATTATGTGCAATCTATTTGCACCTATAAACGCCTCATACATTTTATAGACACCAAATGCAAATAATAGTCCGAAATGTTCAATATAGATTTTTATGAAAAATACTTGTTTATGTATGGCAACACTGAAATTTTATCATTTTTAAAGCAACACTGAAACACGTTTACACTTATGTGAGCGATCTATCAGTAGCAACAAACGTCGTATACATTTTAATAACATCAAAAGGAGACAAAAGCCTGAAATATTACATTAAAAAATTAATTTGTATGAAATTTATTATTTTTTGTATGGCATCACTATTTATTGGTTACACCAACGTGTCCAGTCCCTTAGTACCTACAAATGCCTCATATATTGTAAAGACATCAAATGGGGACAACAGCCTCAAACATTCGAAAAAGAATACATTTGTATGAAAATTATAATTTTTTGTATGGCAACACTGAAAGTTTCTAATTTTTTATGGCAACACTGAAACAGGTTTACAGAGATTTGACCGATCTATCAGTAGCAACAAACGTCGTATACATTTTAATGACATCAAAGGAGTCGAAAGCCTGAAATATCACATACAAAAATTAATTTGTATGAAAATTATTATTTTTTGTATGGCATTACTATTTATTGGTTACACCAACGTGTCCGGTCCCTTAGTACCTACAAATACCTCATACATTGTAAAGACATCAAATGGGGACAACAGCCTCAAACATTCGAATAAAGAATACATTTGTATGAAAATTATAATTTTTTGTATGGCAACACTGAATTTTTTTTTCACCAAAATTTACAAAATCTCAATACCTACAAACGCCCCATACATTATAGCAACGAAATATTCGATTCAAAAATAAATTTGTATCAAAATTATTATTTTTTGTATGGCAACACTGAAATTTGATAGCTTTTACAAAACGAATATTTTAATTTAAAAATATCTCCCATACATTTTCTATACCCTTGATCTATAGTTTCGGCTCAACTACTCGAAAATTGAAAAAAATTCTGGACTCCAGTGTTGCCAGTTGATTGAGATGAAAATGGTCAAATGTCATTACGACGCCCACAAAAACTCTTGTGGTGTAATTTTTTGATTAAAAATGTTTCTCCTTCTACTTTTTACATTTTTGAATAGAAAGTTCCCAAAAATGTATGAATGAAAAAAAAATCAACGTAACCTGGCAATACTTCAGACCAAGCCCAACAACCGCCCCATACAAAGTAACCCCCTCAAATGTTGCCAACCTACAAATTTTTTCCTTCAAAAAATGCAATTTTTCGTACATTTTACAAAATGGCCACCACGGGATCCGCCATCTTGTCGAAAAAAAAAATATATAACCATTGTCAAAATTGAGGATAGACCAGAGCCAACAGAGGAAAAATATCGCAAAAATGTTAAAACACCACCGCGATGCGACCCCGCAAAGACACCTCGAAAATTGAAAAATTTTAAACTAAAATATCTCGGCGGCCATCTTGTTTTTTCAATTTTTTTCAACTTTTTCGTATTAGTCGTCCTAAGATTAGCCGAAAACGACACCAATGTCGGGTAGGTGCTCAGTGTAAACAAAAAGTTGACAATCGCCGAGCGGCCGCCATCTTGAATTTTCGAATGGTCATATTTTTCCTATAATAACCATAGATAGTCAAGCAACTTCTCCATACAGTATTATTACCCCCCACCAATACTTTCGGCTGGGCTACTCGAAATGTGAAAAAACGTGAAAAAAAAATCCAGCAGCCAGTGTTGCCAGTTAATTTTGATGAAAATGGTCAAATGTCATTACGACGGCCACGAGAAATTTTTTGGTGCAATTTTTTTATTAAAAATGTTTCTCCTTCTACTTTTTATATTTTTGAGTAGAAAGTTCACAAAAATGTATGAATGAAAAAAAAATTAACGTAACCTGGCAACACTTCAGACCAAGCCTCACAACCGCCCAATACAAAATGACCCCCTCAAATATTGCCAACCTCAAAATTTTTTACCTCAAAAAATGCAATTTTTTGTACATTTTGCAAAATGGCCGCCATAGGATCCGCCATCTTTAAGAAAAAAAAAATATACCCCAATCGTCAAAATTGGGGATAGACCTGAGGCAACAGCGAAAAAAAATCGAAAAAAAGTTGAAAACCCATTGTAATCCGACCCCGCAAAATCACCTCCAAAATTGAAAAATTTTAAAGTAAAATATCTCGGCGGCCATCTTGTTTTTTTATTTTTTTCCAATTTCATCGTAACACGTTTCCCAACATTAGCCGAAAACGACACCAATCTCGGGTAGGTGCATAGTGAAAAAAAAAGTTGGTCATGTCGACTCGGCCGCCATCTTGGATTTTTGAAAGGTCGGATTTTTCCCATAGACACGGAGGCAAACCAAAAATTCCCCCATACATCGTACTCACCCCCCACCACTCCTTCTGGGAGATCAATTCGACTTTTCGTAAAACGAAAAAAAAAATCCAGCACCCAGTGTTGCCAGTCGACATCGACGAAAATGGTCAAATGTCATTACGACGACCACGATACGCTTGCCCGTGTGACATTTTGATTAAAAATATTGCTCCTTCTACTTTTCATATTTTTTAATAAAAAGTCCAAAAAAATGTACCAACAAAAGAAAAAAAAGCTCAACCTGGCAACACTTTGAGTCAAGTTACACAACCGCCTGGAACAAAGGGACCCGCTCAAATGTTGGCAACCCGAAGAAAAATTCACCCAAAAAACGTCGTTTTTCGTACATTTTTCAAAATGGCCGCCACCGCGTCCGCCATCTTTTCGAAAAAATAAATATCCCCAAAATATCAAAATCGAGGATACAATCAAACGAATACATAAAAAACATTGAAAAAAAGTTGAAAAACCACCCCGATGCGACCCCGCAAAGTGACCTCTAAAATCGAAAAAATTCAAACTTGAATATCTCGGCGGCCATCTTGTTTTTTCAATTTTTTTCAAAGTTTTCGTAATTCTCCTCCAAAATTTTACGAAACTACCCAAAAAAATTCCCCAAAAAGCCATAAACAAAAAAGTTGAAAATTACAGAGCGGCCGCCATCTTGAAAATGTGAAATGTCAGATTTTTCCCAAGATCCTTGGAGGGGAAGGAGAAAACCCGCCATAGACAACAAAGTCCCATCTCGCCTCCTTCTGGGAGAACAATTATATAGTACTTACGGTGGTAAGTCTAGGATTATATAATATAACTAGGTTTTTGCGTGGGGCGCGCGCTGCTAAAGCAGCGCGCGTGCCTTTTTCTTCCGCAAAAGAACAAATAAAAAAATTGTTTTTTTTTTTGCAAAAATATCATTGGTCTGAGAAATTAGGATTTTTCGATTCACGGGTCTTTTTGCGACATGTTCGGCTTCACACTATTTTTTTTGACGGGAGGGGGAGGGGAGAGGGACAGGAAGCGAGACAGGGACCAGGAGCGGGAGGAGAGGGAAAGGGAGAGGGGCAGAAAGCGGGGAGGGAGAAAGAGCTAGACAGAAAGCGGGAGAGGGACTGGGAGCGGGATACGAACGTGAAGTGGGAGAGAGAGGGAGCAGGAAAGGGAGATGGGAGAGAGGGAGAGGGGCAGAGTAAGAAGGAGAGAGATGGAGAGGGGCAGAGTAAAGAGATAGAGGGAGAGGGATAGGGGAGAGGGGATAGGGAGCGGGGAGAGGGAGAGAGGATAGGGAGAGGGAGAGGGGAAAGGGGAGATTGAGAGGGGAGAGGGGAGATGGAGCGGGGAGAGGGAGAGGAAATTTAATGATCTCTGATTTGTTAAACCTACATTCATTACGCGATAATTTATTTAGCATTAGGCGATACGAAGTTCGCCGGGTCAGCTAGTAAATAATAATAGTTTCTACATGTCCGCCTCTCCGTCCGTCCGCAGTTTAGCGCCGAGATCCTTAGCGCTAGAAAGCTGTAATTTGGTATGGATACACATACTTATTTATCAAAATTACAAATTGTTAAAATAAAATCTTTATAAGTTTTTTCGGGTAGTGCCAGCGAAATGGTCGATGTTGGACATGTGACCACGGCAGTAGAATATTTAAAATGATGAATTTCAAAGGAAAACTCTCATGGAAATGTTAGCTTAAATAGTTAATTAGTCATGGTCGACAAACTTACAACTACAGTACCCTAAATTCTCTATCCAAGTCCTCCTTTAATATAGGAAGGATCTGATGATGGGTTCCAGAGATAAAGAGTGGAACACCTCAGTGGTGAGGCATTTATAATAATCCTTAATTTTGGGAATGTTACTATTTAACAACCAGTCCATAATTTAACAACTCCATCCATGTGTGATGTATTTCGGAGTTGAATCCTTTATAAGGGCCTATATTAAGACTTAAAAAAGTACTCAATTAAATCATAATGTGACTTGTAATTCAGCTTACTTAAAGAATGGCACTTTGATATATAGGTAAAATAGGTACATAGTTTTATTTCATACATTGTAAAAAGTAGTTTTATTATACTGTAATACTTATCAACTACTTGGAGATTATGCAAATCCTACGAACATACTATAGTGAAAATTAGGATGTCTTTATTCAGTCACCCTAATACGGCTAAACGTATTCGGATGAAATTTATCTCACAGATAGTTTATGACCTGCATCTAAAAGTAGGACGATTTTTATAACGGAATGGATCTGTTATCAGGATAAGGGGCATATTTTAGTATGGATGTTTAATGTATCTGCCAGTAGCTTATATTTTTTTATATTTTATATTATTATTTTTAGGGTCCTTTTCCGTTCTATTTTTGCTTTTGAAGTAAAAGGTCCGTCTGTCTGTATGTGTGTCTGTCAAAAACTTTTCACTAAGGAATACGTGGAGGTATTAATTTAAAAAATAATATCCAATTCTTAGGTCTGCTGTGCAATCCCTTTGAGTTGTGAAAAAATTAAGCTTTTAAAAGTCAACGCAATGATAAAACTCTTTGTTATGCTTATTTTTTAGTTCTTTCGACACTCGCAAGTTAATCAAAACCTATCCCCTAACTAAAGACTTAAGTTTACGTTCCGGTTGATCAAGAAAAATGAAATGTGGTGAGAAGCAATGTCGTAAGGGAAAAATTTGAAGACCGTTTTGTAGTAACATTACATTACAATTTACAATCGCACAGCCGAAGCTACTGGGCGCAAGAAGCTTTTGGCATGTATAATTTTATAATGTTTCTTGAGGAGTGTAGGGGAGCACTAAGAGATAATTTTTGTTAACTCCCTAAGAGTTACTCTTTCACGCAAATAACACTGGACGAATTTCGATCAAATTTGGAAAGAATATAACCTGAAATAGCTCATAGGGTACTTTTTATCGCAAAATTCCATGGGCTGAACCAATTTTGATAGAACTCTCACTGAAAGGTTCGTGAAAACTAAAAAATGTTGAAAAATGTCATTTAGGCAGGTGAAGCTGCGGGCAAAAGCTAGTACAATATTTTAATCCTAGACGCGAAAAGAGGGTTGTTATAATTATGATTTGTATGGTTGTCTGTTTGTAGCATCGTATCTCCTAAATGAATAGACCAATTATGATGCAGTTTATTATTATTTCTCCATGGGGTTCGCCTGGATAGCTACCACCCTTGAGCATGAGTCAGCCGCCAAACGACTCGTCCTGTTCCGGCTGGGGGCTTGAGAGCCAGTTCTTTCTTTCTTTTTCTTCTCTCTTTCTTGGCCGGCAACGCATCGGTGATGCCTTTGGTGTTGCTGATGTCCATGGGCGACGATAGCCACTTACCATAAGATGGATCGTCAGCTCGTTTGCCGGCTATTTCCACAAAAAAAAAGTTTCTTTTAATGCTGAGGGTTCTTAACTATGATTTATTAAAAACTGTTTAGGAGTAAAATAATAAAATTGACTTAAACCGATATTCTGCGTCATGCATAACGCGTTATTTTATATTATATTTTAGCTGCCATTTTAGTATGTATGCAAATGCAAAAAATGTGTATATTTTTTCTTTATCTGGCAACACTTGAGATGCGAGACGATTTACAAACAAATCGTACGCTGTAGTGGTGCTGTATATTGCTGCTATAGAATAGTATAAAAGAAGTTTTTTGCTTCTATTAGGAGGTAAAGTAGGGCTTAACCAGTATTTATCACCTTTTATTATAGTTATGATTTAAAAATAATTATACTCAAAATTAATTTTGCCTACACACATAATGACTATTCAAAGCAGTATAGGGCAGAGTAGAGAGCAGTAAATATAAATGACAAAATCAAACTAAACTATCGAATAGGAGAGTCAAAAAACAGACAATCACATCAGACCAGACCAGTAGATAATAACAACACTATAATGGTACAAAAAAAAATATCTTGAATGATGTTTTAAATTATCTTTCGAGATTTTAAATGTTTACACGTTAATTTTTTTTCAAGATTGAACAATGAAATATTTTTTTTATGCCAACACTGATATTTTTTCACTCATATAATGTGCAATCTATTTGCACCTATAAACGCGTCATACATTTTATAGACATCAAATGCAAACAGTCCGTAATGTTCAATATAGATTTTTATAAAAAATACTTGTTTTTTTATGGCAACACTGAAAGTTTCTCATTTTTTAAAGCAACACTGAAACAAGTTTACACGGATGTGACCGATCTATCAGTAGCAACAAACGTCGTATACATTTTAATGACATCAAAAGGAGACAAAAGCCTGAAATAGTACATACAAAAATTCATTTGTATGAAAATTATTATTTTTGTATGGCATCACTAAACATTAGTTACACCAACGTGTCCGTCTCTTTAGTACCTACAAACCCCTCATACATTATAAAGACATACAATGGAGACAACAGCCTCGAACATTCGAAAAAAGAATACATTTGTATGAAAATAATTATTTTTTATATGGCAAGACTAAAATTTTTTTTCACAAAAATGTACAAAATGTTAGTACCTACAAACGCCCCAAACATTATAATAACGAAATATTCGATCCAAAAATAAATTAGTATGAAAATTATTATTTTTTGTATGGCAACACTGAAATTTTATAGTTTTTCTAAAACGAATATATTAATTTAAAAATATTTCTCATACATTTTCTATACCCTTGATCTATAGTTTCGGCTCAACTACTCGAAAAGTGAAAAAAATTCTGGACTCCAGTGTTGCCAGCTGATTGAGATGAAAATGGTCAAATGTCATTACAACGCCCACAAAAAATCTTGTGGTGTAATGTTTTGATTAAAAATGTTTCTCCTTCTACTTTTTACATTTTTGAATAGAAAGTTCACAAAAATGTACGAATGACAAAAAAATCAACGTAACCTGGCAACACTTTCAGTCAAGCTACACAACCGCCCCATACAAAGTGACCCCCTCAAATGTTGCCAACCCACAAATTTTTTCCTTCAAAAAATGCAATTTTTCGTACATTTTATAAAATGGTCACCACGAAATCCGCCATCTTTTCGAAAAAAAAAATATACCCAATATGTCAAAATTGAGGATAGACCCGAGCCAATAGAGAAAAAATATCGCAAAAATGTTAAAACACCACCGCGATGCGACCCCACAAACACACCTCGAAAATTGAAAAATTTCAAACTAAAATATCTCGGCGGCCATCTTGTTTTTTTATTTTTTTCTAACTTCATCGTATTTTTCGTCTCAAGATTAACTGAAAACGATACCAATGTCGGGTAGGAGCTCAAAGTAAACAAAAAGTTGACAATCGCCGAGCGGCCGCCATCTTGAATTTTCGAATGGTCGTATTTTTCCTATAATAATCATAGATAGTCAAGCAACTTCTCCATACATTATTATTACCCCCCCCCCCATACTTTCGGCTGTGCTATTCGAAATGTGAAAAAACGTGAAAAAAAAATCCAGCAGCCAGTGTTGCCAGTTAATTTTGATGAAAATGGTCAAATGTCATTACGACGGCCACAAGAAATTGTTTGGTGCAATTTTTTGATTAAAAATGTTTCTCCTTCTACTTTTTATATTTTTGAATAGAAAGTTCACAAAAATGTATGAATGAAAAAAAAATTAACGTAACCTGGCAACATTTCAGACCAAGCCTCACAACCGCCCAATACAAAGTGACCCCCTTAAATATTGCCAACCTCAAAATTTTTTACCTCAAAAAATGCAATTTTTTGTACATTTTGCAAAATGGCCGCCATAGGATCCGCCATCTTTAAGAAAAAAAAAATATACCCCAATCGTCAAAATTGGGGATAGACCCGAGGCAATTAAGAAAAAAAAGCGAAAAAAAGTTGAAAACCCATTGCAATCCGACCCCGCAAAGTCACCTCCAAAATTGAAAAATTTTAAAGTAAAATATCTCGGCGGCCATCTTGTTTTTTTATTTTTTTCCAGTTTCATCGTAACACATTTTCTAACATTAGCCGAAAACGACACCAATCTCGGGTAGGTGCATAGGGAAAAAAAAAGTTGGTCATTTCGACTCGGCCGCCATCTTGGATTTTTGAAAGGTCGGATTTTTCCCATAGACACGGAGGCAAACCAAAAATTCCCCCATACATTGTACTCACCCCCCACCACTCCTTCTGGGAGATCAATTCCACTTTTCGTAAAACGAAAAAAAAATTCCAGCAGCCAGTGTTGCCAGTCGACATCGACGAAAATGGTCAAATGTCATTACGACGACTACGACACGCTTGCCCGTTTGACATTTTGATTAAAAATATTGCTCCTTCTACTTTTCATATTTTTGAATAAAAAGTCCAAAAAAATGTATCAACAAAAGAAAAAAAAACTCAACCTGGCAACACTTTGGGTCAAGTTACATAACCGCCTGGAACAAAGACACCCGCTCAAATGTTGCCAACCCGAAGAAAAATTCACCCAAAAAACGTCGTTTTTCGTACATTTTTCAAAATGGCCGCCACCGCGTCCGCCATCTTGTGAAAAAAATAAATATACCCGAAATATCAAAATTGAGGATACATTCAAGGCAACACTAAAAAAATATTGAAAAAAAGTTGAAAAACCACCCCGATGCGACCCCGCAAAGTCACCTCTGAAATCTAAAAAATTCAAACTCGAATATCTCGGCGGCCATCTTGTTTTTTAAATTTTTTCCCAAGTTTTCGTAAATCTCCCCCAAAACTTTACAAAATGCCCCAAAAAAATCCCGCAAAAAGCCATAAACAAAAAAGTTGAAAATCACAGAGCGGCCGCCATCTTGAAAATGTGAAATGTCAGATTTTTCCCGAGGTGTCGGGGAGGGATGGAGAAAACCCGCCATAGACAACAAAGTCCCATCTCGACTCTTTCTGGGAGAACAATTATATAGTTAAGTCAGTGGTAAGTCTAGGATTATATAATATAACTAGGTTTTTGCGTGGGGCGCGCGCTGCTAAAGCAGCGCGCGTGCCTTTTACTTCCGCAAAAGAACAAATAAATAAATAGTTTTTTCAAAGACATCATTGACATGCGAAATTTATTTTTCGATTCAGGTGTCTGTTTGCGACATATTCGGCTTCAAAGTACTTTGTCTTTTTTTGTATGGCAACACTGAAATATTTTTTCAAAATCCAAAAAATTGTATGAACAAAAATCATTGGGAGGGAGAGGGGTGAGAGAGGGGAAGGGGGAGAGGGGAGAGGGAAAGGTATAGGGAGAGAGAAAGAGGGAGAGGGAGAGAGAGGGAGATGGAGAGGGACAGGGAGAAGGAAAGGGAATTTAATGATCTCAGGAGAGAGGGAGCAAGAGACGGAGCGAGAGAGGGAGTGAGAGAGGGAGTGAGAGAGGGAGAGGGAGCGAGAGAAGGAGAGGAAGAGGGAGAAGGACAAGGGAAGGGGCAGGGGCAGGGACAGGGACGGGACAGGGACAGTGACAGGGACGGGGACAGGGACAGGGTCAGAAGCAGGAACAGGGGCAGGTGCAGGGGCAAGGACAGGGACAGGGAGAAGGATAGGGAATTTAATGATCTCAGGAGAGGAAGAGGGAGCGAGAGAGGGAGCAAGAGAGGGAGAGGGAGCGAGAGCGGGAGTGAGAGAGGGAGAGGAAGTAGGACAGGGGAAGGGGCAGGGGTAGGGGCTGGGGCAGGACTGTCCCTGTGGACAGGACAGGGGCAGGGACAGGACAGGGACAGGGGCAGAGACAGGACAGGGACAGGGGCAGGGACAGAGACAGGGGCAGGGGCAGGGACAGGGACAGGACAGGGACAGGGACAGGGGGATGGAAAGGGAATTTAATGATCTCTGATTTGTTAAACGTAACACTATATTCATTACGCGATAATTTATTTAGCATTAGGCGATACGCTAGTTCGCTGGGTCGGTTAGTAAATAATAAAAGTTTCTTCATGTCCGTCTCTCCGTCCGTCCGCAGCATCACGCCGAAATCCTTAGCGCTAGAAAGCTGTAATTTGGCATCGATTTAGGTCTGGGAAAAGTCTCTTCGCATTTTATATGAAACTTTAGACCTTTTTTTTAAGGTTTAATAACTTTTAATTACCTTTAATAGATATGTGCCATTTTGTTCGTTGACTTTTTGATGATGTATCTTGGAGACCAATTAAGTAACAATGTAAAATAATGAGCGGGAATGTTACTATTTAAAAACGAGTCCATTGTTACCAACTCCATCCATGTATGATGTATTTTATAGTTAAATCCTTTCTAAGGACCTATATTAAGACTTACAAAAGTACTCAATTTAATTATAATGTGACTTGTAATTCAACTTGCTTAATGAACGGCACTTTGATATATAGGTATTTTTCATACATTGTGAAAAGTAGTTTTATTATACTGTAATACTTACCAAGTCCTTGGAGATTATGTAAATCCTATCAATATATTTATAGTGAAAATTTGGATGTTTTTGTTCAATCACGCTAATGTGCGAACGCTTTGTTCAATAACGGCTAAACAGATTCGGATGAAATTTGTCTCACGGATAGTTTATGGCCTACATCAAAAGGTAGAACGCTTTTTATAACGGGAATGGATCTGTTCTATTTAAGGGGTATAGTTTAGTATGGGTATAGTTTTTTAGGGTTCCATAGCTAAATGGCAAAAAACGGAACCCTTATGGATTCGTCATGTCTGTCTGTCTGTCCGTCCGTATGTCACAGACACTTTTTTCTGAAACTATAAGAACTATACTGTTGGAACTCGGTAAATAGGTGTATTCTGTGAACCACATTAAGATTTCCACACAAAAATAGAAAAAAAAACAATAAATTTTGGGGGTTCAAAGGTCTTCAAAAATGATATTGAGATTTCTAATATCAGTCTTTTCTAAACTGAATAGTTTGCGCGAGAGACACTTTTAAAGTGGCAAAATGTGTGTCCCCCCCCCCTGTAACTTCTAATAAGAGAATGATAAAGCTAAAAAAAATACATGATGTACATTACCTTGCAAATTTCTACCGAAAATTGGTTTGAACGAGATCTAGTAAGCAGTTTTTTTAATACGTCATAAATCGTAAACCGCAATTTACCTTTTATTCTTTCTGCTACGGAACCCTTAATGGGCGAGTCCGACTCGCACTTGGCCGTTTTTTTCACTCATAATGTGCAGTCTATTTGCACCTATAAACGCCTCATACAACAAATGCAAATACCAGTCCGAAATGTTCGATATAGATTTTTGTGAAAAATACTTGTTTTCGTATGGCAACACTGAAAGTTTCTCATTTTTTATGGCAACACTAAATCACTTTTACACGGATGTGACCGATCTATCAGTAGCAACAAACGTCGTATACATTTTAATGACATCAAAAGGAGACAAAAGCCTGAAATAGTACATACAAAAATTCATTTGTATGAAAATTATTATTTTTTGTATGGCATCACTAAACATTGGTTACACCGACGTGTTCGGTCCTTTAGTACCTGCAAACGCCTCATATATTATAAAGACATACAATGGAGACAACAGCCTCAAACATTCGAAAAAAGAATACATTTGTATGAAAATTATAATTTTTTGTATGGCAACACTGAATTTATTTTCACCAAAATTTTCAAAATATAAGTACCTACAAACGCCCCATACATTATAATAACGAAATATTCGATTCAAAAATAAATTTGTATGAAAATTATTATTTTTTGTATGGCAACACTGAATTTTTAAAGTCTTTCCAAAACGAATATTTTAATTTAAAAATATCTCCCATACATTTTTTATACCTTTGATCTATAGTTTCGGCTCAACTACTCGAAAAGTGAAAAAAATTCTGGACTCCAGTGTTGCCAGTTTATTGAGATGAAAATGGTCAAATGTCATTACGACGCCCACAAAAAATCTTGTGGTGTAATTTTTTGATTAAAAATGTTTCTCCTTCTACTTTTTACATTTTTGAATAGAAAGTTCACAAAAATGTATGAATGAAAGAAAAATCAACACAACCTGGCAACACTTTCAGTCAAGTTACACAACCGCCCCTTACAAAGTGACCCCCTCAAATGTTGCCAACCTACAAATTTTTTCCTTCAAAAAATACAATTTTTCATACATTTTACAAAATGGCCGCCACAGGATCCGCCATCTTGTCGAAAAAAAAAATATACCCAAAATGTCAAAATTGAGGACAGACCTGAGCCAATAAAGGAAAAATATCGCAAAAATGTTAAAACACCACCGCGATGCGACCCCGCAAAAACACCTCGAAAATTGAAAAATTTCAAACTAAAATATCTCGGCGGCCATGTTGTATTTTCAATTTTTTCCAACTTTATCATATTAGTCGTCCCAAGATTAGCCGAAAACGACACCAATGTCGGGTACGTGCCCAATGTAAACAAAAACTTGACAATCGCCGAGCGGCCGCCATCTTGAAATTTCGAATGGTCGTATTTTTCCTATAATAACCATAGATAGTCAAGCAACTTCTCCATACATTATTATTACCCCCCACCAATACTTTCGGCTGGGCTATTCGAAATGTGAAAAAACGTGAAAAAAAAATCCAGCAGCCAGTGTTGCCAGTTATTTTTAATGAAAATGGTCAAATGTCATTACGACGGTCACGAGAAATTTTTTGGTGCAATTTTTTGATTAAAAATGTTTCTCCTTCTACTTTTTATATTTTTGAATAGAAAGTTCAGAAAAATGTATGAATGAAAAAAAAATTAACGTAACCTGGCAATACTTCAGACCAAGCCCCACAACCGCCCCATACAAAGTGACCCCATCAAATGTTGCCAACCTCAAAAATTTTTACCTCAAAAAATGCAATTTTTTGTACATTTTGCAAAATGGCCGCCATAGGATCCGCCATCTTTAAGAAAAAAAAATATATCCTAAACGTCAAAATTGGGGATAGACCCGAGGCAACAGTGAAAAAAAATCGAAAAAAAGTTGAAAACCCATTACAATCCGACCCCGCAAAGTCACCTCCAAAATTGAAAAATTTTAAAGTAAAATATCTCGGCGGCCATCTTGTTTTTTTTATTTTTTTCCATTTTCGTCGTAACACATTTCCTAACATTAGCCAAAAACGACACCAACTTAGGGTAGGTGCATAGTGAAAAAAAAAGTTGGTCATTTCGACTCGGCCGCCATCTTGGATTTTTGAAAGGTCGGATTTTTCCCATAGACACGGAGGCAAACCAAAAATTCCCCCATACATTGTACTCACCCCCCACCACTCCTTCTGGGAGATCAATTCGACTTTTCGTAAAACGAAAAAAAAATTCCAGTTGCCAGTGTTGCCAGTCGATATCGACGAAAATGGTCAAATGTCGTTACGACGACCACGACACGCTTGCCCGTGTGAAATTTTGATTAAAAATATTGCTCCTTCTACTTTTCACATTTTTGAATAAAAAGTCCAAAAAAATGTATGAACAAAAGAAAAAAAAGCTCAACCTGGCAACACTTTGAGTCAAGTTACATAACCGCCTGGAACAAAGACACCCGCTCAAATGTTGCCAACCCGAAGAAAAATTCACCCAAAAAACGTCGTTTTTCGTACATTTTTCAAAATGGCCGCCACCGCGTCCGCCATCTTGTCGAAAAAATAAATATCCCCAAAATATCAAAATTGAGGATACATTCGAGACAACACTAAAAAAATATTTAAAAAAAGTTGAAAAACCGCCCCGATGCGACCCCGCAAAGTCACCTCTGAAATCGAAAAAATTCAAACTCGAATATCTCGGCGGCCATCTTGTTTTTTAAATTTTTTCTAAAGTTTTCGTAACTCTCCCTCAAAACTTTACGAAACTACCCAAAAAAATCCCGCAAAAAGCCCTAAACAAAAAAGTTGAAAATCACAGAGCAGCCGCCATCTTGAAAATGTGAAATGTCAGATTTTTCCCGAGGTGTCGGGGGGAGAAGGAGAAAACTCGCCATAGACAACAAAGTCCCATCTCGACTCTTTCTGGGAGAACAATTATATGGATCACTCCCCGTAAGTCTAGGATTATATAATATAACTAGGTTTTGCGTGGGGCGCGCGCTGCTGAAGCAGCGCGCGTGCCTTTTTCTTCCGCAAAAGAACAAATAAAAAAATAGTTTTTTTTTTCAAAAATATCATTTGTCTGAGAAATTTCGATTTTTCGATTCACGGGTCTTTTTGCGACTTGTTCGGCTTCACACTATTTTTTTGACGGGAGGGGGAGGGGAGAGGAACAGGAAGCGAGACAGGGACTTTGACTTTGACTTTGAAGCGAGACAGGGACCAGGAGCGGGAGGAGAGGGAAAGGGAGAGGGGCAGAAAGCGGGGAGGGAGAAAGAGCTAGACAGAAAGCGGGAGAGGGACTGGGCGCGGGAGAGGGACTGGGAGCGGGAGACGAACGTGAAGTGGGAGAGAGAGGGAGCAGGAAAGGGAGATGGGAGAGAGGGAGAGGGGCAGAGTAAGAAGGAGAGAGAGGGAGAGGGAGGAGAGCGAGAGGGAGAGAGAGACAGGGAGTCGGAGAAGGAGACGTGAGAGAGGGAGAGGGGCAGAGTAAGGAGATAGAGGGTGAGGGATAGGGGAGAGGGGATAGGGAGAGGGGAGAGGGAGAGGGGAGAGGGGATAGGGAGAGTGAGAGGGAAAAAGGGAGAGGGAGAGGGGAGAGGGGAGATGGAGCGGGGAGAGGGAGAGGAAATTTAATGATCTCTGATTTGTTAAACCTACATTCATTACGCGATAATTTATTTAGCATTACGAAGTTCGCCGGGTCAGCTAGTAAATAATAATAGTTTCTATATGTCCGCCTCTCCGTCCGTCCGCAGTATAGCGCCGAGATCCTTAGCGCTAGAAAGCTGTAATTTGGCATGGATACACATACTTATTTATCAAAATTACAAAGTGTTAAAATAAAATCTTTATAAGTTTTTTCGGGTAGTGCCAGCGAAATGGTCGATGTTGGACATGTGAACACGGCAGTAGAATATTTAAAATGATGAATTTCAAAGGAAAACTCTCATGGAAATGTTAGCTTAAATAGTTAATTAGTGATGGTCGACAAACTTACAACTACAGTACCCTAAATTCTCTACCCGAGTCCTCCTTTAATATAGGAAGGATCTGATGATGGGTTCCAGAGATAAAGAGTGGAACACCTCAGTGGTGAGGCATTTATAATAATCCTTAATTTTGGGAATGTTACTATTTAACAACCAGTCCATAATTTAACAACTCCATCCATGTGTGATGTATTTCGGAGTTGAATCCTTTATAAGGGCCTATATTAAGACTTAAAAAAGTACTCAATTAAATCATAATGTGACTTGTAATTCAGCTTACTTAAAGAATGGCACTTTGATATATAGGTACAATAGGTACATAGTTTTATTTCATACATTGTAAAAAGTAGTTTTATTATACTGTAATACTTATCAACTACTTGGAGATTATGTAAATCCTACCAATATATTATAGCGAAAATTTGAATGTCTTTATTCAATCACGCTAATACGGCTAAACAGATTAGGATGAAATTTGCCTCACAGATAGTTTATGACCTGCATCTAAAGGTAGGACACTTTTTATTACGGGGATGGATCTGTTCTATCAGGATAAAGGGTATATTTTAGTATGGATGTTTAATGTATCTGCCAGTAACTTAGTATCCAATTCTTAGGTCTACTGTGCAACCCCTTAGAGTACTGAAAAAATCAAGCTTTTAAAAGTCAACGCAATCATAAAACTCTCTGTTATGACCTATTATTTTTAGTTCTTTCGACACTCGCAAGTTAATCAAAACCTATCTCCTAACTAAAGACTTAAGTTTACGTTCCGGTTGATCAAGAAAAATGAAATGTGGTGAGAAGCAATGTCGTAAGGGAAAAATTTGAAAACCGTTTTGTAGTAACATTATATTACAATTTACAATGACACAGCCGAAGCTACTGGGCGCAAGAAGCTTTTGGCATGTATAATTTTATTATGTTCCTTCGGGAGTGTAGGGGAGCACTAAGACATAATTTTTGTTAACCCCCTAAGAGTTACACTTTCACGCAAATAACACTGGACGAATTTCGATCAAATTTGGAAAGAATATAACCTGAAATAGCTCATAGGGTACTTTTTATCGCAAAATTCCATGGGCTGAACCAATTTTGAAAGGACTCTCACTGAAAGGTTCGTGAAAACTAAAAAATGTTGAAAAATGTAATATAGGCAGGTGAAGCTGCGGGCAAAAGCTAGTACAATATTTTAACCCTAGACGCGAAAAGAGGGTTGTTATAATTATGATTTGTATGGTTGTCTGTTTGTAGCATCGTATCTCCTAAATGAATAGACCAATTATGATGCAGTTTATTATTATTTCTCCATGGGGTTCGCCTGGATAGCTACCACCCTTGAGCATGAGTCAGCCGCCAAACGACTCGTCGTGTTCCGGCTGGGGGCTTGAGAGCCAGTTCTTTCTTTCTTTTTCTTCTCTCTTTCTTGGCCGGCAACATTTTAGTATGTATGCAAATGCAAAAAATGTGCATATTTTTTCTTTATCTGGCAACACTTGAGATGCGAGACGATTTACAAACAAATCGTCCGCTGTCGTGGTGCTGTATATTGCTGCTATAGAATGGTATAAAAGAAGCTTTTTGCTTCTATTAGTAGGTAAGTAGGTAGGGCTTAACCAGTATTTATCACCTTTTAGTTATGATTTAAAAATAATTAAGTATACTCAAAATTAATTTTGCCTACACACATAATGACTATTCAAAGCAGTATAGGGCAGAGTAGAGAGCAGTTAATATAAATGATAAAATCACACTAAACTATTGGACAGGAGAGTCAAGAAACAGACAATCACATCAGACCAGACCAGTAGATAATAACAACACTATAATGGTACAAAAAAATATCTTGAATGATGTCTTAAATTATCTTTCGAGATTTTAAATGTGTACACGTTAATTTTGTTTTCAAGATTGAACAATAAAATATTTATTTTGTATGCCAACACGGATTTTTTATTCACTGATATAATGTGTAGTCTATTTGTACCTTTAAACGCCTCATACATTTTATAGACATTAAATGCAAACAGTCCGAAATGTTCAATATAGATTTTTATAAAAAATACTTGTTTTTGTATGGCAACACTGAAAGTTTCTCATTTTTTATGGCAACAATGAAACACATTTACACGGACGTGACCGATCTATCGGCAGCAACAAACGTCGTATACATTTTAATGACATAAAAAGGAGACAAAAGCCTGAAACACTACCAACAAAAATTTATTTGTATGAAAATTATTATTTTTTGTATGGCATCACTATTTATTGGTTACACCAACGTGTCCGGTCCCTTAGTACCTACAAATGCCTCATACATTGTAAAGACATCAAATGGGGACAACAGCCTCAAACATTCGAATAAAGAATACATTTGTATGAAAATTATAATTTTTTGTATGGCAACACTGAATTTTTTTTCACCAAAATTTACAAAATCTCAATACCTACAAACGCCCCATACATTATAATAACGAAATATTCGATTCAAAAATAAATTTGTATGAAAATTTTTATTTTTTGTATGGCAACACTAAAATTTTATAGTTTTTTCAAAACGAAAATTCTAATTTAAAAATATCTTCCATACATTTCTTATACCCTTGATCGACAGTTTCAGCTCAACTACTCGAAAAGTGAAAAAAATTCTGGACTCCAGTGTTGCCAGTTGATTGAGATGAAAATGGTCAAATGTCATTACGACGCCCACAAAAAATCTTGTGGTGCAATTTTTTGATTAAAAATGTTTCTCCTTCTACTTTTTACATTTTTGAATAGAAAGTTCACAAAAATGTATGAATGAAAAAAAAATCAACGTAACCTGGCAACACTTTCAGTCAAGTTACACAACCGCCCCTTACAAAGTGACCCCCTCAAATGTTGCTAACCCACAATTTTTTTCCTTCAAAAAATGTCATTTTTCATATATTTTACAAAATGGCCGCCATAGAATCCGCCATCTATTTGAAAAAAAAAATATACCCAATATGTCAAAATTGAGGATAGACCCGAGCCAATAGAGAAAAAATATCGCAAAAATGTTAAAACACCACCGCGATGCGACCCCGCAAAGACACCTCGAAAATTGAAAAATTTCAAACTAAAATATCTCGGCGGCCATCTTGTTTTTTCAATTTTTTCTAACTTTTTCGTATTAGTCGTCCCAAGATTAGCCGAAAACGATACCAATGTCGGGTAGGTGCTCAAAATAAACAAAAAGTTGACAATCGCCGAGCGGCCGCCATCTTGAATTTTCGAATGGTCGTATTTTTCCTATAATAACCATAGATAGTCAAGCAACTTTTCCATACATTATTATTACCCCCCACCGATACTTTTGGCTGGGCTACTCGAAATGTGAAAAAACGTGAAAAAAAAATCCAGCAGCCAGTGTTGCCAGTTAATTTTGATGAAAATGGTCAAATGTCATTACGACGGCCACAAGAAATTGTTTGGTGCAATTTTTTGATTAAAAATGTTTCTCCTTCTACTTTTTATATTTTTGAATAGAAAGTTCACAAAAATGTATGAATGAAAAAAAAATTAACGTAACCTGGCAACATTTCAGACCAAGCCTCACAACCGCCCAATACAAAGTGACCCCCTTAAATATTGCCAACCTCAAAATTTTTTACCTCAAAAAATGCAATTTTTTGTACATTTTGCAAAATGGCCGCCATAGGATCCGCCATCTTTAAGAAAAAAAAAATATACCCCAATCGTCAAAATTGGGGATAGACCCGAGGCAATTAAGAAAAAAAAGCGAAAAAAAGTTGAAAACCCATTGCAATCCGACCCCGCAAAGTCACCTCCAAAATTGAAAAATTTTAAAGTAAAATATCTCGGCGGCCATCTTGTTTTTTTATTTTTTTCCAGTTTCATCGTAACACATTTTCTAACATTAGCCGAAAACGACACCAATCTCGGGTAGGTGCATAGGGAAAAAAAAAGTTGGTCATTTCGACTCGGCCGCCATCTTGGATTTTTGAAAGGTCGGATTTTTCCCATAGACACGGAGGCAAACCAAAAATTCCCCCATACATTGTACTCACCCCCCACCACTCCTTCTGGGAGATCAATTCCACTTTTCGTAAAACGAAAAAAAAATTCCAGCAGCCAGTGTTGCCAGTCGACATCGACGAAAATGGTCAAATGTCATTACGACGACTACGACACGCTTGCCCGTTTGACATTTTGATTAAAAATATTGCTCCTTCTACTTTTCATATTTTTGAATAAAAAGTCCAAAAAAATGTATCAACAAAAGAAAAAAAAACTCAACCTGGCAACACTTTGGGTCAAGTTACATAACCGCCTGGAACAAAGACACCCGCTCAAATGTTGCCAACCCGAAGAAAAATTCACCCAAAAAACGTCGTTTTTCGTACATTTTTCAAAATGGCCGCCACCGCGTCCGCCATCTTGTGAAAAAAATAAATATACCCGAAATATCAAAATTGAGGATACATTCAAGGCAACACTAAAAAAATATTGAAAAAAAGTTGAAAAACCACCCCGATGCGACCCCGCAAAGTCACCTCTGAAATCTAAAAAATTCAAACTCGAATATCTCGGCGGCCATCTTGTTTTTTAAATTTTTTCCCAAGTTTTCGTAAATCTCCCCCAAAACTTTACAAAATGCCCCAAAAAAATCCCGCAAAAAGCCATAAACAAAAAAGTTGAAAATCACAGAGCGGCCGCCATCTTGAAAATGTGAAATGTCAGATTTTTCCCGAGGTGTCGGGGAGGGATGGAGAAAACCCGCCATAGACAACAAAGTCCCATCTCGACTCTTTCTGGGAGAACAATTATATAGTTAAGTCAGTGGTAAGTCTAGGATTATATAATATAATATCGTTGGATTCGTCTTGATAACCCAAGTGTTTTTAGGTAAGTGACATTAAAAAAACAAATATGGTGGCTGTGAGATGCCATTGTTTGAAGAATCAAAAAATAAAAATAAATCAAATAATGCAATATGGGTATTATGTTAAATTAAGGAGCTCATTTAAGGATTTCAAAAAGGTATAACTATACGATTGTTTTTTTTTGTGCAGTCTGATATATTATTTTGTTTAATTTATGCTAGTCTAATACAAGCTTTTATTAACCCCCTTTCGTTCGCATTTTGTATGTTCTGTATGTATGTTAGCAGTATGTTTTTCTTGACCGTTGATTATGGTGTACAATAAAGTGTAATAAATCTATATCTATACTTCTATACTAATATGTATACATATAAAGCTGAAGAGTTTGTTTGTTTGGTTGAACGCGCTAATCTCAGGAACTACTGGTTCAAACTGAAAAAATCTTTTTGTGTTTGTCTTTTTGATAGTCCATTTACTGAGGAAGGCTATAAGCTATGGGAGTTTTGGAAGTTCTCCCCCAAGGGGTTAAAATAGGGGCTTGAAGTCACCTTCATACAAACCAAAATCGTCAGTTTTATAGTTATAAACACGAAATTTTTATGTAAGTGAATAGTTATAAAATATTAACAAAAATATATTTTAAAACATTTTTTTGGAAAAATCATCCCTTCAAATGTTAATTTAGGGGATGGAACTTAGTACGCAACTTCGTAATTTTTGAAATTAAAAACATGAAAATTGATATAATTATTAGCTCAAGATTAGAAAAAAAATGTGACAGTAATGTATTTTTTTTTTGGAAAATCATCCCCAAAGAGTTAATTAAGGGGGTGCAAGTTAGTATGGCAACTCTATCAGTTTTGAAGTAAAAAGGGTGAAAATTTGTATATAAGCTTTTGTATATACATTAGGGAAAGGGAGAGGGGGAAAGGGGAGGGGAAGGAGGAGCTAAAGGGGAGGGGGAAATAGAGGGAGAGACTTAAAGTTAGGGGGATGGGGAGGGGGAAGAGGGAAGGGGAGGGAGAGGGAATTTAATGGTCTCGAATTTGTTAAACCTACCGAAACTATAAAAGTTAAAATAACAAAGTACATTTACTGATTGTTAGGCGATACGAAGTTCGCCAAGACAGCTACATAAGTAATTAATAAACTTGCAGTGTATGTATGTTCGGGTCAAATCTTACAAGTAATATTTGTGAGACTATATTTATGACCCACTTCCCGTGGTTCTAATAACTTATCGCACACTTTTGCAAGTTGTGAAATAAATAAAAAAAAATTAAAAAAAAATAAAAAAAATATTTAAGCGCAAGCTTTTAAAAATTTTAAAACCTTGAGGCACTGGTGTATGCTATCCATTAGGTTTACTAGACAATATCCATCAGTGCCTCAAGCTTTTCAAGTTTGAAAAGGTTGTCTTTAAAGTGAGTTTTTTTAATTTTAATTTTATTTTGTTATAGATAAAATCTTATTCATATTTGGATTGATAAAAATGGCAAAACAAAAGAGAGCAGAAGAGTTAGAGAGACGAAGAATAGCTAGATGAGAGAAATATTAAAATATTAAAAATAATCCAGAACTGTATGCTGCTGAGCAACAAAAAAAAGACAGAGTTATTTAAAAAGAAAAGAAGCTAAAAAAATTAAAAGCATTAACGAAATGAGCCTACGCGAACAACGGATGCAAAGAAAAAAATGATGAGAGAGTTCCAAAAAGTATTAAAAAAAGAAATAAAACCAAAGAATTGCAGAAATTATTACAATCAGTAAAGTAAGTAGTGATGATGAAAATATGACTCCTGCTGTAGATCCGTTGAACGCAATAGAACGAAAAGAAAAATCTAAACCAAGTACTGATGAACAAACGCTGATGAAAAAAGTTAGGACACTAAAAATGCAGCACACAAAACAGAAAAAAAAAGATATCACTTTTAACCCTAGAACCTTACCCATAAAATACTTTAAGTAACAGTACCCAGGGGTACTGGAGTGCCCCTGTAAATAAAACATCATTTATACATAATGATAAACATTTATTAATAATCAACTTACATAGACTTTTAAGTCACTCATTTCAGTCTCACAAAATACAAATAAGCTTAAATAAAAGGAACTTTTCTTAACAGTTTTGACAAATCTTTTTTTAGTGCTCTAAACAAAAAAAAAGGTTTTACATTTTCACATCGAGTGCGTGATTTACGGTCTTTTGACCTGGGACAAAATAAACATCTTCCAGATTTTGAATCTGAAGTAGTCGGAGCATCAGATGACCGCTTTTTTCTTATTATACCACCAATACTTATTGGGAGATGCATCGGCAAAGTTTTGTATTGAAATTGATCCTCCAAGTGCGGTTTTATAGCCAGGTCAAAAGCTAGACTCTTCAGATAAGTTCGTCTATCCTTGAAAACGGGTTTACCAGTTGTGCTAGATGAATGCAATAATATCGTAGAATTGATTCCGACAATATTCAAAATTCCGTAGAAGACACAACGGCTCCAGCGACAAATTCCGAGAAACACTGTACGTGAGACAAAATTGATCAAAATTGACAACACCCCCCACCCTTTGGTTGTAAAATTTTATTATACAATTTAAAAAAAACATTCAAATGAAAAACATGGATCAAACAGCACAATAACATGCATTATTTCGTAAAATCATTTAAATCATAGTAATGAATATACTTACTTTAACTGTACCCAGGGGTACTGGAGTACCCCACGAATGTCTTGCCACGACTACATACTAACAGGATTCCCGCACGACTGATGCATCAACGCGACCCCCTACCCCGAATAAATACGCGGCAGCTCGAAAAGATCCGTTGTGTAACAAAAAAGTTATCGCAAAATTATTATTTTATTTCCGATTTGTACCCCAGGGTACGGTTCTAGGGTTAAACAAATGCAAGAATAAAATAAAGTTTTTACAAAGACAAAAAATCAAATCAACAAATGAAATAAAAAAATGAATGGTTTGTTTGATTGGGCATCTTCTAATGTGAGGGTATGAGTGTGTAAGCGTTTTTTTAATTGTATTATTGATGACAAATTGAGCAAAATTTATAATAAATTAAGTAATGATAATCTAAATAAGTTTGTTTTAAGAATTAAATAAAGAATAATTAAAAACCATGTTATTATCATTAGTGTAACAAGAGTTCTCATCAGTAAATCACAAAATATCATTAGAGGAATATGTTTCTCATTCGTGTCACTCAAAAAGTTGATTTATGTGTGTTATTGTTAAATAAATAAGTGGAATCTTTGATTGACATATGTTTTTCCTATTTAAGAACGCATCTGAATACTAAAAAATACCAATATACATAAAAAACAAAATTCATGAAATTGCTTCGTTTTTGGCTCCAAAGTTGAAAACGACCCTCTAACATTTGAAAATGTTTGTACTCATTTTTGAACAGCAGTGTGGCAGCACCATTCCATTGAAGGTTTTCAGCCATAATTGTGAAATAAAAGTTAACCTGTACTGTAAATAACGGTGTTCTTTGTGGCTCCGGTGGCAAATCAAAGCGTATAGGGACGTATAGGCCACAAAAATACTAAATAAATAAATCATTTTCGGTAGATCAGATTCTAATTTCAATGGTTCTAATTTCGGTGGGATTTGATAATGTAATTTGAAAATATCTCCGAAACAAATATTTTTTTTCGGTCTCTACTATATGACTAATTATTACTACTATTTACATATTATTTATGCCAAATAAAATGTATTAGAAACAGCAAGTTAAAATGTTATCTATTTCTGTGGCTCGGATTTTAATTCTGGTGGTCCTTTAATAATTTCGGTGACATTTGATAATTTCAAATCGAAATATCTGATGAACTAGTATTTTATTTTTCGATCTCTCATATATGATTAATTGGTACTAATATTTAACTATTATTTAGGCCAAAAAAATATCAGAAATAGCTTTAAATTCGCCACTGTAATTAGGCAAAATTCGCGTTTGTTGAAATTGACCCAAATACAAACTTTATGATCATGATTAATTTTTGCAAGAGGATGATTTTATCTTAATTAGTGACCTTGTAGCAAAAGCGCCAAGACCAACATAAATTTTTGCAAGAGGATGATTTAATGATCTTATTTTGTGGCCTTGTAGCAAAAGCGCACAAAGATAAAACTTAAGAAATAGTTCGTAGACAATCCACGAATATAACTTCTTTGGAGTAATTCGTTAGCGTAGTAAGTTCTGATACTTCTGATATAGTTTTACGTAGATGTCTGTGTCGTGTTTTTCCGTTTTCATCCCGGAAGCTGAGAAGAAACATCATTTAAAGTTGAGTAGATTCTTATTATATTTCCTTACAGAAAAGTTTTAGTTCTTTTTTATCCAATGATGTCGTTGCTCAATGATGACAGGGACGTCTATTTTTAATATGTACCTACAGGCTACATGTTTTTCTTCCAAGCACGATGCACAGAAGAATTGAGAAGAAACAAAAACGATACCCGCAAAGCTCATATTATTCTGAAAAAAACCCTATTATTGACGTTAACAATGGATTCTTGCTATCATAATAACATGAAGAAACCATCATTGTCGACGAAATCAGAAAGTCTGAACATTTCATAGAGCCTACATTAGACCACGCATCAAGTAATCCTTACTTTTAATTTAATTGCATGTTCTAACGAGGTACGTTCACGCTTAAAAACTTGCGCAATTACGGCATTTAATCCAATTAACAGCCCATAAATAGGTTATATTAACATACTGTATGTGGGTTAAGTGATGAAAGAAACTCACATAATTATACAAAACATTTTTATTTCTTTCGAGACGGATTATTTATTTTTGCTTATAAACTAACATAAGAAATTATTAAAGAGACTAGGAAGGATTGAAAGAGGAAACTTACGTTATTTGAATGGAAGTAAATTTGTAGTGTAACCCTGTTGAACGACCAGCTTATAAGCCTATTGGTAATAAATAACCCTGTCTAGTAAATAAAGGGCCTGCTCCTGAGTACAAAAGATCCTTATAAGTACATTACATTGTCATTAATCGTCTTGTACTTATCCTTCTTATTTAACTAATACTTAGAATAAAATTTAGGTAACTTTTCATTTGTATTTCACACTTACTTATTATCTATAAATCACATTCACTGCTTGATAGTATTTCCATTCTCAATTAAACTTAATTGTACATCTGTTTCTGAATTATTTCTACCCTTAAAACTATTTTCTATATCGATAAGAGTTCTGTCTTTAGTTTCTGGTAACATAACATACATAACGGCTAGGCAAACAGTTAACATAGCTGAGTATACGAGGAAAGCTCCTTCGACGCCTATTGAGGAGTACATATGGGGCGCTGTCTTCATGGATATCACAAATGATGGCGTTAAAAAAGATGTCGACAAAGTAGATCCTAAACTTCTGTATGCTAGAGGAAATACTTCGCCACAAATAACCCAATTTAAAGGAGCTATTCCCAAATAAAACGATAAAGAATACATTATCATTAAAAACATTGGTAATATATCTAGCAACCAGCCTTCAGAAAAAATACCTACATTTCTCATGTACACAAAAACAGATACGGCTGTTAATGATGATACCGTTGTCACTCCACTGGTAAACAAAATTGTCCTACGATTAAAATATTTCAATAAAAATATAGCTAATAATGCACAAATTGTTCTCAATAAATCTATAACTGTAAACTGCCAAGCTACTTCTTCCGGAGTCTTCTTGTTCAACACTGCCATAAGAATAAGATTCCCATAAGCCGGTACCATGTGTGCTCCTCCAAATTCAAACACGATCAGCATACATATAGCTATAATCGATGGTTTATAAAACTCTTTTTTCTTGAATATTTTCAATATATGTTTCAACGCATCCATAACTACCTTTATAACGCCCTTACGTCTTTTTGTAGTTTCCCTATTCTTTTTGCTTTCTTTCATTTGTATTTCCCGTTCCTGGGATTTGATCATAGCTTCTAACTCTTCACTTTGCTCGGGTCCTTCTCCTCTTACCCATTTGAACGCTTTTCTGGCCTCATCAAATCTTCCTTTCGAAACTAACCAGCTTGGAGATTCAGGAGATAAAGTTATAACAGCCATGGATATGACGGGAAACATCGCGCAAACCATTGCAGTGTTCTGCCATGTTAAATGTGCACCCCATAGATGTGATAATAAGATGCCCATTCCTAATGTTATTGCAAAAGTTCCGAGAAAGGCTCCTCTGTATTTTGGTTCAGTATATTCGGCGACTAATATAGCTGCCAATGGTGTTCGAAGACCGAGAGCTAAGCCGTGGAGTAATCTGGCGAGAAGGAACCATGTCACTGATGTGCCCTTGACGAAGATAATCCATCCTAATAAAGCTGGTAAGGTAGTGAACAGGTGAGCTTTCTGTCGTCCGTATCGTGTCATTAGTATAGGCGATATGAAGTTTCCTACGATTCCCATCACTCCGACCACTGACGCTGTAAATAAAATAATAAATCATTAATTTATAATTATTAAAAAAAATCATATTGTAAACGTATTTAGTCAAAGAACTTAATAGTTTAGAAGTTAATAGTAGCTACAAATCTAACTATCTAGTGTCTTAGTGCTAATTCCCTCGTCTGGACCCAAACCTGAGTATATACGTAGTATCAGATCCTGCTTATTACATAATTCTTGACAAAAAATAACCGACTTAAAAATTAGAGATAACTCAGAACTAGTCAGAAGTCAGATCTCGCTCAAATTTAAGTGGGACCACATGATAAGCCCCAGCTTTCGATTAAAAAAGAATCATCAAAATCGGTTCACCCAGTCGAAAGTTCTGAGGTAAAAAACATAAAAAAATAAAAAATGAGGTAACAAGGGACACCTGGATGGAACGAAGTTCACTCTTCGGTATTTAGCATAGGCACAACAGGGACGTCCATATCACGATCATGCACATTAAGCTATTATTGCCATTTCTCCCTTCATGCCAATCAATATGCGGAAGGGCGACAGTGATAGAACAAATCCATCACTGCCACTCTGACAAGTGTCTTGTCAGAGCGACATTTATATACAAGCAGACTAGTATGATGCTAAGTGGTCAGTGGTCAATGTCACATATCATCATGTGTGATGTCTGCTTGTGTAACATCTGTGATAGTAGTAACGTGACACCAAACGCATGATCGACGCGTTGCCGATCTAAAGAACGTGGGGAATTATATTACTTCTTCATTATTACGTTCGCTTCCTTTGCATATCCAATTAACCAATATTTTGCATTTTTAGTTATGAAAAAGACAGTTTCGTATAATTAATAGTTTCACAGGAATTAATGTTAGTGATCTAATCTCTAATTATGAAAATAAGGACATCGCTAAATTACATTTAGTCATGAATGTGTTAATATTTATTCATTAACCGGTACTTAATACTCTTATTTATGTAACAGCTTTAAACAATAGCAGTAATTATAATAATAGAGTAACTGCAGTAGTAATTGAGCAAGGTTACATTGTAAAGATTTTATAAAGGAGATTTGAATAAACGCAAATGGTGTTGTAAACAAATTAGATGAACTCATTGAGGCTGAACTGCTCTTTGTTCAATTTGTTATTCACAGAAGCGGATCTTATGAAAATAATTTGTCAAATTACAGCAAAATTGCATTTTGTATAAAATTTGATTCAAATGTATCCAAATAATTATTTAGATTTGGGGTGGTTGGCAAATTTAATAGTTTATTTTTCATTAAACAAAACAAAACATTAGTGGCAGGCACTTAATTAAAAATAATTCTGATGAGAGTTGGTATAATTTGGACGCAGATTTAAATTGTCAGTTTATTTTTTAATAAAAATTTATATTATTTTAATCATAATTTTATTTGTTCTAATAATTAACTAAGTCATGAAAAAACGTGTTTTTAGTGCGGATTTAGGATACACTGTGCTAGTTACAAAATATTGTGCAATACTCTTGACGTAGGTGATCAAATACAGCATAACTTTAGACCCGTGCATTATTAGACCACTTTATCCCCCGTTTTCGTATATATTCATGTGTGTAGTGGTCAGCATCACTAGGGACATCCCGTGACCCGCGTGGTTATCATGCCGGATCAAGGCACTGTGGGTCCTTCGATTCCCAGCGAGGTGGTTTGAATGATGAGTTAGAGTTTCTGCTCTCGGTCGGTGTGTGTTGTCCATGGCACCCACGAAACAGGGATCCCAGTGTGGCTTAGTTTGCTATGAATATATGAGTGTATAATTATGCAGACCCCTCTTTCCCACGGGGCACTCTGGGCACGTGCCCAGGGCCCCGTAATCGATAGGGGCCCCCGAATTCATGCCAGATCCCTAAACGATAACCGATATTTATTACTGAAAAACTTTTTTAATTCGAATAAATCGAACCTAAATTACTGACTACAATATCAATTTGCTTATTAGCTTTGGCATAAATCTACAAAGTCATTGGGCCCATTATCCTAATATGTCCAGGGCCTCCAGTAGGTTAAAGACGGCCTTGTGTATATGAGTAGTATTATTCATTTATTTACCTATCCAAGAAGTGTCATGTTCAGTGAGCTCGATCTCTCCTGTCTTCTCCAGCTGCGCGAAGAGGACAGCCGGGAAACCGTGCGCACAGCCGTGGCCCATGATGTTCAGCGCAGCCCCGGAGACCACGAACGCCTGGAATACAGAGCATTTGTTTCATTGTTACCTTGAAACTCCGCCATTTATGAAGCGATTCGGAAGATTCTTTTAATGTTCAAAAGGTAACTTACCTTTCCAGTTGGTCCCATATTTTTAACCGACTTCAAAAAAGGAGGTATTCAATTCGACTGTATTTTTTTTTATGTTTGTTACCTCAGAATTTTCGACTGGGTGAACCGATTTTGATGATTCTTTTTTTAATCGAAAGCTGGTGCTTGTCATGTAGTTCCAGAGTAGTTTTTGAGTTATCCCTAATTTTGATGTCGGTTATTTTTTGTCAAGAATTATTTTGATGATAGGGTCCTTAATAAAATGGCAATTTGATATAGTTAATGTTTTCCGAGAGCTAGTTAGTTCTTTGAAGCCAGTTTTTTTTTTGGTAAATTTTAGATGTATCGTAATAGTTATGTATTCTTTTGTTTACAACTAAGACAATAGGACGTACCTGTTTCAGAAATGGATACATTTTGACGGGCTTCGAGGACCTTCATGTAGGGCAGGAACCTGGAAAAAAGAGAAATTATAATAATTATTACATATTATTATTAAAACTGAGGGTTTTATTTTATTAGTCATTTTTTCTTTGATTAAAACTGGTCGTCATCATTTATAAGATAACAGCTTGGTCTTCACATCATCATAATCCATAGCTCCCCTGCTGGGCTCACATATCTTCTCAAAACGAGGCTGCAAAAAGGCTGGCTTTTGATGTAAGAATCTTCAAGAAGAGAATGAATACGCTTTTACTAAATGCGATCACGACCTAAAATATCATCTCCCCTTGATCCCCTTCCCACCATACGGGATTTTTGCCTTACATTAACTACAGTTAACTTAATACCTATCTTATAAAAAAATAGTATGCCATGTAGTTAATCTGCGGGATTTGCTACATTCATTACAAGTTAATAATAAGCTTAGAATACGGAAAATATTACGCAAGCGGTCTGATGGATCTATCATTATTTTATGACTCAACTCGGTACCTAGGTGCATTATAGTAGGTATATACAAGTACACTGAAGAGATGACAGAAAGCGGCAAACAATGGGTCACGCAGTGTTGATACACGACAAGCGCAGGCGCAATGATGCGTGTGCTGCCTTCCATAATACGAGAAAAAGGTCAAGAGTGAACCTGGGTTACGCTTACGACTTACCACCGTTTCGTGCTAGTGTCTTATTAAAACAACTCGACTTACTGTTACTATCGTTCATGCATCCTTAGGTACATAATGGACTGCCACTCGAATGGTCCTGAGTGCCATTCTCAGCGAGGAAATGACTGATTTTAAATGAATACTGAGTTTAAATTTTTATTCTCGGTCTGGGTGTGTGGGTCGCACCAACAATACAGGGAATCCTAGTGTGGGCCTTCGAGTAATTGTACGTGTAGTTTTTTTTTAAACAGCTCAGCACAAGCAGCCACAGCAAATTAAAAGCTTGTTTACTACCTTACTAATTATGTGAATAAAAAATAGTAGATTACGATACGGTGCGTAAAGTGGTCTATTATTGCAGGGGTGGAAAGCTTGCTTAACGTCGTGCAATAATAATAGACCACTTTACGTCACGAGTATCGTGTATTATTTTATATCACAGTGTGACCTAAGCAAAACTTATTAATTATGTTACGGCACAATATCAGCGCCCAAACGAAGAGTGCGGCCAAACGAGCGTATTTTTTGAGCTGTGTCGCGTAAAATGAATCGGGAATTCGGTTTCGCACTAAAGTCGCAACTGAAAAAACTGAAATCGACTGCACGTGACTCATTCTTTGCGACTGACAGTTAAAAAAAATACGGCTCATCTTTGAAGGTGCTAAACGCCTGCGTTAATAGGAATAGGAATTTTAGCACCGTGTAAAAAAGGGCTGGATTACGCACGGAAAGGCGTACCTACCGTGGCATAATGTGCGCGTTTAGGTCACAGTGTGTTAAAAAAATAGATTTACCATACATTATATACTTAAACTGTAAGGCCATCCATCGGATCCCCTAATGTTGCTCGCTCAATCCAGAAAACATTATTCAGGTATATAATACGACATGAGTAGTTCGGTCTATCGGTTAGAGGTGTTTCTTTACGGCTTTTCTTCTCCTCCATGACAAAGTACCTTTCCGAAAAGCTGATAGATTAAAAAAATGACGTGCATAAGAAGTGTATCAGTGATACCTACTTACATGAATAAATTATTTTAATTTGAATATAAGTCCTTCAGATTTATTGTTTATTGTTATTTGATTTATTGTTGCTATTTTAACAAAACTTAGATATTTATAACAATAATAAATAAAAATTTATAATAATAAATTTATAATAATATTTTTTATCTATTAATTAATAAAAACTTTGTTAAAATTTTATTAATTATAAATAGATATTTATAATTAATAAAAGTACCTACCTATTATTAATAACTAGCTGACCCGGCGAACTTCGTATCGCCTAACAAACAATTTTTTTTCTAAAATAAAAGTAGCCTAAGTTACTCCTTGTTACATAAGCTATCTGCCAATGAAAGTCCCGTCAAAATCGGTCCAGCCATTTCAGAGATTAGCCGGAAAAAACAGACAGACAGACAGACAAAAATTGAGAAAAATATTGTTTTGGTATATGCACCTTGTATACATCCAAATGCACTTAATAAAAAGCGGTTATTTTAATATTACAAACAGACACTCCAATTTTATTTATTTGTGTAGATTAAAATGCTTAGAGTTTAGACTAACAATAACACTAACTGGTAACTAGGTACATAACATAATGACCTAACATGGTCAGACACTACCTTTATATTGTCGCTATAAACTATAAAGGCTATTTCAACCTCCAGGAAGTAACTTCAGCAAAAACATTGACAATAACAATAATTCTAAACAAACTGTTAATCAAATTATATAATAGGTAATATCAATTTGTTCCGCTTATACTTTATAGCTAGTAACTGCAATATAATAACATCAATTACAACCATGTATTAATTCCGCAATTGAACAATAATATCCTAATGGTTTGAAAGTCAGTCTCGCTCTGAATTTGAATCCTTCAATCATTTCTAATTTAATTTATATACAATGAGCGAAATATAAATTAATTATCATGTTTCTTTGAAGTAAAACATCGTTAGAAAACTGGCTTACTACTTTAGAATTTCTCATAAATATTAAAAATGTTAAAAATACCTTTCTCTCAAAAAACACTTTATGAAATAATCAAAAATTTTTACTTAAATAATAACCGACTTCAAAGAAAACAGTCTTCGAAAAATACGCATTAATAACTCAAAATATCGTCAGATCTCGCTCTTTAATGATACAGATATAATAATAATAATATAATAAAGGGACTACATGACAAGCACCAGCTTTCGATGACAAAAAGAATCTTCAAAATCGTATCGATTACCGATTACCCAGCAAAAAGTTATTAGTCGTAAATCAGGGAACACACATAAAAAATAAAGTTGAATTGAGAACCTCCTCCTTTTTTGAAGTCGGTTAACAAAATACTTATGTAACCTCTACTGATTTGATCATAATCATCGATTGACACGTGTTTCATCACTGGCCGCCGAATCGAGGTTTTTTCAAAATGGCGGACTTGTAGGTATACCAGTTAGGTTCATTGCCCTTTAGAGCGTGATTTTCCATTAAGTGCACCATCGGGTTTTTCAGTACAATCAGACAAAGCGAAGTTTTTATTTCTTCTAGTCCATGAGTCTAGAACACTTAATTTAAAACGAAGTCAATGTTTTTTGGGTATCCTTTTAACCTCCAGTGCGCCTACATCAACAAGAAATTTTATTACTTACATATACAAATTTTATACTTACATACAAGCTACTTGCAATAAACCAAAAAATTCGACGTAATTATTGTCTCGATTTCTAAGGCTTTGAATTATTTATAGCTTAGAGACGTCGAGGCGAAATCAGCAATTTGGCAGCACTCAGAATGTATCGAAAATACCGGTTGATGGAACTTGGTTCAATCGATGGATCGCTAATGATCCCTCATTGTTCTACTTTGTTGAACGAAAGTTTTGTGAAATTTTAACAAATAACATCGCCAGGTCGATTTATTTTGCAAATAACAAAGTCGTGTAAATGTTACAATGTAGGTACTAATCGGTTTTCCATCACAACGGGACAGCCTAAAATAATAACAGATAAATAAATATTAAGTCATTGTGTCATCTAGTGCACCCGCGGTATAGCCCAATCAAATTAGGGATGATTTTTATTATTATTGACACTTTTTTCTTCTTATTTGACTAGACTAGTATCACCGTCATTTCAGATTCATTTTAGATAGAAGAAAGTTGGTCAGGAATGCGTATAGCGTCCGGATTACCTGCCTCCTCCATTGATTAGGTTGAATCTCAGGAACTACTGGTTTATAATGAAAAAATATTTTTTGTTGCATAGTTCATTTATCGAGGAAGGCTTTAGATATTATAACATTACGCTGCGACTAATAGGAGCGAAGCATGAATGGAAAAATGTTGCAAAAATGGGGAAAATTATTCCTTTTTGAGAGCTTCCTTGCGTGCGCTGCGTAAACGGTTTAAGTTACGAAAAAATCATGTGTGATGGAATTAGGTAATGCGTTTTTCTGAAAAATCATCCCCCAAATGGTTAATTAAAGTGGTTCAAATTAGTATGGTTCCTTCATCAGTTTTGAAATAAAAAGGGTGAAAATTTGTATACCTATAAGCCTATAGTTAAACACAAAAAATAACTGTATCACGGTTTTGTCGAAATTAATCCCCTATGGGATAAAATTAAGGGGTTGTTAGTTCGTACAATACTTCGTCATTTTTGAACTCAGAAATGTAATTTATATGTAAACTTATAGTTAGGTACAAAAATTAATTATAATAGTTTTTTTTGGAAATTCATCCCCTAAGCGGTAAAACCAGGGGATGTAAGTTTGTAAGCAACTTCGTAATTTTCGAACTAAGTACTTCGTAACTAGCGGAAGCGGGAGCGGGAGCGAGGGCAGGAGCTGGAGAGGGAGAAGGAGACAGAGAGAGAGAGGGAGAGAAAGAGCGAGAGCAAGAGGGAACGGGAGAGGGGCAGAGGAAATATACACACAAAATGTCATTTGCGGCACGGGTAAAAAACATACTGCGGGGGTGTGAGTGTGTCAACGTTATGTTTATAACAGCTAAGAACGGATGTATCTTTTTTAATGATCTCTGATTTGTTAAACCAATCAAAACTATAAAAGTTTAGTTAAAAGTATCACTACTTTCATTGATTCTTAGGCGGTACGAAGTTCGCCGGGTCAGCTAGTATAAAACGCTTTCGTTGCTCCGTCAAGTGAATCGAATTACAAATGGAATTACTACTACTGGCTTCGAAGTAGGAAGTAATCTTTACTGAAATTAGCCCTTTTGTTGTTTTTGACCAGGTAGACACTTAGGTATTTATATCATTTTATTAAGCTTTAAGGAAAAAAAATTATCCAAAATTATTAATTACGAGTAACAGCCCTCGCTTTGCTTCGGTTTTCTTATTTTTTTACACCTTATTGGAGTTTTATTAAGGATCCCTATTTTTTTTTGAAAATATAATATAGCCTATGTTACTCGGGGATAGAGTAGCTTCCCAACAGTGAAAGAATTTTTGAAATCGGTTCAGTAGTTTCGGAGCCTATTCAATGCAAACAAAAAATCAGATCTTTCCTCTTTATATATTAGTATAGATTATAATGTAATTATGTATTTATTTTTATGTAATTAGTCGGTGAATGAGCAGACGAGCAATCCCATGATAAGTGGTCATCGTCGCTCGGACGTCAGCACCACAAATTCTTAATGCCGGTTAAGAAAAAAGTACATAGAAGAATGGAACAAAGGAAGAACTGCCTCCCAAGCCCCCAGCTGGAGACGACAAGTCGTTAGGCTGACCCAAGCAAGGAGGTAGCTAGCCAGGTGGACTTCGTGGAAAGCGAAGGTTTAGTCCTTTGGTTTTTAATATTAGCCGTATTGGGGCGGCTTAGAATACTAACACCAATCTCACGTCGGATAGGTGTCGTAAGAGGCGACTAAATTCGACCCGCTGGTGGTAGGGCCCGTCAAGGGATTAAGTATATTGGTAATATTGATTTTAATTGTCAATTGATACCATTATTACTATTATTATTTCTCCATGGAGTTTGCCTGGGGCTACCACCCTGTGCCCCCGACTTCGTTCGCGTTGAAAGTTTTCCCGATCCCGTGGGAATTCCGTGGTAAATAGTAGCCTATATGTTGCCCTATAACCTCCTCTATCTGCCAGTGAAAGTCCCATTAAAATAAGTTATTATCCAGCCAGAGACACTTACCTGAAGTTATAGTTCCTCTTTCCGCCAGCAAAAAACTGAAAATCACAACACCATCTTTTTCCAAACAGACGTACCGAGCTACGAAGTTACACTAAACGTTTTTTCACGGGCGAATTATGTTTTAAAGTTTTTTTTGCTGAAGTGGCCTTGAATTTTGAATAAAATCTAATTTAGCCCCTCAGCTTTGTTCAGTAGCCTGTAGCCTAAGTACCAGGAAGTGATCGTAATTGACTGACATAACAGCACGTATCGTAAATATTATGGAGTTTTTCGACAGATAGGTACTGAGTTTTTTTGCTTAAAAAATGTAGTTTTGTAATCAACTGATTCAATTACGTGCACTAAAAATATTTTTTGAATATTGTTTTTTGAATATTGTTTTTTTAATATTGTTTTTAATATTGTTTTTTATATTATTTTTTTAATATATTTCTTTTCTCTTTTTTTCGATTTTTTTTTTTGAAAATTAAAAAAAATTGAATATTGCTTTTTGAATTTTTTGTGTAATGGTTTTTTGAAAATGGTTTTTTTTGATGCCAAAGAAGTATTGCTTCTCATCCGCGTACATAATTTATAGTAAATTAATTAAAATATTGTAGCTGGAAAAAAGAATGTTACAATTTTTTTTATTGATTTGAGTTTATAAAGAAATCAAAAAAGAAAGATCCCTGAAAACATAAATAACAATACCGATTATGTTTATAAGTTTAGACCACTGCAGCTTATAATGGCTGCCCTTCCAAGACGAAAAAAGAAGTCTTCCTAGTGGCGACAGACTACATACGTCGAACGACTGACTAATGGATAAGAAAAGTTCTGTGCGTTATGGCATCCAGACATTGACAGTTACGCTGAGAAGACAGAAAATCAAGAATTAATCCAACTTAGAATAAGCTGCATTGGAATCAAAGAAAGAAAAATATTTATTCACGGCTTTGCTGTTCAAAGCACAAGTTCACAGCATTATGGAAATAAAACATTAGCAACTTAAAAGTAAAATAACAAAGCAAAAAAAGAGCTAAAGAAACCTTTCAATAAATACCTACCCTCCACCAACTATTAAATATACTAAACTAGGAAATGTGTTCTGAAGTAAGGGCAAACTAAGTACGGGAGATGGATGGGTGATGGATGAATTTAACTATTATAATTATAATCGATTTGGAGACTTAAATGAACTCCGTTATTTAGGTTTTGCTTTCAGGTTAGGTCCTGGCGTACAGTAGTAGGTTGGCTTCAACCCATTAATGGCCCACTACTGGGCACGGATCTCTACTCTTGAGGAGGCCTAGAGCATACTCCACGCTGCTCCAGTGCGGATTGGTGGGGGGGTTAGTGGCCAACCCGAGTGTCGGAAGTTTTCAAACTGCCCGAGGGCCTCCGACATGGCTTAACGACTGTTATCCTATGATAACAACCGGGACCGACGGCTTTACGTGCCCTCCGAAGCACGAAAACCGACCGCACCCGCTGTTGCTTAATTTTATAGGATCGACGCAAGCCGCCGGGCTATGAGCGCTCGTAGTAGGTTGAAAGTACAGAATTAATCCTTACTTAGGAGCAGTACGCATTGAACGCGTTGGGGCGCGCTAGGGTCGGCACTGCTTTCTAGCCGCCTCGTGTCGACGTTAATACTCCATGCTGCATGCTTCATCCACGATTGACGTGGAAGAAGCCAGCTTAGTGGCAGTACTGGCAGTGCAGCACCGTGCTAGCGTGGTTGCTGCAAGATTGCAATGGCACCCGTATTGCGTGTCGTGTGTAGAGCTCCATATGATAGAACATAGTTTGACACATACATCTTTTTATTGTTCTTTCAGACTGCATTACCCAGGAAACCTAAGTGCATTTAAATATTTTAAGTTCAGTGCTGAGGAAAGAAGTCTCTTTAGTCATCTTCGCCAATATGTTAAAATAGTCATTCCGAAATGATCGAATGAAGTATAAGTGTTTGAAATTTTGAGTTTTTATAGGTTTACTACAGCAGAATAATCTGTTCAAAATTTGATTGCTAATACTTATATTCTACATAATATTTCCCTTCTCCTGAGACATAAAAGGTCTATTTTCGTCCTTTGACAATCAATCCGACAAATGTTTTAAATATTTGAATTGTCCAAAAATTACAAGAGAACAAGAACAACAAAACTGAATAAGGAAAACGTAGCTTGGCTCGAACTAACAAAAAGGCGTTTACAAAGGTTTTGTAGCGTAATTCAGATTTAATTCATCCAACGTTACGCGTCGAATTTTGTAAATTGTCTACAAAAAACGTTTCAGTACTTTTGGCCTAAAAAATAATCGATCTTGACTCATTGTGGACAATATGCCGACAGTTGACAATAACCCGGATGTTTTGACGGCAATACGACAAAGGAATAAGATGTTTTGACGGTTAAAGATACGGCCAGTTAGGAAGACCAGCAAAGAAGAGATTCCTCTTGTTATGTTTTGGTATGGGATCTTGCAAACGGAAATCTTTACAAGGATTGCATGGTTGGACAAGTTTCAAAGAAATAGTAGATAGGTACTAGGTAGAAGATGATATAAATCCTTAAGGTCGAGGAGCAATCATCACGCAAGCATTATATGTAGATATCTCATCGACAGAACTCAATAACGTCTATCCCCACCAGTGGAGATTTCAGGAATGAATCCTACATTGGGCCTCGCAGAAATCTGATGATCGGATGGCAATGAACTTGTGCTGTTGCTTCGTCCGTTGGTTATAAGAATGAAAAGAAAGAGATGGTTGGGTTGATGCAAAGAGCCCCTGAGCACCTAATTTATTACACAGGTGTCATAACTAAATCCTATATGGAACTTTTCGCTGTGCATGTCAAGATACATATTATCACCTATAGTATCTATACTAATATTATAAAGAGAAAAGATTTGATTGTTTGTTTGCATTGAATAGGCTCCGAAACTACTGAACCGATTTGAAAAATTCTTTCACTGTTGGGAAGCTACACTATCCCCGGGTGACATAAGCTATATTATATTTATAAAAAAATAGGGATCCTTAATAAAACTCCAATAATGTAATAAAAAATAAGAAAACTGAAGCAAAGCGAGGACGGTTACTCGTATCTAATAACAAATATTAATAGTATTAATACCATTATTACTATTATTATTTCGCCATGGGTTTCGCCTGGATAGCTACCACCCTTGAGCATGAGTCAGCCGCCAAACGACTCGTCGTGTTCCAGCTTTAATACAACTTTAGCGTTCAGCAACAGTCCAAAGTCTACAAAGCGTAGATCATAAGTCGACTACAAAAATATTACCAAACGATGAATAGACGCGAGCGACATGACAAGCATTGCAAAATGAGCGCGCGCATCTACTGCGGCTTTCGTCATGACGACATACGACTCGCAGCAGTGCCGCGTATTCCGCGATATACAGGGTGTGTTCGGTAATATCGCAATATCGATATGTATGTTTATATTTATAAAAAAAATTAAATATGACATGGAAACTATGTTCGAAAAAAATTGTTTTTTAGCAATCCCAAAAATAAAATGAATTCTTTAAGGTGCTCCGTCAATATCGGGTACGCTTTCCTCGTGAATTAATTAATTACTTTGTGGTAAATCTCAAAATGTAATTAGCTAGGTATTATAGTGAATAGACTATTTTTAAAGTTATATTTTGATGTACATTCAGTAAACTTTAGTATAATTGTATATACTTACACCCTGTATAATCACATGAGATTATACCACAAAATAGTTTTACGGGAAAGAAAATTCGTGCAACAAGCACATCATTATCATTTACTCAAAGATGGGGTAAGTGCAAAAATAACTCTTAATTATTACTATTACAATTAACTTAATCAAGTTACTAGTTACACCAGCTTCTTGACCTTGACAGTTCTGGTAGCGTTAACAGCACTACGAAAACTACATAAACGTCAAATTGTATAGTGATGCGTGTTATTATTATTATTATTATTTATTTAGTATGTTTGTAATATTCAGTTAATAGTATTTCCTGTTAATAAGAATATCGACTATGAGTCTATGAATCTTACGACTCCCTGTTTTGCAGTTGCAAATAATTATCATACATTACATACGTAACGAGATATTATGAGAATCCAATATTTATACAAATAAAACTCTTTCAAAGTCGGGATTCGAACCTGGACTTTCCTACAATTGATAAATAATCATCATGGTCACTTAAAATCCTTTTGTAACAGACATCTAGTCAGTAGGTTCACAGATCAACACACTTAATATGATGACAGCAATATAATTAAATAATATCAAAATAATTACTCGAATACAAATTAATACTTAATCTCATTAATAAAATTAAATCAGGAGAATTATTTTAACAAACTTTGTATTGATAACTTAATCTGGTTTTCGAGTGCTTTTGATTTGGCAACGATGCTCTCGATTTTATAATAAGTATGACCTGTTTTAACCGTCACTTGTATGAGTTACATAAAATAAATCATTATAACATTGAAGTATTATTACTAGCATATAGAACCGACACCGTGAACACATTGTATGTCCCAATGAATTGGCGCCGATCGGCTTCTATTTTCAATGGATTCGTTCGATTTTGAAAGGAGAACGGGGGCTCAATTTTGAAAATCGAACCCCCCGGCGAGACACGTTTTGTTCGAGATGTCTGTTCTATGACATTATACTTCAATGCATTATAATGAGTTATTATTATTAGTTACTAGCGCTCTGCCCGCGGCTTCGCCCGCCTTTTCTGGCGTAATAAATGGGTGAATATCAGAAACGCATTTTTTTTTAAATTTTGGTGGTGATATTTTTTCTTCAGTTTTCGTCAAAAATGAGGACCTGGTATAAGAAAAGAAAGTGTAACAATTCGAGTTTCTTTTCTTATACCAGGTTCTCACGTTTCACGAAAACTGAAGAAAAAATTTCACCACCATAATTTGAAAAAAATGCACGTTTCTGATATTCACCCAAATACACTATTTAATACTCCACATCATGATTTACCTGTTTGCTAAATTTAATGAAAATCCGTTCAGCAGTTTTTGCGTAAGAGTAACAAACATATATACATCTTCACAAACTTCACAAACACATTTATAATATAACGAGTAACCGCCCTCGCTTTGCTTCGGTTTTCTTATTTTTTTTACACCTTGGGTTACATTATTGGAGTTTTATTAAGGTCCATTAAGGATCCCTATTTTTTTGAAAATATAATATAGCCTATATCACCCGGGGATAGCGTAGCTTCCCAACAGTGAAAGAATTTTTCAAATTCACCAGCTTTTGATTAAAAAAAGAATCATTAAAATCAGTTCACCCAGTCAAAAGTTCTGAGGTAACAAACATAAAAAATACAATAGAATTGAACACCTTCTCCTTTTTTGAAGTCGGTTAAAAACGGGAAATTTTGGGTTTCCCTAACGCTCGAGCCAGGTCGAATATTAAAGATCGTTTCAAATTTTGAACAGATCCCTAATGCTACGTAGTCAAGCAAAAGAGTCACCTGATGGTAAGTGGGCATCGTCGTCATGGCCTCACCAATACAATGCTGGCTACGGATGAATAAAGAAGAAAGAAACAACGCAAGCTCGCAACAGAAACGTGACGATTAGTGTGGCTGCTGACTCAAGCAAGTAATTCATTGATTAATTATTTATCAGTTGTTTTAGACAGGAAAATATCGTGAGAAGCCTCCACGATTCTGCAAAGAAATACCACATGTGTACTTACGAGCGTTTTCAATATTCTGTCCAACCATAATCTATACATCCATACTCTATACTCTATACAAATAAATAAAATTGGAGTGTCTGTTTGTAATATTAAAATAATCGCTTTTTACTAAGTGCATTTGAATGTATACACGGTACATATACCAAAACAACATTTTTTTAAATTTTTGTCTGTCTGTCTGTCGGTCTGTCTGTCTATTTGTTCCGATTAATCTCTGAAATGGCTGGACCGATTTTGACAGGAGTTTCACTAGCAGATAGCTGATGTAACGAGGAGTTACTTAGGCTACTTTTATTTTAGAAAAAAAAAAATGGTTTGTTAGGCGATACGAAGTTCGCCGGGTCAGCTAGTCTATAATATAATCTTTGGTAAAGTATGCCGATATTTTACCAAAGAACTACTACCACCAGGTCGTATTTGAGTTTTTGACGTTGTTACATATTTTACAGAGGATTACCAATAGATAGAATATTCAAACCAACAGTACAACTGTCTTCCAACCCTGCCCTGGGCTATGTGTGTGACGACGACTCGTAACAATGATTCATAATTTGGAAACATTGCATAAGATGACCCTGTAGCCCAGTTAGTAACAGTGACCTTGCCTGCCGAGTGAGAGGTCCAGAATTCGATCCCGGTCGAGGCAGACGTGTGACATAATATTATTGTTTGTTTTGGATTAATTCGGATATTGAGCAATGTCACACACACACGCACACACGCGCGCACACACACAGAAAATCCTAGCGTGAGGAGGTTATGCGTAAGCGATTATTTTCTGGCAATAGCCGGCAAACGAGCTGACGATCCACCTAATGGTAAGTTGCTATCGTCGTCCAAGGACATCAGCGACACCAAAGGCATCATTGATGCGTTGCCGGCTGAGAAAGAGAGAAGAAAAAGAAAAAAACAAAGGACGTTTGGACGTTTTATGCCCAAGCAGTAGTGGCAATATCCTGGGTCCTGGGTTCGAATGGATCCAATATTACAAGGTTAGTACGTACTGTAGGTGAAGTGAAGTAAAATTATTAAACCAGGGGCAAGTAAGGGGTAAGAAGTTCGGGTCAAATCTTGGCAATTGATTAAGTACTATTTCCTCGTATTCTACGGAATGTTAGTTTAGTTACTCACCTGTGTCGTGGGTGGCATGGACGACACATAATATAACACATCACAATAACACCCATGGTCCGAACGGTGGAATCGAACCCGGGACCCCTCGCTTCACAGGCAGGGTCACTACCAACTAGGCTACAGGGTCGTCAATCAATTCACTTATTACGTACTTTGTTCTGTTGACGATGCATTTATGATAAGCGTGATCTGCTTATGTTTGGCACCAACACGAATTCCTCATTTTATGTCCACATTCACACATAGTATTATCTCATAGCTCCTGGTAATGTACTGGTAGGTTTCAGACTTCAGACTGAGGAACTGCTCACCCGTAAATAGCACAGTTATGCACATTTTTGTGTATTTTAGTTAATTTTTTGTTTTAAAAATATTTATTTATTTTATTATTCCTTTCATTACGACCCGTGTGGCGCAATGGTTATCATGCCTGATCGCCGCGCCAAGGGTCCTGGGTTCGATTCCCAGTGAGGCGGAAATTTAAATGATGAGTTTGAATTTCTGTTCTTGGTCTGGGCGTTTGTCTGTTGTTTTTGTGTGTTATCCATGGCACCCGTTACACAGGGAATCCTAGTGTGGGGCTATGAGTGTGAAGCTTTTATTTTGATAAAAATAATTAATTAATTTTATGTAAAATAGTAATAGAAATACGTAGGATTCAAGACTAGGTAACCAAAAGAAATCGAGTTATAACGTAAAAGATTTAAGTTACTACGTATAAACACTTACGTGATGTTTCAACGTTTGTATTAACCGAGACACTTGACCTTAAATTCTAATTTCATCTATTCATCACTAATATATTGTCCATAATAATATGATTTACGTATATTATTATTTTTCTTTATAAATAACACAAAACAACAATCATAGAATAATATTTTAAATTTTAACACGATATTGTTAATCTGTGGTTCAAAAACCGCGGGATTTCACGCCGCCGCCATTGCGCGTGTAGTGAGGGGAAAGTGTCGACGGTCGATTTCTCCCTCGGCGACGAATCGACTGTCCGGTGCATCGGAGTCGATTACGACACCACCCTCACTCTTCGGACTGTTGTTATTGTTGGTTACGTACGTTCTGGGTTCTGTTGTAAATAAAACGATGTTTTAAAACCTTTACAATTTACTACACTTACGACCGCGGCTTCGCCCGCGATAGCGCGCGGAAGTGGTTTCACAAACATAATATTATTGAAGTTATGCTTCTTATGCTACTTGCAAAACGTTAAACGTTTCAGTTAACGCAGCCATGGATGGGTATGATAGCATTGGATACATAGCGCTAGCTTTTATCTTTACCTTTTTTAAAATTTAATGTTATTACTTATACAAATCTTACAGAGTTTCAACAGCGTGATTCAACTTCATGAACAACGCCATCTAGTTTGTACTTGTGTAAACATAGGTACACAGTACACAAGTAAAATTTGTTCAGAAAATTTATGATTAATGTTTCTTGTTTTTATTTAATACAAAATAGTTTTTGAAAGATAAATAAAACTGATACACGTTAATAAATTAAATATTTATTTAATTATGTCAAAGAAGTTGGTATAACTACTTACGCGCGTACAAAAGTACACGCACCCTTTTTTATACTATAGTATGTTCAAATACCTACCCCCAAATCCCACGGGAATGTAAAACCGGGATACCTATAATCTACCCTTTTTAAGTTTGGACATGGGCTTCAGTGTGCCAAGTGTTATCTTAATAGCGCATGATGCTAACCCAAACACCCAAACATCTTTATAAACTTTCTCATTTATACCAAATATTAAACCATCAATTAATTATATAGTAGGTATCAATATGAATAACTTGTAGATCTTCAACATAGTAAATTACAGAGCGGGGGCTACTAGTATTATCTATACTTACTTATACCTATACAACTTTATTATAATATCTAAATTACATACAATTTCTCATTTTCTTTACGTAAGAATAACATAAGAATTGTACGGAATCCGTAACGTTAAAAATTAACACTGTTGACAGCGCTCAGTTCATTCTATCTGAGAATTGGTGGAACCGGGTGTCTTTATCATTTATATTGTTTTGTGAGGATATAACACCTAAAATTTTTAATTTCTTTAAAAAATATTAATAATCTAAAAGTTTGACGTAAAACAACATTTGACATTATTATGACATACAACACTAGTCTAGAATTCTTGCGTTGTGATTGGTATGAAATTAATCGTTTTTATTTAGCTACACCTGTAGGTACTTAGGTACTTATAGGTATTTTTTGTTCCAAATCCTGTTAAAATCTTTATTTAAAAACATCTATTGAACTGATTTCCATGCAACTTGATTATACAACACTATGATAATTTTAAATTAATTCAGATTGAATTAAATTTAAATTAGATAACTTCAACTTATCTACTAATAATGGATATACATAATATATATAGATAGATTATTGAAAACGTCAGCTAAGGTGGACGTATGAACGTAATTTTTTGCTATTACAAAGACGAAGAAAGGGCGAAAGAAACTCCTCAGCATATCTTTCAAGTACATATACCCAATAATATATTATAAAACAGAATACACTTAAATATTTTTTAATGCTTTGAGCACACAAACGAGCAGACGGATCACTTTATGATAAATAAATAAATAAATAATAATAATAAATGAATAAACGCTAACACACTCTTACCCCCCCCTCCCCCGCAGTAGTTTATTTACCTGTGTCGCGGGTGGCATGGCCTACACATAATTATAACACATCACAATCACACCCATGACCCGTGTGCAAATATTTATCTGACACATTTATAAATAACACACTGACCCCTCCCTTCGCAGGCAGGGTCGCTGCCAACTACAGGGTCGTCAAATGATTTATTTTTATTTATTTATTAAAACTTTTGAACCTTACAACAATGTAAAAGGTACAAAGGCGGACTTATGCTAAAAGCATTCTCTACCAGTCACTCAATGATCACTGCTGTTCATGGATATTAGCAACAGCAGGGGCGTCCCCCACGCGTTACCGGCTAAGAAGGAAGAGATGGAACTGCTTCTTGTGGGATCCCATGTCTTAGACTCATAGTGGGAACATCAATATAGGAAGTTCGTTCCACAGTTTACACGTGCGGGGCAGAAAGTGACATGAGAATAGAAATGTGGACGAATGCCAGGTATCCAGGTGTTTTACACTTATTGTATGTAATTGACATTTTATAATTTAAGCAAATTAGGTACATAGGGTATTTGCATAAAATCTAGACACGCGGTAGCGTGTCAAGCCAATTTCAAGGTAACAGAACTGGCGAGCAGCACCGTGTGTAATATTACACGAACCATTTGGAGCCACTTTTGACCCTCTCATAACTCAAAAACTATTACACATAAACCAGTCAAATTTGGCTTATTTATTGAAACTTGCGAAATACATATGTGCTCCACATAAACACACCTCAAACGATTAGGTATTTAGATATTCACGTCCAAAAATCATCATTTTTATCACTGACTGACCTATAGATCAAAATTCTAACCCAGTTCCAGATGACCTAGAAACTTGATATTTGGCATCGAGGTAGGTTAGGCGTATGTAAAGGAAAAAATCTAAAAACTGAAAATTACTGATAATTAGTGAAACTATTGAATTAGTGGTTCCACTGTATAGATTAATAATTATAATTTCTAGACAAAAAGTAATGATATCTTATCAAAAACATAAATGTGAAATGAGAAGCAATTTCAAAAAAAGAATTGAGATGTACTAAATGAGTGCCAAGTACTGTGTAGAAAAGCCTAAAGTTTTAGTCACCAGAACATGTAATTCAAGCTCTACATTTGATTTGGCTAGTTTTCATTAGTTAACAATCAACAAACCAAATTTAAAAAAAGTAACATAGGTATTACATCAAACTTACTGACTTAACAATTATAATATAGCCTAGGTAGGTACGTGAAAACTAATCAAGTCAAATGTAGAGCTTGAATTACATGTTCTTGTGACTAAAATTTTAGGCTTATCTACACAGAACTTAGCACTCATTTAGATCTCAATACTTTTTTTTTAAATGGCTCTCATTCCACATTTATTTTTTGATAAGATTATAAAATACCTTGAAGTTGTAGCATTGACCACTGTCACGACGTTATCTAATTAATGACTATAATGACGTATCACGTCAGTGTATTTATTCAATTAAAACAATGATAAAATCATAAACATCGCCTTTAATCGTAAACGTGAATCAATTAACGTAAAACAGGAGCTTTATTATGTTAATTGTTAGGCAATATTTTTCCTATGTCATGGAATTTCGTAACAAGATAAAGTACTTCATATTATTATTATTTGATTGGGCTATAAAGAACTTAATAAACTGAATGAAAAAAGCCATCGTTTTTTACGATACAAAAATTTGTCCCGATATTTTCCTGCATACATTTTATTTTTAAGAAATATATAATTTGATATAGGCAAAAAGTGTTTTTTATCGCACCATCCATCCATCCATCAGTACCTAATGCTTATTCTGTGGTTCAAAAATAAAGAGCTTAAGTACCTACTACTGAAACATCGTAGAGCTCAATTTTTTTTTTTTTTTTATTTTTATTACTTCACACAAGGAAAAGCAGACGGTTTAACTCTTTTACGACTATTTTTATCGTCCACTTTGGTAACTAAACTTATCTTAACCAGTTACAAGAGAAGATTTTTGTTTCGCTGTCTGGTAACTAGCCACATTTTGGGAATCCGGAGAAACCTCGAAGGAAGGCAATTCCACAACATGCGGTAGAAAAGAACGGGATAATCGAACCGTAGAGTATCGCCACCAATCTAATCGATATTCGATGATAGAAATTCATTCTTCGCTGAATGACGACTTTGACGACCCGTGTAGCGCAACGGTTACCATGCCGGATCGCCGCACCGAGAGTTCTGGGTTCGATTCCCAGCGAGGCGGAAATTTGAATGATGAGTTTGAATTTCTGTTCTCGGTCTGGGTGTGAATGTCCTTGTCTAGTGTGTTGTCCATGGCACCCACGACACAGGGAATCCTAGTGTGGGGCTATGAGTGTGAAGCGTTATTTATTATTTATTTATTATTATTATTAATGGTATAAATGGTAGAGTTTTGGCGCTCTATCTCTATTAGGTATTATTTATTCATTTGAAAATCCATCCTACACTAGTCTATGGTTAGCGTTTTCTCACAAATCAAACCATTGTAGAGGATCTTCGGTTGAAGGTCTACTAATGTTGTATCAGGAAGGTTGCTTCAAGTAATACTTCTGCTGGTTATCGGAGGAATATCTTTTTGGTAAAAATGAACTGGTTTATATACAGAAATTGTAAAGAAGAATGACCAATAAAAATAGCTACATTAATTTACAAGAAAAATAAACACCAATGAGAAAGAGGATTATAAACACGTGTAAAGGGTAATAAAATTAACAATGATTATTTGCATGCCGTCTCGTTCACTCCTGTAACAATAACGCTATATCTGTCGCTAAGTATTGCCATCTCGTTCTAACATCGCCGCTCTCCTTCGCAAGCGCGAGGCGATGTTATAAATATTGCGCGAGGCTCAAATGGGTGTGTACATTTCACGGCAAGCTGCGAGCGCGGACACATGACACGGGCGTGAAGATATATACCTATGAAGATAACTGCCGGGTGCCGGGTGCTTCGAAGATGAGATCTTGTGGCTTGAAGACTGATGAAGAGGAACGAGGAAGATGCTGATGGACTGCGCTTATCTTGTTTCTTAAACAGACGTCATTCGTTTCTTAACAGAACGTCAAAGCAAATAAATATATTTCCCTTGAGGTGTTTTGTTTTACTTAGCTTGAAATATAAGTTAGGCTGTTGTATTATTCTTTCCTATTGGTATTTGGTATCCAGGTAACGTTTCGGTAAGGTAAATATGTAGGTATTGAGAAGGTATTGGTAACTGCGTAAGTATTCATAGGAGGTATTCGGTAGGTATAATGATAGCTGCGTCAGGCAGCTACATGACTCTCCCCCTAGCGAAAGCGTACCGGAAGCTTGCTGGTGCGTCCAAGTCTAGTGGTCTTCAGAATTGATGACTTAACTGGGCTTGACGATGTACTGGAGCTTGAGTAGGTACATGAAGTTCCATCGTTGGTTTTCGCTGGTGACTGTGAGTATGTAGCTGAGGTATCCTGAGTGCTTGCTTCAGATGTTGAGTCCTCTGGAGTACTGATTGTGTAGGCAGGCTTGAGACGGTCGATCGAAATAACTGCAGATCGCCTCTCAGGTAACAAAAGTTTAAATGTTTTGTTATTACGCTCTAATACTTTGTATGGACCTTCGTACGTAGGCATTAAAGGTGTTTTTACGGCGTCAATTCTGATAAAAACATACTCGCAGTTTTGTAGATCCTTGTGAATGAAAATAGGTTTCTTGTTACTATGTGCGGTTGTAGGTAAGGATGGCTTCATCGAGTTTATCGTATTACGTAGCTGTGTGACGTAATCATAGTCGAGATTTTGTTCCTTATCTATAGTAGTAGTGAAGAAATCGGATGGTAAACGTAAGTTGTAACCGTAGGTAAGTTCTGCGGCGCTAACACCTGAGTCGGAACGAGGTATTGCGCGCAAACCCATAAGTACTGTAGGTAATTCGTCTATCCACTTAGTACGTTCTGATAGACGAGTTTTCAGTGCGGTTTTCAAACTTCGGTGCCATCTTTCTACCATACCGTTGGATTGAGGGTGATACGGACTTGTACGTATTCGTTGAGTTCCCATGATATTAAGTAGTTTGTTGAAAAGGCGACTTTCAAAGTTTCTTCCTTGATCGGTTGTTATCAACTTCGGTGAACCAAAACGTATAATCCAGTGCTCATAAAATATTTTAGCGATTGAGTCGGCTGACATGTCATCAGTAGGTAAGGCTTCTGGCCATCTAGTTGCTCGGTCGATCATTGTAACCAAGTATCTGTAGCCTTCGGGTGATGGTGGAAGCGGTCCAACTACGTCGATGTGGACGTGTTGAAATCGATCAGCTGATGAAAACGATGTAATGTTGCTCGTTGTATGGCGCTGTACTTTACATTGTTGACACGGAATACACTGTTTTGCCCACGTTGCGACATCTGTGTTCATTGACGGCCAAAAAAATTTTTGCGTTATCAGTTTTCGAGTTGTTCGTATACCAGGATGGCTGACATTATGTAGCGCGTTGAAAACGAGTTGTCGATATTTCTCTGGTACGTATGGTCGAATGAACGATGTTGATGTCTCGCAATAAATAGATTTTTGAGAATTTGGTAGAGTAACTAGTTTGAGTGATAGATTACTCTGTTTTGAAAGTTGATCTATGGTACTTTTATCTTCCTGTTGAGCTTCTGCGATCTTCTCGAAATCAATAGCGGTAGGGCATGAGATACTCTCTATAGGTATGCGGCTTAATGCGTCAGCAACAATGTTATCTTTTCCGCTAACGTGTCGAATATCCGTAGTAAATTCGGTAATGAAAATTAGTTGTCTCGCTCGGCGCGGTGTCTCTGAAGTTGAAGGAGGTTTTTGAAGTACGTAAGTTAACGGTTTATGATCAGTGAAGATGATGAGGCTTCGTCCTTCAAAAGTTTTTCGAAAATGCTTTATAGACATGTAGATGGCGAGTAGTTCTCGATCGAATGTACTATAGTTTCGCTGTGTACTTGAAAATTTTTTTGAAAAATATCCCAGTGGTTGCCATTTGTTATCGATGTATTGTTGTAAAACGGCTCCAGCGGATAGATCAGATGCGTCGGTGAAGATAGCGAGCTTTGCGTGATGAGATGGATGTGCGAGTAAAGTAGCGTTTGAAATAGCAGTTTTACACGCTTCAAATGACTTAGTTGAGTCTTCGGTCCATTGAATTATAGTTTTATCACGCTTCTTTGAATTATGGAGGTAGGCATGGAGTGGAGCTTGAAGTTCAGCGGCCTTCGGAATGTGGTCACGGTAGAAATTGATAATTCCGAGAAAGCGCCTAAGCTCTTCAATAGTTTTCGGTTGCGGAAACTGAGAAATTGCCTTTATTTTTTCGACAGGCGGTTTGATTCCTTGGCTGTTGACTGAGTAACCCAAAAACTTGACTTCAGGTTGTCCGAATACACATTTAGATGGATTAATGGTGATTCCATTATCTTCCAATCGACGTAACACCGTACGTAAGTGTTGTTCGTGCGTTTTTTCGTCGGAACTTGCGATTAAAAGATCGTCAATAAATGCATAAACGAAATCCAGTCCTTGTAAAACTTCGTGAATAAAACGTTGAAAAGTTTGAGCTGCATTCCGTAGTCCAGGTGGCATCTTGGGAAATTCGAATAGTCCCATCGGAGTGATGATAGCGGTCTTCTGTATATCTTCTTCGCGAACATTGATTTGTTGATACGCTCGGTTGAGATCAATAGTTGAAAATATATTTTTCTGTGACAATTGATACGTAAAATCTTTGATACGCGGTATTGGGTATCTGTCAGGCGTTGTGATTGCGTTTAACCTTCTATAATCACCGCAAACTCTGATGTCACCGTTCTTTTTGGGTACGATATGAAGTGGTGATGACCAAGGGCTCTTGCTTGGACGGCAAATACCTTGTTCAATCATATTCTCGAATTCTTTTCGTACTATTTCATAACGATGAGGGGCGATTGGGCGCGCGCGACAATGTAACGGGGCTCCCGTAGTTTCGATGTAGTGTTCGACGTTATGAATGGATGTAAGTTTCATTGATGAAATTCTTGTAGTACCGGGGAATTCCGATAAAATGTTGTGGTATTTATCTTGAATATCGACGCTTCGGATAGTAGGTATGTTTGATGCTTCTACGTATGACTGCGTTGATAGGTTGGTAATACCATCTATTAGTTTTTTATTTTTCAAGTCGACGATGAGTTGGTGATGTCGTAGGAAATCGGCTCCAATGATAGGCTTGCTCACTTTCGCGACGATGAATTTCCATTTAAATAATCGACGTAGGTTAAAATCGAGTTCCAATGTTTTTTCTCCGTAGGTAGGTATGACAGTGTTGTTTGCCGCGTATAGTTGAAAATTCAAAGGGCTTTGTTGTTGACCTTTGTACGGAGGTATTACGGATATGTTGGCTCCTGTGTCGATTAAAAACGTCATATTGTTTTTCTTGTCGGTAATAAATAGGCGGTAATTAATATCTGATACGCTAGGTTCCGCCGTGGCTAACGTATGATTCAGTTTTCCGACTTGGTACTTTCTTGCTTATAAGTACATGGCTTCGTACATTTTCGGGCTTCTGAACCATAACGTCGATGATAATAGCAATACGTCGATCTTGACTCGCTTCGCTGGCGTGTAGGTATTGATCTGTCGCGACTCGTAGATCGATGTCGGTTTTGGCGGGCGAATGGTCTTCGACTATTATTATTGTAGGCGTGCGGCGTAGTACTATTTTGTGACGAGTTGTAATTTTTGAATGAATGGAAATTATTCTGTGAATTCTTGATAGCGGCAACTTCAATTGATAATTTTCGAATTTCTTCAATTAAAAATTGCGTTTCAGGATTTTTTGATGAATCGACGGCTGAGATGTTATTGTTCGTGTTCTCCATCATTTTGTCGGCGAGAAGTGCTTGTTCGTCGAGCGATGTCTTCGTGGAGAATGATTCGCTGACGGTAAGTACTGAACGGACGTGTGGTGGTAAATGGTTTGACCACATGAGTCGGAGAGTTGAATCTGGGACTTTGTCTCGAGCCAGGCTTCGCATTCGTCGCAGTAGTTGAGTAGGCTTTTGGTCACCTAACTCGACTTCTGATAATAATTTTTGAAGTTGGCGGTTGTCCGATTCTTCGTAAGCCGATATAAGTCGATTCTTCAACGTAGTGTATTGCTCTGTAGCTGGCGGGTCGTATAGCAGGTCTGATATCTGCTCAATATCTTGTTTCTCCAGCTGTGCAATTACCATCTGGGCGAGTTGGTTTTGTCCTCTTTTGAGTTCGCTGGTCGCTGCCTCAAAAGTAATGAACCATAGTCGTGGCTTGTCTCTCCAGAATGGCGGAATACGCATGGAAAGAGCTATTCCAGCGATTTCAGGTTGCTGCGGCTGTGGACATGCTGATTGGGTCTGTGGCTGGGAAGTGGCTTCGGCGTGCTGTGCGTGTTTCTCCATGGCGATGGGTTGACGACAGGTTACGGTAGGTAGGTAGGCCTAGTGTGAAGCGTGACTTCAGCAGGGACGGATCAGCAGGGTGTCGTTCGCAGGGCTTCGACGAGGGATTCGTCGAGCAGGGATTCCTCGTGTCGGGTGACTTGCTTGAGAGTCACCGGCGTAGGTTGGTCCAGCAGGGATTCTTCTGAGAAGGAGGTCTTCTTCCAGAGTGCAGATGTTCTTCGGAGGTCACCAATGTAGAGGATCTTCGGTTGAAGGTCTACTAATGTTGTATCAGGAAGGTTGCTTCAAGTAATACTTCTGCTGGTTATCGGAGGAATATCTTTTTGGTAAAAATGAACTGGTTTATATACAGAAATTGTAAAGAAGAATGACCAATAAAAATAGCTACATTAATTTACAAGAAAAATAAACACCAATGAGAAAGAGGATTATAAACACGTGTAAAGGGTAATAAAATTAACAATGATTATTTGCATGCAGTCTCGTTCACTCCTGTAACAATAACGCTATATCTGTCGCTAAGTATTGCCATCTCGTTCTAACATCGCCGCTCTCCTTCGCAAGCGCGAGGCGATGTTATAAATATTGCGCGAGGCTCAAATGGGTGTGTACATTTCACGGCAAGCTGCGAGCGCGGACACATGACACGGGCGTGAAGATATATACCTATGAAGATAACTGCCGGGTGCCGGGTGCTTCGAAGATGAGATCTTGTGGCTTGAAGACTGATGAAGAGGAACGAGGAAGATGCTGACGGACTGCGCTTATCTTGTTTCTTAAACAGACGTCATTCGTTTCTTAACAGAACGTCAAAGCAAATAAATATATTTCCCTAGAGGTGTTTTGTTTTACTTAGCTTGAAATATAAGTTAGGCTGTTGTATTATTCTTTCCTATTGGTATTTGGTATCCAGGTAACGTTTCGGTAAGGTAAATATGTAGGTATTGAGAAGGTATTGGTAACTGCGTAAGTATTCATAGGAGGTATTCGGTAGGTATAATGATAGCTGCGTCAGGCAGCTACACCATGATACAATATTTCTGCTTGTTATTTTTTATGAATATCGTAGGGAAAAGATGAAAACCGAGAAAAAAACGTAAGATCTCTGCCTCTATTAGCTAGGCACATAATACTTCTGAATGTCATTCTGATAATAATCTGAATCGATATTAATTTCATGTCGTGATATGATGACAATGGATTAATTCATATACACGAGGCAATAAATTAATTAATGCGTGATTTGCAGTTTATAACGCGATTAATAAAACTATATTTCACGTTAATATAGTATACACGCAGTGTGACCTAGAATGAATTTTATTAGTATCTATTATCACACCAACTCTAGAGCTAGACGCTCCCAGGCAGGCTATTGCAGGAAATAAAATGAAATTTTATTTTATTATTTATTTATTTATTTATGTATATCGAGTAACAGCGACCCATATTAATACATATATCGTAGTTAATTTTTACAAATACAGTTTGTTCTCGTTAGTCGTCCTGCTGCCTTCTACCATTGGTTAATGGATTGGTGTCCAAAGTGCCAAAAGTTTTATATACAAGCCATTTAATATGGCTCTAGGACTGATATCTACTGACATCAATCAGAATTCAAGACAGGTAACGTGACACGACAGTTAACTTGCCTTCAGAAGCCTTCCTGCGTTAGCGTTCGCTTATGATGTAAGACAGTTGGCATCAGGGGCGTAGTTACCGCGGTATCAGCCGTATCAATTATACGGGGCCCCCAGTGTATAGGGACTCCCACTAACACTCCCAAAAAAAGCTCGCCAGCGGCCTATGACCGCTACAGTTGGCACTCCTTTTATATTTGACAGCTGACGTTGAGGATGCCCCACAACAAATATTGATATGCCACTGGTTGGCATTTACTGACTAGGCATTTACTGTCAGCTGCCAAACGACTCATCGTGTTCCAGCTGGGGGCTTGAGAGCCAGTTCTTTCTTTCTTTTTCTTCTCTTGGCCGGCAACGCATCAGTGATGCCTTTGGTGTTGCGGATGTACATGGGCGACGATAGCCACTTACCATCAGGTGGATCGTCAGCTCGTTAGCCGGCTATTTCCATAAAAAAATAATAAAAAAATATTACTAGTGTCATCTACTTCTACATAATTATATTCCTCTCACAAAGCTCAATCGTGGACCTCAAGTTGAATATCACCAAATTAAATAAGTGTCATAATTAGATGAGTTTACCATAAATGGAAAAAGCATTGCAGATTTGGTAGGCAAATAAAAATATGCAAATTTCTCGAAAAAACATCAGGTGTTTTAAATAGCTGAATATGATTACTCAGCAAACTCCAGCAAGTTCAATGACCACAAAATTAGCTATTATTGAAAACAGTAGGAATGTACTCGTAATTATCAAACTATGAATAGAAAAGTCAATGACTTTAAAATCAATATAAAGCGTCAGGCCTAATAAATCTAAATTTTCCAAAAAACTAACCAACTTCAAAGAAAAATTCTTCGAAATAAGTACCTATCTATAACTCAGTAGCTATATTTGTCGAGTTCCCTTAATTACTCATGGGTCCTATAAGGGGCCATCCATAAATTACGTCACACGTTAGGGGGGAGGGAGGGGGTCGATGAAGTGTGACATTGTGTGACAAGGGGTGGGAGGGGGTCCTAAATTTCGTGACGTCACATTTCAAACTTGAATAATTGGTATGTATAGATAAATATTAAAAAACAATTAATGGAAATAAAACTTACTTCGGAACTGCTGTTTTAATTTAATAATTTTTAGGTGTAAAATTTCATAATATGTGACGTCACACTAGGGGGGGGAGGTCTCACAAATGTGACCAGCTGTGACAAGGGGGGGGGGGGGAGGGGTCAAAAAGTCATGAAATTAGTGTGACGTAATTTATGGATGGCCCCTAATACGAAAAAATATGTGACCCATCTGGAAGCGTACGTTTTCAAATGAAAATCTTCCAAATCGTTTGATATATGACGTAGTTCAGAAGTAACAAACATTTAGAAACATGTAATTCACGTACAGTTTAAAGAAAAATTTAAGTAATTACTCAGGTAACTTTTATTTTTGCATTACAAACTTTGTACATATATTATTATTTTTATTTAACTTTATTTTTAATTTAATTTAACGAAGTTACGTCTTTGAGTTTAGGTCATTGATTATCTTATACTATCCTTGACGACCCTGTAGCGACCCTGGTAGCGACTCGTCGTTGATGGCGACCCTGCCTGCGAAGCGAAGGGTCGCGGGTTCGATTCCTGGCCGGGGCAGATATTTATGTAACAGATAAATATTTGTATTCGGGTTATGGGTCATGGGTGTTGGGATGTGTGTGTCCATGCCACCCGTGACACAGGTAATACCTACTGCTGGGGTATGAGTGTGTTAGCGTTTATTATTATTATTGACAGCTTGATTGCATAGTACTTAGCTGACTTTGGATTACGATCAAACATTTTGTTTGCTTTGCGTCATTAACAAACAATTTTTACTTTAAATAAATTAGTTTTTAGGGTTCAGTACGAAAAAACGAAAAATGGAACCTTTAAAGGATCACTCGTGCGTCTGGGCGACCGCCGTTCACAGCCAATTTACTCCGAAACTACTGGACGAAATGAGTTGAAATTTGGATGAAATTTTGAATATAATTATAAAAAAACAATACTCAAAAAAACAATGTTCAAAAAACAATATTAATAAATAATAATTAAAAAAAAAACTTAAAAACACACTTTTATAGAAAATCCAACTAAAAAAATAGAAAAAAAAAATTGAATTAAAAATTGTGTAATTGTAAAAAAGCGTGGGGTGCTTTTAAAGATATTATCCCTTCTACTCATTGACACCATGCACCCCACTCTTTTATTACAATTACACGATTTTTAATTCAATTTTTTTTCTATATTTTTTTACTTGGATTTTATATAAAAGAGTGTTTTTTTTAGTTTTTTTAAACTATTATTTATTTTTCATTTTTTACTTTGATTTTTTTAAATGAATTTTTTTTTCTTTCTTTCTTTTATTCTTTAAATATTGAATTGTCATCGATCCTCGATAGGTCTACGAAATTTGAAAGAAATCTGACCGTTTAAAGCTAATATAAAGCGTGTAATTAGGTTTTCTTTCTTTTTTTTTTCTTTAAATGTTGAATTGTCATCGGTCCTCAATAAGTCCACGAATTTTGAAAGAAATCTGACCGGTTGAAGTGGGTCAAAATCAAGTTCAAAGAGAAGTTACAAACAAACAAACAAACAAACAAACAGGTTAAGCTAATATAAAACGTGTAAAAAAACAACATTCAAAAACAATATTCTAAAAATATTAAAAAAAAAACTATTTTGTATTACTTACATAAAAACAAGAAACATTAATCATAAATTATCTGAACTTGTGTACTACCTATGTTTACACAAACTAGATGGCGTTGTTCATAAAGGCTGAATCACGCTGTTGAGACTCTGTAACATTTGTTTAAGTAATAACATTAAATTTTAAATGTTAAACGTTTAATGCTTTGCAAGACGCATAAGAAGTATAACTTCAAAAAATACAGAAAATAGTTCTTTACTTAAATATTACAGGAAAGGAAAACCTTAATTTAACCTTAATAAAAAAAGGCTTAAAAAACGGCAACAAAATAATAAAATATAAAATATAAAAAAATACGGGTCGGTAAATACATAATCAACGTACGGAACCATTTCAAAGCGAGTTTAACTCGCACTTTTCTTGTCAAGTTTATTTCTTGTTTATTTAATACTTAGGTATCACGAGGTTTATAACCCCAAAGATGGTAATGACTTCTCCTGTATATAATACATTGCTAGAGTTTTTGAATTCCTTATGAGATTCTTTAAAAGCATGTGAGTTCGCGATTACAATTTGACCAAATAAAGTAGGGAAAAATATAAAGTCCTATTAAGTCTTTTTCCTTGTACAGCGATAACTAAGCTTATCGGATAAATCGCTTAGACCAGTATTTTTTATGCAGATATGATATAATATTTACCTAATTGATAATAATTATTAAAGTTAGCATTTTAGGTATTTGATCTAGCATTTCTTGACGGCGACTCATAACTCTGAGTAACGGAACTAATGCACACCTCGCAGAGTTTGTCACCGGCTCGCGATACACATTGTGCAAAGCGACACGTCATAATATTTAATTTTATGTAACGTACCAGACTAATATGACATAACGAAGTTTTGCGAATCCGTTATAGACGAGTATACCTACAGAATTACAGATACACAATAATATTATTAATATTAGAACTAATAGGTAGCTCAAAGATTTTTACACACATTTTTTATAGGAGTCAACTTATTTTTATGTAAATAGCCAATGATATTTATATTAAGATACGTTTATACCCTTACAAATCAACCAAAAAGTCTGTTCCGAAAAGAGCTACAACACAAACACGTTTAAATCTTTTTTTTCACTACATAATATACTAGCTGTTGCCCGCAGCTTCGCATGCGGAAATTATGCTTATCATATTTGTACCCCTTGCAGAAGAAAATTTAAAAACAGATTAATGTTCTGAACTCTCTTTGCTCTATCACTTATATGCAGACGATCTCCAAATTTACGTAAAATCCACTGTGGATGGTCCTCCTAGTGCCATCAATACCATCAACGGCAACCTGGCTATCATTTGTAACTGGTGCAGATCCTTTGGCCTCGTAGTTAACCCTTCTAAAACTCAAATGATTATCTTAGGGAGCCCAAAAATTCTGTATAAAATTAATTTCAGTAAACTACCAGCAGTCACACTGAATGGCACTGTAATTGAATTCTCAGACACTGTCCGTAACCTAGGGATCACCTTTGACCGTTTTATGTCTTGGGCTCCTCAGATTAAAGAAGTCAGCCGTAAGCTTTTTGCTGCGCTAGGTCCGTTGCGCAGGTTGCGTAATTTACTACCAATCCCTACTAAAGTTATGCTTGCTCAATCTCTGCTCCTGCCTATCCTTGACTACGCTGATATTTGCTATCTGGATATCACTCAGGAGCAACTCAATAAACTTGAGCGACTCCAAAACCTTTGCATACGGTTTATTTTCGGACTTCGAAAATATGACCACATCTCCGAATTCCGAAACAAGCTCAAGTGGCTCCCAATCCGACTTCGCCGGAACACACATATCCTCTCTACTTTGTACTGTGTGCTATTCAGTCCCACCAGTCCACCTTACTTAAAGGAACGGTTCAACTATCGCTGCTCTTCGCACAACCATTACCTTCGCTCTACCAATAATCTATCTCTCTGTACTCCTTCTCACTCCACTTCTTTCTTCCATAAATCCTTTTCTGTTTATGCGGTCCAGCTCTGGAACTCACTCCCCGTCAAAATAAGACTTTCCCCTTCATTAGCCTCTTTTAAGAATCGTGTCAAAGAATACTACCTAAAACTGGAAGGACATTGACAACGACTATTTCACATTTTATGTCTTGGGTTATTTCATATTTCATTTGATTTGAACTGATTCTCATAATTACTATTAGTATAAACATCTTGGTTGCTTCAACATGGAAATTATTTGCTGTGTAGATCTGCGTCGTTTTATGTGTGAACTATACTTACTTTTTTATGCGTGTGTAGCGTATATGTGTATTATGTATTTTATCTTTTATAGTACATATATATTTATAAATTATATATATATATATATTGATATATATAATATAATATTATATTATATTCTTTGAGTAGGATATTACACTTTGCACCCTACCAACATCCAATAAATTTTCCTTCGTCATCTTCCCAAAGGTTATCTGGAAGAAATCGCTATTTAGCGATAAGATCGCCTTTTGCGCACAAATTATATTAACATTGTTAAGTTTTTCTAACTTTGTAAATTTGGTGTGCAATAAAGTGTAATAAATAAATAAATAAATAAATTAATTTATATTGAAGTACTTATATTTAGGAATTTATATACTGAAACCTTACGATACAATCACAAAGCATTCCTCCGGGAACGGATTGAAAAACTCGAAAACATGTATTCCATCAATTAAATGAAGAACATTTGTTTCAGATTTAAAGTAAGACGTTGGTATTTTAAAATATTCCATACTAAGTTTCATCTTGTTTCCTGGGAAAACTTAATTAATTTCCGTCGAATTCAGTTCAAGGGTTTTCATGTGATGCCCGGACAGACAAACATACAATAATGCGCCTGTCCTTTTTTCTCCCTCTCCCCCTCCCTATCCCGCTCCCGGGCCCTATCCCGCTTCCTGTCCCTCTCCCTCTCCCTCTCCCGCGCCCTGTTCCTCTCTCTCCCGCTCCCGGGCCCTCTCCCGCTTTCTGACCCTGCCCCTCTCTCTCCCTCCCTCTCCCTCTCTCTCCCTCCCTCTCCCTCTCTCTCCATCTCCCTCTCCCTCTCCCTCTCCCTCTCCCTCTCCCTCTCCCTCTCCTGCTCCCGTCCATAAAGTTCTCTACACATTTTTTTTGTTTCTCACTTTAAGCTTACATATTGATTTTCATATTTCTGAGTTTGAAATTGACAAAGTTCTGGAAAAACTTGTAACCTCTTTATTTACCTCTTAGGGGATGAAATTCCAAAAAAACTGTCACAATTAACGTAGTTTCTTAAATATTTACAACCCCTTAGTATTACCCCTTATTGGGATGAATTTCGAGAAAACCGTGATACAGTTAGTTTTTGTGTGTAACTATAAGCTTATATACAAATTTTTATCCTTTTTACTTCAAAACTGATGAAGTTGCCATACTAACTTGCACTCCCTAATTAATTAACCCTTCAGGGGAGGATTTTCCAAAAAAACACATTACTAATTGTTTCTAATCTTGAGATAATATACTTATAAATTTTTTATGTTTTCAACTTCAAAAATGACGAAGTTGCGTAGTAAGTTCCATCCCCTAGAGTAACCCTTTAAGGGATGATTTTCAGCTTAATTTTAGCTTTTGTTCATAACAATAAACATACATTAAAATTTTCATATTTTCAACTAAAGCTGACGAAGTTGATTTGTATGTAAATGACTTCTAACCCCTATTTTTAGGGGATGAATTTCGAGGAAACAGTAATACAGTTATTTTTTGTGTCTAACTATAAGCTTATATACAAATTTTCACCCTTCTGACTTCAAAACTGACGAAGTTCCCATACTAACTTTCACAACCTTGTTCAACCCTTTAGGGGTTGATTTTCCCAATAAACACATAACCTTTAAATTTTGTTTCTAATTTTGCACTAATATATAAATTTTCATGTTTTAACTCCAAAAATGACGAAGTTGCGTACTAAGTTCCATCCAAGAAATTAACCCTTTAAGAGATGATTTTCCAAAAAAAATTGTTGAAGTTAACTTTTGTTTATTACTATAAACATACATAAAAAATTTCGTATTTATAACTCTAAAACTGACGAAGCTGATTTATATGTAAAAGCCTTCCAACCCCTATTTTTAGGGGATGAATTTCGAGAAAACAGTGATGCAGTTATTTTTTTTGTCTAACTATAAGCTTATATACAAAGGGCTTCCAACATTTTTGTATGGAGCCTGGCATACCTACATGTCCGCCATTTTGAAAAAACCTCGATTCGGCGGCCAGTAATTAAACATGTGTCAATCGATAGAATAAATGACTGTGATCAAAAAGTATTCAGTGATGAAATGTCGTAAGTGGTATACTTTCTGAGATATTTGAGTTCAAAACCGTAGGAAAATAAAGCAAAAACATCGTTTCGGCCGATATTGATAAAACATGTGTCAATCGATAGTCTAAGTGATTACGATCAAAAAGTATTCAGTGATAAAATGTCGTAAGTGATATGCTTAAAATATGATATAGAGATAATGAGATATGTATAAAAATAAAACATTTGTAATTAATTGTCTTTTTATTTCTAGTGGATCTGTAACTGTGTCAGTGTAATGCCAGATAAGAAATATTATGAATATTTAGAATAATTACTGTATACATATAAAATCACAATAAACATAAACAAAATGAAATAAATACAGCTTTATTCATATTTACATATAAACATCTTATATATTATGTACCTAAATAAATATTTATAAATACATATTTAACATCTGGTTGAAGACCACGGGCGACAACATTCTAATTGCTTCAGGTAGTGCTGCCGGACTTCTTGAAGGAGCTTTTGGTAGTCTATGATTTTTTGATGTCTACAAACAAGGAGTTCCAGAACCGTATGAACTGTATTTTGAAGGAATTCCCGAAATAAGCAGTGCTATGGGTTTCCTTTAAATAAACAGGAGAAGACACATTATTTAAAATAGCATAAAATGTTGAGAGACTTCTGAAGTTTCGCCTGTGTCAAATGGGTAGCCATAAGTTAGGAATGGAACTAGCAAATGTGGTCTTACTTACGTAAGCCGAAGATAATATATCTAATACAGTTATTAAGAAGGCGCTCCAATTTATTCAGATGTTCCTCTGACAAATCTGTACAACACACATCAGCATAATCAAGGTGAGGGATGACCAGAGTGTTTATGGCGTATTTATGGTTAAGTGTTTATGGCGATTCAGCAATTGAAGTGTATACCGGTCACTTTTTTCCTTACCTCAGTTACGTTATGTATTATAAAAATTAAACAAATTCGTCAAACAAACAACTTAAGGGTAGAGATAAAATCGCGGGATGGTACTGCTCATGCATAGTGGGAAAAAGAACCTTGTCCTGTTGTTCCCATATAATGTGTGTTATTATGGTTCTTGGCATGGGCTCGACATCAGGAAACATTGCCTTTATCACCAGCGGAATTTTTAGATTCAGTGATTGTCAGACATGATATAGAAAACTAAGCCAATAATGAATTTTAACTTTTGGTTTAGAGTAATTGCCAAAGCTGTAGCCGCTGGTGGCAAATAAATTATTTATAAAACAACCTAGTACTTTGCTTTGGTTTTGCTTTTTTTTAAATTCAAACATACCCGTTATTAATAAATCAAGTACCTACGCAGCACATACACATATGGCACAATATACGTATTTTTCATTATTGACCCAATAAATTCAAAATAAGTAAATGATAATTTTTAATGCATTATTTTTGTACGGTTTTGAACTCAAATATCTCAGGAAGTATATCACTTACAACATTTTATCACTGAATACTTTTTAATCGTAATCATTTAGCCTATCGATTGATATATGTTTCATCAATGTCCGCCGAAACGAAGTTTTTTGCTTTATTTTTCTACAGTTTTGAAGTCACTTATCTCAGAAAGTATATCACTTACGACATTTCATCACTGAATACTTTTTGATCATAATTATTTAGTCTATCGATTGACACATGTTTGGCGGACTTATGCCGGTGCCAATTAGGTTCGATGCCCTTTTCACCTTTCTTACTTCAAAACTGACGAAGTTCCCATACTAAATTGCGCAACCTTATTCAACCCTTTAGGGGTTGGTTTTCCAAAAAAACACATAACTTTTAAATTTCGCTTCTAATCTTGAACTAATATATAAATTTTCATGTTTTTAACTTTAAAAATGACGAAGTTGCGTACTAAGATCAATCCGATAAATTAACCCTTTAAGGGATGATTTTCAAAAAAAATGTGTTAAAGTTAACTTTTGTTTATTACTATAAACTTACATAAACAATTTCAAATTTATAAATCTAAAACTGACAAAGTTGGTTTGTATGAAAGTGACTTCTAACCCGTATTTTTACCCCTTAGGGGATGAATTTCCAAAAATCCGTTCTTAGTGGACGTCTCCTTAGCAGAAACTATCTCCATGCCAAATTTCATCTTAATCGGTTCGGTAGTTTCTGAGATTTTTTGTTTAATCAGCGGTGTGTCGCTTTTCAATTTTATATATATGTTACCGGATATCTGTATAATGCTGGTATTCAACACAATTCCTAGGAAATGTGTATAATACCTGGGTCGTTTTGGCAATGTATTAAATTATATGAATATTATCACCATTACATAGTTTGCCTAGGTAATGTATACGTTTCCCAACTAATGTACAGAATACCTGCAGGTCCACCGGCAATGAATAAAGTTAGATTTGGGTATGTATAGTCAACTTGGATGGAGGTTGGAATTAAGAATTTACACTCAAAACAAATTATGCTGCATGAATAGATATTTTTTTATACATTTTAAATTAATGCTTGACCGAAATCACACTTGATGGTATGGAGAGATGCAGTCTAATGGCTCCTAAACTACACTGCTCGCCTACGCAACTTCGGATTTTTCAAAATTGGTGACAGAACCGACTTAGTCAACCCCGACCCCACGTGGTACTAGTCTGCCCTACCCCTAGAGTGAATGTAAACCCCGGAGGCGCGGAGGGAGAGCAGCCCCCGCCCGCTGTAACAAACTGCAGGCACCATGTGAGCCGAAGCGGCTGAGGCTGGTCGCCGCAGGCGACCAAAAACCGAAGCTGCGCAGGCGAGCATGGAGTGCCTGCAGTTTGTTACGCAAGGGCGGAGGGGCTGCACTTCCCGCAGCGCCGGAGATGTTTGGAAGCCTTTTTATGTATCAAAAACCCCTAAATTCTCCCTAAAAGTGCATATGTCACCAGAAGATGACTATTTCAAAGCATGCTGTGGTTACCTGTAATTGTAGGAACAGTAAGATTTAATATGATAAGTAACAACTTGTATTGCAAATGATGAAACTGTATCTTATGTTGGTAATCCTATAATAAATAAATAAATAAATAAATAAATAAATAAATAAATAAATAAATAAATAAATAAATAAATAAATAAATAAATAAATAAAGATAACAAGAACCGCAAATTTACAAACCTAGGTTTATTAACAATATACAAGCAAATGAATATTACTCTAACTGAAACATTCGCTACTTGAAAGTTGGCCTTTTGAAAAGTGTCATTATAAAAGGCAGACCAAACGTACAGTTGTCAACTGTTAGGTTGGGAAATTAAAAAAAAAATGTGATAAGTTGGCAAATGATTATTCGGCGAAATAAAATTCTGCGAAACGTTAGTTGGCAAGTGATAATCGGCCAAACAATTTTCGGCGAAAAGGCAGCTTAGAGAACCGTCTTTTACACACATTACCAACTACGCATGGAGTATTGTATAGAATGCCTGGGCTAAGTATGAAATAAATAATATTCAAAACGTTACCTGAACGTTTTAGATATTCTATACATTGCCTAGGTATTGTATATAATGCTGAATTATACAGATATCCGGTAACATATATAGATATGTTTGGTATATTACACGAAGGCATTTTAACGTATCGTCTTGTATTGATAGAACGATTGAGCAGAACGGTCAATTGCCTGTTGACATATCTACCTCTTTTTTACATTATAATATCATTGGAAATAGCCAGCAAATGAGCTGACGATCCACCTGATGGTAAATGGCTATCATCGCCCAAGGACATCGACGACACCAGAGGCATCACCAATGCGAGGCCAAGAAAGACATAAGAAAAATAAAGAATTGACTCTCAAGCCACAGCCGGAACATGACGAGTCGCTTGGCGGCTGACTCGTGCAAGAAGGTTGGTAGTTAAGCATTAAGCAGGCGGACCCACGGAGACATAAAAATATTAATACTTAATGGTATGGTAATAATGGCAAAAAATGACATCAAAAAAGGAGGAGGTATTCAATTCGAATGTATTTTTTTTCCTCAGAACTTTCGACTGGGTGAACCGATTTTGATGATTTTTTTTAATTGAAAGCTGCTGCTTATGTGGTCCCACTTAGAGCGAGATCTGACGAGAAGTTTTTGAGTTATCCCTAATTTTGAAGTCGGTTATTTTTTGTCACGATTTTTTTTCTATTTACCTATATTGTTTTTTTAACTGTATACAGATTTTCATATGATTTGGTTGGTATACTGGGGCGTCTGTCGGCTGATTACATAAAAAATATACGAATACATAAAATGAACAGATGTTTCAACACTAGAATCATATAACACCTTATATCAGTAAATCGAATTTAAAATGAAATATTCGTCGATCATTCATGGCACGTGCGTCCAGGGACTGCAAGGTACTTTCACTGAAAATCACCCAGTTCATACGTAATCTTATGGTAAGTGCATCATCTTACCTCGCCTTACTTAAAGAAACCTCTACACAGTCTACACGGTCAGAATCTTATAAGTTACGATTAAGGTCCGTGGTTACGAGCAATCGCCCTCGCTTTGCTTCTGTTTTCTTATTTTTATTACACCTTGGGTTACATTATTGGAGTTTTATTAATGATCCCTATTTTTTTGAAAATATAATATAGCCTATGTCACCCGGGGATAGTGTAGCTTCCCAACAGTGAAAGAATTTTTCAAATCGGTTCAGTAATTTCGGAGCCTATTCAATGCAAACAAACAATCAAATCTTTTCTCTTTACAATATTAGTATAGATATACTAGATGACCGGGCAAACTTTGTTCTGCCAAAAATTTTTTAGGGGTAGGGGGATGAAAAATAGATGTTGTCCGATTCTCAACCCTAGCCGATATTTATGCAAAGATTCACGGAAATCGATCGAGCCGTTTCGGAGGAGTTCAACTTCTAACACCGTGACACGAGAATTTTATATATAACATGACATCAGAAGCGAAATATGAGCTTGAAGGATTTACTATTTATTTATGTGGATGAACACATTTTACTATAGTAAGGGCACTCACGATATTTATTTTGTAGGCCGATATTTCGACTCAGTTGCATGGATCGTAGTTACGGCTGACCTCAACGGCTGAAAGCAACTGGTTGGACATAATATTGGCAAAATAAATATGGTGAGTACCCGCAATTGTAAAAAAAATTGTATACCTATTGTTGTACAATCTAGACTATACTAAATCTCATAAGGCAGTCGTGCAGCAATTGATGATAAAAAAATAAAAAAAATATGCATGTATTTTAATCTAATTGCAAAAAGAGCTTAATGTCTTCATAAAAAAACCGGCCAAGCGTAGTAAAGGGATCCGTAGTTGTAAATTTTATAATTAACTCGTATATGTCAGTGATAGTTTCCCTTTATAATTATATACAGGTTGAATTTTTCAAGTGAGCGAAAATGGCTAAATTCGAAACTATGAGGAATAGCGAAAAGTGGTCAAAGATGTCTAGAGGCCTATTTTGATGAAAACTAAAACTGCAATATAAGATTTTAAAAAAATCAATACTCCTCGCCAGGAACCGAACATAATGAATTTAAAAGATAACTACTTATTTTGATTTATTGTCACACAATGGTCACATAATATGTAGAACCACGGAACACAGTGTCTGTGTTCCGTGTGTAGAACAAACCATATTGCTGGCAGGCGACACAAAGCTTAATAACTTTTTTGGAAGTGGATTCTTAATTCGAAATATTGTTTTAAGCTGCAAACAAACTGTCGGACGCGTCCGGCCGGACGCGGCTGAAGGATGTGACGTAACGGTATCTAGATAATGAATATACACTGAGCTGTGCAAACTATCGGAGGTAAGTCGCGGACGTGACCTTGAGGCACCTTGAGGCGTTCGGACATCCGAGAGCTATCTGGCGCGCTGGATATTTTCGTCAGCCGAAAACGTCCGCGGACGGTATTTCATAGTATGCACGGGGTGCGGGACGCGTCCATGCGTCAGAAGGCATTAGTACTCTGTGTCTGAAGGAAGAACGTAAGCTGGATTTATATTTGTCTGACGTGTCGTGTTGTGATGCGTCAGAATGGTATGGGTTTCATTCATACATTTAGTATGGTGAGATATAAATTAGCGTGACGCGATATGTTGTGATGGCTTGTGTTGTGTCGCATCAGAAGCGATCCCAATCGCGACAGAGTGCCGGGGGTGGGGGAGGCGAGGTAGGTGGGAAAGTGGCGGCGTCAGAGCAGTGTGCACGAGCCTCACTGTTGTGACGTGTTGTTGTTATTGAAATTTAAATTTGAAAGTATGGACGACCTGATCGAAATAGTACGACAATTTAAAGTGATCTAAGATACAAAATGTAAAATGTAAATGTCAAGAATTCTTTCTTTCTTTTTTTAGCAGATTTGCCAGCACTAAAAACTGAATACCTTCTTCAAAATCTGAATCAGAAACTGAGGATTTATCGAAAAACATTGCAAAATGTGTAATCTCCCCGAGAGCTATGAAAGTACTGTGTCAGTAGGCATCAGTTCCGCGACATATAGATGTGAACGCTACCCATTTCATCAGAGCCCATCACAACACGACACGTCAGACAAATTTAAATCCGGCTGTACGTATCTGTGGAATACTCTTACTCGTACTCTGTGGAACGCGTCCGCAAGCCACGTCCGAAAAGACTGTGCACATTATCAGTCGCGGCTGTCAGCCGCGTCCGGTCGGACGCGGCTTATAGTATGTTTGCAGCTTTAGGACACATAGCTGGTGACAGTGGTGACACCTACAATGTTTTGAAGAGCCTTTCTATCCAACTATTAAATCACCCACTGCAATTCGTAGTGATTAAGTACTCTGTGTGCAATTCTTTTTCCATCTTCCATGTTAAATTGTAAACTGGAAGTTGTAACATTCTGTTTCAGAATGGTCTCACGAAGCCGGGAGCGGACTGACGCATGATGACGGACGGATGCATGACAAAATTATTGTTCCACGGTATCCTAAAATCGAAAAAAACAATATCTACAAGTACCGCTTAAGCAAAGTTTAGATTCAAATATTCAAAATCAGACAAAAACATACACAGTAATAAGTACTTAGCCTATATATATGCATTAACTTATCATAAGTAATAAAAATACAAAAAAACTTTAACCAGGAAACAGAACTTATCTTATTGCTATTATTACTACTCCATAACGTATTATTCCATCCATTAATTGAAGTGTATTCTAATTATTCTAAGTAAATTCTTAGATTGTTTTTTTTTAAATTCCTTAATGAAGTTCAGACAATTAACGAATCTCATTTTACTACTCAATAACGTATTATTCCATCCATTAATAATTGACGTGTATTCTAATTATTCTAAGTAAATTGTAATAGATTGGTTTTTCTAGTTCCTTATTGAAGTTAAGACAATTAATTAATCTCATTTTACTACTCAATAACATTGAACTCTTATTATAGACTACTGGCCCATGCACAAAAATCATGGGTCATACGAACCACCAGGTGACGTATATAGGACGATATAAGAGCATAAAATAATAAGATTCAGCACTATGCCGTCACTTGTAAGCTGTCCAACTGAGTGCTGGTGAGAATTCAAAAGTGCAAGTAGGGTGAGTAAATTTTGGTCATTTGATTCTGTACGGCATTTTTAACCATCGATAGGGCCATGAAAAATAATAAGAAAGCGCGCAGTGCCGTACAAAAAAGGTGGTCCACAAAGTCGGTAAATGTTTTTGATTTGGTGACAATTTCGAGGGTAAATTTGGTCATTTGATTCTGTACGGCATCAGTTTCATACTGTTGCAATTCGGTTCCAATACATTTTCTAGGACTCAAAAGTACTATTAAAAATTGGAACCGAAGCCGTACTTTTTCAAATGACCCCCCGGACCACTGAAAAAGAGGGGGTTGCAACCCTCGATTTCTTCCCCTTGTGCACGATTTTTTGTACGGCGTTGCGGAATAATGGATTAGAAGCTGTATTGCAACAGTATGAAACTGATGCCGTACAGAATCAAATGACCAAATTTACCCTCGAAATTGTCACCAAATCAAAAACATTTACCGACTTTGTGGACCACCTTTTTTGTACGGCACTGCGCGCTTTCTTATTATTTTTCATGGCCCTATCGATGGTTAAAAATGCCGTACAGAATCAAATGACCAAAATTTACTCACCCTACTTGCACTTTTGAATTCTCACCAGTACTCAGTTGGACAGCTTACAAGTGACGGCATAGTGCTGAATCTTATTATTTTATGCTCTTATATCGTCCTATATACGTCACCTGGTGGTTCATATGACCCATGATTTTTGTGCATGGGCCAGTAGTCTATTACGTTTATTAGTAAATTTTGTGTCACAAATCTTAAAATTTCACTCTCATAATTTTTTTCATTTATTTCATAACGCGCCTAAAGAATATAACTTTAATAAAAAAAAAACTAAAAACACGCTTTAATAGAAAATCCAACTAAAAAAATAGAAAATAAATTTGAATTAAAAATCGTGTAATTGTAAAAAAAAGCGTGGGGTGCTCCCTTCTACTCATTGACACCATGCACACGCTTTTATTACAATTGCACGATTTTTAATTCAAATTTATTTTCAATTTTTTTTAGTTGGATTTTCTATAAAAGCGTGTTTTTTAGTTTTTTTTTACTATTATTTATTTTTTCATTTTTAGTTTGATTTTTTTAAATGAAATTTAATTTTTTATTTCTTTCTTTCATTCTTTTTTTCTTTAAATATTGAATTGTCATCGATCTTCGATAAGTCTACGAAGTTTGGAAGAAATCTGACCGTTTAAAGCTAATAAAAAGCGTGTAATTAGGTTTTCTTTCTTCCTTTCTTTCCTTTTTTAGGGTTCCGTAGCCAAATGACAAAAAACGGAACCCTTATAGATTCGTCATGTCTGTCTGTCTGTCTGTTCGTCTGTATGTCACAGCCACTTTTTTCCGAAATTATAAGAACTATACTGTTGAAACTTGGTAAGTAGATGTATTCTGTGAACCGCATTAATATTTTCACATAAAAATAGAAAAAAAAACAATAAATTTTGGGGGCTCCCGATACTTAAAACTGAAACTCAAAATTTTTTTTTTCATTTAACCCATACGTGTGGGGTATGGATAAGTCTTCAAAAAAGCGACCAAGTGCGAGTCTGTCTCGCCCATGAAGGGTTCCGTAGCAGCAAGTAACATAACATAAAAGTTCTTGTACTTCATTGTAACTTTGATCGATGTTTTTTGCGGTTTACGATTTATGACGTATTAAAAAAAACCTACTTACTAGATCTCGTTCAAATCAATTTTCGTTGGAAGTTTGCACGGTAATGTACATCATATATTTTTTTTAGTTTTATCATTCTCGTATTTTAGAAGTTACAGGGGGGGGGGACACACATTTTACCACTTTGGCAGTGTCTCCCGCGCAAACTATTCAATTTAGAAAAAAATGATATTAGAAACCTCAATATTATTTTTGAAGACCTATCCATGGATACCCCACACATATGGGTTTGATGAAAAAAAAAATTTTTGAGTTTCAGTTGTATGTATGGGGAACCCCCAAAATTTATTGCTTTTTTTCAATTTTTGTATGAAAATCTTAACGCGGTATACGATATACATCTATTGACCAAGTTTCAATAGTATAGTTCTTATAGTTTCGGAGAAAAGTGGCTGTGACATACGGACGGACAGACAGACAGACAGACAGACATGACGAATTTATAAGTGTTCCGTTTTTTGCCATTTGGCTACGGAACCCTAAAAATTATATTGAGGTTTCTAATATCATTTTTTTCTAAGCTGAATAGTTTGCGCGAGAGACACTTCCAAAGTGGTAAAATGTGTGTCCCCCCCCCCCTGTAACTTCTAAAATAAGAGAATGATAAAACTAAAAAAAAAATGATATACTTTACCATGCAAACTTCCACTTAAAATTAGTTTGAACGAGATCTAGTAAGTAGGTTTTTTTTTAATACGTCATAAATCGTAATCCGCAATTTACCTCGATCAAAGTTACTTGCTGCTACGAAGCCCTTCATGGGCGAGTCCGACTCGCACTTGGCCGCTTTTTTTCTTTAAATATTGAATTGTCATCGGTCCTCCATAAGTCCACGAAGTTTGAAAGAAATCTGACCGGTTGAAGTGGGTCAAAATCAAGTTCAAAGAGAAGTTACAAACATACAGGTGAAGCTAATAAAAAGCGTGTAAAAACCGCACCAAGTACACTTCAAATTATAGTTACAAAAATAATAATTAAATTTTTACAAAAAATTATGAAATCAAAAAAAAACCCAAGTACATAACCGTTTTAGATAAGAAAAAAAAAATTGCTGGGAAAAATAAAAAAATAACATGGTGCACTTTGTGTGCATTATACTTTATAGTACGCGCTTTATTTCAAATAATCTTAAATTAAAATTTAAAAAATCCCCGACAGTATTATACACAACATAGCTAAGAACACTCGATCAAGTCAACTTTCAGACAAGACGACATCAAAATCGGTTCATCCGTTTGGGAGCTACGATGCCCCAGACAGACATACAGATACACAGATGCACCGATACAGACACGTCAAACTTATAACTTTTTTTGTCAGGGTTAAAAAGATATAACAAATATCTTCCAATGTCAAGTCAGATGATCGAAAATCTTAATTGTGCACACCAAGTACACCATTTTATTTTTGTAATTTTTCCCAGCAATTTTTTTTACTAATCTATTTTTTGGAAAAATTTAATTATCATTTTTGTAACTATAATTTTGAAGTGTAGTTGGTGCGTTTTTTTTACAGTGAAACTGTTTTTGTTCGGATCTCATTTTATTAAATCCTATTTAATAGAAAATGTTTTACGTTTTTACTTGCACGCGTGAATAGGAAAGTCGAATCTCAACTCGAACTCAAAACTGTCGTTTGAATAAAAATATGCATTTTAGTCATTTCAAATCATTTAATAATTAAATACTTCAATGATTTCAATAGGTAATTTTTATTTCTGCTTTTTTCATAAAAATTTTAATTAACATTTAACTAGCTGACCCGGCAGTCATTGTTCTGGAATCTTTTATATTTATGCTGTAGTGTCCCCTTCACTTCCGGTAGATGGCGCTAGTGGTACGCAACTGACTGTAAAAATAACTGTTTTTGGTCGCAGATAAGTTACCTACTGACGCAAAAAATTGATAAAAACTATCCTTGAAACGTATAGTATAATTTGTCGAAATTTGAGCTCTATAGATGTTGTAGATTACCTATGATAAAATTTTCTTATTGATCTTAGTTTTTACATTTAAAAATACGTTTTAAATTCAAGTATCTGATGTTGCGGCTGGGGCTTGAGAATCTTCAGTTCTTTCTTTCTTTTTCTTCTCGTTCTTGACTCGTAACAGTGATGCCTTCGGTGATGCTGATGTCTATGGGCGACGATAGCCACTTATCATCAGGTGGATCGTTTACCAACTACTTCCATAAAAAATGAAATGAAACGATATTATTTATTACGGTAGGTAGGTACATTTCTTTTATTTGAATTATATCGCACAAGCTTTTACAAAATTTTGAACACAATGAAATAATTAGACAATATCCTGGGAGTCCCAGGCTGGGACTATAGATTACATGGACCTATAAAAAAATATTCATCCAATAACAGTGTCACGTGATCCGTTTTCATTCTTACAAAATAATTTATTTGTATTAATTCATTTTATTGACATGAAATCCTTTTTTAAATAACGTTTCACACTCATAGCCCCACACTAGGATTCCCTGTGTCGTGGGTGCCATGAACAACACATTAAAAAGCACATTCACACCCAGACCGAGAACAAAAATTCAAACTCATTATTCAAACCGCCTCACAGGGAATCGAATCCAGGACTCTCGGTGCGGCGATCCAGTATGGTAACCATTGCGCCACACGGGTCGTCTTTTAGTCCCTAAACCTTATAGGTAATTTACATCATGCACATAAGTCCTTCTGCCAGATTGCAAAAGGATTCATCTAAGTACATTTTAAGGAAGAAGTTATTTAAATTGTTTGTCTTTGTCACAAGTGCAAAGAATGAGTGAGTTGTGGCAAACAATGAAGAGTGAATTGTTTATTTGGAAATTTAAAGTTTCAGTTTGTTTTTCAAGCACAAAATCGTAGTAAGTTTAAGTATATAAGTACAATTACGATTGTGGGTAGCAGTATTCTGGGGTGCTTGTTAAATTTTATTACATTTTCTTTAGCTAAATGATTATCTATAGGTACTTATTATTATAGTCACCACGAACTAAGAAGCCCAATTTGTCGTTTGCCATCACAGTGACATTAGAGATGTACGAAAAAATCGGTTCACAAAAGAAACCAATTTTTACAACAAATCGATTCAAAATTATAAGACCTTGTAATCAATTCGATAATTAAATTTTAAACTAAAAACCGTAATATTTAGGTACCTAGTTACCTACCTACTACCTCGATTGAGCTATCTCGTACCGCGTATTCTCAATATGTACCTACCTATTTACGACTTCAATAAAATATTATTTTATCCATTCGCCCATGAACATCAACAACACCAAAAGCATCATTGGTGCCTTGCCGGCCAAGAAAGAGAGAAGAAAAAGAAAGAAAGATAGATCATGATAGAATGAAAGTCCCGCTCAGTTTCATAACAGTATTTTGACATAATATTATATTATGAGCGTTAGGAAAAAACTACAGTGAATAAATTCTTGCTTATTTCGTAAGACACATTCATGTATACATAATTATTATTTTGTTGAAAAAAAAAATGTTTACCGCAACCTTAAAAACTTAATTACATATAACATATTATCTGCAGTTACTGTCCATGGATGGCGAAGTGCCATTATGTATAATTACCATTTTCCATTATGTATAATGGAAAATGTCCTTTGTTAGCATCCAATTCGTCGTGGTATTTATTATTGGGTACCTAATTTTAAATCCAAATGCAAGCAAATCATTTTTAACAATGTAATTAAATTAATCAATTTTCATTTTTAAATTTCGATTATAGTAATGTATCGAATATGATTGGTTTTATAAACGGTTTCAAGCCGTCACATCACCCTACGTCAGATTAGATTTAGGCTTCTTCTTATAAGATTGTTTCGACGTCATATATTTTTATTAAATTTTGCATAAATTATGATGTGATGGGATTTTTACTAGATTTTAACGTATAATATGATTTATAATCAACGCCAATGAAAATGAGTAATCCTTTGTCCGTAAGTATTCAACTATTCATGTCAAGTAAATGAATATTCCATTTCGCTCAAAGACACCCATACAAGGTTAGTTCATATTAATAAATAGCAGCTATCATTATGGGCATCTTAGATAATTTCGACTATAGGAGGAAAGTTTTGATTTTTTTAGTTAGACGTAGAACAGATTATCAATATAACTTATCTTCTAAAAAATGTATCAATATGTATACTTTTTCTATTTATTTTCTTTAACCATGGAGCCAATAACATGTGTACATGTATACAATTAAACATCTTTAGATGTATAAGGGGGGTTTTTCTGTTGTCATGTCACATCAATTGAAGTACACCTATAGCTTAGTACCCGGTATGTCGAGGTGTTGAAGTGTGTATGCAAATCGGCCACAGTGTCAATTCGATTACACGACTGAAGCACGAGCCCCTTCCAATGCAGAGGGGGGTCAGACAAGGGGACGTTAGTTCCGTTAGTTAGGTTAGTACATTAACCTGGGACAAATGATCTAGATGGGTAAGTCCAACTTCGAGGAAGAGGTCACTCAAAGAATCCAACTCGACTGGGCAGCGTTCGGAAAATTACAACATATCTTTTTATCCAAAATTCCTCAGTGCCTGAAGTCGAAAGTGTTCGAGCAATGTGTGTAGCCAGTGTAAACATATGGATCCGAGACGTGATCTTTTGCTGTTGGTCTCATTCGTAGGCTCAAAGTCACACAGCGCGCTATGGAACGAGCTATGTTAGGTATTTCACTACGAGATAAGATTCGTAACGATGAAGTCCATAGGCAAACAAAAGTTACCGACATAGCTCGCAGAGTTAGCCGTCTGAAGTGGCAGGCTACATCGTTCGAAGTCTCAATAAAAGGAGCACTGGCCGCATCCCGACCAGGTGGACTTATGACCTAAAGAAGACAGCGGGAAGCCGCTGGATTCAGGACCGGTCGGAATGGCGCCAATTAGGGGAGGCCTATGTGGACATAGTAGTAGTAGTAGTAGTAGTGGAGTTTAAAAGGCTGTTAGATAGATAGATATAGCTTACACCTACACACATTAAGGGCAAATATTACAAATTATAGATAAAAAGTAATATTAACGAAAATATTATAGTTTCACGCTTTTATATCTTAATTTTAGTTTTTTATCCATTCAGTAAGTGTTTAGTACCTACTTACATTACATCCCTATTGAACGTTAGTAATACCCGATTGCAATACTACATTAATTGCAACATTTATACCAGGCATTCAAAGCATCTACACTAGCAACAGGGTGATTATTCTGAAAAAAATTGGCGTAACCGGATTCGGTCACCGGATCCGGCAATTTCCACTGGATCCGGTATGCGTAAAAAACGCTGGATCCGGCCGGATTACCGGATCCGGTTTTCCGGATTGCAATCCCTAGGTACTACATCGTGTTGCTGCCTTCAAATTTAATTACCCCATTTTGCCATCACATTGCGGTAGACCTAGTATATTCAAAATACCGATAAAGATAATGTAGATTTAAGGTACCGGTATTTTTATAGTGATATGAAACTATGAATTCATCTTGGTATGTAGAATAATTGGAACTTAAAATCCTGAAGAAAAAAACTTGTTAAAACGGTGTTTTATTTCATAGATTGGTTTATTTTACGTAATATTTTATTTTAATGAATTGTCTATGCCTATTATCATTTAAGTTTGTTGATAAACATGGCTACCCGAAAGCAACGTGGAGAAGAAAAAACTTTTTAGTCTATTCGCCATCAAAATGGCGTCATCGAAGGAAACCTATTGTTTGTGCGGTCAGCCCTATATTAATGGACAATTTATGATAGAATGCGACTGCTGTCGCGAGTGGTTTCATGGAAGGTAAAGTGAAAAATATATAAATTTCGGTGTGAAACATGTGTTGTGTGTGAGAAAAAATATTTAAAGTTTGACAGCGTTGTGGTGTTCGGCCATCATGTAAAAAGGGAATGTTTTACAAAAAAATCGTCGGTTTCTCATGTGCCTTAGCCTTTGTTACAGTTAATTTATCATATATTTGATGTAACAATAGTTTTGCATGAATTAATTAAAGGTTTCTCCTTTTTACTATTTGTTTACATCTTCAGTCGTCATGGTACTGATAAGTGCGACACCGTATTATTCTTTGTTCGGTAGCAAGACACTATAAATTACACCATAATTTGCCGTAATTACATGCATTTTTGTATTTACTGACCGTATTCTATTTCTATATCTTGAATGAAGCTTTTTTTTTAGAATGATATGTGTGATTACCATCGCCATGGAGATTGTAATGGATTTTGTTTTCTTTTCAGTTGTGTTGATGTAAAAATATACCAATCGGACGATATAGACAAGTACCATTGTCCAAAATGTGCACAAACATACGGACGTTCAGTATGTAAGTAGTATTTGTAAACACAATCATTTGCTTGAGGTTACATCTATGAGTGGCGTAGCATGGGGGGGGGCCGGGGGGGCTATGGCCCCGGGCGGCACATGAAGAGAGGGCGGCAAGCACTCGATTTTTAAATAAAAATAAAAAAAATTATACATTAAAAATAATTATTTTATATTTAAATTTTAATGTAAACTATGATATGAATAAAACAAGAAAAGTGAATTTTTAATTAATAGATTTTTTTTTAAATAATATGGGGGCGGCAAATTTTCGGTCGGCCCCAGGCGGCAAAAACCCACGCTACGCCACTGCATCTATCATTAAGGTTTTTTGTCTTGTGGTTTCTCTAGACATTATTTAATTTGAACTGTGTCGTAAAAAACGTCCTCGACATAGTCTTGATTTGTAGTGTCATTATTTTGAAACTAAAAATAACTTTGATGGCTTCTCTTCAATAGCATATTAATGACATGAGAATTCTAAGTATGGTTTCAAATTACGTATAAAAACTTTTGTTTATTTGCTGGGAGTGTATGACAAATTTGAGCTGTAATATTCCACTTTTCATAACTGAGGAAGCTTTGAGCATATTTCATCACCTGTTCCAGCGTGAATTATAGAGGGTTTAGTGGCCAACCCAAATGTCAGAAGTTTTAATGCTGTCTGAAGCCCTGATATAGCTTATGATTGCTGTCTAATGATAGACCTAAGCCCCAACTCAGTCACTAACGGTTAGTTAAATCGCTACTTGGTAAAGAATCACCATACAAATTCTGTACTAAGGAGTGATTTAAGTAAGCGTTATTGACTCTGAATTGGGGCGCAAGACCAATAGCTTGGTTACTGGTAGTTACCCTAGTACTACCTAGTAGTTACTAGTAGTTATTTGTATGTAGATACATACAAATATAATACAAAGTCCTAGCCCCATTATCGTAAGGAATTAGGTAACATTTTGTTTAACTTGTGTAGACATGGGCTTTATAAGTCCAGTTCACTTATTAATTTATTCAAGTTATGTGAATAGCCTACGCCCAAGCAGACGCGGTACCCGATAGTAAGATCACTGTCGCCTATGGACACTAGAAGTACCAAATGCATTGTCACCGAATTACGATACAAGAAGAGCTCCTAATGTTGAAACATAGTAGCATAGACACTAGTAGCATTACTTATGAGTTGTCACCGACAAGAAAGAAACACCTAAAATTGAAACTCACACATATAAATTCATGTTCCAGTAAAAATCCCCACAAACAATCACCGCGCGGACCGCTACGAGCTGAGCGCGGAGACCAAGCCGTCGCAGGTGGGGACTCCGGCGTGGGTGCGCGGGCTGGCGGCGCGCCCGCTGCGGCCGGTGCAGGCGGCGCTGCAGCGGATGCGGTCGCATCACTTCACCGAGGAGTTTGTGAGAGATAATGGTGGGTGTTGTTGTGTTAATGTTAAATCTGTTACAGTTTTATGGCTCTGATAGTTTACATTTTCAGTTTTACAAGTCAAATGGATTTGTGACCTTTAAAATTATCATTATGGATAGGTATTATTGGTAATTTTTTTTTAATCATTGGTTCAAACGCCCCAACTCAACGAGTCACTAACATTTACTTAAATCACTTCTTAGTAAAGAATCATCATACAAATTCTGTACGAAGGAGCGATTTAAGTAACCATTAGTGACTCTGAATTGGGACATAAATGTTTCAATGTTTTAATGTTGATTAATAACAGCCACTTAATAAACCTAACCAAACCAACATTCAGATACAGGATTCCCAAATGTTTAAAAAATATTTTGTGTTGCAGGGTTCAATCGTCCAGTATTGTTCCACACTCCAGAGGGCCTGGATATGAAGATGCCCAACTCGTCCACATTCTCAGTGCGCTCCGTGCTGAGATTCTGTGGTGCACAGCTCGAGGTATTATATTATATTATTTACTTTTTACATTACAAAAAAACTCATCTTTTTCCATCACAAGTCGAAACTCATGAGATTAGTTTGGGGTTGTTTTAAATGCTTAACACTTGGGAAATTGGGACAAGATTCAACTTCTTTTTACCTGCTTGTTAATTCTCATTTATCCGCTATGCTTTACTATTATAATAACCATCTACATTTGTCGTCAGGTGGAAGTGATAGACGTAAGGAAACAGATCACCCTCCGGATGCCGTTGGGGGACTTTGTGGACTACTTTGAGACACCGCCGGAGCACAGGGATGAGAAAGTCCTTAATGTACTCAGCTTGGAGTTCTCTGATACCAAGTAAGTCGTCGGTCGTGTTAGCGCGAAAAACTTCATGAACATACAAATGTACAGGCATAAATACCTCGCGTCGCAAGTGGTGGTCGCACTTATATTTAAGGCATCTTTAATATCTACCTCTACAAAATCATATCTATAGTTGGGCGTTAACATGACTTAAGTTGAAATGGATATTCTTAGATTAACAAACATCTATACAAACTTTTAAATTTATAATTATAATAGTAGGATCAAAATATTTTGTCTTTCATTCCAGTATGGCCCCCCTCGTAGAGCCACCAGCTATAGCCCGGCAGCTGGACTGGGCGGAGCGCGTGTGGCCCGCGGCGGAGGAGAGGCCTCCCAGGCCTGCGGTGCAGAAGTACTGCCTCATGTCCTCCGCTGGCTCCTACACTGACTTTCACGTGGACTTCGGTGGTACCACTGTGTGGTATCATGTGATGCATGGGAGGAAGGTGAGGGACTGAGTTGCAATTAATGTTATGTCATAAAATAATTAAAATGTCCTGTTTATAATGTATGTTTAGTTTAATTATGTCATTATTGTTTTGTAAACTTTTACTTTCATTGATTGAGCCGTTTGTTACTACAATGAAATAAATAATTTGATTTTTTTTTGACATGTGGGATTACATTTTCTTAGTTGACAATTATGTTTTTTAAGAAATTAAAATTCAAATCATTGCATTAATGTGGGTAGCACTGACTTATTTATGCAAATTTTTTTTGCTTCCATGCCTGTTTTTAAATGCATTCACTTATAAGTCATAATGTGTATAAAAATAAGATATTTTTGTAATAGCTGTTAAAGCAACACTTGATGGTTGATAACTTAGAAATGCCCATCTTGTTAAAAAAATTGTCACTCCGCTCCTAAAACATCAGCGACATGTTGCCGACCTTTTAGGTAATGGTGAATCGGTTTGGTTGTGTGATGAAATTATTATTTAACTACTGATACTAGTTAAAAATAATCTCATGGTGTTGAGATGTATAAAATTGTCTTTCCAGATATTCTACTTGGTGCCTCCCACATCGACCAACCTCGCGCTGTACCAGCAGTGGAGCGCTTCCAACAATCAGAATGAACGCTTCTTCGGCGACATGGTGAGTCATGCGTATGTTGTTGTTGTTGCCTTATTATTTGATTTATTATTGTTTTTATTTTATACGAGTAACCGCCGTCGCTTTGCTTCGGTTTTCTTACTTTTTTTACACCTTAGGTTACATTATTGGAGTTTTATTAAGGATCCCTAATTTTTTTTTAAATAGCCTATGTCACCCGGGGATAGTGTAGCTTCCCAACAGAGACAGAATTTTTCAAATCGGTTCAGTAATTTCGGAGCCTATTCAATGCAAACAAACAATCAAATCTTTCCTCTTTTTATTATTAGTATAGATAATGACGTTTATATTTGTACTAGGGTACTATAACTCTATTAACGTAAAAAAAATATTGTCTTACGTTGGTCGTTCTTCATGCCCTTGTAAGCAATATTAGCCCGCAAAGTGTTCAAATTAAATTATAATACTTATTTTTTCTCTTTTCAAGAATTTTTTTCGCGGTCCGAAAGTTTTTTTTTAATCAAATAATATGCACAAAAGCAAAACAAATATCAATATCAGTTAACCCCGACCGTTAGCAAAGTTCACAGGAAGAAGTTTGAAAATTTAATCAATATCGGTCCAGCCGTTTTGGAGTTCATAGAGATCCATACATCGATTTTTATTTAGATAGATATCAGTCTTATAGGTGTCGCTATAACGTTTTTACGTCCCATCTCAGAGTCACTAACGGTTACTTAAATAATTCCTTAGTAAAGAATCACCATACAAATTCTGTACGGAGCGATAAGGAGCGATTTAAGTAACCGTTAGTGACTTTGAGTTGGGGCGTTAGCTTAGCATTACTTCATTACTTATGGAAGTGTTGTTTGTGATTACGGCGATCGTAGTGGGTAATAGTAATTAGCAGTCTAAACCCCTATCTCCAGGTGGAGTGGTACGGCACGGCGGAGCTGTGCGCGGGCGAGACGCTGTTCATCCCCACGGGCTGGATCCACGCGGTGCTGACGCCGCAGGACTCGCTGGTGTTCGGGGGGAACCTGCTGCACTCGTACGCTATCGAGATGCAGCTGCAGTTAGTATTATAATTATATTAGTGCTATTATTGACTCGCTAGAGATTGTCTCCCTTAAAAATGAACATGGGGATTTGATTGAGAAATCAGTAGCTAGTCCTACGTTAATGCCTAATGTCTCGATAGACAACGCCTAACTAACCATCTCCCGCCCCATCGTTCCAGGATATACGAGATAGAGAGCCGCGTGGAGACGCCGACGATGTTCCGCTACCCGCTGTTCGAGGCCATGCACTGGTACGCCGGCGCGCATCTCCTGGCGGCGCTGCGACGGCACAATGAGGAGACACAGGTTATTCAGCATTCACTGTTATCTCACGCCGACTTGAATCGCGTTATCAAAGTTTTATCTATACTAATACTAGCTGCCCGGACAGACTTCGTTCTGACAAAAGTTTTTTTTATTTTGAGATGTAAGCATTTAGGAGTCCATCGCGGACAAACAACGTGACACGTAGTTTATATATATGTTAAACGGGGAATTCACTAGACAGACATCCCCGCGGGCAAGTCTGCAGACATGCCTGCCGGGCCTCGCTACTATATAGGACTGTGCAATGTTTGCTAGTGTAGGGCCGTTGCAGTCAGTCTGGCAGACTTGTCTGTTGCTTGTCCGCGCGATCTCATTTTGTCTGTGGGGGCACAGACATGCCCGTACGTGAGTGGTCATCGCGGGCCGTCTGCTCACAGACCCGAGAGCGACAGCAACTAGTACAGACGTTTAAATGGGTCCCGACTGTAAATCCTTCTATGGTTTATTTGTTCAGTATTACTTTTAACAACATTCAAAACCACTGGGGTTATTTTTTTAGTTTTTTTACGCAGTCGGGTTTTTCGTTTTTTTTTTTTTTTTTTTTTTATTTTAGACTTTTTATTTAGAATTCATTGAATTTTATATTAGACGAAGAAAATCGCAACGATTTCATTAAGGGAGTTAATAAATTAGCGTGAATGGTTGTTTTAATAACTTTAAGTCGTTATAATATATGCTGTTTATGTATATTATGTTTTGGTGTACAAACAATAAAGTGTTAAATAAATAAATAAATAAATAATGTATCCTAATAGTCAAACAGTACATATTAATGCAGCACCAGCAATTATAGCGATTTTCCTTCGTTGCGTTGTCATTATATTGTGTACGCACAACACAACTAATCGTTAAGCCGCTCCAACACAAACTGATAAGTCTGTGTAGTGTATTGTAGCGACAGACATGCCCGGCCCGACTGCCCGCGGGCAAGTCCGCGTAGTGAATTGCTCGTCTTACCGGCAAAACCCGATTTCCGGTTAAACTAGTTTGGCCTAGGCCAGACTAGTTTGGCGCGACACGATTAGGCAAAACTAGTTTCTAGTCAGTCTAAAACTGATTAGAACCGAATTGTTACGGATTTATATTTATTCGACAAATCTTGGTGCTTTAAACCTCTTAAATTACAGCTATTTTAGTCACGACTGCACTTCAAATTGTATTCGAACACCAAATGTAGTAAATGATCACCAAATTAACTGCTCTCGTATATATTGTTTCTTTTGGATTATTTTAATGGCACCATGTGAGCCGAAGCGGCTGAGGCTGGTCGCCGCAGGCGACCAAAAAGCCGAAGCTGCGTAGGCGAGCATGGAGTGCCTGCAGGTTGTTACGCAAGGGCGGAGGGGCTGCACTTCCCGCAGCGCCGGAGACGTTCGGAAGCCTGTTTGTGAATCAAAAAATGAATTACCGTCTTTGGTTATAATTTTACATTAAAATGCTGTTTTAATTTTGGTGATCATTTACTACTTTTGGGTTAACAATGATTTATTTGGTGGTAAGTTAAACATAAGCCAAACTTATTGACGAGAAACTAGTTTTGCCTAATCGTGTCGCGCCAAACTAGTTGGGCCTAGGCCAAACTAGTTTAACCTGAAATCGGGTTTTGGCGGTAACATATATACATACTAGAGTTCTCACAGTGGTTGCAAGCAAATATTTTTCTTAGCGTATTTATAACATAAATTACAACCTGTTAAATGTATTTTTTAAACGCATCAGGATGAAGATTTCATAATAAGCGAGAGCTGCGCGGCGCCCGCGCCGATCCAGCTGCCGCCACTGCTGCTCCGCGGGATCAAGATACTGGCCAACGCGTTGAAGGAGTGGCACGCCTTGAAGAACGTATGATATTCATCATTTGTTACTTTTGTTTGGTTACATTACGTAGGGTGGATTCGACCAAATTATTAGGTGTTATGATGCGATAAAACTTCATAACTGATTGTTGTGTACTTCGTTTTAGTATTGTGATGGTAACGACGGTAACATTTGTTGCACATTCTAAACAATGAACAGCTTATGGTTTACACTACATTTTCAATTGTTGATAATAGGCATGATGACAGTAAGTAAAAATCACTAAAATTATGTATTTATTTAATGAAACCCTATTAATGGATTACAAAACACGCATTTATCGTATTATTATGAGCGAGATTAACAATATTTTTGATAAAATAAAACTACAAAATACGGCAAGCCGCCGTGTTAGCTTAAACGTCAATCAGTCTCAATCAGCGCGAATTACGTCGCACTTAAAACAAAATAAATGAATATCACCATACTGATAATGACGTCTTGTCTTTATTTTCCTGAAGAGTGACGCCATGACACTGAAGCGTTTTGGTGCGAATTTTAAACTTATAAATTGAAATGTATTTATTTTTTTGCGGAAACATAATATACGTTGTAATTATAATATATTTCTCAACAATATAGAACAGTATTTCAAAATCTGTCATCATGCCTATTCTAGAGATTTTGTTGAATCCGCCCTAACACATTTTTTGACCGTTTTTGTAATCTCTCAATCCCTTTGCCTGATAAAAAAGCAATTTAGAAGTAGATGTGTAGCATAGTAAATAGTGATTATTGAGTATATAGCAACTTACACATGGTGAACATGGTTGTGACAGACGGACCCAGCCAAGCGTGACAATGTGCCCAAGTGCCTCAACTCGGGGCAGCTGGTGCGGGAGCTGTGCAAGGAACTGCGCACGTTGGAGAAGAGAACCGGCAGTAATAAGGATAAGGTAATACATACAATTAGTATACTATAATATTTACGCCCCAACTCGAAAGTCACTAACGGTTACTTTAATCGCTCCTTTAGTAAAGAATCACCATACGAATTCTGTATTAAAGAGCTATTTAAGTAACCGTTAGTGACTCTGAGTTGGGGCGTTAAAGTAATTTTTTAATGTCCAAAAATTTTTATAACTATCCGAAAAACACGATACTCAATGGCAGTGACCAACTGCCGTCCATTGCCGTCAACAATACTATAAGCATCACTGGAAGTTGTTGGCCAGGGAAGAAGAGAAGAAATAATTATACGTCTATTAGAATTATTGCTGTCAAAAGACAGGTGCTTTTTAATCTTTGTCATTTTAAAAAGTTGTTTCATGTTAGTTACTTCGATTTTTATCATCCTTGCCTCATTTTTAAACCTCACTAAAACAAAATTCCTATTCACAGGAGCAGAAACTAAAAAATCACTCACCAACCAAATCAAACTCAAAAAAACAGCAAACACCGAAAAAGTCCATCAAATTGACGCTACCGAAACCTATAATGCATATGGGGCAGAACGGAGAATTTGTTGAGGAGAAATTATATGCTGATAAATTCTATATAGATAACAAAGAAGTGGTGTATACAGACAATAGATTCATTGCTACAGATGTCAAATATATTAATCAGGTTGCTCCAGATGTTAAATATGGTAATGGATTGCCAGATGTGAAGTATATTGAGACTAAAGAGACTGTGTTGCCCGAGAAATATGCATATCAGAGCTACGAAGAAATTGCAGGGTATCAAGATGCAAATGGATATGTTGAACGACCAGAAAAGAAGACTGTACTCAAAATTAAAATGAAGTAAGTTGAATCCTTGCTCTGTAAAACACAGTCTGCATAAAAACTGTTGTGCGGATTTTTATGCGATTATAGGTGGCTGCATACGTAACGTGGACGGGGCATAAATATACGTGTGTGCCCCGTTCCCGTCCCGTCTGTGTCTCCGTGGCGTATGCGCTATCGTTTACATTTTCTAAGAAACGATTTTTCCAAAATTTCACGTCCCGTCCTGTCCCCGTCCCGTCCTGTCCCCGTCCCGTCCTGTCCCCGTCCCGTCCACGTTACGTATGAATCGACCTTTAATCGAATTCACGGGTAAGGATAGATGTGTGAGTTTATCATGAAACATTCATTGAATGCCTGATAAAATTAGCACCAGTTGTTTTCGGAACAGTTTATATAACTTAGAATTATGTTTCTCACGGCAAATAGCTGCATCAGTAAATGTCACAAACACTGGAATTTTCGCAGTTTGTGGCTCCTTAAAGTGGAGTATTGTGTCTGAAGTTCTCTGGGTAAAGGGACTTTTAATTCTTACTTCTCCAGCAAATTCTCCAGGTCTCTTAGACTCTTTAATTTTGTCTGAGCATTATCACAAATTTCATTGGCCTGCAATGGCTTACTACAAACTGTAAATAAATAGTAGGTCTTTTAAGACTGCGCTTTATATCAGCTTATACCAGCAGCACTAGTAACCGCTCTCGCTTTGCTTCGGTATTCGTATAGATTCCTATTTTTTTAAATAAAATATCGCCCATGTAACTCAGAAACAATAGTTTCAAATTCAAAATTCAAAATTCAAAAATTCAAAATGATTTATTCACATAGGTATCATTGATACACTTATGCACGTCATTTTTTTAATCAACCAGCTTTTCGCAAAGGTGCTTTGTCATGGAGGAGAAGAAAAGCCGTAAAGAAACTCCTCAGCACATCTTTAAAAAATGAAAATACATTGGTATATTTATTACAAAAAATATCACTAGCTTGTACGGAACTGGTTGTAGAGCTGGTCATTTCCATGCGTCTTTGTCATTTAAGTACTCATCTACAATACAGTAACCTTTGCCTAAAAGTTGAGATTTTACATGTTTCTTAAACATGTTGCAAACAACTTGTTGGCATGCAAGCATACTATAAGTGAAAGAATTATTGAAATTAGTCTAGTAGTTTTTAGGGTTCCGTAGCCGAATGGCAAAAAACGGAACCCTTATAGATTCGTCATGTCTGTCTGTCTGTCTGTCTGTCTGTCTGTCCGTCCGTATGTCACAGCCACTTTTTTCCGAAACTATAAGAGCTATACTGTTAAAACTTGGTGAGTAGATGTATTCTGTGAACCGCATTAAGATTTTCACACAAAAATAGAAAAAAAACACTAAATTTGGGGGTTCCCCATACTTAGAACTGAAACTCAAAAATGTTTTTTTCATCAAACCCATACGTGTGGGGTATCTGTGGATAGGTCTTCAAAAATGATATTGAGGTTTCTAATATCATTTTTTTCTAAACTGAATAGTTTGCGCGAGAGACACTTCCAAAGTGGTAAAATGTGTGTCCCCCCCCCTGTAACTTCTAAAATAAGAGAATGATAAAACTAAAAAAAATATATGATGTACATTACCATGAAAACTTCCAACGAAAATTGGTTTGAATGATATTTAGTAAGTAGTTTTTTTTTAATACGTCATAAATCGTAAACCGCAAAAAACATTGATCAAAGTTACAACGAACTACAAGAACTTTTATATTATGTTACTTGCTGCTACGGAACCCTTCATGAGCGAGTCCGACTCGCACTTGGCCGCTTTTTGAGTTTATCCATTACAAACAAACAAATCAAAACCTTCCTCTAGGCTCTAAGTTTACATAAACAGAAGTTAATGTTTTTTTCTTCAATGTTACTCCCCAGCCATTCTCCCTCATCATCACAAGAGGCGCCGCCTCCATACAGCCTGCCGGAACATTCCATCCTCAAGTCCCACCTCATCAGGTCAGACCGGAACCTGAAGCCCATCCAGCAGTGGACCATCTCCAAGAAGGACATCGGAGATTACCACGAGGAACAGATCCTGTTTACGAATGAAAATCTTCCCACTGGCATCAGGATCGAGGGACAGGATATGAATTATGGACCGGGTGAGTTGTGGTTGGGTTAGGTTTTAATAGTATATTTTCAAGGACCCTCTAAAAGTCTAAATGTTTGAAATATAAAAAGTAGGTGCTCACGATTAGTGTATTTTATTAAGTTATTGCAATACAGTGACGTAAATTATGACCATTGCGAGACAACATGACTGTATTTGTAACAAATGAAAGTTTATGATGATGATGATTATACGCGCAGTATATCCTGTGCAGTTAAAATTATGGATATATTTTGATGACTCTTTATAATTATGGCTAAATTATCTATTCTATTACCATGATCCTTAGTTCACATTATTGAAATATGTATCTATATCGCTGTAGTTGAGTATGGGGTAACGAAAAACATCGTTTTCTTGTTCAAATTCATTAGGTAAATAAGTTAAGGCAATAAAATGTAATGAGGCACAGAAATCCAATAATTTAATGTGATAAATGTGTCAACTTGAACTTTACCCTAACACACACATTTTGTCCCCCACCAGGCATGTACTCAGCGGAGGACATCCAGCAAGACTACCAGTACTCGGAGACAGCCAAGCCAGGCTCCTACCACCCCGAGTTTGCGTACCAGCCGGCCGCGGACATAGCGTACACTGTGGACGCTAATGGCTACCAGCGGTACGAGGAGGTCGCTATACCACATGTGCAGGTGGGTTGGAGACGGAGGCTCATGGATGTGTGTATGGATGGATGTAGATGCTGCTTCTTCACATCGGAGAACAAGGAATAATGCGAGTGCTCCGCTTCCTTTTTAACTGACTTCAAAAAACTAGGAGGATTCCATTTGGACTATTTTTTTATGTTCAATCAATGTTACTACATAACTTTTTACTGGGTGTACCGATTTTGATAATTCTTTTTATATTCGAAAGCTGGTGATTGAATCCCATTTAAACTTGAGCGAGATCTAACGAGTAGTTTTTGAGTTATCCTCAATAATGTGTATTTATTTGACTTCGAGTATGTTGATGATATTCTCATTTTATTACTTGTCGATGTATTGAAGTCGGTTTGTCTAATCAGTTAGTTATATTAAATTATGCACCAGCGTTTTGCCTGTGTGCTTTTTTACGGACACTTGATACACAGAGATGGCTCTCCTTACCTCTATACTCCATGATGATAACATTATCCGTCCTCCAGACGGCGACGTACAGCGCGGCGTCGCCCAGCGCGCCGCAGCCGCAGCCGCAGTCGGTGTCGGTGGCGACGTACGCGACGCACACGCAGCTGCCGTCGTACGACGCGGCCATCGCGCACCAGTACGGCGCCGCTAACTATGTGAGTTGTTTTTTATATTGGGATAGTAAGAGTATGCTGTGCCCGTAGATATTGACAAACCGCGAATATAATGTGAGTGTCTTTAAGTCAAGAGTGAACTAACTAGTGAGCTAACTTAGTGCACTATACCATCAATGACTTCATTTCCGCTTCATCTGGTGCTTATTCTATGTATATTAAAAAAATTATAGGAGTGTAGGAGGGATGGGGAGTAATAACTAATAACATTCCTATTATTTATTTATTTATTTTGGATTACCAACATAAGATACAGCGTTAACATTTCTGAAACATTATTTTTTCTTATAACAACTATCAAACTGTTATATACTATAACAGGTAATCACAGCATGCTTTGTGAATAGCGTTTACATCTCATTTAAATTAATAGTATAAATAAAATTTAAATTAACATCAAATTAAAAATCTGAACTAAAATATCAAATTAAATTAAATTAAAATAAAATTTAAATTAAAAAAAAAAACATATTAAAACATTAAATTAAAAACAATTTTGTCAAATAGTTAACAACAGATTAAAATTATTCAGAATCAATAATAAAATATAAAGTAAAGATTGAAAATCACCAAAGATTAAAAATCACCAAAAGTCCAACAGGGCCTACTTACTAACCAACTACAACTATAGTCTTTCGAGGTTTATCACAGATGTCCATGAGTGGCAGGGGATGGTGGCACTAAAAAACAGGGAAAAAATAAACTGGCTAATTATTTCAATGATAACATTATGACACGAGTATGATGTGTAGTCATAAAACACAAATACAAATACAGATAATCTTTATTGTACATATAAAATTACAAATCGAAATATACATTTGAACATGAACGTACAATTGACAAACACAGTGTAAATACCTAAAAAAAAACTATCAAAATTCCATCTCACCAGGTGATCCAAGAGCCGAAGACACCAACATCAACGGAGGTGCTACCAACGGGCGTGCGGCGCTCGGAACGCGCGGCCCGACGGCGCGTGTCCAGCACATACGAGTACGAGGACGGCGATCTGTACGTCGACGCGCCGCCGACGCCGCGACGCAAACGAGCGGCGCGTCCGCGGCCGCAGCGGCATAGGCACACGCATGGTGTGTATAGTACGTTTATAGACAAGTAGACCTTCTGTGCTGTATTGGAGGGGCTTAGAATTTTGAACCCAATCCCACGCCGGATGGGTGTCGTAAGAAGCGACTAAATTCGGCCCGCTGGTGGTAGGGCCCCTCGGAGGGATTATATTGGTATGTAATATTGATTTCAATTGCTATTAATACATTATTACTTTTATTATTTCTCTATGGGGTTCGCCGGATAGCTACCACCCTTGAGCATGAGACTGGAGAGCCAGTTTTTTTTTCTTTCTTTTTCTTCTCTCTTTCTTGTCCGGAAACGCATCAGTGTTGCCCTTATACCCCATTTACACGCGCGCGCGAGCCACGAGACAATCCGCGAGACGCGCGCGTGTGAACAGGGCGCTCGCGGACCAGACCGCGGCGCGTCTCGCGCTCGCAGGGCTCGCGTCGGGAGCGGTTTTATAGGCGCGCGCCAAAGGGGCTCGCGCGAGCGCTCGCGTGGTGTTCACACGCGCGTAGGGGGCGTGGCTTACGGACGCGCCACGAGACGGTCCGCGACACGCGCGTGTAAATGAGCGGTTAGTGTTGCTGATGTTCATGGGCGACGATAGCCACTTACCATCAGGTGGATCGTCAGCTCGTTTGCCGGCCATTCGCATTAAAAACAGACTTTAACTGTATTACGATAAGATTGAAATTTCAATTAAGTTCATCATAGCTAGTAAAACAGTTGCCTATAATTAGGCATTCCGGATAATGTTAAAATTATAAACTACTATAAATATAAGACAAGCAGGGATATGTATAATGGTTGTGTAATCGTGTGGCGCAATGGTTATCAGGCGGGAACACCGTGCCAAGGGTGTTCGATTTCCAGTGAGG